>CM038141.1:365370185-365970185 GCA_021437245.1 Aegilops speltoides | reverse complement strand
TCCAGTTATTCCTAGTTCAAAAGACAATGCTTTTAATGTTGTTAGGGACTACATGTTGGGGAACGTTGCAGAAAATTAAAATTTTTCCTACAGTTTCACCAAGATCCATCTATGAGTTCATCTAAGCAACGAGTAACGGGAGAGAGTTTGCATCTACATACCACTTGTAGATCGCGTGTGGAAGCTTGCAAGGTGATGATGTAGTCGCACTCGACTTGATTCGAATCACCGATGACCAAGTGCTGAACGGACAGCACCTCCGCGTTCAACACACGTACGGCACGGGTGACGTCTCCTCCGTCTTGATCCAGCAAGGAGGAAGGAGAGGTTGAGGAAGACAGCTCCACCGGCAGCACGACGGCGTGGTGATGGTGGAGAAGCGATCTCGGCAGGGGCTTCCCGAGCACACAACGGAGGAGGAGAGGTGTTGGGGAGGGGAGGGCTGCGCCTTGGCTTGTGGTGCGGCTGCCCTCCCCTCACCCCTCTATTTATAGGGGGAAGGGAGAAGGGGGGCCGGCCCCTCTAGATCCATCTAGAGGGGGGGCGGCGGCCAAGGGGAGGGGGAACTTGCCCCCCAAGCAAGGGGGGTGCCCCCTCTAGGGTTCCCCCTCAACCCTAGGCGCAAGGGCCCAAGGGAGGGGGTGCGCCCAGCCCACCAGGGGCTGGCCAACTCCCACGCAGCCCAAGTGGCCCCCGGGGAGGGGTGGCCCCTCCCGGTGGACCCCCGGAACCCTTCTGGTGGTCCGGGTACAATACCGGTATGCCCCGGAAACTTTCCGGTGTCCTTTTAACGACTTCCCATATATAAATCTTTACCTCCGGACCCTTCCAGAATTCCTCGTGACATCCGGGATCTCATCCGGGACTCCGAACAACATTCGGTAGTCACATACTAGTCTTCCTAATAACCCTAGCGTCACCGAACCTTAAGTGTGTAGACCCTACGGGTTCGGGAGACACGCAGACATGACCGAGACGACTCTCGGGCAATAACCAACAGCGGGGTCTGGATACCCATGTCGGCTCCCACATGCTCCTCGATGATTTCATCGGTTGAACCACGATGTCGAGGATTCGATCAAAACCATGTATGCAATTCCCTTTGTCAATCGGTACGTTACTTGCCCGAGACTCGATCGTCGGTATCCCAATACCTTGTTCAGTCTCGTTACCGGCATGTCACTTTACTCGTACCATAAAGCATGATCCCGTGACCAACACCTTGGTCACCTTGAGCTCATTATGATGATGCATTACCGAGTGGGCCCAGAGATACCTCTCCGTCATACGGAGTGACAAATCCCAGTCTCGATCCGTGTCAACCCAATAGATACTTTCGGAGATACCTGTAATGCACCTTTATAGTCACCCGATTCGTTGTGACGTTTGATACGCCCAAGGCACTCCTACGGTATCCGGAGTTACGATCTCATGGTCAAAGGAAGAGATACTTGACATTGGTAAAGCTCTAGCAAGCGAACTACGATCTTTGTGCTATGCTTAGGATTGGGTCTTGTCCATCACATCATTCTCCCAATGATGTGATCCCGTTATCAGCGACATCTAATGTCCATAGTCGAAACCATGACCATCTGTTGATCTGTGAGCTAGTCAACTAGAGGCTCACTAGGGACATATTGTGGTCTATGTGTTCACACGTGTATTATGTTTCCGGATAATACAGTTATAGCATGAACAAAAGACAATTATCATGAACAATGAAATATAATAATACTTTTATTATTGCCTCTAGGGCATATTTCCAACAGTCTCCCACTTGCACTAGAGTCACTAATCTAGTTACATTGTGATAAATCGAACACCCATAGAGTTTTGGTGTTGATCATGTTTTGCACGCGAGAGAGGTTTAGTCAACGGATCTGCGACATTCAGATCCGTGTGCACTTTGCAAATTTCTATGTCTCCATCTTGAACATTTTCACGGATGGAGTTGAAGCGACGCTTGATGTGCTGGTCTTCTTGTGAAACACAGGCTCCTTGGCAAGGGCAATAGCTCCGGTGTTGTCACGAAGAGTTTGATCGGCCCCGACGCATTGGGTATGACTCCTAGGTCGGTGATGAACTCCTTCACCCAAATCGCTTCATGCGCTGCCTCCGAGGCTGCCATGTACTCCGCTTCACACGTAGATCCCGCCACGACGCTCTGCTTGCGGCTGCACCAGCTCTTGCTCCTCCATTCAACATATACACGTATCCGGTTTGTGACTTAGAGTCATCGGATCTGAGTCGAAGCTAAGCGTCGGCGTAACCCTTCTGACGAGCTCTTTGTCTCCTCCATAAGCGAAAACATGTCCTTTGTCCTTTTCGGTACTTCAGGATATTCTTGACCGCTGTCCGGTGTTCCTTGCGGGATTACTTTGGTATCTTGCTACCAAACTCACGGCAAAGGTTTACATCGGCCCGGTACACAGCATGGTATACATAATAGATCCTATGGCTGAAGCATAGGGATGACACTCATCTCTTCTTTATCTTTTGCCGTGGTCGGTGGTGAGCTGAGCTCAATCTCACACCTTGTAACATAGGCAAGAACCCTTCTTGGACTGATCCATTTTGAACCTCTTCAAAATCTTATCAAGGTATGTGCTTTGTGAAAGACCTATGAGGCGTCTCGATCTATCTCTATAGATCTTGATGCCTAATATATAAGCAGCTTCTCCAAGGTCCTTCATTGAAAAATGCTTATTCAAGTAGGCCTTAATGCTGTCGAAGTTTTGTATCATTTCCCATCAGTCGTCATCTACATATAATAGCGAAATGCTCTGAGCTCCCACTCACTTTCTTGTAAACGCAGGCTTCTCCATAAGTCCATAAACCCAAACGCTTTGATCATCTCATCAAAGCGAATGTTCCAACTCGAGATGCTTGCACCAGTCCATAAATGGATCGTTGGAGCTTGCATACTTTATTAGCGTTACGAGGATCGACAAAACCTTCCGCTGCATCATATACGTCTTCCTTAAGATGTCCGTTAAGGAAAGCCGTTTTGACGTCCATCTGCCATATCTCATAATCATCGTATGCGGCAATTGCTAACATGATTCGGACGGACTTCAGCTTCGCTACGGGAGAGAATGTCTCGTCGTAATCAATCCCTTGAACTTGTTGATAACCCTTAGCGACAAGTCGAGCTTTATAGATGGTAACATTTCCATCCGCGTCCGTCTTCTTCTTAAAAATCCATTTGTTTTCTATCGCTCGCCGATCATCGGGCAAGTCTGTCAAAGTCCATACTTTGTTTTCATACATGGATTCTATCTCGGATTTCATGGCTTCAAGCCATTTGTTGGAATCTAGGTCCGCCATTGCTTCTTCATAGTTCGAAGGTTCACCGTTGTCTAACAACATGATTTCCAGGACAGGGTTGCCGTACCACTCTGGCGCGGAACGTGTCCTCGTGGACCTACGAAGTTCAGTAGCAACTTGATCCGAAGTACCTTGATCATCATCATTGGTTTCCTCTTCAGTTGGTGTGGGCATCACAGGAACATTTTCCTGAGTTGCACCATTTTCCCGTTCGAGAGGTAGTACTTCATCGAGTTCTACTTTCCTCACACTTACTTCTTTCGAGAGAAACTCTTTTTCTAGAAAGCATCCGTTCTTAGCAACAAAGATTTTGCCTTCGGATCTTAAGTAGAAGGTATACCCGACAGTTTCCTTAGGGTATCCTATGAATACGCATTTTTCCGACTTGGGTTCGAGCTTTTCAGGTTGAAGTTTCTTGACATAAGCATCGCATCCCCAAACTTTTAGAAACGACAGCTTAGGTTTCTTCCCAAACCATAATTCATACGGTGTCGTCTCAACGGATTTAGACGGTGCCCTATTTAAAGTGAATGTAGCTGTCTCTAGAGCGTATCCCCAAAATGATAGCGGTAAATCGGTAAGAGACATCATAGACCGCACCATATCCAATAGAGTGCGATTACGACGTTCGGACACACCGTTTCGTTGAGGTGTTCCAGGCGGCGTGAGTTGTGAAACGATTCCACATTTCTTTAAGTGTGTACCAAATTCGTGACTTAAGTATTCTCCTCCACGATCTGATCGCAGGAACTTTATCTTACGGTCACGTTGATTCTCCACCTCATTCTGAAATTCCTTGAACTTTTCAAAGGTCTCAGACTTGTGTTTCATTAAGTAGACATACCCATATCTACTCAAGTCATCAGTGAGAGTGAGAACATAACCATATCCTCCGCGAGCCTCAACGCTCATTGGACCGCATACATCGGTATGTATGATTTCCAACAAGTTGGTTGCTTGCTCCATTGTTCCGGTGAACGGAGTCTTGGTCATTTTGCCTAGGAGGCATGGTTCGCATGTGTCAAACGATTCATAATCAAGTGACTCTGAAAGTCCATCAGCATGGAGCTTCTTCATGCGCTTGACACCAATGTGACCAAGGCGGCGATGCCACAAGTATGTGGGACTATCGTTATCAACTTTACATCTTTTGGCATCCACACTATGAACATGTGTAATATTACGCTCGAGATTCATTAAGAATAAACCATTGACCATCGGACATGACCATAAAACATATCTCTCATATAAATCGAACAACCATTATTCTCAGACTTAAATGAGTAGCCATCTCGTATCAAGCGAGATCTAGATACAATGTTCATGCTCAAACTTGGCACTAAATAACAATTATTAAGGTTCAAAACTAATCCGTGGGTAAATGTAGAGGCAGCGTGCCGACGGCGATCACATCGACTGGAACCATTCCCGACGCGCGCGCCGTCACCTCGTCCTTCGCCGGTCTCCGTTTATTCCGCAGCTCTGCTGTGAGTTACAAATATGAGCAACGGCACCGGTATCAAATACCGAGGAGTTACTACGATCAAATATACCTTTGGTGTTGCCGGCCTTCTTATCCGCTAAGTATTTGGGGCAGTTCCGCTTCAAGTGACCCTTCCCCTTGCAATAAAAGCACTCGATCTCGGGCTTGGGTCCATTCTTTGACTTCTTCCGGCAATCGGCTTACGGCGCGGCAACATCTTTGCCGTCCTTCTTGAAGTTCTTCTTCCCTTGCCCTTCTTGAACTTAGTGGTCTTATTGACCATCAACACTTGATGTTCTTTCTTGATTTCAGCCTCTGCTGACTTCACGTGAGTACACTTCAGAATGGTCTTCACCATCCCACGCATGGTGTAGTTCATCACAAAGCTCTTGTAGCTTGGTGGAAGCGACTAGAGGATTCTGTCAATGACCGCCTCATCCGGGAGGTTAATGTTCATTTGGGTCATACGGTTGTGCAACCTGACATCTTTAGGATGTGCTCCTTGACGTAACTGTTTTCCTCCATCTTACAAGCTGTAGAACTTGTCGGAGACATCATATCTCTCGACCGGGCATGAGCTTGGAAAACTAGTTTCAGCTCTTGAACATCTCATATGCTCCGTGATGCTCAAAACGCTTTTGGAGCCCGGTTCTAAGCTGTAGAGCATGCCGCCTTGAACGAGGGAGTAATCATCGAGCGAGTCCATAAGCGTTCAAATCGTCTTGCAAAGGCTGGGAGAACGGGTGGGTCACCTAACGGTGCTTCTAGGACATATTGTTTCTTGGCAGCTATGAGGATGATCCTCGGGTTCGGACCCGATCCGTATAGTTCTGCCATCATCTTTCAGCTTGGTTTTCTCTAGGAGCGCGTTGAAGTTCATGTTGACATTAGCGTTGGCCATTGATCTACAAGACATATTTGCAAAGGTTTTAGACTAAGTTCATGATAATAAAGTTCTAATCAAAATTATGAACTCCCACTTAGATCGAGACATCCTCTAGTCATCTAAGTGTTACACGATCCGAGTCGACTAGCCCGTGTCCGATCATCACGTGAGACGGACTAGTCATCGTCGGTGAACATCTTCATGTTGATCGTATCTTCCATACGACTCGTGTTCGACCTTTCGGTCTCCGTGTTCGAGGCCATATCTGTACATGCTAGGCTCGTCAAGTTAACCCTAAGTGTTTTCGCTGTGTAAAACTGTCTTACACCCGTTGTATGTGAACGTAAGAATCCATCACACCCGATC
This sequence comes from Aegilops speltoides, assembly GCA_021437245.1. Classification (NCBI taxonomy): domain Eukaryota; kingdom Viridiplantae; phylum Streptophyta; class Magnoliopsida; order Poales; family Poaceae; genus Aegilops; species Aegilops speltoides. The sequence continues at coordinate 365,964,123 of CM038141.1, read as the reverse complement.
ATCACGTGGTGCTTAGAAACGACGAACTGTAGCAACGGTGCACAGTTAGGGGAGAACACTTCTTGAAATTTTGCAAGGGATCATCTTATTTACTACCGTCGTCCTAAGTAAACAAGATGCATAAACATAATAAACATCACATGCAATTATATAGTTGTGACATGATATGGCCAATATCATAAAACTCCATTGATCTCCATCTTCGGGGCTCCATGATCATCTTGTCACCGACTTGACACCATGATCTCCATCATCATGATCTCCATCATCGTGTCTTCATGAAGTTGTCACGCCAATGACTACTTCTACTTCTATGACTAACGTGTTTAGCAATAAAGTAAAGTAGTTTACATGGCGTTCTTCAATGACACGCAGGTCATAAAAAAAATAAAGACAACTCCTATGGCTCCTGCCGGTTGTCATACTCATCGACATGCAAGTCGTGAATCCTATTACAAGAACATGATCTCATACATCACAATTCATCATTCATCACAACTTCTGGCCATATGACATCACATGATCAATCGCTGCAAAAACAAGTTAGGCGTCCTCTAATTGTTGTTGCATCTTTTACGTATTTCTGCGATTGGGTTCTAGCAAAACGTTTTCTTACCTCTGAAACACCACAACGTGATTTTGTCAACTTCTATTTACCCTTCATAAGGGCCTGTTCATCGAATCCGCTCCAACTAAAGTGGGAGAGCAGACACCCGCCAGCCATCTTATGCAACTAGTGCATGTCAATAGGTGGAACCGGTCTCACGTAAGCGTCGTGTAAGGTTGGTCGGGCCGCTTCATCCCACAATACCGTTGAAGCAAGAAAAGACTAGTAGAGGCAAGTAAGTTGACAAGATCAGCGCCCACAACAAATTGTGTTCTACTCGTGCATTAGAGAACTACGTATAGACCTAGCTCATGATGCCCTTTGTTGGGGAGCGTTGCGAAAATTAAAAATTTCCTATGGTTTCACCAAGATCCATCTATGAGTTCATCTAAGCAGCGAGTAGCGGAGAGAGTTTTCATCTACATACCACTTGTAGATCGCGTGCGGAAGCTTGCAAGGTGATGATGTAGTCGTACTCAGCGTGATTGAATCACCGATGACCAAGTGCGAGCGGACAGCACCTCCGCGTTCAACACACGTGCGGCACGGGTGGCGTCTCCTCCGTCTTGATCCAGCAAGGAGGAAGGAGAGGTTGAGAAGACAACTCCACCGGCAGCGACGACGGCGTGGTGATGGTGGAGAAGCGATACTCGGCGAGGGCTTCCCGAGCACACAGCGGAGGAGGAGAGGTGTTGGGGAGGGAGGGCTGCGCCTTGGCTTGTGGTGCGGCTGCCTCCCTCACCCCTCTATTTATAGGGGAAGGGAGAAGGGGCCGGCCTCTAGATCCATCTAGAGGGGGCGGCGGCCAAGGGAGGGGAACTTGCCCCCAAGCAGGCGCCCCTCTAGGGTTCCCCCTCAACCCTAGGCGCAAGGGCCCAAGGAGAGGTGCGCCCAGCCACGAGGCTGGCCAACTCCCACGCAGCCCAAGTGGCCCCCCGGGAGGGGTGGCCCCTCCCGGTGGACCCCCGGAACCCTTCCGGTGGTCCCGGTACAATACCGGTATGCCTCGGAAACTTTCCGGTGTACTTTTAACGACTTCCCATATATACATCTTTACCTCCGGACCCTTCCGGAATTCCTCGTGACGTCCGGGATCTCATCCGGGACTCCGAACAACATTCGGTAGTCACATACTAGTCTTCCTAATAACCCTAGCGTCACCAAACCTTAAGTGTGTAGACCCTACGGGTTCGGAGACACGAGACATGACCGAGGCGACTCTCGGGCAATAACCAACAGCGAGGTCTGGATACCCATGTTGGCTCCCACATGCTCCTCGATGATTTCATCGGTTGAACCACGATGTCGAGGATTGGATCAAAACCACATATGCAATTCCCTTTGTCAATCGATGCGTTACTTGCGAGAGACTTCGATCGTCGGTATCCCAATACCTTGTTTAGTCTCGTTACGGTAAGTCACTTTACTCGTCCGTAATGCATGATCCCGTGACCAACACCTTGGTCACCTTGAGCTCATTATGATGATGCATTACCGAGTGGGCCCAGAGATACCTCTCCGTCATACGGAGTGACAAATCCCGCCTCGATCCGTGTCAACCCAACAGATACTTTCGGAGATACCGTAATGCACCTTTATAGTCACCCAGTTACGTTGTGACGTTTGATACACCCAAGGCACTCCTACGGTATCCGGGAGTTACACGATCTCATGGTCGAAGGAAGAGATACTTGACATTGCTAAAGCTCTAGCAAACGAACTACACGATCTTTGTGCTATGCTTAGGATTGGGTCTTGTCCATCACATCATTCTCCCAATGATGTGATCCCGTTATCAACGACATCTAATGTCCATAGTCAGGAAACCATGACCATCTCTTGATCTGTGAGCTAGTCGACTAGAGGCTCACTAGGGACATATTATGGTCTATGTGTTCACACGTGTATTATGATTTCCGGATAATACAGTTATAGCATGAACAAAAGACAATTATCATGAACAATGAAATATAATAATACTTTTATTATTGCCTCTAGGGCATATTTCCAACACTACGTGCATATATTCCCATCATGGGAAGATTATAGTGAAGACAAACACCATTTTCACATCTTCTTGTCCCACTTACATGTAAGTGCTATTATTCTTGGTGATTATTTTCCTGTTTTCTGTTGATTGAACACATCAATGATTTACATTACATTGTTGTAAGTAGGCGAGGGTCAATCTGGATAGTCATGACGAGCAAAGCTTGCTTGCGCTTTTCACGGAAGCATTGCAGCAGTATCGGTGTTACCTGAGGAAATCACACTTTGATGGCAAGTCTGTAAACGAATTTCCGGTGAAGTCTCCTGTGCTAAATTTAGAAGACATTGAATTGAACAACCTTGTATGCACTAGTCTCATTCCCAGGATGAGGTACTGTCTATAATATCACATGAAAATTTGAACTTCTACTTTTCCGCATGTGCCTTACGGATCTTTTTTGCAGGAAATCTGCTCGAAGAAGAATTCCGTTTTGAAAAGAACAACATGATATCGCAAATATGCTGCCCGCTGCTTTGCTCTTCTTAGTACATGTTGTCTTGTATCACTGTACTGGCATACATACCTGGTTCATTATGTGATAGCAGTATGCATGATAGCTTGCTTATCAATTGTTCGCTCCAAATTATTTGATCTGTATGAATGGTTACATTAGTGTAGAATATACCCAATACCAATTAATTTTTTTAGCTCTGCATCGTTCTTGTAAGTACCTGTTGTCCTTTATGAGTGTACTTATATTGACAGGTAGTTGTTCATGTACAATCACTCTGCAGCTTATTTTCCTTTGCCCTCCATTTTCTACACATCAGATCTATAGTTACTCTTACCATAAGGTTGGATAACACCGATGTACTGAAGAAGTTTAGCTCTGCATTGCTCTTGGTTGTACATTTTGCATGTATCCTTGTACTTACATTTATAGCTACTTGGTTATGTAGCATCACTCTTCATCTTATCTTAAATATTCTCCATTTTTTCTTATATTATCACATCTATATTTACTCTTAACAAAATGTAGGATGAAGGCAATGCATATGAAGAATCTGTGGTAAACTTCTTGAATTGCCTCCCCCCTCCATCAGCATGGACAAGGGCTTTATAGATCCTGTCTTCACCAATAATGTAAGTTTCTCCTTCTCAAGCCTTCAAACTTTGTTGTGTATATTTGGTTAGGCATGACTGCAACAGTTGTTTATTTTTGGTGTTTGCATCAAATTGCATATTTAAATTTTATTATGTAGTTCATAAACAAAAGTTTGCCCTTCTCAATTTAAGTTTTCAGTTGTACAACCAAGTTCCTTCTTGATACCATGTAAATTAAACTATACACAGCAAGTGATCTTCTTTTGCCTTTGCATGTATGCTACATTCTTGATCCGTAATCCAGTGGTGTGGTAAACCTACCCACTACAGCACAATGTCATATTCTGCAATGTCTTAACTATGAACAATGTCATATCATTCTATTATTATTTAAACCGTCTCTTTATTTGCCAATCTGAAATGGGATAAATTGACAGCACACTAACCATTGATACTTATGAGTTCTTGATCTATAATCCAGTGGTGTCATGAAGCTGCCAACTCCTTCACAATGTCATTTCCTGCCATGTCTTGACTTGAACAATACCATATTGTGTAAATGCTATTTTAAATTGTGCCACTTTATTCGTCAGTAAGAAATGTGATGAATTGTCAACACTGATACTTATATGTGCAAAACTTATCATCTGTATGCTTGTTTATCTTTCAAAGTGAGGAGGATATAAGTGTCAAACAAGCCTGATCTCATCGACTTGCTTTCACTGTCACACCGCAGCTCCGGCGAGGCTAACCTTTCTTGAACTCTATTGAAGTTTTTCAGTTTTGTATATTATTTTATTGGCATGTTTATTTGCACTGGTGGCGATCTTTGATGCTCAGTGTATGTAATCTGCTGTCTGCTTGTGCTTTCTTATCATAGTGGCAAATTTTGATGCCCAGTGGATGTAATATGCCGTAATTTCTTCATTGTATAGTCTAGGTTTTTTCTTATTCACGATGCTGCAGTTATTTTACTGTATATATATCATGTCTTCGCAGTAAACCGACCAAACTGTAAAATTATGGTACATAATCGGACCATCATGCAAATCACTATGTATCGTCCGCATCATAGGCCCCGTCATCTTCATCCGTTAATGGTTCTGAATGTAAACTGGCCCACTAGTAGATTTGGGCCTTTAATGGGCCAAGTAAACCGCTGGCCTTATTTTCGTAAGAAAACTCAATTGGCTTTTAGGTGGTTGAAAATTAGGTTGGGCCTAAAATGTGCCGAACAGCTCATGGGCCGGCAGCAGGCCGAAATAGACCCCAGCCCATGATTGTGCCAATCACATCACGGGCCGTTCACAGGCCAAAATTGTCTCGGTCCTTGTTTGGCCCAATCAGATTATCGGCTGCGAGCAGGCCGGATGCAAACCGGGTCGTATTTAGGCCCAACTATATGACGGGCTTTTAACATGCCGAAATAAATATAGGGCTGAAATGTTAAACGGGCCTTTAGCAGGCCGAAACTAATATCAGGCCGAATTACTAAATGGGTCTTTACCAAGTGGGCCCAAAAGCATAGCGTCCAGTTGACGGGCCGAATCTGATATGGGCCATAATTTAGCCCAAAGCCTCTTAATGGCCCGGATTTGATCTGGGCCGTAATTTGGCCCAGAACGTGGTAGGCTTTTAACGGGCCAGATCTCATACGGGCCTTTATTAGGCCCGGAACATGGCAGGCTGCTAATGGATTGGAACAATTATGGGCCGGCATTTGGCCCAAAACATGGCAGCCTTTTAATGGGCTGGCCCACTAGTGTTCTTAAAATCTTGTGGGCCTTTAGCTGGGTCGGCCCATTATGGTCGACAAAATCTCGTGGGCCTTTAGCTGGGCCGGCCCATTATGGTCCGCAAAATCGTGTGGGCCTTTAGCTGGGCTGGCCCATTATGGTCCATAAAATCTTGTGGGCCTTTAGCTAGCCGACCCATTATGGTCCGCAAAATCTTGTGGGCCTTTAGTTGGGCCGACCCATTTAATCTTTATGGGCCACTTTTGGGCCGGTCCACATGTCAACATATCATAGGCGCATCTCGCCCATTGGATGAGTGACACCTATGCGCCTGTGCCAACGCGGAGCTGACACATGGTTCCGTCGGCCAATGAGAATTTTACACATGGAAAATTGACATTGGTTGTGGCTGTTAGCGGGTTATCGGATCCAAAACCGGACCCGATAGCTTAATGTGTCCCATTACGGTGGATGCCACATGTCGGTTACCCTTGACGAAAGCACTTCTATGACGCGTGATTTATCGTCATGGAAGTGGACACTTCCGTGATGATAATTTTGGTAATGTCATGGAACACTTCTACGACAACACAGGTATGAATATCTTGATTTTGTCATAAAATCGTCATGGATGTACATGCATGATAGAAAACGTGACCTACTATGACAAACACATATCATCATGGAAGTGTATTTTTTTTGTAGTGATATTTGTGAAATTCTGTCAAATTGAATGAATTTTAAAAACGGGGCTATATAGGCACTTTGCCGTCAACCAACAGACGGCAAAGAGCTTTGCCATCAGCCAGCTGACGGCAAAGCTACCACGTGGCACGTACCTGTGCAACCTGGGGCACTTGGCTGGCCTATATGGTTTGTTTGCCATCCGCTTGCTGACGACAAAGAACTTTGCATCTTTGCCGTCAACCAACAGATGGCAAAAACACACTGTTAACCCCTTAACGGCCCTAAGGTGCCATGTGTGTCGTCCAGGTTCGCAAAGACCTTTTCATCTTTGTCGTCCGCCAGCAGATGGCAAAGAGGCCTTTGCCGCAGCCTATTCAACTAGACCTGTTGCCGTTTGCTGGCTGACGGCAAAGGTATTTGCTGTCCGCCATCCATGCCTTTGCCGTCAGCCATGGCTGACGACAAAGTGCCTGATTCCTGTAGTGTAAGTGACAATTTCTTCTTCAACCTTAATGGGTTCTATTATTTTTACTTCAATGGGGGGATGATATTTAAACCACTTCTCCTTAGGGATATCAACATGAGTAGCAAATGATTCACAGGAAGAAGCTACTATGTCATTTCCCGCAAAAAAAAGAACCTCCTATCTCAGAGTCAAGTCCATACTTAGTGCTAAATTCACGAAAGCATTGGTATCCATAAAAGATTTAACACAATCAAATTCAAGGTTTATACTTGAATCCTTACCTTTGTCGAGCTCACAATCTTCAGAGTTGCATTTAATTCTTTCCAGGAGATCCCATTTGAATTCAATAGTCTTCTTCATAAAAGATCCAGTACAAGAAGTATCGAGAACGGATTGATCATTACAAGAAAGCCGAGCATAAAAGTTCTGAATAATAATTTCTCTCGAGAGCTCATGATTGGGGCATGAATATATCATTGACTTAGGCCTCCCCCGATCTTGAGTGATACTTTCTCCTTCACGAGGCCAAAAATTATATATATAATTCCGATCATGATGAACCAAATGCATAGGATAAAACTTCTGATGAAATTCCAATTTCAATCGGTTGTAATTCCAAGATCCAATGTCATCACATAGCCTATATCATGTCAATGCCTTTCCCTTGAAAGATAAAGGTAAGAACTTCCTCTTGACATCATCTCCGGGCAAACCTACAAGCTTAAATGATCCACCAACTTCATTGACAAAGATTAGATGCATATCAGGATGTAGAGTTCCATCTCCTGCATAAGGATTAGCTAGCACTTTCTCTATCATACCTGAAGGAATTTCATAATAAATATTTTCAGTAGGTTCAGTAGGATGAGGAGCAACTCTTTGTTCTTCCGTTCGGGGTGAAGATACCACAAACAAGCCCTCAAAGAATTATTTTCCATAGCGACAAGTGACAATAAATTTTAGCACACACTATAAGTTTTTCCTTACCAAATTCCACTCACCAAAGGCGCTTCACTCCTTGGCAATGGCGCCCGAAAATAGTATTGATGACCCACAAGTATAGGGGATCTATCGTAGTCCTTTAGATAAGTAAGAGTGTCGAACCCAAGGAGAGCAGAAGGAAATGACAAGCGGTTTTCTGCAAGGTATTTTTTGCAAGCACCGAAATTATCAGTAACAGATAGTTTTGTGATAAGATAATTCATAATTGGTAACAAGTAACAAGTGTAACAAAGATGCAACAAGGTAGCCCAATCCTTTTTATAGCAAAGGATAAGCCTGGACAAACTCTTATATAAAACAAAGCGCTCCCGAGGACATATGGGAATTATTGTCAAGTTAGTTTTCATCATGCTCATATGGTTCATGTTCGCTACTTTGATAATTTGATATGTGGGTGGACCTATGCTTGGTTGTTGTCCTTACTTGGACAAGCCTTCCACTTATGATTAACCCCTCTCGCAAGCATCCGAAACTACGAAAGAAGAATTAAGATAAATCTAACCACAACATGAAACATGTGGATCCAAATCAGCCCCTTAAGAAGCAACGCATAAACTTGGGTTTAAGCTTCTGTCACTCTAGCAAGCCATCATCTAGGCCCAAATGCCTTCCCCTAGGCCCAAATCATGGTGAAGTGTCATGTAGTCAACATTCACATAACACCATTAGAGGAAAGACAACATACATCTCATCAAAATATCAAACGAATACTAAATTCACATGATTACCTGTAACGAGACTTCTCCCATGTCCTCAGGAATCTACTCACAAAGCATGTTCATGTTCATATTCATAGGAGTATTTAATAGCATCAAGGATCTGAACATATGATCTTCCACCGAATAAACCAACTAGCATCAACTATGAGGAGTAATCACCACTACTTGCAACCCACGGGTACCAATTTGAGGTTCTGAGGAAAAGATTGAATACAAGAGATGAACTAGGGTTTGAGAGGAGATGGTGCTGGTGAAGATGTTGATGGATATTGACCCTCCCTCGATGAGATGATCGTTGGTGATGACGATGGCTTCGATTCCCCCCCCCCCCGGAGGGAAGTTTCCTCGACAGTCTGTCGAAACTCCAGATTGCTCCTGCCCAGGTTCCGCCTCGATACGGCGGTGCTTCGTCCCGAAAGCTCTCTTCTGATTTTTTTTTCCAGGTCAAAAGACTCCATATAGCAGGAGATGGGTACCAGAGACCTGCCAGGGGGCCCACAAGCCCTGGGGGCGCTCACCCGGGCTTGTCGCCACCTGGTGGGTCCCCTCTGGTATTTTATTTGCCCAATAATTATTATATATTCCAAAATAATTATCCAAAAGATTTCAGGACTTTTGGAGTTGTGTAGAATAGGTATATCAGATTTGCTCCTTTCCGGTCTAGAATTCCAGCTGCCGGCATTCTCCTTCTTCATGTAAATCTTGTAAAATAAGAGAGAAAAGACATAAGTCTTGTACCATAATGTTAAATAATAGTCCATGATGCAATAAATATTGATACTAAAACATGATGCAAAATGAACGTATCAAACGCCAGGGGAAAGACCAAGCGTGGCAGGAGCACCGGTTATACCCCAGTTAACCGTGGGTGTGCATGGGAATAAAACAACAACTCAGCCTCACCGGCCAGAGCCGGCTCGGAGAGAAGAGCCGGTCCGTAGAGAGGAGCCAGGTCCTAACCCGCCCCCGGTCGAACGCCGCCGCCACACTTTTCAACATCACCAGGTCATTTTTCCAACTCGGTGGATAACATGTGGCGGAGGTCACCCGGCTTGCCGCAATTCCTGTCACCGACTGCGGTGGAGACCCGGAACTCCATTGAGTTGATACATACGGTGGTCGCTCAGCAAGCTAACTATTCCTATAGTCGACAACATGTGCACTCAACCCCTTTGCCTAGTCGAAGTTATAGCCGGCATTTTGAGTCGCCCCTGGTTTCCAGTAGTGAGCGATGCTGTAACCCTCCCGGTGATGACCGCCCCATCATAACCCGCCCCCTAATTTTAAAACGGGTGCTTAGGCAGTCATGGACGATGTAAGGTCTCGCCTAGAAGCTGAAGCAGCAAACCAGGGGCCTTATCAATCGCCTCTAGTTGTTTCTTCAGTGTTGGCAGGAGCTGGATTGAGCAGCAGAACCATTGGAGTGTCGTGTCTAGTGCCGGCTTTGTGTAACGAACACCCGCCCAAAGAATTTAAGGGCCCTCGCAAGGTGCCCAACTACACGGCGGATCTCCCACCAGAAGCTTGGATTGAAAGTTATGAGCTAGCCATGGAGATGTTGGATGTCAATGATGCAGTCTGTGCCAAATATTTCACCATGGTGTTGGAGGGGCCGGCTCGTACATGGTTAAAGAACCTGCCCCCCAATTCTATCAATACTTGGGTAGAGTTGAAGGATATCTTTATCAAGAACTTTCAAGGAACTTGCAAGCAGCCAATGACTATTGTTGATTGGAGCACTGCATGTAGTAAGAGGATGAATCGGCCCATCATTGGGCACGCCGGGTTCCGACCATCATTCATTCTTCAGAGAGTATTGGGGCGGCTCAAGCTGTGCTGCTCTTGGAGAAAAAACTGTCACTTTGACCCCCTTAAACAAAAGCTAGGGCGACTCAAGCATAAGTGTATAGATATGGGCAATCTCATGGATGTGCTTACCAGGTATGGCGACTCTGATACTACCAGGGATCCAAGCTCTAATGATGATAAAACCAGAAAAGCAAGAAAATCGGTGGTGGCAAGGGCCAGCAACAACACACCTCGGCTCAACATGGTATCAGAATAACCAAGGTAATGGAGGAAAGCGTAAGTGCTCTGACGGTAGGTCAGATTTCGTGGCTAATACCAATGACAGGTCAAAAAATTAGCGTCGTAATGGTAATGGTAAACTGTCACAGAGTCTGGAGTAAATGTTTAATGGTCCTATTCCAAAGCACAGTCTTCCTAATAGACCATCTCGTCACACATGGAAGGATTGTTGTATCATGAGGGAGCTTAAAAACCAGACGTTTCAATAGTATCATGGTGAGCCGCTTGGCGGGTCTGGCCACGGGTCTCAAGGATCCGGCTTTGGTGGTGGCGGCTCAGGTGCTAGATATTCGGGTCAAGGTAACCATAGTGTTCATAATCAGCAGTCTGGTCAAGGTAATCAGCAGCATAACAACCACATAAGATATCAGAGTAACCCGAAGTAGCTTAATAGTGGCCAGTATCATGTTTTCACCACGAATACATGCAAGCGTGACCGGAAGGTCCATAAGCGGGAAATTAACACAATTGAGCCGACAATACCTCAGTATTTAAGGTGGTCATAGCAGGTACTCACATGGAGCCGGGCGGATCACCCGCCCCGAGTCGATGATCCGGGTCATCTAGTCTTGCTGGTTGCCCCTCAGGTGGGTGGTTATAAATTTACCAAGGTGCTAATGGATGGTGGCAACAACATCAATATATTATATTATGACACTTTTCGTCGGATGAGTCTGACCGACAAGGATCTCAAACCATCCTCCACAGTGTTTCATGGGGTGGTGCCTGGTAAGTCGGCGTACCCTGTTGGGAAGATATCACTGGAAGTGGCCTTTGGGGTCGAGCACAATTATAGAGTGGAGACACTATGGTTTGAGGTGGTCAAGTTCATGGCTCGCCCTTGTTATGTGTACCTGCAACTTAAGATGTCTGGGCCTGATGGGACAATCATAGTTCACGGGAGTCATAAACTCGCCCTGGAGTGCGAGGAAGGAAATGCGCTTATGCAGAGTCAGCTTGTGCCACAGAGGAGCTCAAGTCTTACAAAGATAATGTTCACCCAGGCAATATGACCCCTATAAAGAAGCCCACCATAGAGACAGACACACCACTTAAGTTTAAGTCGGCGAAGGATACACATCAAGTTGATTTTTCGTCCCTGGGGATTCTTCTTAGCAGTTCACCATTTAGGACAGGGATGGATCCCAAATAGAAAAGCGTGCTCATCGAATTCATCCGTGAGAATCGGGACATCTTTGCATGGAATCCTTCTAACATGCCAGGTGTACTGAGAGAGTTCGCGAGCACCGACTTAATATGGATCCTAATATGAAACCTGTTTGCCAGTCCCTTCATCGTTTTAATGAGGAGAGGCATAAGGCCATTGGAGAAGAAGTGGCCCGGCTCATAGCTTCCAGGTTTTTAATTGAGGTGTTCCACCCTGAGTGGCTGGCTAACCCGGTACTTGTGCTTAAGAAGAATGGCACTTGGCGTATGTGCATGGATTAGCTGATCCATTTGCTCTCCCTTGCATTGACCAAATCATTGATGCCATGACGGGTTGTGAGAGTTTTTGGTTCCTGGACGCTTATTCCGGTTATCATAAAATCAATATGCAGTGAAGGATTAAGAGAAAACAGCTTTCATCACCCCTTTGGAGCTTTTTGTTATGTGTCTATGCCTTTCAGGCTCAAGAGTGCCCAGGCGACTTATCCGTCTTGTGCTCAAAATTGCTTTCATAAGCACATTGGCTGAAATGTTCATGCTTATGTGGACGACATTGTGGTTAACTCTAGGAAGAAAGAAACCTTCCTTGACGATTTGAATGAGACCTTTGATAATCTTAGGGTCTACAAGATGATGCTTAACACGGCCAAGTGTGTTTTTGGCATACCAGCAGGCAAATTGCTAGGTTTCCTGGTCTCAAAGCAGGGTTGTGAGGCTAATCCGGAGAAGATTGTAGCTATCACCTCCCTTTCTAAGCTAGCATGTATGAACGATGTTCAGCGCCAGGCGGGTCGCACTGCAGCCCTGAGCGGTTCATAAGCCGCCTTGGGGAGAAGGCAATTCCCCTATATGAGATGATGAAGAAGACGGGTCATTTTGTCTGGAGTGATGCAGCGAATGAAGTGTTTGAGGCACTCAAGAAGCAGTTGGCTGAGCCGCCCATCTTGGCTGCTCCCATAGACAAAGAGCCTTTGCTCCTATACGTGGCGGCTAATAATAAAGTTGTTAGTGTAGCCGTTGTCGTGGAGCGCAAGGAGGCGGGCAAAGAGTATCCAATACAGCGGCCGGCTTATTATGCAGTGAAGTTCCTACATAGTCCAAACAAAGATACCCACATTGGCAGAAATTGGTGTTTGGGGTGTTCATGGCCAGCCGTAAGCTTAAACATTATTTCCTTGGACATCCAATCACCATGGTTAGTTCTGCTCCATTAGGTGATATAATTCAAAATAGAGAGGCTACTAGCCGGGTGGCTAAATGGGCAATTGAGCTTGGATCACATCACCTGAAGTATGTGCCCATAACAGCCATCAAGTCTCAAGCTTTGGTGGATATTCATAAATGATTGGACAGAGTTGCAAACACCCGAGGAGAGTCTGATAATACATATAGGATGATACACTTTGATGGAACCCGGCAATTGGAAGGCTCGAGGGCTGGAGTCATTTTGGAGTCTCCACGAGGTGATTAATTTTGTTATGTCTTAAGGCTCATGTTCCCTTGTACTAACAATGCAGCTGAGTATGAAGCTTTGCTCCATGGGCTCTGAATGGCCAAGGAGACTAACTTGAGCCAGGTTAGGTGTCTGGACGACTCAGATTTAGTGGCACAACACCTTTCTAGAAAGTGGGATTCTAAAGATTCTCTTATGGCGGCTTATTGTTAGGCAGTTGATAATATCACTAGTCACTTTAAGGGTTACCAGGTGGATCACATAGACCGACGGAAGAAGGAGGTGGCTGATACACTACCTCGGCTCGGATCACAACGTAAGCCAGTTCACCCTAATGTGTTCCATGATGTACTGCATAATCCTTTTGTTAAAGTACCTTCAGAGGAAGATCTTGTTATTCCTGACCCAGAGGGGCAGTTGGTGGTGGCTCTCTGAGCTATTCCTGACTGGACGCTGCCTTATCTGGCTTATCTGACTCGAGGCGAGTTACCCGAAGATGAAAATCTGGCACGACAGATCACCAGACGGTCTAAGTCCATGACTATTATCAACGACGAGTTACACAGATGTAGCGTGATCGGCGTGTTCCAACATTGTGTTTTTCCTAAAGAAGGTCGTGAGATCTGATACATCCATTTTGCATCATGTTTTTCTACTATTATTTATCATGTTTTTATGCATAATAATGCTTTTTGGAGTAATTCTAATGCCTTTTCCCTGATAGTATGCAAGGTTCACACAAAGAGGGAGAATACCGGCAGCTGGAATTCTGGACCTGAAAAAGCTACGTCAGGCCAGCTATTCTGCACAACTCCAAATGAGCTGAAACTTCGTGGGGATTTTTTATGGAATAAATAAGAATTATTGAAGCAAATAACCACCAGAGGGGGCTCACCAGGTGGCCACAACCCACCTTTGCGCGCCCAGGAGCCCAGGCGCGCCCTGGTGGACTGTGCCCTCCTCGGCCCACCTCTGGTGCCCATCTTCTGGTATATAAGTCATTTTGACCTACAAAAAATGAGGATAGGACTTTCAGGATGAAGCGCCGCCGTCTCGGGGTAGAACTTTAGCAGGAGCACTTTTGCCCTCCGGCGGGGCGATTCCGCTAGGGGAACTTCCCTCCCGGAGGGGGGGAATCATCGTCATCATCATCAACAACAACAACAACTCTCCCATCTTGGGGAGGGCAATCTCCATCAATAACTTCAACAGGACCATCTCCTCTCAAACCCTAGTTCATCTCTTGTGTTCAATCTTTGTACCGGAACCTTAGATTGGTGCTTGTGGGTGACTTGTAGTGTTGATTACATCTTGTAGTTGATTACTATATGGTTTATTTGGTGAAAGATTATATGTTTAGATCCATTATGCTATTTAATACCCCTATGATCATGATCATGATTATCATTTATGAGTAATTACTTTTGTTCTTGAGGTCATGGGGGAAATCTTGTTGCAAGTAATCATGTGAACTTGATATGTGTTCAATATTTTGATGGTATGTATGCTGTGATTCCCTTAGTGGTGTCATGTGAACGTCAACTACATGACACTTCACCATACTTGGGCCTAAGGGAATGCATTATGTAGTAGTTATTAGATGATGAATTGCAAGAGCGACAGAAGCATTAACCCTAGTTTATGCGCTATTCTGTAAGGGGCTAATTTGGATCCAAAAGTTTAATGCTATGGTTAGATTTATTATTAATACTCTTCTCGTAGTTGTGGATGCTTGCGAGGGGGTTAATCATAAGTAGGAGGTTTGTTCAGGTAAGAACAACACCTAAGTACCAGTCCACCCACATGTCAAATTATCAAAGTAGCGAACACAAATCAGACCAACATGATGAAAGTGACTGGATGAAATTCCCGTGTACCCTCAAGAACACTTTGCCTATCATAAGAGACCGTTTTGGCCTATGCTTTGCCTCAAAAGGATTGAGCTATCTTGCTGCACCTTTTTTACCGTTACCGTTACTTGCTCGTTATAAATTACCTTGCTATCAAACTACTCGTTACTTATAATATTAGTGCTTGCAGACTTTACCTTGCTGAAAACCGCTTGCCATTTCCTTGTGCTCCTTGTTGGGTTTGACCCTCTTACTTATCAGAAGGACTACGATTGGTCCCCTATACTTGTGGGTCATCAAGATCTTACAAGAAATTCATGCGGGTGATTGTGGTCATCACGTCGGGTCATGGTATTTGGTGGCTAAAGCTTTTCATCATGGGTTCTTCTGGCTAACGGCCCATCCTGGCGCAAAAGACATCGTTAGCAAGTGTGATGGGTGTCAGAAATTTGCTCGGCAGGCTCATGTTCCGGCTCAGGAATTATGGATGATACCGATCACTTGGGAGTTGGCGGTATGGGGGCTTGATATTGTCGGACCGTTCGAGCGATCTAAAGACAAGAAGACCCACCTTTTGGTAGCGGTTGATAAGTTTACCAAGTGGATTGAGGCAGAACTAGTTAGCAATTGTGAAGTAGCGACTACAGTTCAGTTTGTTAAAAAACTGATCTTCCGCTTTGGTTATCCTCATAGTATCATCACTAATAATGGCACAAATCTGTCTAAAGGTGCTATGAAGGAGTTCTGTCAAAGAGAACATATCTGTCTTGACATATCCTCGATGGCTCATCCACAGTCAATGGTCAAGCAGAGCGTTCTAACCAAGAGATATTATGAGGAATCAAACCCTGGTTCATGGTTCCTCTGGAACGATCACCGGATTGTTGGGTGGAAGAGCTTCCTGCAATACTTGGAGTATCAGGACCACCCCCAACAGATCAATAGGTTATACACCCTTCTTCATGGTTTATGGTGCAGACGCAATTCTCCCAAGTGACATTCGTCATGACTCGCCCAGGGTAGCGGCTTATGTTGAAGCAGATAATGAGATGGCGCGTCAGAACGCTCTTGATGCCTTGGATGAAGAACGTGATCTCGCAACAGCCCGATCGGCGATTTACCAATGTGTCGCTATCATAGCCGTAGAATTCGAAGTTGCACGTTCCAAGAGGGCGACTTAGTTCTCCGTTTGATTCAAGATTAGACAGGCATGCATAAGTTATCGCTGCCTTGGGAAGGACCTTTTGTTGTCAGCAAAAATTTCAACAATGGGTCATATTATCTCATCAACATACCTGAACCAATAAGTCACGTACTTCTGAGGAGGAGACCAACATGCCTTGCAACATTGCTCATCTTTGGCCTTACTACACTTGAGCCACTAGCTCTCGTCCTTGTACATAAATTGTGTCAATGTATATACATGTTTATGATCAACGTAATAAAGTCGGCATCCCCTAAATTCGGGGCCTCTGTATTTCACTTCATTTTTTCTGTTCATGAGTGTTTATTAATCGATCATAAGGGCTCTAGGGGGCTTCCAACTCATTGAGTTTAGCTTACAAAACCCTTTTGACCAGGCAAACACGCCACCTTACTGGTTAAACCTGTCCGTATGCTTGATGCTACTCCGAATAAGATGACCTGCCGTACACTTGACAAGTCAATCTTTAACAAACCTTGAACTTGTCCAAGTTAAATCGGCTGAAGTCATGAGATATCCCAGCTTACCGATAGTGAGGATCAACCAAGGCTATTAAGGCATGCTTCATGAAAGCAAGGTTTGAGCCTTAAAAGGCCAGTCGTTTTTGGTCGTGCGTTAAAAGCCGACTTACATGTTTATGTTTTCTATTTCTGTCTTCATAGGAAGTTTCGCTTTTGTCATATTAAATGCAGGTTATAAGTCCTTGGATCAAAGAAGGTACGGGTTAGTGTTGCTCAAAATTTGAGCTTATTATGGCTATGAGCCGCCAAATGATCCTGACAATACATTGGGTTTTAACCCGCCCTGAATTTGATTATAAGTCACCAACACAGGAATTGACGGATCCATTGCAGATTATATGACAAATATCAAGAAGGCGCCTGAATTTAAAGATGGTGCAAAGTTAAGCAAAGTTGCATATATATATAATTCGATCAGGCCTACAATAGAAGCTTCATCATATAGTTGTTTGATCATCAGTTCAAAAACATGCATGAAGGCATGACAAGGCAGTTAACTGTTTTAAGCTAAGATTATTACAAGGCTACTAGTTGAGCCTAAAAGTTTTTCAGAAGTCTGTAAGGAGTTATATTACTCCTTTAAGCCGGCCTCAGAGTCGTCCGGGTTATGCCCAACCGAGTTAAGATCATCCTGGCGTCTTGAAGTAGAAGCTTCTGGGTTATCCTGTGTTGGTTCTTCGTCGCTTGCAATCTGAAGATTGCCCGGTGTCCAATTGATACCAGTTAAAGCTTCAAAGATTGATTCATCATGCATGAAAGGAGCAATGTCAATATCAGGGGCAAAGATATGCTTATGCCTTTGGGGAGTCAAATCAACAACATTGAAAGAAGGCACCTTGATTCGAGTGTTGCCACTGTCATAAGCCGGCTGGTACTTCTTCAGATCCAACTCTTGCGCAAGTTGACACACCAAAGGCCGCATTTCCTTGACACATTTGGCTAAGCCTGCTTCACTGAATATAGACCCGTCATCATTATATTCATGACACCCTCCAGCCATATCTGTTGGATCCAGCTCTGATTGATAAGCTTTGGCTCGACTTAGCACGGTGATTGCCCCTGCATGGGCGACTGGCAGCTTCGGTTCTTCAACTTGCTTTGGCATTGTGGACAGTTGATCTAGAACATTTTTTATCCGTAGTGGCGGCTTCTTGCCATTAGATATAACTACCAGTGTCCGCAGACTACTAGCGTATAACTTTTCTATTAGAGAATAGATGGCTTTGAGCTTTGTCACCACATTTTTCCCAAGGTTGGCACTTCTGGTACCTATTATGCATTCAAAACAAGAGTCGCCAGTCGGGTTACTATCATATCTCTTAAGTCGTCGAGCGAGTTATTTCAATTAATTTCAAATCTTACTTACCAAAGATGTGGCAGTCATATGAGAAACATACTATTTTAACCCGGCCAACTCTACAGCCACCGGCTTAAGTTGGTTTTCAGTGTCTTATGCGCGCTTTAGTAAGGCGGCCTTTTTAGATTCCATAGAAGATCTTTCAGCGTAAAAATTGGCCTTCACTTTTTCCAAGTCCTCCAAAGAAGACTTCAAGCTTGATTCAGCCTTGGCGCATTCAGCTTGTTCGGATTCTAAGTTCTTTCTTAAGCTGGCCAGATCTGACTCGCCCAGGCTTAATGCTTCCTGCAAAGTTAAACAGTCAGTTATCATTTCAAGCAAACACTAAGTGTGTTGGTTTGGTTAAGACAACCTTTAACATGGATGTTAGGGCAAGGTTATCTAAGTCCCAAACACATTGCAAGAAATATCCTTGGCACTTGGGGGCTAATGTACGTCATTTTCTTTCAAATTATATTGAAGAAGGCCCGGCTTACCTTATAAAGCTTAGCCGGCCCTTGGGGACTACAGGCGATTTCTCCTAAGTGTTCTGATAAAAGACTTGTTGAAAATATGCCGAGAGGCAATAATAAAATGGTTATTATTATATTTCTTTGTTCATGATAATTGTCTATTGTTCATGCTATAATTGTATTATCCGGAAATCGTAATACATGCGTGAATACATAGACCACAACAAGTCCCTAGTGAGCCTCTAGTTGACTAGCTCGTTGATCAACAGATAGTCATGGTTTCCTGACTATGGACATTGGATGTCATTGATAACGGGATCACATCATTAGGAGAATGATGTGATGGACAAGACCCAATCATAAGCATAGCACAAAGATCGTGTAGTTTGTTTCACTAAAGCTTTTCCAAATGTCAAGTATCATTTCCTTAGACCATGAGATTGTGCAACTCCCGAATACCATAGGAGTGCTTTGGGTGTGCCAAACGTCACAACGTAACTGGGTGACTATAAAGGTGCACTACGGGTATCTCGAAAGTGTCATTGGGTTGTACGAATCGAGACTAGAATTTGTCACTCCGTATGGCGGAGAGGTATCTCTGGGCCCACTCGGTAATGCATCATCATAATGAGCTCAATGTGACCAAGTGTGCAGTCACGGGATCATGCATTACTGATGCACGAGTAAAGTGACTTGCGATGCGAGACCGAACGCGAGGTATTGGGATACCGACGATCGAGTCTCGGGTAAGTAACGTATCGATTGACAAAGGGAATTGAATCTGGATTGATTGAATCCTCGACATCGTGGTTCATCCGATGAGATCATCGAGGAGCATGTAGGAGCCAACATGGGTATCGGATCCCGCTGTTGGTTATTGACCGGAGGCGTCTCGGTCATGTCTACATGTCTCCCGAACCCGTAGGGTCTACACACTAAGGTTCGGTGATGCTAGGGTTGTAGAGATATGAGTATCAGATAACCCGAAAGTTGTTTGGAGTCCGGATGAGATCCGGACGTCACGAGGAGTTCTGGAATGGTCCGGAGGTGAATAATTATATATAGGAAGTGCAGTTTGACCATCGGGAAAGTTTAGGGTCACGGTGTTGTCTGGGACCACCGGAAGGGTCCCGGGGGTCCACCGGGTGGGGCCACCTATCCGGAGGGCCCCGTGGGATGAAGTGGGGAGGGGAACCAGCCCCTTGTGGGCTGGTGCGCCCCCTCCTTGGGCCCCCTGCGCCTAGGGTTGGAAACCCTAGGGTGGGGGCGCCTCCACTTGCCTTGGGAGGCAAGCCACCCCCTTGGCTGCCGCCCCCCTTGGAGATCTCATCTCCTAGGGCTGGAGCCCCCCCAGGGGCCTATATAAAGAGGGGGGAGGGAGGGAAGCCGCACCCCAAGTCTTGGCGCCTCCCTCTCCCCTGCTACACCTCTCCCTCTCACAGAAGCTTGGGCAAAGCCCTGGCGTGATCGTGCTGCATCCACCACCACGCCGTCGTGCTGCTGGATCTTCATCAACCTCTCCTTCCCCCTTGGTGGATCAAGAAGGAGGAGACGTCTTCCCAACCATACGTGTGTTGAACGCGGAGGTGCCGTCAGTTCGGCGCTAGGATCTCCGATGATTTGGATCACGACGAGTATGACTCCCTCAACCCCGTTCTCTTGAACGCTTCCGCATGCGATCTACAAGGGTATGTAGATGCACTCCCCTCTCTCATTGCTTGATGACTCCATAGATTGATCTTGGTGAACGTAAGAAAAATTTTATTTTATGCAACGTTCCCCATCAGGGGCATCATGAGCTAGGTCTATGCGTAGTTACTATGCACGAGTAGAACACAAAGCAGTTGTGGGCGTAGATGTTGTTAATTTTCTTGCCACTACTAGTCTTATCTTGCTTCGACGGCATCGTGGGATGAAGCGGCCCGAACCGACCTTACGTGCGCTTCGTGAGGCGGGTTCCACCGGTGACATGCACTAGTTGCATAAGGTGGCTAGCGGGTGTCTGTCTCTCCCACTTTAGTTGGAGCGGATTCGATGGAAAGGGTCCTTATGAAGGGTAAATAGAAATTGGCACATCACGTTGTGGTTTTACGTAGGTAAGAAACGTTCTTGCTAGCATACCTATAGAAGCCACGTAAAAACTTGCTACAACTATTAGAGGACGTCTAACTTGTTTTTGCAGCAAGTGTTTTGTGATGTGATATGGCCAAAGGATGTGATGAATGATATATGTGATGTATGAGATGATCATGTTCTTGTAATAGGAATCACAACTTGCATGTCGGTTAGTATGACAACGGCGAGAATATAGGAGTTGTCTTTATTTTTTGTATGACCTGCGTGTCATTGAAGAACGCCATGTAAATTACTTTACTTTATTGCTAAACACGTTAGCCATAGAAGTAGAAGTAGTCATTCGCGTGACAACTTCATGAAGACACGATGATGGAGATCATGATGATGGAGATCATGGTATCGTGCCGGTGACGAAGATGATCATGGTGCCCCGAAGATGGAGATCAAAGGAGCAATATGATATTGGCCATATCATGTCACTATTTGATTGCATGTGATGTTTATCATGTTTTACATCTTATTTGCTTAGAACGACGGTAGCTTAAATAAGATGATCCCTCGAAATAATTTCAAGAAAAGTGTTCCCCCTAACTGTGCACCATTGCGAAGGTTCGTTGTTTCGAAGCACCACGTGATGATCGGGTGTGATAGATCCTAACGTTCGAATACAACGGGTGTAAGCCAGATTTACACACGCAATACACTTAGGTTGACTTGACGAGCCTAGCATGTACAGACATGGCCTCAGAACACGGAAGACCAAAAGGTGAGCATGAGTCGTATTGAAGATACGATCAACATGAAGATGTTCACCGATGTTAACTAGTCCGTCTCACGTGATGATCGGACACGGCCTAGTTAGCTCGGATCATGTTTCACTTAGATGACTAGAGGGATGTCTGTCTAAGTGGGAGTTCATTGAATAATTTGATTAGGTGAACTTAATTATCATGAACTTAGTCTAAAACCTTTGCAAAATGTCTTGTAGATCAAATGGCCAACGCTCATGTCCACCTCAACTTCAACGCGTTCCTAGAGAAAACCAAGCTGAAAGATGATGGCAGCAACTATACGGACTGGGTCCGGAACCTGAGGATCATCCTCATAGCTGCCAAGAAAGATTATGTCCTAGAAGCGCCGCTAGGTGAAGCACCAATCCCAGAGAACCAAGACGTTATGAACGCTTGGCAGCCTCGTGCTAATGATTACTCCCTCGTCAGGGGCGGAGCCAGGATTTAGACATGAGGGGGCGAGAAAGATAATAAATACTTAAGAGAGCCTATACCTGAATTTAGTGTCAAAGGTAGCATTGATACGAAAGCATTGAAAACAAATATTTGACAGTACAAAATGTTACATCTCTATTAGTTTAAATTTAACTCTATGAATATGTCGGGTGGATATGTATTTTGGGTAGCATGAATATTGGAGCTGGAAGCATGCCTCTTACAGATAAATATACTTTCGTTATATTCCTCTTCTTCATACTTCAACCATTGAAACATTGAACAGAGTCTGGAATTAGAATTCTAGATTATAACCTTACCACATCTAATAGGTAGATCAAACTACTTTTATATGTAGTTGGACTAGTTCACCATATGTCTCTCTGATCTGAAAACTCCACTGGGAGTTTGTTGTATTGCGATAAATACCAGTAACGTACCTTAAGTTGTGCCAAAATCAGTTGATGAAGCAGCCGTGATTCAACCACTAGATTAGAATCACGGAATGAATGCGCAGTGCTCCAGCATCGAGGAAAGGAGCAGCGAGATGCCGCAGGCGGCGCCGCATGGGTGCACGAAGACACGAAGAAACCTAGGAAGAAAACTGACTACTCGATCAACGGTTGCGCCTAGTTTCCTGATGCGTAGGGTAACTAGCGATTATGTGTGTTGGGCCTTTGGGCTGGATTATTGGATCATTTAACTCTAAAATAGTACATCTACCCAGCCATGTCTATACGTATATTTACGCCACCGGTGTACGAATACCTAGCGAACATTTATAGGGGGGCAAGACGATGGGGGGTGTCTGACCCCTGCTCGCACCCCCTGCCTCCGCCTCTGTCCCTCATTCAGTGCGGCATGCTTTACAGTTTAGAACCGGGGCTCGAAAAGCGTTTTGAGCAACACGGAGCATATGAGATGTTCGAAGAGCTGAAAATGGTTTTCCAGGCTCATGCCCAGGTCGAGAGATATGAAGTCTCCGACAAGTTCTTGAGTTGTAAGATGGAGGAAAATAGTTACATTAGTGAGCACATACTCAAGATATGCAGGTTGCACAACCGCTTGACTCAGGTGGGAGTTAATCTCCCGGATGGCCTTGATCGTGTGACAGAATCCTCCATCGCTCCCACCAAGCTACAAGAGCTTTGTGATGAACTTCAATATGCGGGGATGGAAAAGACCATTCCTGAGGTATATTCAATGCTGAAATCAGCAGAGGTAGAGATCAAAAAGGAACATCAAGTGTTGATGGTGAATAAAACCACTACGTTCAAGAAAGGCAAGGGTAAGAAGAACTTCAAGCAGGACAGCAAGGGAGTTGCCGCGCCCGGTAAGCTAGTTGCCGGGAAGAAATCAAGCAATGGACCCAAGCCTGAGACTGAGTGCTTCTATTGCAAGGGAAGTGGTCAGTGGAAGCGGAACTGCCCCAAGTACTTAGTGGACAAGAAGGCCGGCAAAACCAAAGGTATATGTGATATGCATGTAATTGATGTGTACCTTACCATTGCTCGTAATAGCTCCTGTGTATTTGATACCGGTGCGGTTGCTCACATTTGTAACTCAAAGCAGGAGTTGCGGAATAAGCGGAGACTGGCGAAGGACGAGGTGACGAAGCGCGTCAGGAATGGTTCCAAGGTCGATGTGATCTCAGTCGGCACGCTACCTCTACATTTACCTACGGGATTAGTTTTAAACCTCAATAATTGTTATTTAGTACAAGCTTTGAGCATGAACATTGTATCAGGATCTCGTTTAATTCGAGATGGCTACTCATTTAAATCCGAGAATAATGGTTGTTCTATTTATATGAGTGATATGTTTTATTGTCATGCCCCGCTGGTGAATGGTTTATTCTTAATGAATCTCGAGCGTAATGTTACACATATTCATAGTGTGAATACCAAAAGATGTAAAGTTCATAATGATAGTCCCACATACTTGTGGCACTGCCGCCTTGGTCACATTGGTGTCAAGCGCATGAAGAAGCTCCATGTTGATGGACTTTTAGAGTCTCTAGATTATGAATCGTTTGACACATGCAAGCCATGCCTCATGGGCAAAATGACCAAGACTCCGTTCTCCGGAACAATTGAGCGAGCAACCAACTTATTGGAAATCATACATACTGATGTGTGCGGTCCAATGAGCGTTGAGGCTCACGGAGGATATCGTTATGTTCTCACTCTCATTGATGACTTGAGTAGATATTGATATGTCTACTTGATGAAACACAAATCGAGACCTTTGAAAAGTTCAAGGACTTCGAGAATGAGCGGAGAATCAGCGTGATGAAAGATAAAGTTCTTACGATCGGATCGTGGGGTGAATATTTAAGTCACGAATTTGAGTACGCACTTAAGGAAATGTGGAATCGTCTCACAACTCACGCCGCTGGAACACCTCGGTGAAATGGTGTGTCGAGCGTCATAATCGCACTCTATTGGATATGGTGTGATCTATGATGTCACTTCTTGATTTACGCTATCATTTTGGGGATACGCTCTAGAGACAGCTGCATTCACTTTAAATAGGGCACCGTCTAAATCCGTTGAGGCGACACCGTATGAATTATGGTTTGGGAAGAAACCTAAGCTATCGTTTCTTAAAGTTTGGGGATCACGATGCTTATGTCAAGAAACTTCAACTTTGAGAAGCTCGAACCCAAGTCGAAAAATGTGTCTTCATAGGATACCCTAAGGAAACCATTGGGTATACCTTCTACTTAAGATCGAGGGCAAGATTTTTGTTGCTAGAACGGGTCCTTTACGGAGAAAGAGTTTCTCTCGAAAGAATTAAGTGGGAAGAAAGTAGAGCTTGATGAAGTACTACCTCTTGAAGCGGTAAGTAAGCGCAACTCGGGAAGATGTTCTGTGGTGCTGCACCGACAAGAGAGGAGGTTAATGATGATGATCAAGATACTTGGATCAAGCTCCTCTTGAACTTTGAAGGTTCACAAGGACACGTTCCGCACTGAGTGAATGCGGCAACCTGTCTTGGAAATCATGTTGTTAGACAACGGTGAACCTTCGAACTATGAAGAAGCGAGGGCGGGCCTAGATTCCAACAAATGGCTTGAAGCCATGCAATCCGAGATAGGATCCATGTATGAAAACAAAGTGTGGACTTTGACAGACTTGCCCGATGATCGGCGAGCGATAGAATACAAATGGATCTTTAAGAAGAAGACGGACGCGGATGGTAATGTTACCATATTTAAAGCTTGACTTGTCGCTAAGGGTTATCGACAAGTTCAAGGGATTGACTACGATGAGACATTCTCTCCTGTAGCGAAGCTGAAGTCCGTCTGAATCATGTTAGCAATTGCCGCATACTATGATTATGAGATATGGCAAATGGACGTCAAAACGGCATTCCTTAACGGTCACCTTAAGGAAGAAGCGTATATGATGCAGCGGAAGGTTTTGTTGACCCTAAGAATGCTAACAAGGTATGCAAGCTCGGTAGCTCCATCTATGGGCTGGTGCAAGCATCTCGGAGTTGGAACATTCGCTTTAATGAGATGATCAAAGCGTTTGGGTTTATGCAGACTTATGGAGAAGCCTGCGTTTACAAGAAAGTGAGTGGGAGCTCTATAGCATTTCTCATATTATATGTTGATGATATACTTTTGATGGGAAATGATATAGAACTTTTGGACAGCATTAAGGCCTACTTGAATAAGTGTTTTTCAATGAAGGACCTTGGAGAAGCTGCTTACATATTAGGCATCAAGATCTATAGAGAAAGATCGAGACGCCTCATAGGTCTTTCACAAAGCACATACCTTGATAAGCTATTGAAGAAGTTCAATATGGATCAGTCCAAGAAGGGGTTCTTGCATGTGTTGCAAGGTGTGAAATTGAGCTCGGCTCAATGCCCAACCACGGCAGAAGATAGAGAAAAGATGGGTGTCGTCCCCTATGCATCAGCCATAGGGTCTATCATGTATACCATGACCTATACCAGACCTGATATAAACCTTGCCGTAAGTTTGGTAGGAAGGTACCAAAGTAATCCCGGCATGGAACACTGGACGGTGGTCAAGAACATCCTTAAGTACCTGAAAAGGACTAAGGATATGTTTCTCGTGTATGGAGGTGACGAAGAACTCGTCGTAAGGGTTACGTCAATGCTAGCTTCGACACAGATCTGGATGACTCTAAGTCACAAACAGAATACGTATATATTTTGAATGGTGGGGCAGTAAGCTGGTGCAGTTGCAAGCAGAGCGTCGTGGCGGGATCTACATGTGAAGCAGAGTACATGGCAGCCTCGGAGGCAGCGCATGAAGCTATTTGGGTGAAGGAGTTCATCACCGACCTAGGAGTCATACCCAATGTGTCGGGGCCGATCACACTCTTCTCTGACAACACTGGAGCTATTGCACTTGCCAAGGAGCCCAGGTTTCACAAGAAGACCAGGCACATCAAGCGTCGCTTCAACTCCATCCGTGAAAATGTTCAAGATGGAGACATAGATATTTGTAAAGTACATACGGACCTGAATGTAGCAGATCCGTTGACTAAACCTCTCCCTAGAGCAAAACATGATCAACACCAGAACACAATGGGTGTTCGATACATCACAATGTAACTAGATTATTGACTCTAGTGCAAGTGGGAGATTATTGGAAATATGCCCTAGAGGCAATAATAAAATGGTTATTATTATATTTCTTTGTTCATGATAATTGTCTATTGTTCATGCTATAATTGTATTATCCGGAAATCGTAATACATGTGTGAATACATAGACCACAACAAGTCCCTAGTGAGTCTCTAGTTGACTAGCTCGTTGATCAATAGATAGTCATGGTTTCCTGACTATGGACATTGGATGTCATTGATAACGGGATCACATCATTAGGAGAATGATGTGATGGACAAGACAATCATAAGCATAGCACAAAGATCGTGTAGTTCGTTTAGCTAGAGCTTTTCCAAATGTCAAGTATCATTTCCTTAGACCATGAGATTGTGCAACTCCCGGATACCGTAGGAGTGCTTTGGGTGTGCCAAATGTCTACAACGTAATCGGGTGACTATAAAGGTGCACTACGGGTATCTCTGAAAGTGTCATTGGGTTGCACGAATCGAGGCTGGGATTTGTCACTCCGTATGACGGAGAGGTATCTCTGGGCCCACTCGATAATGCATCATCACAATGAGATCAATGTGACCAAGTGTGCAGTCACGGGATCATGCATTACTGATGCGAGCAAAGTGACTTGCGATGCTTGAGACTGAGCGAGGTATTGGGATACCGACGATCGAGTCTCGGGTAAGTAACGTACCGATTGACAAAGGGAATTGAATACGGGATTGATTGAATCCTCGACATCGTGGTTCATCCGATGAGATCATCGAGGAGCATGTGGGAGCCAACATGGGTATCCAGATCCCGCTGTTGGTTATTGACCGGAGAGGCGTCTCGGTCATGTCTGCATGTCTCCCGAACCCGTAGGGTCTACACACTAAAGGTTTGGTGACGCTAGGGTTGTAGAGATATGAGTATGCAGTAACACGAAAGTTGTTCGGAGTTCCGTAGGAGATCCCGGACGTCACGAGGAGTTCCGGAATGGTCCGGAGGTGAAGAATTATATATAGGAAGTGCCATTTCGGCCATCGGGAAAGTTTCAGGGGTCACCGGTATTGTACCGGGACCATCGGGTGGGGCCACCTATCCCGGAGGGCCCCGTGGGCTGAAGTGGGGAGGGGAACCAGCCCCTGGTGGGCTGGTGCGCCCCCCCTTGGGCCCCCCTACACCTAGGGTTGGAAACCCTAGGTGGGGGGCTCCTCCACTTGCCTTGGGGGACAAGCCACCCCCTTGGCCGCCGCCCCCCCTTGGAGATCTCATCTCCTAGGGCTGGCGCCCCAGGGCCTATATAAGAGGGGGAGGAGGCAGGTGAGGAGTCTGGACTAGGGGTGTCCGGATAGCGGACTATCGATATCCGCGGACTCCCGGACTACGAAGATAGAAGATTGAAGACTCCGGCTCTTGTCAGGAAGGTACTTTACTTGGCGTGGAAGGCAAGCTTGGCAATCTGGATATGTAGATCTCCTACCATTGTAACCGACTCTGTGTAACCCTAGCCTCTCCGGTGTCTATATAAACCGGAGGGCTTTAATCCGTGGGACACAACATCACATCTCAACAATCATACCATAGGCTAGCTTCTAGGGTTTAGCCTCATTGATCTTGTGGTAGATCTACTCTTGTACTACCCATATCATCAATATTAATCAAGCGGGGCGTGGGGTATTACCTCCATCGAGAGGGCCTGAACACAGGTAAAAACATTGTGTCCCTCGTCTCCTGTTACCATCCGCCTAGACGCACAGTTCGGGACCCCTACCGAGATCCGCGGTTTGACACCGACATTGGTGCTTTCATTGAGAGTTCCTCTGTGTCGTCACCGATAGGCTCGATGGCTTCTTCGACCTTCAACGCTGTCCAGGGTGAGACTTTTCTCCCCAGACAGATCTTCGTATTCGGTGGCTTTGCACTGCGGGCCAACTCTCTTGGCCATCTGGAGCAGATTGAAAGCTAAGCCCCTGGCCGTCAGGTCAGATTCGGAAGCCTAAGCTTCACGGCCGATGACCGCAGAGACTTGATCTTCGACGGACTCGAGCCACAGCCAAGCGCGCCGCACTGCGACAATGGGCATGATCTGGCTCTGCCGCCGGACAGTGCTTTGGTGGCTGCACTTGAATCCGCCGCGGCTACTTGCCCGGAGCCGATTGCCCATGACGAGGGTCGGTGGATGAAGCGCCGCCCGGGGCTTCAACATCGGCGCGATGGGCGAATACCGATTTTGTCCCTTGCGAAACTTCGTGATCCCGAGACGCGGACTCGAGCCTCCGCGCCCCGCCAATTAAGCGGATTAGGCGCGGTTATGGAATTCACCGCGCGGACATCTTTCAACACTTTCGCCTTTCGGCGATATCCTGAATTCCTGAAGCATTTCTCGCTATCGGAGAATCTGGCGGACTATGGCGGGGCGGTTGGAGATTCGGACGACGAAGAAATTGAGCCCACCCACCACCCACTTTGTAGCCACTGTCGAGGATCTAACCGACATGCTAGCCTCGACTCCGAGGACATCGGCGCTATGGGCGATGGCGTCGGAGACGATCGAGACCCAACGCCCACGGGACCTTTGGAAGGCCACCTCGTCATCTGACGTCTACATGGTGGATACCCCAAAGGAAGGGATGGCGAAAAAAGCAGCGGAGGAAGATTCTTTGAAGAAGCAGCCTAAGCGCCGGCGTCGTGGCGCCGCTCTAAATCCGCCACAACAAGAATGGAGAATCCGCATCGGAGACAGGAGGCAGTGCGAAGGCGATCCCCTCCCGCAAGACTCAGCGCGGGAGGGCCAGAAAACAAGCCCTCACGACAGGCGGCGGGCGAAGGGGTTGAGGATGATAACTATATGCCTCCCTCCGAAGGCAAGCGAGCCTCAACAATGATGAATTCGTCATGCAGAGGATCCCGTCGAACAAGAGCGCTTGAGCACAGGCTCATAGCCACGGCAAATAGCCTAAAGAAAAAGCAACAACTTCAAGCTGATCAAGATCTGCTAGCCGATCGATGGACCGAGGTCCTCGCGGCGAAGAGTATAAACTTCGAACTCCCTCGAAAAGTTACCCAAGGCATAAGCTGCTCCCCGATTAGAGGAGGAAGCATACATACCTTTATCACCAGCGCCGCGACATGGCTGACCGACCGCCCGTGGTCGCGACGAGAGAGGCATTCAAGGCCCAGCCAAGACCGTACCCGACATCGATCCGAGTCTGAAGCCAAAAGGAACGCGCCGGACTTGCGAGACATCTTGGAGGACAAAGCAAGGCAATCCAGATCCATCTATGGATCACGTGGGTGCCCTCGACCCAGACGAATACCGTCGCGCGGA
Source organism: Aegilops speltoides (assembly GCA_021437245.1). Taxonomy (NCBI): domain Eukaryota; kingdom Viridiplantae; phylum Streptophyta; class Magnoliopsida; order Poales; family Poaceae; genus Aegilops; species Aegilops speltoides. The sequence goes on along the minus strand of CM038141.1, from coordinate 365,934,503 downwards.
CATAACGCCGCCGGGCGAACACAGCGAGACAGCGCTCCCTCGAGCTGCGTCGTGATATTACTCAATCTGGCGCCGCACACCCGTTATGCTTCAGCGATGAAGTAATGGATCATCGATCCCGAAGGGTTCAAACCCGTGAACGCCGAATCCTACGATGGTACAACAGACCCGCGGTGTGGATCGAAGATTATCTTCTCCACATCCATATGGCCCATGGCGACGATCTGCACGCCATCAAATATCTCCCACTCAAGCTTAAAGGACCAGCTCGGCATTGGCTTAACAGCCTGCCCGCAGAGTCGATTGGGTGTTGGGAAGACACGGAGGCGCGTTCCTTGATAACTTCAAAGGTACATCGTGCGACCACCGGCGCCGATGACCTAAGCCACATTATTCAGCAGCCAGACGAATCGGCGGACAGTTACGGGCGCGGTTCTTGACGAAGAAAAATCAAATCGTCGATTGTCCGGATCGGAGGCCCTCGCAGCCTTCAAACACAACATCCGGGACGAATGGCTAGCCCGGCACAGGGCGGGAGAAGCGAAATCCATGGCAGCCCTCACGCCGTTAATGACCGCTTTTGCGCGGAGAGGATAGCTGGCTAGCCCGCAGCAATAATCTCCGCAAAAATTCTGGCAGCCGGACTCCAAGGACAATCACGGCGAGTCACGTCGAATCAAAAACAAACTCCGTACTAACGGCGGCGACAAAGAGGATCTGGCGGTCAATGCGGATTCGAGGCTCAAACCGGTCAGCGGAAGAAGCCATTTAAAGAACAACTCGGGCCCGTCCAATCTGGACAGAATACTCGACCGCTCATGCGGATACATGGCACCCCGAAAAGCCAGCTAATCACTCCAATAGAGATTGTTGGGTGTTCAGCAGGCTGGCAAGTTAATTGCGAACACAATGACAAGGGGCTAAATAGCGGCGACGAGGAAGAGACCCGGCCGCCCGAACAACGAGAGGACGAAGGGTTTCCCCGCAAGTGCGGACGGTGAATATGATTCTGCGACCCATATACCCAAGAGGAGAGGAAGCGCGCTACGGGGCGTCTATGCGATGGAGCGATCGCCCAAGTTCAATCCATGGTCCTCTGTCCGATCACTTTCGATCGGCGAGACCATCCGACTAGCATCGCCATGGCGGATTCGCCGTGGTCCTAGACCCAATCGTTGATGGATTTCACCTCACAAGAGTCCCGATGGGCGGCGGCAGCAGCTTTGAACCTGCTTTATCGGGACACGGTCGCAAAATGGGCATAGACCCATCCGGGATCAAACCTACTAAGACAACCTTTAAAGGTGCCATCCCAGAGTGGAAGCCAATGTGCGAGCTCATCACCTGAAGTGGTCTTGGATCCCGGATAATTTCGAAGCGAAGAGTTAATCTTGATATAGTCCCGTTCCGTGGCGGCTATCATGCCTGCTTTCGGACGTGCAGCGTTGCAAAATTCAGCGCGTGTCGCATTATGCATACCGAAGCTCAAGATGTCGGGCCCTCGTGGAGTCATTACGGTCAATGGGAATACGGGCGCTCCCTCGAGCGGAGGAACATACAATGCTCTCGCGGCAAAAGTCTGAGCAGCCTTCTCGGCAATTCTCTAGTCCGCAACTAAAAAGCGGACACATTAAAACGCGCCCGGAGCAACAACAACCAAGACCACCTGGCGCGATCAGAGCACGCGTAGCAGTGCGGCCCCAACCCCCGCCCGCGCATGATCACTAGAATAACACTCCGCGTACATCATTACGCTTTGGAGATACCATGGGCGCCGGGGAGGGGCTTGACCACAAGGACCAAAGAGTGCGGCTCGACCACACAAGGGGCTCATGCGATCGCCCCCCTTGGCTTTGTTTTTTATCTTTTCTTCTTTTGCATACACAGGACTCCATTAACCAGAAGCCCTGTCCGACGGCGAACTTGCCGAATTCAAGATACAACAGTCAGGGATTAAAGAAGGCTGCGACGAACACTCATGTGGTCTCCGTTATGAGCATTAAATTTAATTACATACACCAAGTCTGCAGCTTATCCCTGGAGGGGGACATGTTAATTTAGTCCAAACACCTTGCTTACCGCACTATTTGTATCAGTCCGCTTTATTAGCAGACCTTCTTTCATAAATAACGCAGCACTCCCTTTTGCAAGTTTATTACCTTTTATGGCAATTCGTTATCCTTTACAAATGTTCACTATATGACATATTGCACCGTATACTTTAGTGCGGCCGAATACACCGAGGGCTTCATTCCCCATATTACGGTGTGATTAAGTCCGAACACTTTCACAAGTCGGCACCCGAACTTATAGCATTATATGAATCAGCTCGAATCATGTCTTGGGTCAATAGTTGGGTTTGCCTGCTCCTATGTTTTGGTACCTTACGTTCCGTTCCGTCGGCTAAGGTAGCACTAGGAGAACCACTGCGATTGCGCCCGGTTGAGCAGGTTAACGCCTCGATGGAAAGCTAAAACTGACTGGCATGATAAGGCGAGAGACTAGTCGCTGTTCGAGAGGTCTTTTTGGGTCCCTAAAGACTCATGCCGCTTCGAGCGAAGTAACGGATGATGTCCGACGAAGGCGTGGATAGCGCCCCGGATTCGGTCTTCGAATACCGGGGCTTCGCTAAATTTAAAATTATAGAATTCTATGGCTAAGTGAGAGTGTTCAAGCATTATAAGTCCGGTCGCCTTGTTACGTGCGTGTTGGCGCCTCCTAGATGGACCCAAAGATGGGAACAAGAGTGCTCAAGTTCATCACGAACACCCGGCACTTTCGTGGCTTGGGGGTGAAGCCAACGACTTGCCATCTCTCGATTTAACAAATGGCCGCCTGAAGGTAATATTTTAAATTCAACAAAGCGTTGCTCATGGCGCATATAAGCGAAGTTTTGGCGCCGCAGGATAAACACACAATGCGAGTTCACTCAAGGATTACATTAAGGGGCACTCATCCGCGATATCGCGGGCTCCCTTCAGACAACTTTATAATATCGCTCCGGCGTCGGTGCTCCTTGCTGGCGGCGGCGGATCCGTGAAGCTTCTCCGCATCCAGCTTGCCCCATTGCACCTTTATGCGGGCAAGGGCTCGACGGCGCCTTCAATGCGGCGGATCGCTTGATCACATCCAGCCTCGGGCACGCATCAACTAGCCGCCGCACTAGGCCAAAGTAGCTGCCGGGCATGGCCTGCCGAACCCTGGCCGGTTGTGAGGCCCTTCATGGCCTCCTCGGCTACCTTGTGGAGTTCGACCAGCTGCTTCACCTGGTCGCTTAAAGCACGGATGGCGGCCTCGGCATAATGAGACGAAGACCTTCTCCGTTGAGCTCCCCTCCTCGCCACGATAGAATGCAGCGGCATCAGACGCACTACGTGGCAGATCTTCCAATGCCCCTGGAGAGCTCCGAATTCGGGTAAGTATCCGGTAATTTACATTAACATGCTTGCTCTGCATGAAAAACGCCTTACCCGCTGCTATCTTCTTAATGTCCTCTATTTCCATATGGGCCCTCTGGGCCTCGGCCTTGGCGGACTCGGCCCTATCGAGAGCCGAGGCAAGTTCGGACTCTCGAGTCTTGGAGTCACGCTCCAAACTCTCATGCTTTTTCATGAGAGCACGGGCTCTTGCCGAACTTCCGCCACCAGCGCCGCTTGCTTTTCTCGCTTCGATCCGTTACGTGGCGCATTATGTTCGGCCACGGACACGGCATCCTTCGAGGCTGCCACCTCGTTAGTGGCCCCATCGCATATATTATCCTTGTTAATCTTGTTTGCAACCAAAACCCTTTTACGTAAGGTGCATATTTAAAGTGGTGTTATTCACCTTCTTTTCCTTGAGCTGCCTCTTGGCATGGCCGTGCTCTTTCTCCGACCGCTCAAGGTCCTTCTTGGCCCTCGACCTCCGGCAATGCGGCGAGTCAACAATGCAACTGCAAACCCATATTGACATATTTTAGAAACCTGCGTATATCTTGTTAAAGATCCTTAGTCCGGCTTTTCTTTCCGAACACGGACTAAGCATCGAGAACTCTTGTCTATGCGGTATTATATTACTTAATTTTAACCTTCTTACCTCAAAGCTTTGTTAGAAGGTTGTTGCGAGCTTCGGTCGGCCCGCCCTTGGCGAAGCTGGACCTTCTCGATCACCGCGCTCATGAGAGTGCGGTGTTCTTCTCGATGGGCGCCTTTGGCGCCTCCGGCAGGTGTCCGTGCCTCGGTTGGGCGGAGGCCGCCCGGCGTCCGATCCTGCCCCTCTTTCAAGGGGCTGCTTGCGGACCACAGGAACCGCTACGGGTTCGGAGTAGAGTCCGGCACAAAGTCCGGGCTGCTGGACGGCGCCTCGGAGCCTCCTCTGGCGCGTCCCCTCAGGATTCCGCCTCGTCGTCCTCGGCGCGTGGGGTAGAGCGATCGGGATGGAATTTACATCCGGCGGCGCCAACGACCCTTTCGTCGAGTCGGGAAAGTCGTCACCGGCGGACTAAGGAAACAATGCGGCATTAGAAGGACACTGCGTGACATACTATAATACGGCATATGAATGATCCGGATACTTAGGATCTTGCCGGACGCCGGGCCCTTGGAGGCCACTCTTCCTCGCCAACACTAATGTTGGCGAAACTGTCCGGGGGGATAGTTCTCCCCCTCTTGGACCCTTCGGCCGCCCCGATTGGGGAGGCCTTCCTCTTCTTCTCTCCCTCCTCCGGGAGAGAGTACTCCTCCTCCTCCTCCTCCTCGTCTTCAGGGGAGGAGTTCTCGTCGTCATCGTCAGACGCTTGATTGCGGGAACTCTTTCGAGTCCCCGCGGCCACCTTCTTGGCCTTCTTCTCCGGCACCACGTACGGTGCCGGAACCAGCAGCCTTGCTAAATGGGCATCCACTGGTTCTTCTGGCATGGGAGCCAAACTGATAAGCAGCTCGGCCTTCTCCATCCATTCCTGTCAAAGGAAGAGGCAGATTAAAAACCTCGCTAGAGTCAATCTAATTACTACAAGTGTCCCGTAATGGGGTCGAATCACTTACCCCGTCGGTCGGAGACTGCAAGCTGAATCCGCGGTCTTCGTTCGCGGATGCGGGCGCATCAGCGCTCTTGAACAGCACCCTCCAAGCACCTTCGTACGTTGTATCGAAGAGCCCGCTTAACGTCTGGTGTTGTTCCGGATTAAACTCCCACAGATTAAATGCCCTCTCTTGGCATGGGAGAATCCGCCGGAGGAGCATGACCTGGACCACGTCGACGAGCCGGAGCCCATTGCTCACCAGCTTCTTGATGCAGGTTCAAAGTCCCGTCACCTCCACGGGTCACCCCACCGCAAGCCCTTCTCTTTCCGGAGGTGAGCTGCGTGGGGATTCGAGATCTAAATTCGGGGCCGCCGCCCATGCGAGGCTTCTTGCTGCTCGGTGATATAGAACCACCCGATTGCCACCCCTTGGCGGAGTCCACGAAGGTCCCTTCTAGCCAAGGGACATTGGGAAACTTGCCCAACATAGCGCCTCCGCATTCGCTTGCGTCCCTTCACAACCTTGACGGCGTTGAAGGTCTTGAGCCACAGAGGCGAAGTGGGGCGGATGCGAGAAAGGCCTCGCACCTGACGATAAATGCCGAGATGTTGAGGGCGAAGTTGGTGCGGATCGTGGAAATCCAGGCCGTAGTAGAACATGATCCCCGACGAATGGATGGGCGGAAAGCCCAGTCCAGCGGAGGAAGTGGGAAGGAAAACAACCCTCTCGTGAGGTCTGGGGTAGGAGCGAGCTGCCCGCGTCGGGCGGCCGATCTGCGATGTCTCCGGAAGGTATCCGGCGTCGCGCAGCTTGGTGATGTCCTCCTCCTTGGCGGTGGAGGCTATCCACTTGCCTCCCCTCCGGACATGTTAGGAGAAGGGTCGAGGTGGAATCTTGCGAGCTTGAGCGTTGGAGCTTGGGTTCGCGAGGATGGATGAGCAAAGGAGGAAGAAGGCGTGGGTGAGAAGGTAAATCCTTATCCCTTATATATAGGCGGACAAAACTATCGTCCCTCACCAGCCTGGTAAAACTCGCTTATCTCCCAAGCGCCACCATCAATGGCGCGGTTGGGTTACTACGCACGTATTGATGAGAATCCGGAAAAAGGGAACACGATCTACGCTTGACGGGGCGTGCCAAGAAACCGCTTAGCTAAGCGTGCGAAGCGGTACGATGAATTCAAACCAGGGCTTGGTGCGGTGTGATGTCATGCCGCATAATCGTCGGCAGATTGGATCGGTGTATGTGTTTTATTCTCTCTCGTTTGGAATGTGGAAATTATTTTGCGGGCGGACACTATCCTGGTGTTCATTATCTTCTCCGGATTATTCAAGGAGGAACCCGCCTTGCAATGCCAAACATTATGCACGCGGACTTATCGCCATTGAAGACTGGTTCGAGAGCTCTTGAGGAGTCTGGACTAGGGGTGTCCGGATAGCGGACTATCGATATCCGCCGGACTCCCGGACTACGAAGATAGAAGATTGAAGACTCGGCTCGTGTCCGGAAGGTACTTTACTTGGCGTGGAAGGCAAGCTTGGCAATCTGGATATGTAGATCTCCTACCATTGTAACCGACTCTGTGTAACCCTAGCCTCTCGGTGTCTATATAAACCGGAGGGCTTTAGTCCGTAGGACACAACATCACATCTCAACAATCATACCATAGGCTAGCTTCTAGGGTTTAGCTTCATTGATCTCGTGGTAGATCTACTCTTGTACTACCCATATCATCAATATTAATCAAGCGGGGCGTGGGTATTACCTCCATCGAGAGGGCTGAACACAGGTAAAAACATTGTGTCCCTCGTCTCCTGTTACCATCCGCCTAGACGCACAGTTCGGGACCCCCTACCCGAGATCCGCCGGTTTTGACACCGACAGCAGCCGCACCCCAAGTCTTGGTGCCTCCCTCTCCCCTGCTACACCTCTTCCTCTCACAAAAGCTTGGCGAAGCCCTGCCGTGATCGTGCTGCATCCACCACCACGCCGTCGTGCTGCTGGATGTTCATCAACCTCTCCTTCCCCCTTGCTGGATCAAGAAGGAGGAGACGTCTTCCCAACCGTACGTGTGTTGAACGCGGAGGTGTCGTCCGTTCGGCGCTAGGATCTCCGGTAATTTGGATCACGGCGAGTATGACTCCCTCAACCCCGTTCTCTTGAACGCTTCCGCACGTGATCTACAAGGGTATGTAGATGCACTCCCCTCTCTCGTTGCTAGATGACTCCATAGATTGATCTTGGTGAACGTAGGAAAAAATTTATTTTATGCAACGTTCCCCAACAAGACTCTGCTAACCTTATAAAGTTGAGCCGGCCCTTGGGGGCTACAATTTGGAGTCCACAGATTATTTCTCAAGTCTTCACCACACTCAATTTTTTTCTTATGGTTAAGAGGGGCTACATACAGGGACATAATAGAAAAAAACTAAGCATACCTCATATTTCTTCTTCATTATATGTACCAAGCTGGCCTCCATGTCCCGACTTGTATTTAAGCGGCTCAAATAGCTTGCATATACTTATTCAACGCTAAGTGCCTCATAGTTTGGCAGATCAAGCTTTGTGTTGTCCTTTTCCAGCAAGGGTGGCTCTTCTTTGGCTGAGTGCTTAGATAGCACGGTAGAGGTCTTGGGGGTTGTGTGACCCGCCCCAATGATTGAAATATCATCATTATTCTTCTTAGAAAGATTTTCTTCAATTGGCTTGATAGGAGTCGAAGAGGGAATAGGAATTGGTGGCTCACGATTATCCGCCAGGTTAGCTTCAATATCCATGGCTTCAGAAGTCGTTGCATAAGTATGTGGAGGTAGATCATCTTGTTGGTTGTGAGGCTCTTCAGGCTACTCGGTGTTGGCCTCAGGGGTCACCAGCACCTGTTCCTCAGCTTTGACCCTGTAATAACATTGGAGTACTCACCCTTAGTTTACAATGATGGCATGCATCTGGGTTTGAGATGAATCGCCTGAAGATGGTGGCAACTCCTGGTGATTGGAGTCAGAAGGGTTAAGAGGATATCTCATAAGACCAGCTTTGGGTAAGGAAAGAGTAGGACTGTGTGGCACCTCAGCAGGCCGCTTACGAGCAGATAGTTCATGACTTAAACCGGCCATTAAATCGCCTGAGCCGCCACTACGAGTCTGGCGTCTTAGACCATGCTGAGTTTTCTTAAAAATAAAGTGTGGATCTAAGTGAGCATCTGGGTGAGAAAACTTTACTTTTCAGACGACCTACCGTATTCTGTCTGGAGGTGCGGAGTCTGAACCAGAAGAGATAGGAATTACCTCAATGTCGTCAGACCGACTTGTAGCAACCTCATCCTGAGAATAAGAGGTGTCAACTAATTCAATAAAGAGTCGGCCAAGATAGTCGAGTTCTACCTCTGATTGATTGTCAGCGTCAGCTGAATCACCCATAGCAGCCGGCTCAACTGTGGCAGCTGGCTTGTTTTTTTCGATTTTGGGCCAGTCTTGGTTTTGGCCATAGTAGTCTTTATTTTTCTTTTCCGAAAAGCAAAGTCAGACTGTGCAATGAGGAAGGAATTAACAAACGAGAAACAGAGTAAGTCAAAAGATATTTAAGCCGGATGTGAATAAATACTTACAAGTGGGGCCGGGTTGGTCTTGCGGAATGGAGCCAGCCCGTCTTTGAGACTCCCCAAGCAAAGAGTTCACAGTTTGAAAGATCTCCTTAGTGGTGAAGTTATCAGAGCTATACAGCTGAAGGTCATCTGACTCGCCTGATTATTCACACATTAAGTGGGGCCGATGGATTACGGGAAGAATTCTCCATGAGACCCAGCAATGGGCTAAGTCAACTCCAGTTAATCCATTGGCCAACAAATATTTCACCTTTGGATAATATTGAAGCGCCTCAGTATGTTCATTCAGAAGAATCTTGCTTGGTGGGTTAAAATTGATAGGAAGGCGGTCAGCCTTGTAACCCGGCAGAGGGTTCTCATTAGATGGGGCAGTACCAAGTTTTTACCCATCCTTTGGGGTGGCTTAGTAAGGTGGCTGCAGGAAAGCCACCATATCTACGCCTCTAGATTGAGATTCCGCCCAATTCTTGAGTCGGGCCATGTGGGCATTCAGTCTGACGATTTATATAGAAGAATTCTTTGAAAAGAGCAACAGTGGGCTCTGCTTGCAGATAAACTTCACAAAATATTTGGAAGTGGCAAATATTTGTCACTGAGTTTGGGCCTATATCTTGAGGATGAAGATTGAAGTAATGCAAGATGTCCCGAAAGAAATTCGGTCCAGGTGGTGTAAAGCCTTTCAGAATATGATCAGTAAAAACTATCACTTCTCCTTCAATAGGATTTGGGATATTTTCTCCTTGGCTGACTTGCCAACCCATCTCTTCCCAAGTCACCAAAAGGCCTTGATCCATGTAATCCTTAATGGTTTCGTCAATGACTAGGGAAGGACCCCAATTGCAGAGGGTGGTTTTTGTCATGTTGAGCCGCCTAAAGGACGATGGAAGCTACATGACCAAAATATGGCGGGTTATTTGATAAGTATGAGGATAAGCCGCCCTAAATATTGGCGAGTTACATCTATAATGGTAAGCCTCCTAAGATGCAAGGGAAAGTTATTTAAAAGTTCAAGATTGTTGAATCCTGCTAAGTGTGGAGCAAACAAGCTTCAAAGAGGAGCACTTATATTTACAAAACTATGGGTAGTTCAAAAAAGAAAAATAATTGCTAAACCTAAAAGGTGGTGACGGAAGAACTAGCAGGCTATCCTTTGATTCTAGAAAGAATACAACTTGTCCAAGATATAAGATGGTGTCAAAACTGCTACCGCAATACTTCTATGGTGTTTTAGATCAAAAGAAAGTTCTACTCGAAGATATTATGAACTAACAAAGGGATGAACGCTGACGAACTCCACGAACTTAGGTGACCTAATATAGATCTAAGAATGAAGAGAAGTGGTACCTGGTAGCGATGGAAGAAAGCGGAGGCGTGCTGCTGAGTCCCGACGACGACGGGGAGGTGCTGCGATTTCGAGCAAAGAAGGTTGGCGTGGCTCGACGGGCGTGGCGGAGCTCCGGTCGTGAAGGGTAATGCGAGGAAGAAGAAGAAGTGGAGAAGACGAGGTAAAAAGGTAAAAGGAGGCCCCTCGAGCCTATTTATAAGGGGAAGTAACAGTAAATGGATGGTGCGAGAATCGAGGAGGCACAATAAATTTTACAACAAAGGGACGCCTCGATTTTCGGAATGATGGATTGTCACATCCCTAGTTCTGGTCTGCTCTGGGTTAGCTAGTCTTGTGTTGCATCATGTTTAAATTTCTCCTAAACCTGAAATGGGGATCAACAAACCCTAGCACCACCACGAAAATACCAGTTCAATCGAAAAACATTTCAATGAATCCAAAATGCCCTTCACAAAAGTTCATCATTTTTGAATTGGTCTAGAACCTCTCCCAAAAATGGTGCACATTTTCTAGGCCATTACGGATTTTGAATTAAATCATATTATATTTGCATTTGGGCATTTAATTTCTAATTAATATTTTAAATGCTCAAATAATCCCAAACTGAAATGTTTATCGTAGGATATATTCCCAAAGTGGTCATGAGCGATTGCAAGATTTTTAGAAATGCTCGGCATTTTAATTAAGCAAACACAGATTGCGAGAAAATAGAAAAGCGAAAAGAATTAGAAAAGAGAGAGAAAAACCCACAGAGCTTACAGAAGAAGCCACCTGGCGGAGCAAGTGGCCGGCCCAGCCCACCAGGCCATCCTCCTGTCGCCTTCCTCCCCCTCGCCCCGAAGCAGCTCTGTGGCGAGCGCCGACGCCGCCCTGGCCACCTCTTGCTTGCCACCGAGGCGCCCCCGACGCGTCTGGAAACGCCCCGCAACCCCCTCTGCCTCTCCCCTCACTCTCTGTTCTCTCCCTCGCTCTCTAGCTCCTTCCCCAAGTGCGACCAGCGCCCTTTGCCGCCGCCGCTTCGCCACCACCACCACCACTACCCCCCCCTCGCCCCTCTGTTGTGCCCACGAGCTCCGCGTCGTCTCCCTCGTCATCTCCACCGAGCAAAGCCAGCCGGGATGCTCCGTAGCGTCGTCATCACCACCGTATTCAACCTCGGGAGCTGGTCATCGCCGACGTCTATTCGCCGTCGCCAAGCCGTCCCCGAGCAAGCCGAGCCCCTCATCGTGATCACTGTGAGCTTCGCCGTTGTTTCCCCCTAACCCCGCGGCCTAGCGCCCGCCATAGCCGTAATTTCCATTGATGCCAAAGCACGCCGCCGCACGAGCTCATCGCCGACGCAGCTCCGGTGACCATTTGGTCCCGGGCGTGCGTCCAACATGCTCACCTCCGTGCGTAGAGTCTCCCTAGCGTCTCGCCGCGCTCGTTTGCGCACCGCAGCGCCGGTCCCGCGAACACCCGAGCTCCGGCTGCCGCCTCGCTCGCCGCCGTCGTCGTTCCCGGCCATCCCAGCACCTACCACCGCCACCACTAGATGCGCGCGAGTCCCAGGAGCACGTAGATGCCCTCCGCCGCGAGTTTGGTCGCCCGTGGGCGAAACCAGAGCTTCCTGTCGTATGCAGCCTCGCCCGGCGTCAAGTCGCCGGCGGGTTTGACTCGTTTGACCGCGGTTGACCTTCCCTGACATGTGGACCCAAGCCCTAATTAGTTAACTCGAGATTAATTAGAGCTAACTAATTTAGTTAACTAAACTAGACACTGACATGTGGGCCCCGCCCTGCTAACAGCCTGGTTAGGGTTAGATTAGCACTAACTAACTCAGTTAGTTGACCGAGTCACTCACCAGTGGGTCCCCCAGGTCAGGTTTGACCTGGACGGTGCCTTTGACCTGTTGACGTCATCCCGACATCAGGCTGACGCAGTAAATCCTTTTCTGGATTTATTCTGATATAGGAAATTCTAGAAAATAACCAAAACTTCTAAAAATCATATAAAATCAACCGTAGCTCAGAATGAAATAATTTATATATGAAAAATGATTAGAAAAATCCAATCTATCCATCTGTACCATTTTCATGCATGTTAGAACAACTTATGGCTACTGTTTAGGACAAATGAAATGAATGGCATTTAAATAACTACATGTGGAGTTTGAATTTGAATCTTGGATTCAAACCAACTTCATTTAACTTGCTGCTAGTTGCATTAGCTCAAACCACAGCATATTGCCTTGTCATGATCATGCATCATATTGTGCATTGCATTGATTGTGTTTTCATACGTATTTGCGGTATTTGTCCCCTCTCGATAGACGTGATACCGACGATGAGTTCGATGACACCGATGAAGAGCTATATTATCTTCGGAAGTGCCAGGCAAGCAAAACCCCCTTGTTCATTCCGATACAATCCCACTCTCTCGCTCCTCCTCTATTTTACTACATTAGGACAACAACGATACAACTGTTATTTGCTGCGGTAGTTGAACCCCTTTATCCTCTGCATGACCTGTCATTGCCACAGTAAATAGATGAAACCCACTAGCATGAGTAGGAGTTGTTTGAGCCCTGATGTGCCTACTCATTCATGTTTGTTTGTCATGCCTGCTATTGCTTAGAGTTGTGTCAGGTCTGATTCATCAGGGATGAATTGGAATGTGGTTAACATGTCCTACTGTTGAGAGCTAAGCGTGTGAACACGATTTGGTAAAGGTAGCGGTGAGAGGCCATGTAGGAGTACATGGTGGGTTGTCTCATTGCAGCCGTCCTTAGGAACTGAGTTCTGTGTTTGTGATCCATGAGCAGCACTACCACGCATTGGAATGCTTAAGTGCCCCTCTCGACTTATTAATCAACTTGATCTCTGTCTAGGAGTTGCAACTAGTTTACGGTGTTTGTAGGTAGTGTTAGTAGTCTACCAAGTGGCACCCGTGCATGTGGGCTTGGGACAGACTAGGCACCTGATGTACGGTGTACCAAGTGGCACCGGTTGGTGGGCTTGGGAACCCCGCTCACATCGTTTGGGGCGTGGCGACACCTGGCGGATCTCCTTGCGGATGGAACCCGAATAGGCGATAAACCTGGACTAGAGACTCGTGTGGTTAGTCAGGTCGTGGCCGACACCCTCGCCAGGCTTCCGCTTGAAGGTTGCCGAGATACATGACGTGTACATGGTGGTAAGTGGCGAGAGCGTGTGTGAAGAAGTACACCCCTGCAGGGTTAAATGATCTATTCGAATAGCCGTGTCCGCGGTAAAGGACTTCTGGGTTGCCGATCCATAGTGGTGTATTGATATGGTGAATATGTGGACTCGTGTGCGCCACCTCAAAAGAGTTACTTGCAAATGTAGTTCAGGATAGCCACCGAGTCAAAGCTGGCTTGCTGCAGTCAAACTCCACCATCCCTTTGTTGATAATGATGCATATGTAGTTAGTTACGATGTAAGTCTTCTGGGTACATTTGTACTCACGTTTTCCTATTTTATGTTTTTGCGAGAGACTTGGCCTCGCTAGTAGTTCCGCTTGGACTTGACGTTTAGCTTGTTACCTCAGCTACGATCTTGTGCCCTCGGCAGATCTCAGTAGATAGTCAGGCTTCTCAGCCTTTTTTCATTTGTAGATGTCTGTACTCAGACATGTTAAGCTTCCGCTTGTGCTTTGACTTGTATGCTCTGAATGTCGGATCGTGAGACCCATGTTTGAAATATCTCGCTCCTCAGAGCCTATTGAATAAATACTTGAGTCGTAGAGTCATGTTGTGATGCCATGTTGTATTTGCACATATCGAGCATATTGTGTGTATGTTATTGAAATGCTTGGTATGTGTGGGATCTAACTATCTAGTTGTTTATTCTTAGTAGCCTCTCTTACCGGGAAATGTCTCCTAGTGTTTCCACCGAGCCATGGTAGCTTGCTACTTCTCCGGAACACTTAGGCTGGCCGGCATGTGTCCTTCTTCGTTCCTGTGTCTTTCCCTCGGGAAATATCATAATGAATACCGGAGTCTGTTAGCCCGCCTGACTGGTTCACCGAGTCCTGCTAGCCAGTGCTACAGCTGGATTCACTCGTGATGACCAACACGTTCGATCTTTGGGTCATGGATGCTTGTCCTGTAATTTTGTGCCACTTTGGTTTACGACTAGCCATGTCAGCCGGGCTCCTTGTCATATGGATGCTAGCGACACTATCATATCGTGTGCCAAAAGGCAAACGGTCCCGGGCAAAGGTAAGGCGACACCGTGGGGATACCGTGCGTGAGGCCGCAAAGTGATATGAGGTGTTACATGCTAGATCGATGTGGCATTGAGTCGGGGTCCTGACAGCTTTGGTATCAGAGCTTGACTGCTTGTAGGATTACCAAGCCAAACTGGTCGAAGTTGAGTCTAGAAATGCTTTAGTTATATGTAGGGGAATTGATTGTGGGATGGGACGTAAGGCTCTTTTTACTCCTTATACCTCATGGCCTTCTTATCTGAGTCATCCTATTCTCTTCTACGGGGATTAAGAACTAGGCCTTCTCATCTATCTATCAGGATGACGTGTTACTAATCCGTAGACTTATAGAATTGATAGTTTCAAATCTCAGTTCAGTTTTTACTACTTCTGTATGTTCATAGCTGGTCGCAGAACCTTGATATTGTGATGTTGAGTGGTCATGCCACTATTTTTCAAGATGTCTCAAATCATTTCGAGCATTTACAGCCGTTATGCTGTCCGAGTCATCCCAGGTCTCTAAATAGTCTGATGCATTTGCAAATCCTTTCTTTCCGTTCCCGATGTCCTTTTGGGCCAGATTAAGCACACTAACCGGTGCGTTGAGGTAATTATTGCCTCGGTGTATATGTTGGAGCTACTATTATGGCCCTAGGCGTCTTATGAAGCCATCTAGTAACCTAGCCATGCTTTGTGTTCCCAGTGTGATGATTCTGGCCATCATCCTCGAAAGCATCCCGTGATGCCATTAGTTAGTAGGCTTTCTATTCCTGGGTTTTTAACCCGAGATTCACCCTACTTACCTTGTGTTGACAGTGTTGCTAGTTCCTTTAGGATATTAGTAACCTTTGTGATAGTCCTCGAGGTCCGTGGTATATCATTCTTCCAAATACCATGAACCATTCTTGGCAGGAGTTCTTAGAACCGAAGGATCACCACCAGAGTGCTCTTGACGGGTTCTCCATTCTATATTGTGACTCTGCCAGTTCAACCTTTCTGCATGGGTTATCCGGAAGAAATATGTTGAACTCGTTCGACATGCTAAACCATGCATCCACAACTCAGTAAATTATATGTTCTTTCGAGTTGTCCTTCTTTAGTTGTCTTCTGACCTTCGTCTATCAATTGATAGTCAAGAGTATGCGTGCATTTGTTTATCGATGCCTAGTATTCTTGTGGTCCGTCAAGCCATCCTATTCCGGAATGACTAGGAGAAACAAACTCCAGTACCTCATCCACATCTAGGATTGGGTCAAAGTAGTTGTATTCCACAGATCAAAATGCCAATCCAGCTTTTGTTCTATTCTACCTTGGAGTGTTACCATCTTTATGTCAGGAGTGTCATGAGAATTGCACCACCTCTTATAAATTCTTGACGCAGTAATACTTCTTGCCATCATTGTTCATTCCTCGGTACCCGTGTTATTGTAACCGGAATCTTGACAAGTGTCTTTGTGATGTGCGAATTTAATACTTCGAGCAACTCGTTGCTTGGTAGTAAATGGACAATATTCTCATTCTTAGCGTGTTGGTTATTAAATCATCATCCTAAGATTGATCATGCTACCTAGTCCTTATTTCTGGTGCACTCTTCGATCAATGAGTTAGGATTGTGTCAACCCCTCACTCTTTTGATCATATCATCTTGCCCTCAAAAGCAAGATTGTTCTCGAGCTTAGTAACATACCGGTGGTTCGTGATTCTCTGAATGTCTTCTCAGAGGTATCACCAGGATGTCACCTGACCGCTATGTTGAGTTCATGATCAAGTTGGTTTCTTGTAAACCACCCCCTTCTCCAAGAATCTGTGTTGGATACCCCTGAGCTAGTTGGTCAAGCTAAATAACAACTTGGAGATTTGGAAGATAAAAGCTTGTCTAACTTAGTTCATTTCCAAAGGGATATCTTGTGTTTGTGTGTTTGTTGTAGGAAGATGATTTCTTCATCGATTGTTCCTCATGATCAGTTAATGGACCTATCATCTTAACCAAACTTTGATTTGAGTATGAGCTATCATCGAATCAAATCAGTACCAACGATGTTCGTAATGTTGTCTTACTCGTGGTTGATCCCTTGAGCATACACCATTACATCTTTTGGTCTGACCAATGCTATCACCGTGTTCACATGATGGAGGAAGTCCAGTGATATGGAAATTTCGATGAGTTGTTGTTGAGCACATCAGCAGCATTTTGTCTCCCCCATGATTCATGTTGAACATCCAGCTAGTGTTGGAAACTTTAATAAGCATTATCTTCATGTCCCGTGCATGAAGTATATGTTCGGATGAAAGAAGTGGCCTCCTCTAATTCATGTGCATTTGATGCGAGTTGCCGTCGTGAATTCGAGAAAGTCAATGTTGCTTCCTTTGGAATCATCCCAAGTCAGTCATGCATGTGCAAAGTATACTATGGTTTGGTAGATTAATTACCTCCACTCCATATGTATACCGCAGCACCCCAAGCCACTGATTGATTTGCTCAAGGAAAAGGAATTGGTTGTGTTAATTCTAGATCATGCACAAGACTCCGATATCCTCGATGATGGTTCCCAACCAGAACTCGGTAGTGTTTGTTGTAAGACTTCTACGTGGTCATGCTTGTCTTGGACAGCGTGTTCACATGTATGTAGCAGAACCAGCTCATGTTTTGGAGCTTGCTACCGCAGTCCTTTCCCGAGAATCTCGCAATGTTATCCCGTCGGTTTGTGTTGCAAACTTTCATTTTTTTTCTCTAGACTTGATGAGTCTGGAATATTCTGACACCAACCAGATCTGAATCTCAGGCAGACTTGATGGTTGGAACGTTTCCCAAGAACTATAATATTGGTCTCCCGATAACCGGTAAAGTGGATGTCATGGCCAACACACCCAGCCGGAAGACCTATTATTGTAGTATCTCGATTGAAGAAAGTTGGCCACCTCCCCATAAGGATTTCGCAGGATTTACTCCCTAGCTGTTCCTTGTGGATTCTTGTGCTCCCGAAGTCCGACCTTTTACTTGATGGTCTAGTTACCAAAGCATTTCAATGAATGGGATACGCTAGCACATCAAGGAGAACATTAGAAGCGGAGTGCTAAATGTCTCTCGGTCGATCATCTAGATTTTGTTTCCTTGGCCCCGCCAAGGTGAAGTCTGAGAAGGTGTTATCTTCCTTTGCATCTGCATCTTCCACCTTTATTCATCATGGTAGTATGTAGCTGTCTTAACATTCTTTTCATAGATGTTGGTAGTACTATGATGATTATGGAATTGCTCAAGTTCTTGAGAGCACACGCAAGCAAAATCATCCCTTACGTTGTCTTCAACAAGGTAGTCCACATCACCCATTCTAGTCTGAGTATGCCATTTCTTCGAATTCCTTCAAACGATCGTTTGTGAATTGCCATTAGCCTGGTATGAAGAGCTTCAATAACCCTTTTTGATAGAGTTTCTTTCTGTCGTCGTCGTGTTAGATGGAGTTCTCAAAGCAAGATGTCAAGATCAAGATGATGCAATGAATCAACATCTTCGAGAAGAGCAATTGGATCATGAAGATTGTGTAGTTTTTGTGTCCCCTCTATCTTCTTACCTCACGTCTTGAATCTCGGGACGAGATTCTTGTTTAGTGGGGGTGAGTTGTCACATCCCTAGTTCTGGTCTGCTCTGGGTTAGCTAGTCTTGTGTTGCATCATGTTTAAATTTCTCCTAAACCTGAAATGGGGATCAACAAACCCTAGCACCACCCTGAAAATACCAGGTTCAACTGAAAAACATTTCAATGAATCCAAAATGCCCTTCACAAAAGTTCATCATTTTTGAATTGGTCTAGAACCTCTCCCAAAAATGGTGCACATTTTTCTAGGCCATTCTGGATTTTTGAATTAAATCATATTATATTTGCATTTGGGCATTTAATTTCTAATTAATATTTTAAATGCTCAAATAATCCCAAACTAAAATGTTTACTGTAGGATATATTCCCAACAGTGGTCGTGAGCAGTTGCAAGACTTTTAGAAATGCTCTGGCATTTTTAATTAAGCCAAACACAGTTGCAGAAAATAGAAAAACAGAAAGAATTAGAAAGAGAGAGAGAGAGAGAGAGAGAGAGAGAGAGAGAGAAAACCCACCTGAGCTTACCTGTGAAGCCACCTGGCGGCCCAAGTGGCCGGCCCAGCCCACCAGGCCATCCTCCTGTCGCCTTCCTCCCCCTCGCCCCGAAGCAGCTCGGTGGCGAGCGCCGACGCCGCCCTGGCCACCTCCTGCTTGCCATCGAGGCGCCCCCGACGCGTCTGGAGACGCCCCGCAACCCCCCTCTGCCTCTCCCCTCACTCTTTGTTCTCTCCCTCGCTCTCTAGCTCCTTCCCCAAGTGCGACCGAGCGCCACTGCCGCCGCAGTTCGCACCACCACGGCCACAGCTACCCCCCCCCCGCCCCTCTGTTGTGCCCACGAGCTCCGCGTCGTCTCCCTCGTCATCTCCACCGAGCAAAGCCAGCCGGGATGCTCCGTAGCGCCGTCATCACCATCGTATTCAACCTCGGGAGTTGGTCATCACCGACGTCGATTCGCCGTTGCCAAGCCGTCCCCGAGCAAGCCGAGCCCCTTATCGTGATCACTGTGAGCTTCGCCGTTGTTTCCCCCTAACCCCGCGGCCTAGCGCCCGCCGTAGCCGCAATTTCCATTGATGCCCGAAGCACGCCGCCGCACGAGCTCGTCGCCGACGCAGCTCCGGTGACCATTTGGTCCCGGGCGTGCGTCCAACATGCTCACCTCCGGGCGTAGAGTCTCCCTAGCCTCTCGCCGCGCTCGTTTGCGCACCGCAGCGCCGGTCCCGCGAACACTCGAGCTCCGGCTGCCGCCTCGCTCGCCGCCGTCGTCGTTCCCGGCCATCCCAGGACCTACCACCGCCACCACTAGATGTGCGCGAGTCCCAGGAGCACGTAGATGCCCTCCGCCGCGAGTTTGGTCGCCCGTGGGCGAAACCCGAGCCATTCCGCCGTGTCTGGCCTCGCCGGCGTCAAGTCGCCGGCGGGTTTGACTCGTTTGACCGCGGTTGACCTTCCCTGACATGTGGACCCAAGCCCTAATTAGTTAACTTGAGATTAATTAGAGCTAACTAATTTAGTTAACTAAACTAGACATCGACATGTGGGCCCATACCGCTAACGACCGTGGTTAGGGTTAGATTAGCACTAACTAACTCGAGTTAGTGACCGAGTCATCGACGATGGGTCCCCAGTCGAGTTTGACCTGGCGGCGCCTTTGACCTGTTGGCGTCATCCCGACGTCAGGCTGACGCAGTAAATCCTTTTCTGGATTTATTCTGATATAGGAAATTCTAGAAAATAACCAAAACTTCTAAAAATCATATAAAATCAACCGTAGCTCAGAATGAAATAATTTATATATGAAAATTGATTAGAAAAATCCAATCTATCCATCTGTACCATTTTCATGCATGTTAGAACAACTTATGGCCCGCCGTAGCCGCAATTTCCATTGATGCCGAAGCACGCCGCCGCACGAGCTCGTCGCCGACGCAGCTCCGGTGACCATTTGGTCCCGGGCATGCGTCCAACATGCTCACCTCCGCGCGTAGAGTCTCCCTAGCATCTCACCGCGCTCGTTTGCGCACCGCAGCGCTGGTCCCGCGAACACTCGAGCTCCGGCTGCCGCCTCGCTCGCCGCCGTCGTCGTTCCCGGCCATCCCAGGACCTACCACCGCCACCACTAGATGTGCGCGAGTCCCAGGAGCACGTAGATGCCCTCCGCCGCGAGTTTGGTCGCCCGTGGGCGAAACCCGAGCCGTTCCGCCGTGTCTGGCCTCGCCGGCGTCAAGTCGCCGGCGGGTTTGACTCGTTTGACCGTGGTTGACCTTCCCTGACATGTGGACCCAAGCCCTAATTAGTTAACTCGAGATTAATTAGAGCTAACTAATTTAGTTAACTAAACTAGACACTGACATGTGGGCCCCGCCCTGCTAACAGCCTGGTTAGGGTTAGATTAGCACTAACTAACTCAGTTAGCTGACCGAGTCACTGACCAGTGGGTCCCCCAGGTCAGGTTTGACCTGGACGGCGCCTTGGACCTCTTGACGTCATCCCGACGTCGGTGATCTGATAAATCCTTTTACTCGGATTTATTCGATATAGGAAATTCGAGAAAATAACCAAAACTTCTAAAAATCATATAAAATCAACCGTAGCTCGAATGAAATAATTTATATATGAAAATGATTAGAAAAATCCAATCTATCCATCTGTACCATTTTCATGCATGTTAGAACAACTTATGGCTACTGTTTAGGACAAATGAAATGAATGGCATTTAAATAACTACATGTGGAGTTTGAATTTGAATCTTGGATTCAAACCAACTTCATTTAACTTGCTGCTAGTTGCATTAGCTCAAACCACAGCATATTGCCTTGTCATGATCATGCATCATATTGTGCATTGCATTGATTGTGTTTTCCTTCTGTGTTGCCGGTATTTGTCCCCTCTCGATAGACATGATACCGATGATGAGTTCGATGACACCAATGAAGAGCTATATTATCTTCGGAAGTGCCAGGCAAGCAAAACCCCCTTGTTCATTACGATACAATCCCACTCTCTCGCTCCTGCTCTATTTTACTGCATTAGGACAACAACGATACAACTGTTATTTGCTGCGGTAGTTGAACCCCTTTATCCTCTGCATGACCTGTCATTGCCACAGTAAATAGATGAAACCCACTAGCATGAGTAGGAGCTGTTTGAGCCCTGATGTGCCTACTCATTCATGTTTGTTTGTCATGCCTGCTATTGCTTAGAGTTGTGTCAGGTCTGATTCATCAGGAATGAATTGGAATGTGGTGAACATGTCCTTCTGTTGAGAGCTAAGCGTGTGAACACGATTTGGTAAAGGTAGCGGTGAGAGGCCATGTAGGAGTACATGGTGGGTTGTCTCATTGCAGCCGTCCTTAGGAACTGAGTTCTGTGTTTGTGATCCATGAACAGTTACTACCACGCATTGGAATGCTTAAGTGCCCCTCTCGACTTATTAATCAACTTGATCTCTGTCCAGGAGTTGCAACTAGTTTCTGGTGTTTGTAGGTAGTGTTAGTAGTCTACCAAGTGGCACCCGGTACAGGTGGGCTTGGGACAAACTAGGCACAGTGGCATGATGTACCAAGTGGCACCCGGTTGGTGGGCTTGGGAACCCTGCTCACATCGTTTGGGGCCGTGAGCGACACCCCGGCCGGATCTCCTTGCGGATGGAACCCGAATAGGCGATAAACCTGGACTAAAGACTTGTGTGGTTAGTCAGGTCGTGGCCGACACCCTCGCCAGGCTTCCGCTTGAAGGTTGCCGAGATACATGACGTGTACATGGCGGTAAGTGGCGAGAGCGTGTGTGAAGAATTACACCCCTGCAGGGTTAATATGATCTATTCGAATAGCCGTGTCCGCGGTAAAGGACTTCTGGGTTGCCTGTACAGTTCATAGACAAGTGAAAGTGCATACTCTAAAATGTGCAAGATAAGTGTGAGTGCTATGGATGGCGTTCTCGTAGGGAGACGGGAGCAGATCCATAGTGGTGTATTGATATGGTGAATATGTGGACTCATGTGCGCCACCTCAAAAGAGTTACTTGCAAACGTAGTTCAGGATAGCCACCGACTCAAAGCTGGCTTGCTGCAGTCAAACTCCACCATCTCCTTTGTTGATAATGATGCATATGTAGTTAGTTCTGATGTAAGTCTTGCTGGGTACATTTGTACTCACGTTTTCCTATTTTATGTTTTTGCAGAGAGACTTGGCCTCGCTAGTAGTTCGCTTGGACTTGACGTTTAGCTTGTTACCTCAGCTACGATCTTGTGCCCTCGGCAGGATCTGGTAGATAGTCAGGCTTCTCAGCCTTTTTCATTTGTAGATGTCTATTCTCAGACATGTTAAGCTTCCGCTTGTGCTTTGACTTGTATGCTCTGAATGTCGGGTCGTGAGACCCATGTTTGTAATATCTCGCTCCTCGGAGCCTATTGAATAAATACTTGAGTCGTAGAGTCATGTTGTGATGCCATGTTGTATTTGCACATATCGAGCATATTGTGTGTATGTTATTGAAATGCTTGGTATGTGTGGGATCTGACTATCTAGTTGTTTATTCTTAGTAGCCTCTCTTATCGGGAAATGTCTCCTAGTGTTTCCACCGAGCCATGGTAGCTTGCTACTGCTCTGGAACACTTAGGCTGGCCGGCATGTGTCCTTCTTCGTTCTCGTGTCATCCCCTCGGGAAATGTCACGCGATGAATACCGGAGTCTGTTAGCCCGCTACAGCCCGGTTCACCGAGTCTGCTAGCCAGTGCTACAGCCTGGATTCACTCGGCGATGACCGAACACGTTCGATCTTTGGGTCATGGATGCTGTCCTGTAAGTTTGTGCCACTTTGGGTTTCGACTAGCCATGTCAGCCGGGCTCCTTGTCATATGGATGCTAGCGACACTATCATATCGTGTGCCAAAAGGCATAAACGGTCCCGAGCAAAGGTAAGGCGACACCCGTGGGGATACCGTGCGTGAGGCCGCAAAGTGATATGAGGTGTTACATTCTAGATCGATGTGGCATTGAGTCGGGGTCCTGACATGGATTTATACAAATATTCGTTATGACGTCATAAAGGCTTTCCCGAAATCACGGAGGTGACCTCATTTCTTTATGGCAGGTTATGAAGATTTTTCAAGACTATTGTTAAGAGAAGTGAAAGGAAGACTCGCCAGATGAAGGAGTTTAAGATTGACATGAACAAGTTCAAATCAATCTGGGGCCAAATGTTGGGGATATGAGCCCGTGATATAACCTGCACACTAAGGGACGGGTTAGACCTTTGGCGACTTATGGAGTTAAGGCTTCAGACACGCCCAAATACTGAAGGGGCAACTCATAAGATGGGCCGACTTAAGGCCCAAAACTAGAAGACGGCATGTGGTCCAAAGGTGTAAGCCGCCATCTGATGACTTGTCTTACCAGGCAAGGTAATTTAGAGAATGACTCGGTCACGGGTCATAACCCGGCCCGGACTCTTGTAAGCCGGCTGCCTCGACCTGTATATAAAAGCGAGTCCCTGGCATAGAATAGGGAGGGTTACTATCAATCAATAGCTAGGTCAAGCGAATCCACTCCCTTGTAATCGATACTCAAGCAATAAGCAACAAGAGAAGGAGTAGGCTTTTACCTCCACTGTGAGGGGCCGAACCTGGGTAAACTCGTGTCTCTCTCCCCGTTCAACCCCAACAAGCTAACGCAATTGTGATGGCCTCACGACTAAGTCTTCACACTATGACATCTGTCGTGACAAAACCATGACACTGATAGAGATACCATCGCAACACTTGGGATTGTTAGAGATGTTGAAGTTTTATGTGTTAAAATAAAATACCCTACTGATTTTCTAGTTCTTGGTTCACCACAAGATGACTTTTGTCCCATAATTTTTGGCAGACCTTTCTTGAGCGATGTCGATGCTAAATTAGATTGCCTTAAAGAAATTCTCAGTGTTAATTTTGGTGATGTGTCTCATGAGTTTAATTCTTCTAAATTTCGTAGACAACCTCATGATAAATAATCACATAGTAAAGATGAAATAATTGGTCTTGCTTCTGTTGTCGTACGTCCTACTGATCCACTAGAATAATATTTGCTAGACCATGAAAATGATATGCACTAGTGTCGGTGTCAAAACCGGCGGATCTCGGGTAGGGGGTCCCGAACTGTGCGTCTAGGCGGATGGTAACAGGAGACAAGGGACACGATGTTTTTACCCAGGTTCGGGCCCTCTCGATGGAGGTAAAACCCTACTCCTGCTTGATTGATATTGATGATATGGGTAGTACAAGAGTGGATCTACCATGAGATCAAGGAGGCTAAACCCTAGAAGCTAGACTATGGTATGATTGTTGTAATGGTTGTTGTGTCCTACGGACTAAAACCCTCTGGTTTATATAGACACCGGAGAGGGCTAGGGTTACACAGAGTCGGTTACAATGGTAGGAGATCTACATATCCATATCGCCAAGCTTGCCTTCCACGCCAAGGAAAGTCCCATCCGGACACGGGGCGGAGTCTTCAATCTTGTATCTTCGTAGTCTTGGAGTCCGTGGACGATGATAGTCCGCTGTCCGGACACCCCTAGTCGAGACTCCTCGGTAGCCCCTCTAACTCGCATCAATGACGATGAGTCCGGCGCGCATAATGTTCGGCATTGCAAGGCGGGTTCCTCCTCCGAATAATCCATAGAAGATTATGAACACCAGGATAGTGTCCGGCTCTGCAAAATAATTTCCACATTCCACCGCAGAGAGAATATCATGTACACAGGTTCAATGTGCTGACGTATCTTGTAGCGTGACATCACGCCACTACCAAGTCTTTACTTGAATTGTTTTTTATTATACCACCTCAGCGCATTTAGCGAAGCGGTTTCCTTGGCACGTCTTGTCAAAGAAGAGATCGTGTTCCCCTTATTCCGGGATTCTCATCAATACGGACGTGGGTAACCCAACCGCGCCCGTCGCCACGCCCCCTCTATCGAAGGCGAGTCCCGAACGGTCACGGAGACGACTCTTGGTATTCTTCCTCTTTATAACAGGACCAAGGCTCGTTTCTTTTCTTCAATCCTCCATCGAATCTTCTCCTTGCCCCGAGTTCCAACACCCAGAGCCCCAGATTCGAGCGCCTCGGACCTTCAACAATGTCCAGTTCCGACCTTCAGGGCCGGTGGATGCCCTCCTCCGTCACGGAGGAGGACGTGCTAAAGCTACGAGAGGCCAAGTACCTGTCCTACGAGATTTCGCATAGGTTTCCCGCCGAAGGGCAGGCCATCCCCACCCCCGAGCCCGGCGAGTATGTCGTCTTTGTATCCCACCTCCGTCGGGGTTTATGCTTCCCGACAGATCCTTTTGTGAGAGGGCTCATGTTCTACTATGGGTTGGAATTCCACGACTTGGCTCCGGAGTCCATCCTCCATATTTCCACATTTATTGTCGTCTGCGAAGCCTTCCTCCGTCACCCCCCACTTCGCCTGTGGTGAAGACTTTCAATGTGGAGCGAAGATGATTGGGGCGTCAAGCGAGTGTGGCGGGCGGCTATAGCGGGAGGGCCGATGCCCGTGGCCGAGGGCTCCTTCCAAGAGGAGCTCGGCTTGTGGCAGCAGGAGGGTTCTATATCACCGCTCCGAAGGGCAAGCAGAAGCCGCCGCCCATATTCCACTCGGGACCTCCTCGACGGTTGATGTCGTGGGTCAACCAAGGAGCTCAACGGGGGCCGTCAAAAGACGTGCCCCTATTGCGAGGCCGGATTCGAGACCTCGGCGAGGGAGATCGATCTGGTTGTGGTGATGCAGGTCATGCTAATCAGGCGTCTTCTGCCCTGCAAACGCCGTCCTCTCCGGCTATGGGAGTTCAATCCGGAGGGACCACGGATTCTCCAACACTTTATGGGTACGACACCCGTGGAGATGTATAAGTTATTCTTCGGACCGCAGGCGGCGTGTCAAGAATTGACCGAGGATGTTGGCCTAAGCTGCAATCGCCCGGATACTCAAGTAAGTAGCTCAGTGTTCGGACGTATCATTTGTTTGCCTTTCTACAATTCGCCTTTTAACCCGTTATCCTTCAACAGAGTGGATAGTGCAAGCGAAGCGTCGGTGTCCGCCCCCTCCTAGAGACGCGTCGGATCCGTCTTTGGTCGGGATGTTCGAGGTTGTGCCTTGAAGAAGGCGAAGGGAAAATAGAGGAGCTACCGCCTCCCCAGGGGCGCTTGAAGAAGGGGATCGAGAATCCCTCCCTCCGTGGGGAGAAGAGGACCGCCTCAAGACCGGAGACCAAAGCCCCTAAGCGGGGAAGAAATCTTCACCGGAGGGTCTGCGTCTGGGAGGTCCCGCCGCATGCCTTCTCTAAAGAATCAGCCCTCCAGCGAGCCGTGAGTAGAAAAAGGGGAGTTCATTAATAAGAAATGTCCCTATTTGTGCTTCTGAGGATAACCGAAATTTTTACCTTGTAGTTCGGATCTCCGACCTTCTCAGATGAGCTCGTCTTCGGGGGATCTTCGTCCGGAGATGATGGAAAGAGAGACGCCTCCGTCTGCTGCTCCGTCGGAGAGGGCGGACGAGCCTGAAGTGTCATCACGGAGGGTATCCCGGAACCCGGCGGAGCCGAAGAGTTCGGCGCCAACTAGTGTTCGGCCGGGGGAGCTGAAGGATCTGCTTGAGAGGGCGTCCATCTCAGAAGATCACCGTGCATTAATGAGTACGGTGATTAGAAGGATTTAGTCCGCCGAAAGCGGATTGCATAATGCCGTCAGGAGTTTGCTGGCGGGGTTTGAGGTATTTAAAAATGACACCTCTTTTTGACAGTTTTGCACATAAAGTGCGCCCTGTATAGATAGTAGCCCACGAGACTCGGTAGGTTGTCGAAAAGCGACAGCGTGCCGATGATCAAAATCGCAGGTATTGAGTGTCGCCTTTCCTATGCAGGTGGCGGATAGTCCGGGGGCTAGCCGGACTGATGGGGTTGCTGAATTAATGCAGCAACTCGATGTTGCGGATGCAGACATCATGCTAGTCAACAAGCGACTGGATGAGTCGCAAGGTAAGTTGTTTCCCCGCAGTCATCTATTAAGGGAGTCAAAGCCCACCTCTTACAATATTTATGCTTGACGCAGATGGTGCTACTGCTGTGGAGAGCCTTCGGGCAGAACTTGCTCAAGCCAAGGAGCAAGCAAGAAGAAGTAATGCGGCTGCCTCGAGGGCGGCCGAGGAGTTAGAAGCCGAAAGGGCTGCACACTGCCGAAGCAGGAAGAAATGGCGAACGGCCGTTAAATTGAAGGATGCTACCGACGCAATGAGGCTCTTGAAAAGGAGCGCCTATTGGAGCCGAAGACACAGGGAAGGCCACCGCCGAAGCCAAGGATGCCCGCTCGCTGTCGGGCTATAAAGGAGGAGCTGCGTCGGTAGGAGACATTGTGGTCGGCAAGCCTTTTCGCTGGGCCGCAGTTTACGGATCCAAAGTATGCCCAGCTTGGTCAGCTGTGGGGTCCGGAGGATCCATATATGGACTTAGCGGCGAGTGCGGCGGATGCCGTTGTGCACTTCCGATGTCAGAAGGATCACAAGACGGAAGAGATGTTTTGGTCTCAATTCCATGGTCCGGATCGTTCACTTCCACTGACCGATCGGTTGGACGAATGGGCTGAGCTAAATAGGTTGTCTGGACTTGCCATGACGGATATCGTGACTCATGTATGGCCGGATAGGCCTAAGGCGACGAGCTATTTTGGCTTATTGCAGCAATTTCTTGGGGCGGTGCCGCATCTCAAGTTGATGAAGCGGTCGGCCTGCATAGAGGGTGCGCGGATGGCCCTTGCCCGTGTGAAGACACATTGGACAGAGATGGATGCCACCGCTGTTGCAACCTAGGGTTCGGACGAAAGCCGGTTACCCGCCGAGCACTATTTTGGGGAAGTTCTGCGTGGTGCTCGTGTAATAGAGTCGCAGTGCTCGAAAAATGTCACGTTCAAATGAACGTTTTATTTTGCAAAACAATGGTTATGATGTAATCGCTTTCTATACTTGTGCGTTTCAAGTATTGAAATATCTCCTATGCGACCGTTTATGTATACGTGCGTATAACCTGAAAGATGGCAGTCGTCGGCTTCAGCCCCCACGCACAAGGTGCGGGGTGTTCGCAAAATAGCGATTTTCACACTTAATCCGACGTCTCGGTCCCGTTAAGGAGGTGGTAGCGTAGCAAACGAGGCAACCGGACTATAATGCTTTATCACTTTCACTTAGCCATTGGAGTTCGAGGGTGGGGCTACGATATAGCCCCTGGGGGCACCGCGTTCTCCGAATTTGGGGCGCGTGTGTGCCTGACCGGGAAATGGTCCTTCGTCAAAGCGGAGGAATTCTAAACATTCCGGTGGTCGATCGAGTGGTTGACAAGTCTCTCGTTGTATCATGATGATCGGTTTTGGCTTTCTCTCTTGAGGTGCTCGCCCGGCCGGGCGGGGCACAATCGCATAGTTCTCCGGTGCTGCGTTAGCCGATGATACGGAACGTAAGGCAGCAAAACACAGGAGCCGGGCAAACCCAACATTTAACCAAAGACATGATTTGGAGCTGATGCATATAAGGCCTAACTCGAGACGCCAAACACTCCCTAAGGTGTTCGGTCTTTATAATAATCGGCAGAACAATGCCCTAAGCCCCTAGTGTCCAGGTACGGGCGAGGTCCTCTGACGCGGCCGATGCCAAAACGTTAGTCTCCACTCTGGTTATGATAAGAAACCAGGGGATTATAGCAACAAGAGACAGTAAAAAAGGTTTACGCAGGGTCTTAATCTGAAAAGAATCCTTGCGACGGGTCCCTCTTGCGTCTGCGCTTTGTGTCTCCGTTGTCTTTGTTATCACGGGCGGGTATGCACGTTGTTCATCTGTAAAAGAGAGGAACTTAGTTTGAAAGGAAATCATGCGAAAAAGTGTATGAAAAATATTAATAAAAATAAAGCGGAGTTTATATTAGCTCATTATTGCTTATACGCACAGCCCCTTGTGGAGGGGTGTGCGGCTAGGGAGCCCCTAGCTTATTTATGCCGGACTCATCTAGCCGTGTCCGGGGTCTTTGAATGACCCTCGTAATGAAATGATGCCACATGGACCGGGCATTTTAAGTGTAAGAGACGCGTAATGTGGTATGGCATTAAAGCGGACAAAAGCTTCGCGGCCCAGTAGTGCTTGATAGCTACTTTTGAATGGGGTGACATGGAAGATTAGCTTTTCGTGTCGGAAGTTGTCCGGTGATCCGAACACAACTTCTAGTAATAAGGAGCCTGTGCACTTGGCGTAAGGGCCTGGCGTCACTCCTTTAAAGGAAGTGTGGCTATGTCGAATTTTAGTAAGGTATATCCCCAACTTGCGGATTGTGTTCGGATATAGCAGGTTTAAATCGCTGTCGCTGTCCATCAGGACTTGTGTAAATTGTAGTCCGTCGATTATAGGATCCAATATCAGAGCAGTCCATCCTGCATTTCGAACACTTCTGGGATAATCCAGGTGGTCAAAAGTGATTGGTTTTGACATCCAATCTCGAGGTTCTGCTGGGGTGGACCGTGCGAGACCCATATTAGCGGGTGCCGCATTGTTTTTCCGTATTATCACATGAAGTGAGTTTACTGCTTTGACTTCTTGTGGGAAAGTCTTTTGTTTTCCGGTACCCTGCTGGTGGGGTTCGTCGTCGTCCTCACTTGGTGCGTCGAGCCCCTTGTGTTTGGCGTTGAGTCGGCCGGACTGTTTGAAAACCCAACAATCTCGGTGGGTGTGGTTTGCGGGCCTTCCGGAGGTACTGTGGATTTGACATATCCGATCCAAAATTTTGTTTAAGTTGGATAGCTCGTCCTTTGTTGTCCTTAAGAGGCGGTGTTTTGTTGTTTGATCGTGAGCTTTTGAATCCGGCGTTGACCGCCGTGTTCTTTAGGCTTTTCTCTTTATTCCGGCGCTGATCTTTTCTCTGCCGTGATTTCTGTTTCCATCTCGATCTCGGATGTACTTGGGTCGCTTGGTGCCGCATCTTGCTAGCCGATTGTCTTCCCAGCGCAAAAGTGGGTCATGAGGCTTGTTAGCGCGACATTGTCCTCGGCTTCTATTGGCGAGGTGTCAAGCAGCCATTCATCTCGGACGTTGTGTTTAAAAGCTGCTAAGGCTTCGGCGTCCGGATAGTCGGCTATTTGGTTCTTTTTAGTAAGGAACCTGTTCCAGAATCTGCGCGCTGACTCTCCGGGCTGTTGAGTTATATGACTTAGATAAATCAGCATCCGGAGGGCGGACATAAGTCCCTTGAAAATTTGCTCTAAACGCGTCCTCAAGCTCTCCCAACTTCCAACAAGAGTTTTACGGGAGGCTTTTGAGCCAATGCCGAGCTGGCCCTTTGAGCTTGAGGGGTAGATATTTTATGGCGTGGAGGTCATCTCCTCTAGCCATGTGGATGTGTAGTATATAATCCTCTATCCATACTCCAGGGTCTGTTGTTCCGTCGTAAGCCTCTATGTTTATGGGTTTAAACCCTCATTGGGAATTCATGATCCAAAGACCTCATTGGTGAAACATAGTGGGTGTCTTGGCATCCTTATATTTGGGTGTCTTGCTGTCTTGAACACTTGGCGTGTTGTGTTGCTTCTGGGGCCCTCTTTTTGGCCCGTAAATGGACTGGCTGGGCCATCTGTTTTCCCAGGATTATGAGTCGGCTTGTGTGCGGCGCCGCTTGTAGTTTTTGGCCAATCATCTGGCCGTCTATCCGGCCAGGCGGCCTCTTTGTTTTTTGACTGTGGGGGCTCTATGGCTTCCTCGTCAAATTCTGGCAGCAGCTTGCGCTTCGGGTAGCTCTATTATTGATGGCCATTGCCGTATTTGTCTGCGGTTTTGAGCACTTTGCTCCACCTCATTCTGAGTATGTCTTCCGCTGTTTTGAGCTTCCGTTTTTCCTTCTTCAAACTTCTTGTAGTGGCGACGAGTCTTTCCCGAAGGCTCTTATTCTCTGGTGGTGTGTCCGGCGTGAGGTCGTCTGGACTGTTGGTTTCGCCGGGCATGGATTGATTATCCGATTCGTCCTGTTCGGACGGTTGCTTGGCTGCATGTTCGTCGTCCACTGGTTTTCCCTGCTCTATTGTTGGGTCATTAGGAGCATTGTTGTTGTCGAGGCGGGATTTAGGGCGGCGTCTGCGTCGCCGTTTTGGTTGTTTATCGGCGGGATTATCCTTTGCTGCGCCCCGTTGATCCTCGTTATCGCTTCCTTTTGGGGTATCCACCATATATATATCATGGGTTGGGGTGGCCTTCCAGTGCTCTGTGAGCGCTGGTTCTTGATTGTCTCCGGCATCGTCGTCTATACCGTCGATGTCTTCGGAGTCGTAGTCTAGCATGTCAGTTAGATCGTCGATAGTGGCTACAAAGTGGGTGGTGGGTGGGCTTTGAATTTCTTCATCGTCCGCATCCCAACCATCCTGGCCATAATCTGGCCAGGGCTCTCCGGATAGCGAGAGATGCTTTAGCGAATTTAGGATGTCACCAAAGGGTGAGTGCTGAAAGATGTCCGCGGCGGTGAACTCCATGATCGGTGCCCAATCGATTCGATTGGCGGGCGCAGGAGGTTCGAGTCCAGCAGGAGTCCGGCACCTCGAGTCACGAGCTTTATAGGGACAAGGTCGGTGTTCGCTCCATCGCGCGGATGTTGCAGCTCGGCGCGTGTCCAGCCACTCGTCCTCGATCAGACGATCGGCTCAACTATGGGTCGGAGCGAATTCATGTGCGACCTCAAAGGCACCGTCTGGCGGCGAGCTAGATCGTGCCCATCGCGACAATCTTGGCACGCTTCGGTGCGGACGGATCCATCGAAGATCGAGTCTCCGCGATGTCCGCCGTGAAATTTAGGCTTCAAATCGACTGACGGCCGGGGCGAAGCTTCGATCTGCTCCAGATGGCCAAGTGAATTAGCCCGCAGCGCGCGCCGCCGAATACAAAGATCTGTCCGGGAGAAAAGTCTCACCACAGGCGGCGTTATTATCGATTGAAGAAGCCATCAAGCCTATCGGTGGCGACACGGAGGAACTCTCAATGAAAGCACCAATGTCGGTGTCAAAACCGGCGGATCTCGGGTAGGGGTCCCGAACTGTGCTTCTAGGCGGATGGTAACAGGAGACAAGGGACACGATGTTTTACCTGGTTCGGGCCCTCTCGATGGAGGTAAAACCCTACTCTGCTTGATTGATATTGATGATATGGGTAGTACAAGAGTGGATCTACCACGAGATCAAGGAGGCTAAACCCTAGAAGCTAGCCTATGGTATGATTGTTGTAATGGTTGTTGTGTCCTACGGACTAAAACCCTCCGGTTTATATGGACATCGGAGAGGGCTAGGGTTACACAGAGTCGGTTACAATGGTAGGAGATCTACATATCCGCATCGCCAAGTTTGCCTTCCACGCCAAGGAAAGTCCCATCCGGACACGGGACGGAGTCTTCAATCTTGTATCTTCGTAGTCTTGGAGTCCGGCGGACGATGATAGTCCGGCTTTCCGGACACCCCCTAGTCCAAGACTCCCTCAACTAGCATGAAAGAAATGAAATAGATAAAATATTCTTTGAACAATAACCTCTCCTCAAACATAATTTGCCTATTGAAACTCTAGGAGGTCCTCCTCCACCTAAAGGTGATCATGTGTTTCAATTGAAACAATTGCTAGACACTTTGAAATATGCTTATATTGGTGAGAAAAAGATATATCATGTTATTGTTAGTGCTAACCTTTCAGAACACGAAGAAGAAAGATTATTAATAGAAGAAACAATGTGCTGCTATTGGATATACTCTTGATGATCTTAAGGGCATTAGTCCCACTCTCTGTCAGCACAAGATTAATATGGAACCTGATGCTAAACCCGTTATTGATCATCAATGATGATTGAATCCTAACATGAAAAAGTGGTAAGAACTGAAATACTAAAGCTTCTGGAAGCAGGTATAATCTATCCCATAGCTGATAGTAGATGGGTAAGTCTTGTTCATTGTGTCCCTAAGAAAGGAGGTATCACCGTTGTTCCTAATGATAAAATGAACTTATTCCACAAAGAATTGTTACTGGCTATAGAATGGTAATTGATTTTAGAAAATTAAATAAAGCTACTAGAAAAGATCATTACCCTCTACCTTTCATTGATAAAATGCTAGAAAGATTGTCTAAGCACAGACACTTTTGTTTCCTTGATGTATATTCTGGTTTCTCTCAAATACATGTTTCACAACCTGGCCAAGAGAAAACCACTTTTACTTGTCCTTTTGGAACCTATGCTTATAGATGTATGCCTTTTGGTTTATGCAATGCACCTGCTACCTTTCAAACATATATGACTACTATATTCTCTGATTTTTTGTGAAAAGATGGTTGAGGTTTTCATGGAACATTTTTCCATTTACGGAACTTCTTTTGATGATTGCTTAAGCAACCTTGATCGAGTTTTGCACATCGAACAAACTAATCTTGTCTTGAATTGCGAGAAGTCCCACTTTATGGTTAATGAAGGCATTGTCTTGGGGCATAATATTTCTGAACGAGGTATTGAGGTGGATAAAGCTAAAGCTGATGCAACTGAGAAAATGTCGTGTCCTAACGATATTAAAGGTATTCGTAGTTTCCTTGGTCATGCTGGTTTTTATAGGATCTTTATTGAAGACTTCTCTAAAATTTCTAGGCCTCTTACTAATCTTTTACAAAAGGATGTTCCATTTGTTTTTTATGGTGATTGTGTAGAAGCCTTTGAAACACTTAAGAAAGCCTTAACCTCTGCACCTACTGTTCAACCACCTGATTGGAACTTGTCTTTTGAAATTATGTGTGATGCTAGTGATTATGCTATTGGTGCTCTTCTAGGACAAAGAGTTGATAAGAAATTAAATGTTATCCATTATGCTAGTAAAACTCTAGACAGTGCCAAAAGAAATTATGCTACCACTGAGAAAGAATTTTCCTAGCAGTTGTGTGTGCTTGTGATAAATTCAGATCTTACATCATTGATTCCAAAGTAATTGTTCACACTGATCATGTTGCTATAAAATATCTTATGGAAAAGAAAGATGCTAAACCTAGACTCATTAGGTGGGTTCTCTTGCTACAAGAATTTCACTTACATATCACTGATGATAGCTTTCCTGACGAACCACTACCTGTAACTTGTCTAGGTTAGAAAATATAACTTGTCTAGGTTAGAAAATATTCTTGATGAACCACTACCTATTGATGATAGCTTTCTTGACGAACAATTAATTGTAATAAATGCTTCTAATAATACTCCTTGGTATGCTCACTATGCTAATTATATTGTTGCTAAATTTGTACCACCTAGTTTCACATACCAACAACAGAAATAATTCTTCTATGATTTAAGACATTGCTTTTGGGATGACCACATCTTTATAACCAAGGAGTAGACGGTGTTATTAGATGTTGTGTACCTGAGCATGAACAGGAGCAAATCCTACGGAAATGTCACTTCGAAGCCTATGGAGGACATCATGCGGGAGATAAAACTGCTCACAAGGTATTACAATCTGGTTTTTATTGGCCTACTCTTTTCAAGGATGCCCGTAGGTTTGTCTTGTCCTGTGATGAATGTCAAAGAATTGGTAATATCGGTAAGTGTCAGGAAATGACTATGAATTATTGACTTGTTGTTGAACCATTTGATGTTTGGGGTTTTGATTATATGGGACCTTTCTTTCCTCTAATGGGTATACACACATTTTGGTTGTTGTTGATTATGTTACTAAGTGCCTAGAAGTTATTCCTACTAGTAGTGCTGATCATAACACCTCCATTAAAATGCTTAAAGAAGTTATTTTCCCAATGTTTGAAGTCCCTAGTTATTTAATGACTAATGGTGGTTCACACTTTATTCATGGTGCTTTCTGTAAAATGCTTGCTAAATATGATGTCAACCATAAAATTGCATCTCCCTATCATCCTCAATCTAGTGGTCAAGTTGAACTTAGAAATAAAATTAATATTACAAAAAACTGTCAATAGGTCCCAAAAGAATTGGTCTAAGGAATTGGATGATGCAATTTGGGCCTACAGAACAGCTTATAAAAATCATATGGGTATGTCTCCATACAAAATGGTTTATGGAAAAGCTTGGCATTTGCCTCTTGAGTTAGAACATAAAACATATTGGGAAATTAAAGAACTCAACTATGATTTCAAACTTGCCGGTGAAAAGAGGTTGTTTGGTATTAGCTCACTAGATGAATGGAGAACCCAAGCTTATGAAAATGCCAAACTATTCAAAGGAAAAGTTAAAAGATGTCATGACAAAAGAATCCAAAAGCAGAAATGCAAAGTTGGTGAACATGTTCTATTGTACAACTCTTGCTTTAGATTCTTTGCAGGAAAACTTCTTTCCAAATGGGAAGGACCATATATTATCGAAGAAGTATATCGCTCTGGAGCTATCAAGATTAATAATGCCGAAGGTACTAACCCGAAGATGGTTAATGGACGAAGAGTTAAGCATTATATCTCAGGTACGCCTATTAATGTTGAAACCAATATTATCCAACCATGACACGAGAGGAACACATAAAAGAAACCTTCCAGAACACTGAAAAGGAAAAGGTATGAGATACAATAAGTAAACATACTCCAAAAAATCCGCAAAAATATTTTCCGTATGTGTTGGCATATTAGAAAAAATAAGAAATAACCGGGGAGGCAATCCAGGTGCCCACAAGACAGCAGCGCACGCCTGGCCCACCTGGCATGCCCTGGTGGGTGGTGGGCCCCTCGGGCACCTTCCCGACTCTGTTTTCCTTCCATATGCTTGTTTCCCAAGATAAAAAATTATATATACTCCCGGACGATTTGACCACCGCATCACGGAGAAATCCTCTATTCTTGTTTCGTGCTGTTTTTCTGACATGTCTGAAAATATGTCGTCTCAAGATTCGGAGAGGAGATACCCCGGTATCATATCACTAGCTATCACTTTTATTACCTTTACATATCTTAGTTCGATCCTTAGTTATTTCGTGATTTAGTTGAATAAAAGTTTAGTATGATCTATTTTCGAGTGCTAGTTTCGTGATCTATCTATCAATGTAATCGAGTGAGAGTTATTTAATAAAGTTTAGTTTGAGTTTTTGCTTCTTTACTATTCTGTTTCAGTCAAAATAAAAATAATAATGAAAAAGATCATATGTTAATCTTGTGGTAAGTAATGACATCACATAGGAAAAATTATAAGTGGTAAAATTTGTTGAAACTTGACAAACATAGCATTGCCAATAATGCAATTCATTAAAGAATTAATAAAGAGAATATTCACATTCAAATACACTATCTTGGACATCTTTTATGATTGTGAGCCCCCACTAAATATTTTATGCCAAACTGTTGATGTTGGACAAGGAAGACAACGTAATAATTTATGTTTGTTCATATTCACATAGAAATTATATTGTCAAAGATCCCTCAACATGTGGTGCTTGCTCAGTATCTTTTCTAGCAAAAAATCCGCACTAAGTAAAGATCCAAAAATCTTAAACCCAAACACGTGTTTGAGAGTCCACCATACCTACCTATGGACTGAGTAATTCATGTAAGTTGTCATCGGTGCAATAAGGCAATAAAAATTGCTTCTAAATGTGTTTGATCATTTAGTGTAAAGGAAAATAAGCGTTCTACGAACTTGTGATGACAAAGTAATAAAAGCGATGGACTGCATAATAAAGGTTGCTACCATAAGGGGCAATATAACGCGACATTCTTTTGCATTAAGAGATTGTGCATACAAAACCAAAAAGCGCATGAGAACCTCTGCTTCCCTCTGTGAAGGGCCTATCTTTTACTTTTATGTATTTACTTTTTACGCAAGAGTCAAAGTATCCTTCTCTATTCCTTTTTTATTTATTTCTCTTTGGCAAGCATCATGTGGTGGGGAAAGATCTAGGCACATATATCCAGTTCAATGTGAGTGATCATGGGTCATTATTATTAACATCACCCTTGAGGTGAATAAGTTGGGAGGCAAAACTACAAGCCCCTATCTTTCTGTGTGTCCGGTTGAAAGTTTTTGCTCGTATAAATGTTGTGAGTGTTAGGAATCATAGAACATTAAATGATGGTTGAGTATGTGGACTTGCCAAAAGGTTCTGATACGTGACCCTTCCTGAAAATATGATGAATTGTAGTTGCAAAGTTGATTGGAAACATAGTTTGTTGGTTTTCAATAAAGTTTATGCCTTTTACTTCAATGTTGTGATGAATTGTTACTTGTTCATAAGGAGATATATGATAGAGATTAATGATAAAGTTTGTTGCTGTTATAATAATAAGCATGATGCTACTATGTTTGTATTTTGTTTTTATCGACACCTCTCTGTCTCTCTAAACATGTGGACATGATTTTCGATATCAGCTTTCGCTTGAGGACAAGCGAGGTCTAAGCTTGGGGGAGTTGATACGTCCATTTTGCATCATGTTTTACTATTGTCATTTATAATATTTTTATGCATAATAATGTCTATGGAGTAATTCTAATGTCTTTTCTCTCATAATATGCAAGGTTTACACAAAGAGGGAGAATACCGGCAGCTAGAATTCTGGACCTAAAAAAGCTACCTCAGAGATACCTATTCTGCACATCTCCAAATGAGCCGAAATTTTACGGAGAATTATTTTGGAATATATAATAAATATTGGAGCAAATAACTACTAGAGTGAGGCTGCCTAGTGCCCACAAGACACCAAGGTGTGCCAGGCCCCCAAGCGCGCCTTGGTGGGTGGTGGGCAGCCCAACCCACCTCCGGTGCCCATCTTCTGGTATATAAGGTCTTTTGACCTAGAAAAAATAAAGAGAGAACTTCGGGACAGAGCGCCTCCGTCTCAAGGCGGAACTTGGGCAGGAGCACTTTTGCCCTCCGGCAGAACGATTCCGCCGAGGGAACTTCCGTCCCGGAGGTGGAAAGCGAAGCCATCATCATCGCCAACAACCCTCTCATCTTTGGGAGGCCAATCTTCATCAACATCGTCAACAGTACCATCTCATCTCAAACCCTAGTTCATCTCTTTTGTTCAATCTTTTTATCGGAACCTCAGATTGGTACCTATGGGTAACTAGTAATGTTGATTACATCTTGTAGTTGATTATTATATGGTTTATTTGGTGGAAGGTTATATATTCAGATCCATTATGATATTTAATACCCCTCTGATCTTGAGCATGAATATCATTTATGGGTAGTTACCTTTGTTCTTGAGGTCAGGGGAGAAGTCACGTTGCAAGTAATCATGTGAATTTGGTATGTGTTCGATATTTTGAAGATATGTATGTTGTGATTCCCTTAGTGGTGTTATGTGAACGTTGACTACATGACACTTCACCATCTTTGGGCCTAAATGCATTGTGGAGTAGTTATTAGATGATGGATTGGTAGAGTGACATAAGCTTAAACCTAATTTATGCGCTACTTCATAAGGGACCGATTTGGATCCATATGTTTAATGCTATGGTTAGATTTTATCTTAGTACTTTTCTCGTAGTTGCGGATGCTTGCTAGGCATTAATCATAAGTGGGAGGTTTGTTAAAATAAGAACAACACCCAAGCACCGATCCACCCACATATCAAATTATCAAAGTAGCGAACGCGAATCAAACCAACTTGATGAAAGTGACTAGATGAAATTCCCGTGTGCCCTCAAGAACGCTTTACTTATTATAAGATACCATTTTGGCCCGTCCTTTTCCACAAAAGGACTGGGATACCTTGCTGCACTTTATTTACCATTACCGTTACTTTCTCGTTACAAATTATCTTACTATCCAACTACTTATTATCGACAATTTCAGTGCTCGCAGAAATTAACTTGCTAAAACCACTTGTCATTTCCTTCCGCTCCTTGTTGGGTTTGACACTCTTACTTATCGAAAGGACAACGATTGATCCCCTATACTTGTGGGTCATCAGTCCATGATGTGTCCCCGGGCCTGGCAAGCATGGTGTGGCGCTTCATCAATTTCGTCTTCGCCTGTCTACGCATGCCCGGTGCTGGCAACACCGATACGTGCCTTAGTCCACAACATGTCCCCGTGCTTGGCACACCCACTGCGATGCCTCGTTAACACCGTCTTCTTCCCGGGGCACCACTTTTTCGACACTACTGCGCCCATGACTAACTCGGCGCCTCCTTGCACCTGCGGCTCCACGGCGACTTCCTCGACACCGGCCACCCCAACTCGACATCGAGCACGACATTCTTCGCACGACTACCTCGACCACGGCTACAGGATCCTACGCTCTCGGCTACATCGACAAACGGCACAAGGGCTACCGCCTTGCTTGAGCAACCTCGTCAGTTTCCACTCCAGCCACAACTTCGGTGATGCATCAACCATTACAACTATGGGGGGATGTCCGTCGGCTTACCTTCAGATTCTTCTGCCGTCTCACCGTCT
Organism: Aegilops speltoides; assembly: GCA_021437245.1. Taxonomy (NCBI): domain Eukaryota; kingdom Viridiplantae; phylum Streptophyta; class Magnoliopsida; order Poales; family Poaceae; genus Aegilops; species Aegilops speltoides. The sequence continues at coordinate 365,895,333 of CM038141.1, read as the reverse complement.
GCAGCGCTACCGTTGTGACTGCCGGGGGGGGGGCGTTTTGAGTATAATGTTTATTAGGAAGTATAAGATAGATTAGGATTTGTTCCTGCCTTGTCTTGTACTCCAAATTGATCATTGTACTCCAATGTACTCCCTCCGTTCCAAAATATAGCGCGCCTGCGCTTTCCGAGGCTCAACTTTGACCATAAATTTAACCGATGAGATCGATTGCTTATATAATTGAAAACTTCTTTTGAATACGACTTCATCGGTATAAGTTTTGCTCCCACTGCAGTCAATCTCGTTGGTTAAATTTATGGTCAAAGTTGAAGCACGAAAACCGAGGATGCACTATATTTTGGAACGGTGGGAGTATATGTCTACAAGCCTCAAGCAATACAAACAACAATTCCATCAATCCCTCGCCCTTTCACCAAGAAGGAGATTCCGAAGTCTTTTGGCAGGCAGGTTGCGACGCACCCTGACCGTTGGTGCATTGGCCATTATGTCTGCTCAATATGATTGAAATAACACTGCTCCTCTTTTCAGGCATTATTTTTCAACCATGCTTTTTTTGTTCCCATAACTGGTACTTTCTGTGTAAAGAAATATAAATGCGTTTAGATCACTATAGGAGCATTCTAGTGATCCAAATGATTTTATATTTCTTTATATTTCTTTATAGAGGAGTACGTACTACAGTGAGTCGACTTCATTTTCCCTGTATTGATTGGGTTTGGTCACAGTGCCACATTTCGGCCAAAACCCAGCTAGCTGCTGCTTCTTTCATGCGCACGACGGTGTCCCTAACTTACTAAGACTCATGTTTTATTTTCCTTGCTTCTTTTTCGAGACCGGGTCATGTTTTTTTGCTCCACTCTGAGCGTGTTTGGTTGCAGTAGTGAACAGTAGTTGCATTGCATACACATCTCAACCCAGTCTGGCTCTGAAAAACAGCTCATATGCGACATCTACAAGTTGTTTGGTTGCCTGCATATGGACTTCCTGCATTAGGGGATCAACTTTTGCACGTTGTTTGGTTGCCTGCATTGTCTCGACGTATACAACTACATGCTGTTTAGTTGCCCGCATTGGGTATGATTAAGAGCTACCACTTGCACTTAGCACACAGGGTTAAGAACTAGCAGAGGAAAGGGGGAGAAGAAATGCAGTGTGCGCCGGACCATGGCGACTGCGGTGGATAGTGGCTGTAGCGCTGCGTCCGACATGACGAGCATGGAGTCATGGGCGAGCGACCCCGTCGGCGAACTAGTTGCGGTGCTCGCGCAAAGACAGTCGACCGAGGAGGAGAATGCAGTGCTCACGCTATGATATCGTCAGTGCAGTGGCCGAGAGAGGAGTCCAAGATGATCGACGCTGGAAACGAGTCCAGTGTAGTAAGGCGAGAGAGAAGAGGCCAACAGGAGACCAAGATGATCGACCCCGTCGGCGGCGCGACGAACTGCAGTGTACGCGCCATTGCAGCGTCAGTGCAGTAGGAGGACGACAGAGAGTAGGCCGAGATGAGCGACGCCGGAAACGACTCTAGTGTAGTAGGACGTGGGCTGGAAGGGCTTCGGCGTCAAGAGGGACGAATAGGAGGGCTCTGAGCAGAGGACAGATGAGCTCGACATGGCAGCATCAGTGCAGTACACTGCTGTTCAAAGGGATACGAAGCTACGATCGTCGAAACCAAAAACTTACGACACGAATGTTCTGCGAAACTGCAAAATTAGGCTGCTGGTCAAAGGAGATTTCAAACAATAAACGTGCGCGACGAATCTAACAAAATTCGTCCAGAATAGCTTCAAACGGGAACACGAAATAAAGAACTTCCAGCCGACGAAACTACGAACCGATCGCCTGAATGGAACCGCAGCATCGAGGTGCATCTTTTTCGTCTAGAGCTTACCTCGAATCGAAGCATCATTGTGTAGATCAGAGTTACAAGGAAGAGAAAATATTAGAAAGAAGCTTACCCGAGGTTGAAGAAGACCAGGGTAATCACCTCGCGTCTCCACTCATGCAAGGGCCCGCTCGGTTGCGCTTGCTTCGGCCTGGTTTGAGAGAAACTGCCGATCTGAGCGTTTCCAGCGAGACAGGCCCAGAGGCGCATTAAGTTTCGTACGATGCAGACCCAACAGTATATACAGACAACCAAACATGCCGGATTCTTTCCGCATGGGCCTGATTGGGCCTCATGCAGGCAACCAAACACGCCCTCAATGAATTTCACCTGTCAATAGAGAAACATTGGGCATTATGTGTACTGGCGGTGTTTTTTTTTTTGAAACTGTGTACTGGCGGTGTTGGCGCCCATCAATTCAGCACCCCGTGAGCATGACACAAGTGACGCGCACTATAGTAGGCAAATAAAGGAAAGAAAGACCATGTCCGTGTCGGACGGGACGGGAGGCATCACATTTCCCTCTCCCAGGAGGAAAAACGGATCCAACAAAAGAGACGATCGATCACTCACAGCCATTCATGATGGAGATCCAGCAATAGCAATCGGCTTGCGGGTCCAGCAGCTCCGCCACTGGACGGCGACACGATCGACATCGTCCTGGTGTTACCGAACGTTGCTGTCCCGAGTCTGAGTCCTGACACGACCGTCCTACTCGACGGCGGATCCAGTGGATTGCAGGCGGGATGCGCTGGCCACTCCATCCAGACCATATCCGCTGGCTGCCCGGCACGACATGCGTTTTCCTTTTCTTGTACGTGACCCCTGCGTAATGACCCATCGGTCCGTTATTGCCACACAGGGGACACCAATCAGAGATTAGCAATAAGATCACTCTGGATATGTACCACCTGATTGCGAAAGGTTGCATGGACGGCTCTATCCTTCTCGATCACAAGCTGAATATTTCTACCTGTTTTCTTTTTAAGCGGAGGCAAAAGATTTACCTCATCTATTAACTAAGAGAGAATAGAGTTCGTTGTGTTGCTACAGGGCATTACAACACACCAATATTTCTACTGTTGAAATGCGTAAGGTGGGCAATAACAAATTATTTTTTTGAGGGAACAACAAAACAAATTGCCGTGCTCTCTGCCCTTCTTTCCGGGACTTGTGAGTCGTGAGACATGAAAGATGATCGAGATCCACGGGCTGGTTTGAGCATTCGAGGAGGGTGTTGTCCTAATTAACATAGTTGTTTGGCCCGTGATTCGTGTCAGGCAAAGAGACAACCTTAAACGGAGGAGCAGGTAATCGTAGTACGTACGGACTCTCAACTGTCATGGGTCGGGTAGCAGTAAACTATGCTTCCTAGTACGTCCTTCTACTCCGATTGCCCATGTGGTATCCTACGTACTTATCGCAGTGCCCTCGAGAAACTAATCAATTGGGAACTACATCGAATCTGTAGATACAACTTGTAGTCGTACGTCTCGTACTACTGTACAGGAAAGTTGGTAAAAAGACAGGCCGGAGCTGCAACCAGTAGATAATAAAATCACACATTCCGACATGTCGTCCAACCCAGTGCATCAAAACCATGGGCTGCTCTGAAAATTACTACTACAAGCAACGCTTCCCCCACAACGTAGCACACAGTTCGCACCACGTTCAGGTACGGGCAAGCGCTTTCCTTTGGTGCATCTCGCTGTTCATGGACGAAGCTCTGGATCCAATATCGCGTCGCGAATCACGCGATATGTCTCCTGAGATCCCCGAAACCGGATGCCAGATATAATGGGGATCTGGCATGAACCGCAACGACGACGCCGGGTGCGCGCGGTCGGCCACAGCCCCGAACGTACGTACGTGCTACGTGTGGTGTGGCCCCCGGCCGCGGACATGAGCCACTGTAGTTTCACAGGGAGAGCATATGATGTCGCACAGACTTGTGAACGTGTCGCACAGACTTGTGAACGTGCGGAACACATGCGACACCACCACCGGCCTATAGCTGCTGCCGCCATCACCTTCAAGTCAAGAACAGAACGGACACACCTCGTGCGTGCGGACCGCAGATACGTACGGTTCGCGTTAGCTCGAAGATTATCTATGATCTATCGCCGCGGCGTGCAGCGCGTGGCCGATTCCTCGGCGCCCCGAACGTACCGCGAACAAGGTGGCGCCTCGCTGTTGCTTGCTTCGGTCCATTGCGTTGCAATTGCATGCTCTGGCAGGACCATCTTGGATCGATCTGGTGTGGCGGGAGATGGGATCGGTGGCGCCAAGCCCCGACGCGGTACGGCGACGCAATCCATGTGGTTGACCGCGGAACAGTGGAATCCGGGGTCCGGACATATGTGGTACGGCGCCGTGATGATCGGTGGTCCGACCACCAGGCTCGTCGTAGCCGGCGAGAACGAGCTGATGTGAGAAGAGGCTGCAAGCAGCTGAGGCGTCAGTTGTTTCGGGCCGGCCCTTGCAGCTTTCAGGACGTCGCGCAGGGAGATTTGTCGCCAGGGGAGACACTACTGGACACCGGGGCACTGCTAGTACAGAAGTTTTTTTTTTTGTTAAAAATTGCTAGTACAAAAGTATACGGCCACCAAAAACTAAAAATGACGCGGTTTCTTCTCTGACAGGAACGGAGGATCTGTGTTAATGTATATCTTCCGAACAAAAAGATATACATATTTGATTATTGTCTACTAAGACAAAAGGAGACGTTCTGTTACTTGAAGATAAATCTATTTTTTATGGATCAACGCTCTGACTGACGGTGACCGGGACTAAGGGGTACTAACCTATATGGCCCGCCGATCACTAAAGAAAGGACTACCACGCTATGAACCAAGCCGTACTCAAGATGAAAACCTCCAAAGGCTTGGCATGTACTTCAAGGACTGCTCTGTAGCTGGAACCGACCACGTGTGTAACCTAGGTACCCCGACGCATATATAAGTCGAGGGGTTTAGTTTTTAGAGTCACGATTACCAGCCTTAGAGTTTAGAACACAATCATACAATCTTGAGATAGATCATCTTGTACTGTGTACTGCATCACATTAATTAAATCAAAGCGGCACGTTGGGCTTTACCTCTTCAAGAGGGCTCGAACCTGGGTAAACATCGTCTGTCTTCGTTCCCCGTTACCATTGTTCCTAGACCTACAGCTGAAGGTTGAAGATCTCGAATCTACAGCCGAGCCTCACACTCTATCTCCAAACTTGACCGAGGACCTCCACATACAAATGAACCAGAAATCTACATGCCAACCGAGGAAGGATGACAAGCCTGGCCAATTAGAAGGTTCATGACAAGTTTTCAAATCAAAGACATAGCTCATGACAAGTCTCGAATCGAAGACATAGTTCATGCCATCTTGCAAGATAGAGACTTATTGGGTCCCACGAGGCCATTTTCCTTTCTTGTCGCGCGCCTCATCCTCCTCTTGGGCTTCACGAGCCCTTGCAAGCTTTCTTACCCTCTCCTCTTCACGAGCAACCCTCTCTTTGCCTGCCCTCTCCTCCTCGCGCTTCTTTCGCTCCATCTTCTCCTTCCGACGACGCTCTTCATCCAAGGCTCTCTTAAATGCTTCTTCAAACAACCGCTGCCTACTTAGACAATCTCGATGTTGATCCTTTTTAACATCTTCTGGCACATCTTGATCTATCTATGTGAAGTACTTGCAAAGTGGAGGCGGCGACTACATAGGAGAAACAAATTTGGTTATTAATAATATAGGTTCAAGTTGAAGCGACGTTGAGAATAATCTTTGAACTTGCACAACATACCGGCGAAGTGGGGGAGGTACCTTGGGTGATGCAAATATGCCCCGGATCCACCGGACAAATCTCAAGCAATGGAGGGGGATCTAGTGGGTGCTTTGGTGGGGAAGAAAAGGGGGAGAGGGTTTGAGCTCGGGGGGGGGGGGGGGGAGAAGATGGTTGGGGTGGATGGGTCATAGGTGGGCCCCACCACCTTATCCTCCATGCGACCCTACTGCCGGGGTCCCTGGCGGTAGGGTGTATCGACTTACCACCGGTGCCCCTGGCGGTAGGTTCCTTTGCCACGTAAGCAGCCGTTAACGGCTAAATGGCCGTCACCCACACCTACCGACAGGTTGGGCGGCGGTAGGATGTGAAAAGATAACGCCAGTGGGTAGTGACGGTAGCAGAAAGGGTCAAATCCCAAAAAAAAATCAACCAGGGTCAGATCCAGTTAAACTAGTGCACAAGGGTCAAAACATGAAATTTTGCCTCGAGGGGTACGCACTTATCTTAGTGCTCTCAAGAAACTAGTAATTAATTCAGAACTACATCGAAACTGTGGAGACAACTTGTTTTTTTTGAAAGATCCAGCATGTTGCTGGCATTTCATTTCATAAGAAGAAAGCAGTGGGAAAATACAAAAGGTGGAGTGAGGGTCCTAGGACCAGTCTGTTGGTTACAAACACATCTCTCCTAGCAAAAACATGAGCTACAATTTCTCACGATGGATCCCACTCTCTAGATGAACTGCACCCGCTTGCCGCCATAGCTCGATGGAGTTCTCGATGGCCTTTGTGATGTCTTCCACCGCTGGCTATTTCCCTCTGAACATGCACCGGCTCCGTTCTTTCCAAATCTCCCAGCATGTCAGAAGCATGGTAGAAGATAGGCTCGAGCTGCAATCCATGGGGTTGACCGCGAAACAGTGGACTCTGGAGTCCGGGCATATGTGGTACGGCGCCGTGATGATCGGTGGTCCAACAATGAGGCTATTGCGTTCGTCGTGGCACGGAGACGAAGGACCGGCGTCCATGCATGCGATACGTCGTGGTACCAGGTTCATAGCCGTAGCCGGTGAGAATGAGTTGATCGTGAGAAGAGGTTGCAAGCAGTTTAGTTTTAAAGGAACGGAAGGGTTTTATTGACCAGTGTTCATAGGGATACACGCGATAGTCCTACACTTATGAAGACATGCGTAAATTTTTATCAGTTTCCTTCGGAATAGCGCCATAACTGGTAAGCATGTTCCCAAAATTCAAATGCTTGATCACCTTGGGGCATTCCAATATGCCAAAGAGAGATCCTCGTTTATCGCCATTGCTTGAAGCACAGCAGGATCTACACTATAAACTAAACTGTGTCTATATACATCTGTTTATAGTCTATATTGAAATCTTTAAAAAGACATATACTCCCTCCGTTTCTAAATACCAAGTTTTTTTAGACATCTCAAATAGACTACAACATACGGATGTATGTAGACATATTTTAGAATATAGATTCACTCATTTTGCTTCGTATGTAGTCACTTGTTGGAATCTCTAAAAAGATTTATATTTAGGAACCAAGGGAGTATTTAGGAACAGAGGGAGTAGTACTACTGCCTTGGTAAATTTCATGATCGCTGCGCGCAACAGCTGCCGCCGCACACTCTTGATCAGCCATTGAAACCGGAGGAGTCCAGCTAGCTAGTAGTTGCGCCAGCCGGCAATGCATCGTGACGTACTTGTCCAGTGGGCAAGCTAGGATCAGCGAAACCGGTAAAGCCGCAGCAACTCTGTGCCCTAAACCGGATGCCAGGCAAGACATAATGGGGATCTGACATGAGCCGCAACGACGGCGAGACGCCGGGTGCGCGCGGTCGGCCAGCGCCCCGAACGTAGTAGTAGTACGTGCTACGTGTGGCCCCCGGCCGTGGACATGAACTACTGTAGTTTCACAGGGAAAGCATCGTATGATTTTTCGGAGTCTTCTGAACCCACGGAACACATGCAACACCACTGGCCTATCGCTGCTGCCGCCTTCAAGAGCGGACAGACAGGCCTCGTGGCGTGCGGACCGCAGATACGTACGGTTCGAACCGTGGAGGATCTATCTATCTATCTATCGCCGCGGCGTGCAGCGCGTGGCCGATGATTCATCGGCGCCCCGAACGTACCGGGAACAAGGTGGCGCCTCGCTGTTGCTTGCTTCGGTCCATTGCATTGCAATTGCATGCTCTGGCAGGACCATCTTGGATCGATCTGGTGTGGCGGGAGATGGGATCGGTGGCGCCAAGCCCCAAGGCGGCGGTACGGTGAAAGCTGTGGGCGCCTGGCTTGGCCTGCGATGCGATCCATGCGGCTGACCGCGGAACAGTGGAGGTATCGGGTGCCTCCGGGGTCCGGGCATACGTGGTACGCTGGGACTCGCTGTTGTTTCAGTCCATTGCATGCATGCGCGGACTGGCTGGACCATCTCCGATCGGGTGGGAGATGCGATCGGTGGCGCCAAGGCCTACGCGGTACGGTGGCGGGCGCTTGGCCTGGCCTGGCCTACGACGCGATCCATGCGGTTGACCGCGCAACAGTGGAGGAGGGGTCGAGTGAGTCGATCGGCTGCCTCCGGACAAACGTGGTACGGTGCCGCGACGATCGGTCGTCAACCTCCAACGACGAGACTGTTTGCATCGTGGTACGGTACGGAGAAGAAGCCGACATAGCCATGCCCGTGCATGTGAAGCGTCGTGATCATTGCCAAGAGGTTTTGAGCAGCCGAGACGTCAATTGTTTCGGGCCGGCGCTTTGGGGCTCCAGGACATCGCGCATGGGGATTTGTCACCAGGGATGACATCGATCGGGGCACTGCTACACAAGTAAAGTACCGCCACCAAAAATCAAAATGATGCCGTTTCTTCTCTGACAGGATCAGAGGATCTGTATTACCGGAGTCAATTGCAAAAAACTACCGCATTTGTGGCTAGGTTTGCAGAAAACCACCAAGTCGCTAATCCGTTGCAAAAAACATCGCAAAATCTCTAATCTTATTGCAAAAAGCACTGATCGGGTGATTTAACCCATTTATTCACTTTCTGACAAGTGGGGCCCGGCTGTCAAGAGCTGACTTGGCAAACTAATGTCATACCCACCCCTGGATCTAAAAATAAAAAGCAATCAACCCCCTCGCTCTCAATCCCCCTGCTCTCGATCCCGCGGCTCCGTCCGCCGTCGTGCCTTGCTCCAACTCGACGACGTCGCCGTCGATGTCTGAGCCGCCGTGCCAGATGACGCCCTCGTCTGCGCGCATCCGCCGCGACGACATCCTCGATGAGAGAAGGCGGCGCGCACCTCGGCTCCATGGCGGCGGAGTCTTTGGCCTGCGGCTGCTTCGGCGCCGTGCAGGCAAGCAGCGGCAGCTCGACACCGCTCCTCCCGGCTCGGCGCGGTGCGGCAAAGCGGCTTCAGAAGCGATTGGGGGCGTCGTGCGGTGCACCACCACCGGGGTGGCGATGGGGCTCCACGACGGCATCCTCCTCCTCCTCGTGGTGGCCGCGCCGCCGCTCTGCGCGGCGCAGAGCCCCATCTCACAGCCCTCATCGCCCGGCGCGCCCACCGCGTCCTCGCTCCCCCACCCCGATGCCAACGGATCCGCCTCCCCTTCCATAGCCCCCTCCACGGGGTCCCCCGACGAGGACAAGGCGCCCGAAGGCGTCCCCTCCCGTGCCCACCGAGGCATCCCGCACCTTTCACTGCCGTGGCCCCCTCCTCCGCTTTTCGCCGGCGCCGTCTAAATCCTGACTCGCCACCGCGCCCCTTCCTGCCGCCAAACAAGGAAGGAGACGACGACGACGTTGATTACAGCAAGAAGAAGGGCTAGGCCCTAGCAGGTTAGGGCAGCGCCGACGGGTTAGGTGAGGTGGCCGGCGCCAGAGCCGGCGCCGGAGGAAGGTCAGTCGCGCAGGGGAGATGTGAGATGGGTCACGAGCGCAAGGGAGGGAGAGGGATGGGGGGGAGGAGGGGTCTGATTGCTTTTCTATTTTAGATCCAGGGATGTGTATGTTAATTTTTTGCCATGTCAGCACCTTACAATTGGGCCCCAGTTGTCAGAAAGCGATCAAAGGGACCAAATCACCCGATCAGTGCTTTTTGCAATAAGATTAGAGATTTTGCGGTGTTTTTTGCAACGGATTAGCGACTTGGTGGTTTTCTGCAAACCTAGCCGCAAATGTGGTAGTTTTTTGCAATTGACTCGTATTACCGGATATCTTGTGAACAAAAACAAAATAAAATACACGGAAAATGTAACGATCAGGTCTGTACTACCGACGTCAGATCTTTAGCGTTAAAAACCCAACGATCAGATTTGCCATGAGAGAACAGATAAAACTTCCATGCTTGTGTATAAGATTTGCCATGTTCTTGTAGTGAAAAGACGATAAATCAAATTGAGAAGCGGAATGAAAGCGATCAATAATGAATACTGGCAAACTCTAAACCTACAGGTGCATTTCCGTTGATTAATCGGGCAATTCTTTTCTGCTTAATTAATCGAAGAGACAACACGTGGAGAGGCGGTGGTTGGGGAAGCGGGTACAACTGCGCAACACGTGCATGTTATGTGTGGATTATTGGATTACTGTTGGAGATGCTCTTGTGTTGCAAATTTTCTTTCCTTGTGTTGGTTTTAAGCAAATTATTAACTTTCTTCAGTACATTAATGAAATCAATGCATTATTTTAAGAATTTATATACACACAAACTCAACATAGGCGTAACCAAGTTTACCTTTTGGAGAGAAAAAAAACCGATTATAGATGACGTGTGGATTCATCTACAATAGAAGTTAGAGCATCTACAATCGGGTCCCTCAAACCCGTGGACTCTCAAATGGGCCTCTCAAACGTCCGACGAGGCCATGGCACGGCGTGCCCGCCGTGCACGGCACCGGGCGCAGGAGGCGGCAGCAGCCCTCGCGGCGGAGGATGTCGGCGAGGTGGAGTCGCATTCTCCGGCGCTCCGTATGGCGCATCAGTCCGGGCGCCACAACCGCATCGTGGTGGACATCGGTGGCTCGCCCCCAGATGGATCCATTATCGATCTGATGTCTACCGACACCGTTCGGTTTCTGTTCTCCGACGAGGAAGAGTAGGGCACGGGAGACGGCGGGGCCTTGAGCCCCGTGAGCCAGCTCGTGTCCCATGTCCTACCCTACCTTGCCGGCGACCGGCCCAACACTCTGAGGAGCACAGCCGGCCGCCGGACATGGCCAGGGCGGAGCCGGGCGAGCGGGGAGTGGAACCGGACGAGCTCCGCGTAGATTAGATTTCACGTTGCACGTAATAATATGGATTTGAGGTTTCTAATTTGAGGTATCCTGATGTGGAATGCGTTTTTTGAAGGGTGACCGACCACTGTTCGCGGACGCGTCCGAGCGCGTTTGAGGGGTCGGATTTGCCAACTCCGGCTGTAGATGCTCTTACAAGGCTAAACAAATCCCGAAGGTGAAAAAAGAGTCATGTTTCTGTTATGTACTCCCTCCGTCTGGAAATACTTGTCATCAAAATAAATAAAAGGGAATGTATGTAGATGTATTTTAGTTCTAGATACATCTTTTTTATCCATTTTGATGACAAATATTTTCGGACGGAGAGATACATACTAAAACTGGTGTGGTTGTTGCTCGACAATTGGTTTCGTCGATCTTGCAACTGGAGATAATGTTTCAAGCTGCAGAGCTGATCACATGACTGCGGCTGATGAGTCGGAGAAAACAAAGGAACATTACTTAGCAGTTAGCACAGATGAAAACGAGGAAGATTTTAAAGAATGGTGATCCGAGACACCGAGTTTCAGCAAGGTGAAAGAAGTGCTTCCAGCGCGATGTATCTTATGATAGACTTGCGATGAACAGAACAGATTTCCCTGTCATGTTGGGCATATATAGTGACGATCCACGCCTAAAAGTTATGCATAGTACCGGCAACTAAGTTAAGTCATCTGGAAACTGATGTCAGATGTGCGCAGGCGAAGTAGTAAACTGCTGCAACCTGCCGATTTCATTGTAGAGTATAAAGAGTTCATGAAATATCAATTACCGGGATATAGGAAGACCGGGTTTGCTAATTCTCAGTCGCCTGAGAATTAGTTATAGCTAAGTCAGACACGGAGGACCGTCGATTTCACATTGAGATGTTCATATATCTCTGAACTATGAGAAAAAACACTGCAACTTTTCGCACTAGATGAACAAATTATTATTTAATGGTAAACATTGTATGCACAGATTTGTAAAATCAACTGGGAATTAGTTAATTCTCGGCCGACTGAGACAGAGACACTTTTTTATGAACCTGCAGGTAGCGTATCACATGATACCTATGTTGCTTCTCCAGAGCAGCTGTCCTTACTTGCAAGGATGTGGCAGCCCAGGCTCAATCAAAAATTCGCTGTTGCAACCTGGAGATGACTTTGTACATTGGCGGCCTTAACAGATGTGAGCTTCTGGTTTCTTCCTTTCTTTTCTGTCCAAATTGGAACCACTTCCTATTGAGCTCTCCTCACTTGGAAGTTGTTGATAGTGAGCGGCTGCTTCTGTACTTGTAGCTGTTGCATCAGCCGAAGAATTCTCACTTCATACATCAGGAGCAATTAAGCGTGTTAGGTTTCTGCGATGAGTCACATATCTGCCCATGGATCTAGAACAACTTGAAAGAACTTACTTCAGTGAGTAGATGATCAATCCGACGGCCACAACTGCGAATGCTAGATAGTACAACCAGTTTATCTGTTGGTCGCATGCAAATCATTTGAGCATATAGTGCAACCTATTATGATCTGTTGCAAGGATCAGACAGAAATTGTCACCTGTTGTTGATAGAAAAATACTCGAATGGCGACTGCCCACATGTCAGATGTTAACAGCGAGAGGTTAAGCAATGTTGCTCCACTCATCTGCAGGAGTCATGGTCATCAGAAAGAGCTAAACTACTACTCGAAATGAGAAATGAAAGGGCCTTATGCTGATACTTGCTAATGAGCTAATATTACCCAAGTAGCTTATGCTTATTCGTTATTTATTCAGATAATTCATTACCACTTGACTGGACCGATTCTCTTTGTTGCCTACTCTACTCATGTAGCTTATTATCTGATTAAACACGTTGGAGGGAACTTAACCTGAAGGACAAAAGGAGCAATGGTGTAGAACATAAATCCTGCAACGGCGTATCCTGCAAACAAACTTATCTGAAAATAAAAATTATAGGCAGGAGTGAGCTTCCTGTCGGACAATTCAAAAAGTGTATTTGCAGATGAACCAAAACTAGAGTTTGCTACCATTGTTGGAGACCAGGCAATTGCTTCTACGCTCTTCCTTTCAAACATAAATCTGATGTTTTTCAGGTTAAAAGGTAACATGAATATTTGCTCCAGAAACAATGTAGTGATGTTTAACAATAAAAGAATGAGAGTGAATCTCAATCTACAGATATCAATATCAACGGATAACGGCAGTTTTCTCTGCTGATGAACTGTGGAGAGGATACATCTGAATTGTACTGACAAGCACTCCAAATAGTCCAAGCATTGCGACAACTTCTACTCTGTCGTTCTTCTTGACACAGTGCTCCTACATAATCAAGGGAATGATATCATTATCAGAGTTTTGAGACAATATTGTTGATAGTAGCAGGATATATATACAATACATCACCAACCTCCCCGACATTGCTAAATGCATAGCAAACTGTCCCGGCAATAACAAGGGCATCCCCTAGAAGTGGTATGTTATTTGGATCTGCAGAAAAATGAAGTTTTTTAATCTGTTGATACTTATCTTCTCTGTAGAAATTGGGGAAACTATTTCAGCCTTGAGGTTTCTAAAATTAGGTTTTGATTTGAGCACATCTCTACCTATTCTATCGCCAATTTGCCATCTTATTCAGCAGTAAATTTGATCTCCTAGACTATTACTATCATGATTTCTCCTAAGGGAAGAAACATACTGTGAAGAACTTCATCCTTCATGTATCCTAGGTTTCTCAATGTTCTTTTTTTGTAACAAGCATCCTAATACAACATACTTTGTATTTTAACTCTTAAGCAGTCACCTACTTGGAGCAACTCTAATCCATTGCCAATCTGCAGTTCCCAGAAAAATGCTTTTTTGGGACTTAAGCCTTAGGGATGCAGGCGAACGCGTCCGAGTTGATCAATTTTGCATTAGCATGGTTAGGTTAGTGTTGGCTTCACGGAGGAGTCCTTGGTCTAGCCAAACAAATTCCCTGTAAAACCCAATATATTGGATACCACTGCTCGTCCCAATCCCTCCAAAACTCTAAAATCTCCCGAGAGGAACTTTCCTCCTCCCAACCGCTGCTGCCGCCGCCCGTGAGTTTGACGCCTGGCACCACACTGCCCCCCCCCCCAACCCAGTCCTGTCCAAGGTGGGTGGAGGCGGCAGGTCAGTCAATGACGAGCCATGGGCCAAGGTCACTTCCGTCGTTTACTATGGGTGGAATTCTTCTCCAGCGGAGACCGAGGATTTACCGGAATTTGATTTTGCACTCACGCAATTCGGTTACGATGCCGACTTCATTGAGATCTCTAGGAAGCAATCGGGATGCAGGCATAGCCTAAACCCTGCTTAGCGTGTTTGCTACGACGAAGGCGACACACGGGGGTGTTTAGGGCCTATTTTGATTCACAAGATTATGAAAATACAGGAATAGGAAAAGTATAGGATTGGAGTGGCATATTCACTTAAATCCTATAGGATTAGCAAGGAGTGTTTGATGCCACATGAAAGACAAAGGAATTGTAAGAAGAGGTTGGAGTGGATGTTAGATTTCCTACTATGAAATGTAGTTCAAAAGATTCCATAGGAAAATTCATTTTTTTTAGAGGATGACCCCCTGCCTCTGCCTGCATGCAGCCATCAGGAAAATTCATTTTTTTTAGAGATGCATGCAGCCATTTTATTAATTATTGTCGAAGACCTTACAAAGTATTGCATCAATATGTCTCAATCCGCCATCTTGGCAACATCTGTCGATACTCCTAACCAGTTGATGAAGGGGTGCAGAAATACTGAGCCGAATACCCAGACCTCTCACTTAAGCCTAACATCATAATCCGGAGGCCCCAACCAAGCCACATACCGAGTCTGGGGCACAGACCGGTCCGATGCACTCTCATATATAGGTCGTCGCCGCCATCTTCCACCGATCCATCTTCAGAGCAGGTACTGATGCATCGACTTTGTCAGGCCTGCCATCGAAGCCGCCACAGGGCCAAACGGCGCCACCACCCTGCGCTCGTCCATCCAAACACATCCGTCGTCGAGATCCAGCTGCACCATGTGACCAATACTCGTCGTCATTGACGCAGTAGATACAACACCACTCCTCCTGCCAACCTCCACACCGTCGCCGTTGTTGGAGCTATGCGGAGCCCACCACAAACAGTAACTCTTCCCTGAACACCTGAGCCTCCCAAGACAACGCCTCCATGGAGGGTACGACGCGCAAGACGCCGCCACCGCCCAATCCAGACGGAATTTTGGACTTTCGTCCGGAGGGGTTCGGAGGTGGATAGGAGGGACCTCGACTTAGCCTCCAGGGAGGGTAACCGCGTCGAGGGACGTCGCCAATGCCGGGCCAAACCAGCCGACCAAAGTTTCCTCCGGTCCCAATCCTATACCACCAAACCTCTGTCTGCTCCGGATCCGGCAGCGAGCCGTGAACCGAAACCTGCAGAGATGAAAGTGCCATGGTGCTTAACCCACCAGGAAGGAGGATCGAAAAGAACAGCCGTCGTAGATCATCCAGGCGTCGAATCCATCGATCAGACATGGCCAGCGACGAACACCACCACCCCGCGCCAGCCGACAACGTCCAAGCGCCGGATCCTGAGGGATCTGACCTGAACCCGGCGACTCCCGCGACCACCCGGTCTTGCCCACTCACCCCGCTAGTCTAGCCCCAGCCGATCCAGAGGGTGGTGGCCGCTCCGCCACTCCTTGCAGGGATCAGATCGGGACCTTGCCGCCGGAAGAAGGAGCCACACCTGGACGGAGCGACCCCGCCTCGAGCACGCGCCTCCACATCATGCATCGGGCCTCACAGCATGGCCAACACCAAGCAGCCGCTCGCCGGAGGGCGCCTTAGCCCTGCTGTAATCCCACGCTGATCCGCCTGAGGCCTACAGTGAGCTGCCACCAACGGGATCCAAGCCGGGAGAGAGAGAATGCCCCGCCGCCTCCGTCCTCGAACCCGCGCAGGCTTCGCCGGCAAGGCCTCAGGCGGCGGCGAGACGAGGAGTCTGGTGGGCTGCCTGCGGCGGCGAGATTGGATCGGGAACTTAAATTGGGGGAGAATTTCACTTCCCCGGCCTCTGCACCAACTAGGGATGCATACTGCCTTTTAAGTATGAGTACTAGGATTTTTAATCTTGATTACGCACCGAGCCTGGTCCTCAATAAATGCGTGAGTACCAGGAAAGCCTGGTCCTCAAGAATAAATAGGAACCTAAATTCGCCTCCGTGAGGATTTGAACCCAGGTGTTGGGTTTGTACATCCACTCCCCCAACTAGTTGAGCCAGGCTAAAATTCATATGGAATCCAATCCTATGAATCAAAGGACCAACCTAAAAAAATTCCTAAGGATTTCAATTCTCCAAAAATCCTATAGAATTCCTTTTAATCATAGGATAGCTTGATCTTTGGATAGGGTTGCAAGAGAGGGCCCTGCTAGGCCCGCAAAACATGAGAAAATAGTATAAAATGAACTAGACGTGTCGAACTCCCCTAGTGAAAGATTCACAAGCTTGAAAGAAGGGACGGGTTTCTGGCGGGCTGCCTCTTGCACCCCTCCTTTGGAGGGTTTACTCATATGTGAAGTGGGTTAAAATGAACGGGAAGGCAGGGCAAAAAATGTCATCCAGGATCTTGCCATAAAGAACAACAACCTAGAGAGAATCAAGGATTGTGAGGCTAAAAAGTTTAGGCAACAAAAAGAAAGGGGATGATGGGAAGGATGCACAAAGAGCAGCTGAATTCTAGGGATAGGACGATTGCTTTTGGTGCTTTATTATATTACACGTTGTTTGCCATCATGTTTGCTATAATTGTTAGCAAATATCTGATGGCTCATGTATTTTGTAGAGATTTTATTCAACGCACAAACAATTATTTCAAAACTAAGTTGTGGGGATGGGTTAGAATCCACTGTCCAATACCCAGTAATTTTTGGGCACTAAGTTTTAGGGATGGATTAGAGTTGCCCTTACCCTGTGCATCTGGAGTTTTTGCATCTGAAAGGAGCACAAGAGCTAGCCCAGCCACACAGGTCCCTGCCCCCAGAAATTGCCAGAAAGAATATTTCGTGCCTAGTGCGTACCAGGTGAGTATGATGGCCCATACAACAGTCCAACAATCCAACAATGTTACGCTGGTGATGGATGAGTACTGGTACGCCTCGGTAACTGCAACAGAAGTTTGAGGTTTATAAGATGGTTATATATGTTCATCATCAGGAGCAAGGATTGCATTTAGTATCTAACTGAAGCGTGTGTTGCTTGTTGTACTCACCCAGATAATTCCCCTGGACATCGACAAAGGCCAGCACTAAGTACCAATACCAAGGTATCTGCAAGACAGGAGCGGTTAACACAGTGAGACGTGAAACCACATCATGTAAGCTCCATGGTTAATTTTCATGCAGCTATGCTCACCCGCAGCTTCTGTCGTCGATGCAAGAGGATCGGCACATAAACTAAGGTCAACAGGAGATGTGTGCAGAATGATTGTGCGAGTGGTGCGTCAACTCCTGCATAAATACATGGAATTATATGCTTTAGCGAGTGATGATTTCTTAATTTTCTTGTGTAGGAATTAGGCCAATGCGGCAGATGGGTCATTGAGTAAGAAGATTAGCAAGTGCTGCACGAAATGATAATTTGGATATATAGAGATAAGGATGGTACCGAGATTGGCGATGAAAGAAGAGGCGAAGCTGCAGGCCGCCATGGAGAAGGCCACGAGCTGGCCGAGGAAGAGCACCAGCAGCAGGCGCCATGCGTCGTCCTTGGTCCGGATCTCCATGGGCCTGCCTGACCAAGGTGCACGCTGAAAACACAAGCCTCAGATTTGTATTAGATGCAGAGGAGAGTCTCCATGGGCCTGCCTGCGCATGGATCAGAGCAGCACGCCAGTATGTGACAGGTCCATTGATTTGTGTTTTTTCTTTGTGCTATGAGGTGTCTGGATCTCATCATTTAAGTGAGCAGCTCGTGTCTCATTAATTCCTCTCCTGTCGAGGCATCCCGGCCGGGCCTGTTTTGGTTTTTGATTCACTACTATTGCAACTGCCTGAAAGGAGTTGACAGTAGACAGTTGGCAGCTGGCAGTTGACACGCCCATGTCAGATTTGCTGCACGGAAAGGGAGAGGATCTGATGGAGTCTGCTCGTAGGCATGCTGGGACAGTTTTGAGCAGAAGAAACGAAATATCCGCTGCATATAGACATGCAAGACGTCAGATGAGCACCAACCGTATTTATTCATAAATAAGCTTTATATCAACAAAAAAAACGCAATTTGATGCTTGTGGCAGGATTTTCAGCAACATGGCCGTCACTCAAAACATGACAAAATATTCACTCCCCCGTACTATGTTTCATCTGCATTAGCAAAATATCAAAACGAAAAATGCTTGGAACTAGTAATCTCCACCGTGACATTTATTCCAATCTGAATATACAGTATTTGCAAATAAACTTATTTTGTACTGTACTAGGCAGGCAGCTCACACGTGGAGCTCGTCGGCACCTGCTCAGGGTGTATAAACAGACATGATTAGCAGTTTGATTTACAGCAGGGGTTATGACGTACGGATATAAAAAAAATTGTAGCAAATAATTCAAATCGTAGCTGTTGAAGGAACGTGGACTTTCACTCTAATTTTCGGTGCACTGGTTGCTTGTGGTAAAATCCTGTTACTTTTCCATATTTTACGGTTTGCCAGTGCATGCTTTTGGTATAATCCGCAGAGGAAGAGTTTAAAAATCTTTCTCTGGCTAGGATAAAAATAGGATAGACATATTCGACTATGTGGTAACTGCAGTATTTTTAGTCTAGTGTTCTGAGAGTCTGTTAGATTTTAAGCTGGTTTTCCAAAGAGAGACCTACTTTTCCAGGGCATCTTATAAAATAAGTTAAGCACAACACGTTTATCGACCGCGAACCGTGCCTTCGTCATACAAGGTTGCTTGCTGGTTAGAATATCCACATACAAGCTTGCTGGGAAGGCCAGTAAGTAACCCCAGCTAGATGCTATCAACAAAATGAGAGCAACTAATACTAATAAACCATAAAGCAGCAGGAATCAAAGAAAACCACGTGAAGAACAAGCCACAGATATTTAGGTTGCTTACCTGTTTGCCAGACTAAATTATTTTATCTCAAACACCTTGGTGCAAAGACCATGTGATTCAGCGAAAATGTCCCATCCAAAAGAACGAAGCCCCAGCAGTTGTGGAGCAATGACCAACATTCCTAGCAGTATCATTCATTTATTTTGAGGGGAAAAACATAATGATACATACTAGCAGAAAGATTTCCTAGCAGTACACATTTCATAGCAGACATAGAGCTAGCACGATATCACAGTGCGTGTCAACCAACATCTCATTCAACTTCAATGCATAAATTCAATCCTGGTCAAGTTTAAAAAGAAATAAGTGAAATTAGGTGACATTCAAGGCGATGGAGCAGCGATGGAGGAAGATTGAGAAGAAGACTAACAGAAGATTATGGAGAAAGAAACTGGAAGTGAACTTCGGGAAGATGACTTTGTTGATCGTTTTAACTCCTTTTGCGTGATCCTGATGCGGTGTGCCTTCCTTCCCAATGTAATATATGCTTGGCGTGGCCACTGTAGCTTTCCCTTTTTGCAGTTAATGTTTCATGCAGCAGCGGACGGCGAGACTTTTTTCGTTAAATGGGGCAGTCTTGGCAAAAACTAGTATATTGTCAAGCATCTGCAAGAACAAAAAGGGGACAGCTCAATAAGGAACTAATGTCAGAAAAATACACATCTGTTGGAACATTATTAGATTCTTATGTCTGCAAGAAATGCCTTAATATTTGATTCCCAGACATATTAGAAAAAAACCAATGCTCAGCTTTTTAGCTTCATCCAACACAAAGCTGTTAGTGCAACAATGTCTTCTATATGGAGTTCAAGTAATCACAGAAACATAACTCAAAGCATGACAGCTGACCAGTCTACAGTAATACATGAGCATTAGGAAATTGTTATTCAGACCCACTATGATATGATATTTATGTCCATAAGTTGATTCCTAACATAACTTGGTTACATGATAATAGAAGGATTAGTTAAAAATACGATACCATAATTATTCCTAGTTGGAATATGGGATATGAAACAAGGGAAAAGCACGTAGAAAGTACCACATATGCATCAGGGGATGAGCGTGAGTAAATAAATTCGAGCCAACGATTCTCTTCACTTCCTCAGCTGGAGCCACTATCCAATGAATACTTGCTGCCTAAGTATCTGTAACGCCCCGGTTTCGATGCGCCAGGTGTCTGCCAGTCATTCGCCGTTGTTGCCATGTCAATTGCTTGCGTGTTGCATTTTGCCATGTCATCATCTGCATTTCATATCATGTCATCATGTGCATCTCGTTTTGCATACATGTTCATCTCATGCATCCGAGCATTTTCCCCGTTGTCCGTTTTGCAATCCGGCACTCCTATGTCCTCCGGCGTCTCCCTTTTGTCTCTCGTAGTGAGCGGGTGTTAAACTTTCTCGGAATGGCCCGAGGTTTGCCAAGCGGCCTTGGTATAGCACCGGTAGACCGCCTGTCAAGTTTCGTGCCATTTGGAGGTCGTTTGATACTCCAACGATTAACCGGGTAACCGTAAAAGCCTCTTTTGTTGCAGCCCAACACCCCTTCCAAAGTGGCCCAAAACCCATCCAAACCCCCTCCATGCTCTCGGTCGTTCGATCACGATCGCGTGGCCGAAAACCGCACCTCATTTGGACTCTCCTAGCTCCCTCTACCTATTTAAACACACCCCCTCCCGAAATTCGCGGATGAATTCCACCCTAACCCTAGCTCCGCTCCTCTCCCCGCCGCCGGACACGTCCGGACGGAGCCGGACGCGTCCGCGCCGCCGCCGCCCGCGAACGAAGCGCGACACGTGGCACCCGCCACACACGCCGCCCGCCCCGCCGAGCCCAGCAGCCCCGCCCCACGCCCGCGTCCCGCCGCCGCCTGTCTCGCCCGCTCCCACGCCAAGTCGCCGCCGCGGCGCCAATCTCTCGCCATGATCGCCGCGCCCGGCCGTCTCCTCCGCCCGCCCGGCAGCGCCGCCGCCAGCTCTTCCCGCCTCCTCCTCCGCGCCCCAGATCCGGCCGCGGGCGCCGCTCGCCGCCTCCGCCCTCTGCCGCCACGCGCGTCGCCGCCGGGTCGGACCCGCCGTCCCGCCATCTCCGCGACGTCGCCCGTCGTCGCCGGCCGCCGCCACCGGTCTGGATCTGGTAGGGTGGACCAGATCCACCAGGCCCGCCAACCAAACGGCGTCCCGCGTCCCCGGATCCCTCCGTCCCGGGACCTCTTCGTCCCGCGTTGACTTTCGCGGCGGTGATTTTTCCACTAAGTCCCGTATTTTCATACATAATCATGCCATGTTCAACCTGCCGTATCTCTGCATCGTAGCTCCGTTTCGTGCGTGTAATATGTCAAATTGTTCGTCTCGACGAGTACTTCATTTCATTCCATTGCATCATTTTCATTTGAGCTCATCTTGATGCCCTAAATGCTGTTGGAAGAGTGCATGTTGATGTTAAGCTGCTGAAACTGTTATAACTTGCTCATTTGGCATTTTTGCCATGATTGATGTGTGCATCCTATGAGGTTGATGTCTACATGTGTTTTAATCTATGCCATGCCATCTTTCCAGGGGTATATGCCATGTATTTTTGTGATCAATGTGGTGACTAGCACAAGCATGCAAACTAGGCTTCGTGATATTGCTGATTTTGGTCCCTGTTCTGCTGTTATTTTGATGCTATGTAAACTTGATGCTACAGAGAGATCCATGCATATTTTGAGATACTTCAGTAAGGGTGTTTTGAACATATGGTTATTGTCTATCCATTCATGCCCTTGTTTGCAATTATGGAGTAGTCTAGCATGTCATTTGAGTGCTCTACTTTTGCTTCAAAATGTTTCCTGGCAGATTGTTTACATGTTATTCAATATGGCCAAGCTTGCTATAGTTGATCCTTGCATGCTATAGACTTGTTCTTGACTTGGTTTGTTTCATAGACATGTCTTCTTGATGATGCTATGCTTATATTGTCATGCTATGACTTGTGGTGAGTGAATTGAGCTTGTTAAGTAGTGTACTTGTTGTTGCTGTTTTGCTAGACAGATTCTGTTATATTTTGTTGCTATGTTAACATGTTGCTACTAATCATTCTGTGCATAATCTGGAGATGCTCTATAAACATGTTTTGATCTACATGTCTTGCTCTATCCATCCATGCCCCTGGTAGCATTTATAGCTTGCTGTAGATTGTTCATATCTTGCTCCAAAGTTGCTTGAAAATGTTGCTGTCAGCCTGTTAACATTAAGTTCAATGTTTCCATGATTGTTTCCTAGTGATCCATGCACCCTATGAACTTGCTCTTGCCATGCTCAGCTTCATAAACATGTCTTCTTACTGTTGGTTGCCTTGCCATGCCATGTATTGCTCTGTGGTAAGTGGTTCAAGCTAACCAACATGCCTACTTATTGTTGTTCCTGCCATGTTTGAATCTGTAATATAACTTGCCATGTTTACATGGGTGCCATCATATTTTCTGTGCCTTTTTGACCCATGGTCAGTAAGGGTCTTTTGATCTATGCTATTAGTAGATTCATGCCATGCCTTTGTTTGCCATGTTAAGTTCCTATAACATGTTGTTTGCTTGCTCTAAACATTGCAACCTGATGTTATTTCTGCAAAGTCTGAAACTGTTATAATTTGCAATCTTACCATGTGTTTTGGAGCATGTTCTAGTGATTTCTGGAGATAGCTCAGTGTTCATGTTTTGTTATGCTTTACCTGTAATTCATGCCCATGCCTTTTGTTATTATGTTGGGGTGCTGTAGCATGTTGTTTTGATGCTTGCAATATGCCTAGTTGCTGTTATGGACAGATTGTTGTTATGACGTATAGAGTGTATGTGTTGCACCGTTGCTCCGTTTTGAGTGTGCTCTATATGAAACTTGCTTGATTTTGCAGGTAGCTTCATATTATCATGTTGCATCCTTGTTTTGAGGTGTTTGCTTGATGTTTGTATGCATTTTGCATCAATGCCATGCTTAACTTGTTTTGCTCATATCTTTTAGGCCGTAGCTCCGAATCTAATGAACTTTATATGTAACTTGACTAGAATTTTGTGTAGATCATCTTGTTGATCTTTAACTTGCTGTTTAACAACTTGAACATAAGGTTTATTCAGATCTGGACCAATTTCGAAATTTGCATATGAGGACTTACCGGAATTGTTATATGTTGTTTCCGGCCTCATTTAAACTTGCCTTGATGTGTTGTTCTTGTTTGCATCATCTCTTGCCATGAGTAGCTTCATGTAGCTTGGTCATGCATCATGCTTGTTGTGCATCATGTCTTGTCTATGTGTGGTGTGTTTACCATGTTGTGTGCTTCTTCTCGATAGTTCCCGTTTTCGTTGCGATCGTGAGGATTCGTTCGTCTACGCTTGATTCGTCTTCGTGGCTTCATCTTCTTCATGGACTCGTTCTTCTTCCTTGCGGGATTTCAGGCAAGATGACCGTTACCCTGGATCTCACTACTATCATTGCTATGCTAGTTGCTTCGTTCTATCGCTATCTTTGTGCTACCTATTACCATTTATCAAGCCATCCCATATTGCCATGAACCTCTAACCTTTGACACCTTTCCTATGCAAACCGTTGTTTGGCTATGTTCCCCGCTTTGCTCAGCCCCTCTTATAGCGTTGCTAGCTGCAGGTGAAGTTGAAGATTGCTCCAAGATGGACAGGGTTTATGCTGGGATATCACAATATCTCTTATATTATTAATGCATCTATATATTTGGTAAAGGGTGGAAGGCTCGGCCTTATGCCTGGTGTTTTGTTCCACTCTTGCCGCCCTAGTTTCCGTCATACCGGTGTTATGTTCCCGGATTTTGCGTTCCTAACGCGGTCGGGTGATTTATGGGACCCCTGACGGTTCGCTTTGAATAAAACTTGTCCAAAAAGGCCCAACCTTGGTTTTACCATTTGCCTCACCACCACCTATCCCTTTCCTTGGGTCGGCCAACCCGAGGGTCATCTTTATTTTAGCCCCGGGCGGTGCTTGTCTAAGTGTTGGTCGAACCGAAGCGATGTCTGGCGCCCACAGGCAACGAGGTCTATGTCAACCCGACGTCTTGCTCATCCGGTGTGCCACGAGCGAGATATGTGCAGCTCCTATCGGGATTTGTCGGCCTGCAATGAGGCTTTGCTGGTCTTGTTTTACCATTGTCGAAATGTCTTGTAAACCGGATTCCGAGTCGATCGGCTCTTCACGGGAGAAGGTCTATTCTTCGTTGATCGCGAGAGCTTGTCATGGGCTAAGTTGGGACACCCTGCAGGTATAAACTTTCGAGAGCCGTGCCGCGTTTATGTGGCGATGGGAATTTGTTAATGTCCGGTTGTAGATAACTTGACACCAGATCCGAATTAAAACGCATCAACGGCGTGTGTAGCCGTGATGGTCTCTTCTCGGCGGAGTCCGGGAAGTGTACACGGTTTCTGTGTTATGTTTGACGTAAGTAGGTGTTCAGGATCACCTCTTGATCATTGCTAGTTGACGACTATTCCGCTTGTTCTTTTCTCGCTCTCATTTGCGTATGTTAGCCACCATACTTGCTTAGTTGCTGCTGCAACCTCACCACTTTACCCCTTCCTTTCCCTTTAAGCTTTGCTAGTCTTGATACCCATGGTAATGGGATTGCTGAGTCCTCGTGGCTCACAGATTACTATAACAACAGATGCAGGTACAGGTTATGCGATGATCATGACGCGAGAGCGATGCTTGCTTGCGTTGAGTTCTTCTTCTGCTTCTTCGATCAGGGGATAGGTTCCAGGTCGGCAGCCTGGGCTAGCAGGGTGGATGTCGTTTGAGTTTCTGTTTGTGTTTCATCCGTAGTCGGATGGTGCTCTAATGTTTTGTGATGTTGTATTCTTAGGGCATGTATGCCTCTTGTATGTATCCCCACTATTATGTAATGTTGATGTAATGATATCCACCTTGCAAAAGCGTTCTAGTATGCGGGTCTATCCTTGGTGGGACCTTCGAGTTCCTTTTGGATAGGGTCGCATATTGGGCGTGACAGTATCACTCCACTATTTTGGTCCCTCAGAAGAGGTAATGTGCATTTCAAAGGAATAGTGGCATCATTGTTGGTGCTGGTCGTGACAGATGGAAAGCTGAATTTCTCATTGTCTCTATCAAAACATCCTGGATATTCTTCAATGTAATGCCACAACAACATGATGTTTGGCATAGTACCACAACTTCCACTGACAACAGTTTCAGCTTGGATGACGGATATATTATTAACACGAACTGAATCCCTATCACCCTCGATCTCCAAAGACAAATTTGAAACATACATTGCAGAATCCTTGAGCAATCCATGTTTTGCTATCACACACCGCAAGAGAATCTCAGTTAGGGTAATCTGATTCCATTCTTCAATACCAGGGATTGTTTAATGGAGAATGGCTCCAGCTGAGGAAGCAGTATTCCATTATTGGATGTAAATTAACTAACTGAATCCCTAAGCAGTATGCTTAATGGCATAAAAAACAGTTGCAGAACAGGACACTAAGCTTTGAGAAAATATTTCTAGTTTTCTACACCAAGTTTTTTGTCTTGATAGGGAGCACGAAGCACCACAAGGTTCTCCCATCAGAGTGGAAGACAATTTAAAAGATACTCGGGGGATCGATCATCTGATTGGGGAATGTTAATGGTTTGTTCATCAAAACTCAGCTCAAGTCACTCACTAATAAGTCAGACTATAAGAACTCGCCTAACAGAACACAATAATATTCAAAGTAACCATAGGTAACAAAAAGGGCACAGTCTTACCGAAGCTAATTCATTTCTAGCATCAATCAGTTCATGGTCCAATATAGTATACTCAGGTGATCTTCTCTGTTTGCCCGGCTACTGGTACTTCCTACGCAGGAACAAATTTACAGGCAGGGAGGAATCACTCCGAAATTCTACGAGGTGGGATGAGACGAGAGGAGGGGAATTTTCCAGAACCGAACCTGCGGGAAGAGATGGGCGACCTTGTCGGCGTCGAAGCGGGAGCCTAGGAGCGCGGGATGGCTGCGCCGTCGTACGAGCAGGTGCGCGTCCGCCCCGGCCACGCACTCCGCTCTCCAGGACCCAACCACACCCTCCCCTCTCTAGGGTAGGCGCGCGTGCCCCGGCTCTCTCCAGTGGAGGCGGCGTGGATCTCGGCGGCCGCCGTGTTTCGACCGTTGCGTTGGAGAAGAGAGAGGGGGAGACGGACTCCTTTCCGCTTCCGGTCCGAGCTACAAGCTGGGCCGATAATTCGAGTGGGCCTTCTGGGCTGGGTATCTTTCAGCCCACCTGCGAGACGCCGCTGTATATGAGCCCACCACAGTGTATCGATCTGCGCCATTCTCCCCACGGCACGCCGGCGGTAGCGCAGCTGCCTCCGCCGCCGCAACCCTTCCTTCCACGAGGACGACGCGACCTTCTCCACCGCAGTGTAGCACAGCCTCGTCACGTCACTCCCGCGCTGATTAGGTCGAGGTCAGTGAGCACAGGAGGAGGCGACCGGCGGCCACCGTGGGAGGAGGAGGAGCGTGGTGGCGGCGCCTCGGTTCGTCTCTGTCACTCCCCACGCCGGCGACGGGTGCGGAGACGGAGGGAGGACGCGGGACTCGCGGTGGAGCCGAGCGGGAGCAGACGCCGCCCGGCTGCTGCAATGTAAGAGCACCTGTACTGTACTGACGCTGATTTTTGGTCCCACATCGAGAGTTTTGTGCGATTTGCACGGATTTATAAGCTGTTGCCTGAGCCATGGTATGACACGGAGCAGTAGAAGGAGACAGTAGAGTATGCGGTCTATTTTTTTGTTGTTGTAAAATCAGCTCTCCACCTGAATATATTTCTCAATTTTGTAACCCAACGTTTGCCTGATTACAAAGGTGAATTACATAAGCACGTGTAATCGTGATAAGAGGTAGGAAAGCCATGAGGATGCGGCCTGTTTGTGTGCCAGTTTCTTCATCCGGTGCGTCCAGAGCATGAGGTCGTCCATGATTCGCTCAAGGATAGGGCTGCAGGGGTGCAGGCAAAGAGGGGGAGGTATGCCCGGGACGCAAGCAAAGGGGGGAGGTATGCCCGACGGACGGCTGGGGTGGGGTAAGGGGCAGGGTATGCCAGTGAGGCGACTCGGGGGAGGCCGGCGGTGGGGCGTGGGGGGGCTGGCGGATGGCTAGGCAGCAGGGGAGCCTGGCTGGGCGGTGGGGCGTAGGGGGGGGGCCTGGCCGGATGGCTAGGCAGCAGGGGAGCCTGGCTGGGCGGTGGGGCATAGGGGGGGGGGGGGGCTGGCCGGATGGCTGGGCAGCAGGGCTTTTCCCCGGGCCGAGGAAACACGGGCTAAATTATCCCCAGGCGATCCACCAGCGCATTTGGAGGCCCAAGAGACAGGGGCAGCCCCGCCCTTTCTGCGGGTGAGGCTTCCACGCCTGCTGAGGTCAGGGAGAAAACCCTCGTCGCTTGGTCTCGCGAACGAGAGGTGGCGGCGACCAGATCGAGAACTCCTCCGCCGTCCAGCGCTCCGTCCTTCTTCGTCCAATGCTCCACCGTCCCCCGGCCCTCCTTCAGCAATTGGAAGCGGCGCACCCCTCATCTCCCTCCACCTCTACACTCCGCGCCTCTGGCGGGGGCGACGGCGACGAGGTATGTCTCAATGCATGTGAGAGCTTTAAGTATAACCATCCAAGCACAGTGGTATGTCTCAGTGCATCTTAAACTTTGTTATCTTGATAAGTGCTCTCTCTTATTTAATGAATATAATTTATCTTCTGTTTTTTGGACGTAGGTTCGTAATGAATGAAGGATTTTTCTTTCTTTGCTAATAGAATGGTCTGCCCTATGTGACAAGTACGTCCATAAAAGTAATGATCATGCCTCAACTAGTTTGTTCAAGGATGAAGGGGAAGACCATGAACCTGAAGAAAAAAGCATGTCGTAGTGAAACTTAGTGCAATCTGCTATGGTGGCGCTCACGGATTTTTTGTTTTGCATATACTTCAAGATACTCCTCATTCTCATCTTGTTCATTTGTAGTGTTGGCATATTTGTTGTTTCCATACGTATCATCCTAATATAATTTTTTAATAAGTGCAATGGAAGAACCATCGGGTCGAGGATTGCTAGGAGCCCATGGGAAACTGTGGTTAGTATCTAATCTGAAGTTATTCTTTAAAAAATGTATTTCAAGTGCAATGAGTCTTTCAACGTTCAACGCTTTTTCACTTAAAATTAAAGAAGTTGTTAAAGAAGGCCATAAGCAAAAAATCTACCACTGCCAGTGAGTGCTTGATATCTTCTTTCTTCTTGATAATTTTGGCTAAACACCAGATTCACTTATGGTATTTAATTGTCCTGTCACATTTAAAGGGTGGTCTCAACGTCACCCTTTAAAATGTGACAGGACAATTAAATACCTCGTGTTTAGTCAAAATTATCAAGAAGAAAGAAGATATCAAGCACTCACCGGCAGTGGTAAGATTTTTCGCCTGTGGCCTTCTTGAACAAATTCTTTAATTTTAAGTGGGAAAACGCTGAACATTGAAAGACTCATTGCACTTGAAATACATTTTTAAGAATAACTTCAGATTAGATACTAACCAGAGTTTCTCCATGGGCTCCCAGGAATCCTCGACCCGATGGTCATTCCATTGCACCTGTTAAAAAATTATATTAGGATGACATGTACGGAAACAACAAATTTATCAACACTACAAATAAACAAGATGAGAATGAGTACTTTGAAATGCAATTTTTTCTGTCAGTGCCACCATAGCAGATCGCGCTAAGTTTCTTTACGACAAACTTGCTTTTTCCAGGTTCATGGTCTTCCCCTTCATCCTCGAACAAACTAGTTGAGGCATCGCCATTATTTTTATGGATGTACTTGTCACATAGGATACCATTCCATTAGCAAAGAAAAAAATCCTCCACCTTTTCATTACAAACCTACGTCCAAAAAACAAAAGATAAATTATATTTATTAAACAAGAGAGAGCACTTATACAAGATAACAAAAGTTTAAGATGCACTGAGACATACCTCTATGCTTGGATGGTTATACTTAAAGCTCTCGCATGCATTGGTATTAAGATCGACAACCCATCGCTACAAATATCAACAAATTGTTCTCTATCAGCCAATTGAAGAGCTATCTGTTGCAGAAAAAGTGAAGGCGCTGCGGCTTTGAAAATGCCCAATGAATCAAGAGATTTTCATCAATACCAAGAACCCAAGGCTTAGGCTTTTTTGGTTGAAGGAGGAGATTGCTGCAATTGAGATATCATAAGGTATCCATCTTTGCCATGTAGTTTCTTATGATATGCTAGCTAGACATCCAATGATTTCTACTAGGCTTTCTTTGCTATGCATATACTAGCAGCTAGTGAATTTTGTTAGACACTTGACTGTAACCTTAGTTCAATCAGTTGGCCTGAAGCTAGAACCTGCTATGTTGGTAGCTATAATTAGAAAGAGGATGCAGAGATAGTACTACCAGCTTGCCAAGTGCCTAGCTACTTAATGATGTTATTTCTTTACTTTCTTTTCTCTATTGCTTTGATTAGGATATGTTGTCATTCAAGTGAACTTGTAGCAATCTGCTTGACAAATGATTTACTCATCAGGGAAGTAACTTGTCATAGCAGGAGTGTGTGCCTAATCTTGTTATTAGTATTAGGTGCATAGGATTAGTACTACCAGCTTGCCAAGTGCCTAGCTACTTAACTATCCGAGCCGAGGTGGCATGCTGGAGCACCCGTCCATCCTGGCGCGTTGGCAATGCCCTAAGTTGGACTAGTGACCGTCGCCTTGCAGAAGCGCATATTGTTCGAAAGTGTCCCTGTCTTGACATGGCAACTTGATAATCCAGAACTTTTTAACCATGATCCTAGGAACGATATTTGAACCATGGTGAAGGGATGGTAAGTTGTAATATTTTTTAATATTCTATAATTTACATGGATTCTGAAATTTTGGTATGTGCATGTGGTTTTTGTGGTTGTTTTCCAAAACTATTTGTAGAATTCTTATCTATGAGATATGTTGTCCTATACCTGACAGTATGTGAGGGATTTCCTAACCTCCCCCTGTATCCATTTGGGCACCTGGGGCAGGGGAACATCTCCCATGTGGTGGGAGGGGTCCCATGAGCACAGGGAAATCCCCCCTAGGGGTTTATTGCCCTGGTTTTTTCCAGCCCAGCAACCAAACAAGCCCTTAAGGGGGGTGGGTGGGGGTTCAAATTCTCTTCTAACAAAAAATGCCCTTGGGGGGGTTGTTCAAATTCTCTTCTAATAAAAGCAACTCAATAAAATTAAAAGAGGTTCAAATTCTTCTAAGCAACTTAATAAAGAGGTTTAAAAAAATTGGTAGGTCTTTTTTTCTGTTTTGATAGAAAAACTACAGAATTTTGCTGTTTGGTGAAACAATAAAAAGTGGAATTTTTGTTTTCTTTTTGTTTTGGTAGTCTACACAATCCAGTGAATGAGACTGAAGAACCATGTTTACATATTGTGATGTACCGTGTCTTGTGTATCAATAAATACTTTCGTAGATATTATGTGTTGAACTATATTCCTGTGCAATCTTCATCAGGTAAACCACGGGTCTATCTTGGAGGGAAAGTTTTAAAAAGGAGTGCCTGCTAGATTTTCGTGACATGCCATTTGATATCCATTGTTCGAAAAGGAAGTTTTGCTGAACGTTGATGATAACCGGAAACTGAAGTATGTTACCTTCTCCTTGCTGCTGCAGAGACAAAGGAAATGTGACAGGGAGGATGTCTAAATGAAATGGCCATGCTTTAACTATGGAAAGAGAAGGTAATTATTTTCTGTTCTCGGGGGCAGTTTCAAACTGTAGATTATTTTTTCAGTGATTTTCTGCAAAAAGAAAAACATCTATCCCGAGCTGGCTTCATATCTCTTCTGAAAACTGGTGTTGAATCATCTTCAAGATTTGGGGAACATGGAGACCTTGTGATTCTGTTTTTCGGATTGTTTTGATTCATTTCAATTATCATCATGTTTCCAGAAATTACCAGTTTCACACTGCCATACCGCTGCAATTGAACCTCTTTGTGGTTGCCAGTTTCCTTTGGGATCTTTTGCTAGCATTTCCTACTTCCGAGTGCAAGCCGATGCTGCCGAGTTTTAACATCATATGCAGACACCGTTGTTTTTTGCAAAATGTGTTGAAAATTGAGGAGGTATATACCTTGACAATTATGCCCATAGATTTTCATCAACTATACAATATACGAGCAATCAGTGTTTATCGATACGAAAAGTAAAATGGACTTCCGGATCCCTGAACTTCTAGGTGTATCGACATGGTGTTCTGCTTCTAGTTTGGACTGTTGCTATCTGTTGGGAACTTGGGATTCTATGCAGTTTCAGTTGTGCTAGTGTCATGCTCGCTTGGTAAAATCCCTGAACCATTTAACCATATAAGACCCAGAAAAAAAATGTCCGTTTGTTTTGTATTCTTATACCTTGAGATGTATCACTTCACACATGTACTATTGTTTACTGAAAATCTCCCCTGAGATACGTCCAGAATGCATATTCTGAACTTTTTAGGATTTTTGAATAATTATCCATGTTAGTGTCAACCTGCTGCTGAGATTAAAATTGATTCAGTGCCCGCATGAAACTGTGTCTCCAGTGTATAGGTTGATCAGTCACCGCCACATATGATTTTGTGAGCTGAGATTCACTTGGATGTATCTTGACAAAACAAAATATAATGTCTTGTCTAAGTCTAACTGAAAGTAGCAGAAAAAATGTCGATCAGGCAGAGGATACAGCTACGCTGTCAAAACATTTTTTTCAGGGGGTTGATAAAATTAGGCCAAAGATTATTTACTTCAAATATGGCACTAGAAATCCTAATCTGCACTTCAAATATGGCAAAGGTATATCCTACTGCTATTTTTATAAATGGCTGTTAGGAGATGGTTCCTCCATTAGTTTTTGGCATGACGCATGGCTTCAGAAATGCTCCCTTAAAACCACTTTCTGGGAATTATTTGATATTTGCAATCAGCCGAACATTCAGTTGCACAAGTCTCGGATGGGATGTCCTTGAAACTCACCTTCCGTGGATGCGTTTGTCCTAGACTAATATTAATATGCCTTCTGGAAAAGCTTTTGACTTTGGTCAGAAATGCTCATTTTACTTCTGAACCAGATAAGCCCAAGACTTGTTTATTTTGTGCATCGAGGAAATCAATTTCAACACTTGTTATTTAACTGTGCCGTTGCTACACAGGCTTGGAATTTCATTTTGGAGGGTTTTTTCACGCTGTTGGAAACACTATGTGCTGAGACTCTGGAGTATTTTGACCTTACATGATGAAACTATGTTTCCAGGGATGCAGATGGAAAAGCACGAAGCCTTGCATCAGGACAAAGCGGCGTGGGGAGCTGCGACGCATCTTTGGGGCTGATCCTTCCGGTTGAGGCCTCGAATGCTGAACGGCGTGGTTTCCAAAGATTGAAGCAAACATGGATGAAATTCACTGTGGCGTCCTGTAGGTTGTTTGGTCGTTTAAGCTTTCCTTGTGCTTCCGCTGAGCTGTAGAACTGGGTAACCATGTTGGCTTTACCTCTGAAAACCTGAATGTTTATGAACCTTTGTTCCATTCCATCATTGGCTGCAATGGAACAAGGAGTTCTGCTCCTATCTTTCTAAAAAGGGGATACAGCTAAGTGGAAACCGATGGGTTTGCTTACCCAGGGTGTCCAACTGTCGCATCAGCCGGACAAGATCTCGTGGCATTGGACAGCTGATGGCTCTTACACGGCGGCATCTGCGTACAAGATTCAGTTCGTAGGAAGTACATCCTCAAACCTGAAGGAGCTCATCTGAAAACTCCGCTACAGGCAAAGCAGAAGCTCTCGGCTTGCATGTGTATTCAAGATCGTTGTCTGACCGCGGATAAGCTCGCCAAGAGGGGCTGGCAGCATAACCCCATCTGCTCACTCTGGAAGTGTCAGCCGGAGACTGCTGCACATCTTCGCTCAGTGCCCCTTCTCGGCTGAGGTGCGGAGATTAGCCTTTGCTACTTTCAACTTCCCCCTGAACCTGATCCCCAACGTAATGATGCCGTCTTTCAGGAAGTGATGGGAGCAAGGTTATGCTGTCTTGGCCTCAAACGAGTCTGAACAGAAACGGTCTGCGGCGATTACCCTGGTTTGTTGGTTCATTTGGACTGCGCGGATCTTTGATGGGGTGGCCTGCAGCGCTGCTCGGGTAATGTGCAAGTGTGAGGAAGAACTGTCAGAATGGGGAAGCGCCCGAATCAGGGGTGCGCTATTACTGTCGCCTATTCATCCATGATGAACACAATATGGTCTGATTGCCTGAGAAGATGCCGCTGAAAGGAGCTACTCAGAGTTAGGTGGAAACCTCTGTGAGCTCCTACTCAATGCTACTAGTGTTTCCTGGATTAGCTTTAGCCTAGGTTTTTCCCCATGTTGAGCTGTGTCATGTATCTCTGTAACATTTCTTCTCCCTTAATATAATGAAAGCAGCGCTGCTGCTCTTCGTAAAGAAAAAAGGAATGTTTGTTGACTGAATTCAGTGGATATGATGTTTCAAGTTGCATATCCTTTCCTTAGAAAATGGAATGATAAATGCGACGGAGATGACCAGTTTGTATGATGGAAAAGGACCCTTTATGAATCTGCAGATGGCATAGCATCTTTGACACATGAAATTGGTGTTGCATTTTCTCTGCTTAATTCCAAGGATGTGGAAGCCCAAGGCCAATCAGAAGTTCACTGTTGTTCAGACTATTTTTAGGCTGAGGGCAGTTTCCTATTTTCAAATATCTTGGTCCATGCTGTAATGATTCCCAATAGGCACCAGTGATGAATTTCTGCGGAGACTAATGATTCATGAAGGAGGTAAGTTAATCTTGGAACTTTCACCTGTTTTTCCCCTCTCCATATTTTGTCTGTATTACCTTACTACAAAGTAGTACTTACACAAACCACTGTAAGTGATGATGAATTTCTTTTTCATTCCTTTGTTACCAAGTATGTACTGGACTACATGTTACAAAAAATATTCTGATAACCGTCCTAACACAAAATACTCTTTCGGTTGAAAAATAATGATTCTGCTTCTGCATATACATGATTTTATTCTCTGCACATTTTCTGCTGCTGTATTTAATTTTGGTCATATCCGAAACCATGGAGCTGACTTTGTATGTTGACCCCCTAACAGATACCATGAGCTCCTTCCAGTTGCTTCTTTTCTTGGCTGTCCAAATTAGAACCACTTGTTGAACCATCCTCGCTTGGAAGTTGTTGATAGTGAGGTGCAACTTCTGTACCTGTAGCTCTTCCATCGGCTGAAGAACTCTCACTTCACACATTAGCAGCAAAGTGTTAGGTTCTCACATATCTGCACATGGACCTATAAGTATAACGACTCGAACGAACTTACTTCAGTGAGTAGACGATTAATCCAATGGCCACAACCGTGAATGCTACGTAGTACAGCCAGTTTATCTGTTGCAACTAAATCTTGTGAGCATATGTATGCAATGTATTTATGATCTCGTGCAAAGGGTCGGTCAGAAATCGTAACCTGTTGTTGATAGAACAGTAGTCGAATGGCGACTGCCCACATGTCAGATGTTAAGAGTGAGAGATTAAACAATGTTGATCCACTCATCTGCAAAAGAGCTATGACAATCAGGAAGGGCTAAACTATTATTGGACTGTACAATAAGAAAATAAATGGCCTTCTGGCTTTAGATTCTGATACTTAGTTTATTCAAATACTTCATAACTTCTTGATCAACCTTTTCTTTGTTACATAACATACTTGTGTAGCTTGTTTTCTGCTTAACATGTTGGAGGGAACTTAACCTTAAGGACAAAAGGAGTAAGGGTGTAGAACACTAGTAATGCAACGGCAAATCCTGCGAACAAACTTATCTGAAAAAAAAATGAAAAAAAAACAATACAAAGCAGTTGTGAGTTTCCTGTCAAGACAATTGAATAATGTGTATTGCAGATAAATGAGTCAAACCATAACTATACTTTGGTACCATTGTTGGAGACCAGGCAACTGCTTCTAGGCTCTTCCTTTCGAATATGAATCTGATGTTTTGTCAGGTTAAGTGGTCACATGAACAGAAGAGTATTGTCAAGACATTTCTGTTCCAAGAAAAAGCGTAGTGATACTTTAACTACGCAATAACGAGAGCAAATCTATAGATGGCAATATTGAAATTTTTCTCTGTTGATCTGCTTGCTTAATAATGAATTGTGGAGAGGATACATCTGAATTGCACTGACAAACAGCCCAAATAGTCCAAGCATCGCGATAAGCTCTACCCGGTCGTTCTTCTTGACACAGTATTCCTACATATTCAAGGGAAATGATAAAGTTATGAGAATTTTGACAAAATATTGCTGGATAGTAGGAAGATACATATAATGGCATCACAAACCTCTCCAACATTGCTAAATGCAAAACAAACTGTCCCGGCAATAACAAGGGCATCCCCTAGAAGTGGCATTTTACCCCCGTCTGCAGAAAATGAAGGGTTTTGTAAGCTGCTAGCACTTATCCACGCTGTAGAAATTGGGAGACGATTCCAGCTTGCATGGGTCTTAAAGTTTGGTTTTTATTTGAGCACATCATATACCTGTTCTTATTGCCAGTTTGCTATGTTATTCAGCTGTAGATTTTTTGAACAAGATTCAGCAGTGAATATGATTTCCTGGACTACTGTACGAGTATTATGATTTCTGTAAAGAAAGAGGATAAGGATGATACACAGTATGAAGAACTTCATCCTGTGCCTATCCTAGGTCTGCCGCAGAGAGTTTTCGCAACTGACACTTCTAATTCAACTTGCTGTTAGGACTCATAGCTTGCTGTTCTGGGGATTTTGCATCTGAAAGGAGCACAAGACCTAAATTTGATCTCCTAGACTACTATGAAGAACTGTATAATCGTGATTTCTTGTAAAGAAAGAAGATAAGCATGACACATACTATCAAGAACTTCATCCTGTGTGTATCTTACTAGGTTTGTCACTGAGATTTCTAGTAACCGGCACTCTAATTTAACTTGTTGGTGTTGGAACTCATATATACCTTGCTCATCTGGAGATTTTGCATCTGAAAGGAGCACAAGACCTAGTCCTGCCACGCAGGTCCCTGCCCCCACAAATTGCCAGAAAGAATATCTTGTGCCTAGCACATACCAGGTGAGTATGATGACCCATACAACGGTCCAGCAGTCCAACAACGTTACGCTGGTGATGGACGAGTACTGGTACGCCTTGACAACTGAAACACAAGTTTCAAAATCATTACATGTTTATTGCATTTGGTATATGACTGAAGTGCGTATTGCTTGTTTGTGCTCACCCAGATAGTTCCCCTGGACATCGACGAAGGCCAGCGCCAAGTACCAGTACCAAGGTATCTGCAAGACAGGAGTGGCGCAAAGAGTGAGGAGGTGTGTGAAACTGAAACCACACAAGGTGAGTTTCATGATTGAGTTTCATGCTCACCCGTGGCTTCTGCCGTCGGTGCAAGAGGATCGGCACATAAATCAGAGTCAACAGGAGGTAGGCGAAGAAGGATTGCGTGAGCGGTGCGTTAACTCCTGCATAATACGCAATTGAGTAGTGCAAAGATTCGCAAGTGCTGGGGGAAATGATAGCTTGGATTGTTATGGGCTACAGAGACGGTGAGAAGGACGGGTACCGAGATTGGCGAGGAAGGAGGAGGCGAAGCTGGCGGCGGCCATGGTGAAGGCCACGAGCTGGCCGAGGAAGAGCACCAGCAGCAGGCCCCATGCGTCCTTGGCCTTGGTCTCCATGGGTCTCTGTCTGTCTGACCACCAAGCCTCGGTCAGATTCGCGGAGATACAGGGGAGAGATTTATACGGTTTGCGTAGGTGAAAGAAACGGAAAGCCGGAGCAGAGGAGGAGGAGAGTGGAAGGTGGACCGGCAGCTGGGCCTCGTGCAAGGCGCGCTGGGCTCGTGCAGTAAAATATGGTTAGTTGAGTGTGTGGGTGTGGCATGTTCACTTCCACACACACACACACACAAAAAAAAAAAAGAAGCTGAGAGCAGCTTGTGATCATTCCATTGATTATTTATGTTTTCTTCTTCCTGCTGTCACGCGTCTGGATCTGATCATTGATTAGGCGATCACATTGTCCTCTTGCAAATATAGTATTACTCCCATTATTAGTGTTGCCTGTAATTGTGGGTCCTGCTCCTTTTTTTTTTGAGACAATGTGGGTCCTGCTCCTGCAACTGTTTTGGTTTTTGGTTTGCTCTTGCATCTGGGAGAGTAGGCCCAACCGACCCGATCATGGCAGGCCATGCCCCATCGGTACTGCTACACCTTCGGAAATGGACATGACGACTTGTGTGGCAGGCAGGACGGAAAGGGAGAGGACCGAATGCAGTCTGTTGTTGTGATGTGTGGTGTGGATTTATAGCCGTGCTGCCGGCGTGGCACGGTTATGTACCGGGTACGGAACATGGCACTTGCATGAAACGGGTACCGGCTCTCATCACGTTCAGAAACAAAATTCCTACGGACGCGGAACACGACACGTTTTGTTTTGTCCACCGCTTGCCAAGTTGATGCTCTTGGGACCGGTGGGGCTCATCACATGGTACCATGACATGATGGATGAGAGAGATTTCCTTTTCTCAATCATGTCCTTAGAACTCTGATTTATGAAACTGGATAGACGAAAATTGCCTGTTAATTGACAAAAATCTAGGCAAAAAATGTTACTCCCTCCGTCACGGTTTAGAAGGCGCGTTTGAAAATTCTCTGGGACCTAGGTGGTTATCTATTGGTTGTGGGATGGGCTAAAAAATAGCATTCACACTACGCATGCATATAAAAATAATCTTTCGAAAGATCTTAATTAAATTCTTAGAAATAAATCGATCTTGCGCCTCGTACATTGTGGAAACGCATGCAAATTTAAGCATGCCTTCTAAACTGTGACGGAGGAAGTACAACACGTCCATAAAGAAGGGCACCCCGGTCAACCTTGCTACCCCCAAGACCAATGCATACCATTGAGAAGAAATCCGCCGAGGTCGCCTCAATGTCATCATCTCGTTTCTCCCTGAGCAAGTGACTCCAACTCCATTGCAAACAACCAACCAAGATACCAGAGAACGAGCTGACACATGGATGGGAGATATTGAGGTGTCGTGACAGATAGGGTCCTCCAAATTATTGTTTTAGCAACGCCTGAATCATTGTCCTCGGTTCATTATGCCATTGAAAATCAAGCTAGTTGGTTGTAGCCCATTGGTCCATATGCACATGTACCACACAGGAACAAGCCGTATGCATTGTGGCATACGGTAGCCAATTGGACCATGTGCCACATGAATGAACAATGAAATAAGCCCTAAATGTTAAAAATTACATTTGATGGGTTCGAAGATAAATATCTTGGACTTCCGGTTCCTGAGGGAAGAATGAAAGCTGGTAAGTTTCAATCTACTAAAGATAAGGTTTTGAAAAGGCTCTCTGACTGGATAGAGAAATACGCTTCGTCTGGGGTGAAAGAAGACTTAATAAAATCAGTTATCCAAGCTCTACCTGTGTATGCTATGGGTATTTTTAAGTTCCCGGCTTCCCTTTGTGAGGAGTTAACACAGATTATCAGGAATTTTTGGTGGGGAGATGAAGAAGATCGAAGAAAAACACATTGGTTAGCTTGGGACAAATTGACTAGGTCTAAAGGTAAGGGAGGTATGGGATTCCGGGATCTCAGATTATTTAACCAAGCCCTCTTAGCCAAACAAGCGTGGAGGTTATTGGTTCATTCGGATTCGTTGTGTGCTAAGCTGATGAAGGCAAAGTATTACCCTCATGGACATATTCTTGATACAGTGTTTTCTCAGTCTGCATCAGTGACTTGGCAGGGTATTATGCATGGTCTGGAATTGCTTAAGAATGGTGTCATTTGGCGGGTGAGAGATGGATCTAGCATTAATATTTGGAGGGATAATTGGTTACCTAGGAACACTGGACTTAAAATTTCAGCTAAAAGGCACAATACTATATTGAAGTGGGTCTCTGATTTGTTCTTGAGTGGGAGAAAGGCATGGGATGAAAATTTGATCAAGTTTCTTTTCTATCCCCATGATGCAGAGGAGGTTCTTAAGATTCGTATTCATGCTTATGGGGATGGGGATTTTATTGCGTGACACTATGAGAATAACGGTATATTTTTCGTTAAAAGTGCGTACAATTTAGCACTTAAGTTGAAGGATAGTCCAGATAAATTGGGTCAATCTAGTGGTGATCCATGTGGAGAAAGGAGACTCTGGAATTTAATTTGGAAGGCTAATATCCCTCAGAAGATAAGAATTTTTGCTTGGAGGACCGCGGCCGATAGCTTGGCGGTCCAGACCAATAGAGTTAAGCACCATCAGATTACTTCAGGTATGTGCTCTATTTGTGGAGTAGAAGAGGAAAGCACGTTTCATGCCCAAGTTATTTGTCCTAAGGCTCGTGCACTGCGACTGGCCTTGAGAGAATCGTGGAATATTCCTGATGAAGAGTGGTTCAAATTCTCGGGACCAGATTGGCTATTGATTTTGTTGGATCTTTTGAGCTTGCAACAGAGAGGGCAAGTTTTGTTTCTGTTCTGGCGAGCATGGCACCTGAGAAATGATTTAATTTTTGGGAAGGGAAGGAAGCCATTGCTGCATCTGCAATTTTCGTGGTAAACTATTGGTCTTCTTTTACGTCCGGTCACAACTCTGTTGAGGTTGTTACTAGTAACAAAGGTAAAGGGAAAGTGGGAGGTGCTACACCAGGTTTCGCAGCATCACAAGAACAGGTGGGATGGAAGCCTCCACCAGATGATTATATCAAGATCAATGTTGATGCCAGCTATGTGGAGAGTATTAGTGCGGCCAGTGTGGGGGTGGTTGTTAGGAACTCATCTGGTGAAGTTATTATTTCTTCGTGGGACTTTCTGGGTCAGTGTTGCAGCGTGAACGAAGCTGAGCTACGTGCTTGTCTCGCAGGCCTTTATATAGGCCTTAAATAGCCGTGTTGTCCAAAAGCGGTAAGCTTTGGTCATCATTATGAAGGATATGGACTGTCATTATGAGCAGAGAAGATTCATAATCATTGTCCGTATCCCTTTGATGGCTGCTAGGATCTTTTTTCAACCGATGCTGGTCTTCTGTAGATCCGCTTGATCCAGTCTTCGTTCATGTGTTTACAGGTTGGATTCTTTCAATTATACTTAACTTCATCGATGATGGTTGCTGTTCTGGTGTGTTGGTTTATGGGGCCTTAACACGACGACTTCCCGACTGTCTACTATAACAAGTTTGGGCCGGCTCCAGGGAGGGAGGGGTGATGACGGCGGCACGCCTTCGGCTCGCTGCAGTGCTTATAGTCATCGCTAGGTGGTCTACGGACATGGATGTAACTTTTGTTATTTATGTGTTCTTTATACTGCCATGCTATAATGAAAAGATCGGAAGTTTTCTCGCAAAAAGAAACTCCTTTTTAAATACTCACATGCTCCAAAAATTTATGTGTATTATTTTTTATAGTCAAACTTGTGTATGTTTGATCAAGTTTTAGAAAAAAAGTATTGAATATCAAATTTATATTATTAGATCTATCATGATAATTTTTTCACATTTTGTTTATTTAGTATTGCAGACATTGATATTTGTTTCTATAATCTTTGGTTAAACATACATATGTTTGACTTGCATGAAAATTGATTATTCTGGTGGAAACACAGGGGGTACAGTATAGGCTTCATTACGGTGTGTAGTTGTAGGTCCTGCACCTATTTTGGTAACTATGGACGTATTTATTTTATTGGACTTATATGCTACAAAAAGTATTCTGATCACCCTCCTAGTACAAAATAATCTTTCTCTTGAAGCAATAAGGGCTCTGCATTTACATGAACTGCACATGATTTTGTACCCTGCACATGCTCTTCTGCCGTCTGATCATGGCCATAACCGAAATCATGGGGCTGGCTTTGTACGTTGAGACCCCCTAACAGATGTGAGCTTCTCCCGGTTGCTTGTTTTCTTGGCTGTCCAAATTAGAACCACTTGTTGAGCTATCCTCACTTGGAAGTTGTTGATAGTGAGCTGCCGCTTCTGTACCTGTAGCTGTTCCATCTACCGGAGAACTCTCACTTCATACATTGCAAGCAATTAGGTGTGTTAGATTTCTGCAATGACTGACATGTCTGCGCATGGGTCTCCAACGTCTCAAAAGAACTTACTTCAGTGAGTAGACGATTAATCCAATGGCCACAACTGAGAATGCTAGGTAGTATAGCCAGTTGATCTGTTGCAACTAAATCATGTCAGCATATATATGCTACTCCCTCCATTCACAGATATAAGACGTTTTTGGATATTTCAATATGGACTGCATACATACTAAAATGAGTGAACAAACATACTAAAATGCGTATATGTGCATCTGAATCAGAAAAAAAATTAGAACATCTTATAATAGTGAATGGAGGGAGTATATATTATGATTTGGTGCAAGGATCGGTCAGAAATGGTCACCTGTTGTTGATAGAACAATAGTCGAATGGCTACTGCCCACATGTCAGATGTCAAGAGCGAGAGATTAAATAACGTTGATCCACTCATCTGCAAGAGCTATCGCAATCAATAGGCTAAACTACTATTGCACTGTAAATAAGAAATGAAACAGCCTTCTTGCTGATAGTTCCTAATGAAGTACTCCCTCCGTTTCAAAACAAGTGTCGTGGTTTTAGTTCAAATTTAAACTAAAACCATGGCACTTATTTGGAAAGGGAGGGAGTAATATTAACAAAGTAGCTTGCTTTTTTTAGTTTATTCAGATACCTCATAACTCCTTGTTCGGACCAATTTTAGTTGTTTCATACTTGTGTAGTTTAATTTCTGCATAACATGTTGGAGCGAACTTAACCTTAAGGACAAATGGAGTAATGGAGGAGAACGTAAATATTGCAATGGCATATCCGGCGAATGAACTAATCTGAAAATGAAAAGGGCAAAATATTCAAAGCAGAACTCAGTATCCTGTCAGATAATTGAAAAAAGTGTATCAAAGAGTTAAACCAAAAACTATAGTGTGCTACCGTTGTTGGAGACCAGGCAATTGCTTCTAGGCTCTTTCTTTCGAATATAAATCTGATGTTTTGTTGGGTCAAGAGCGAACACGAGTATTTTGCTCCAGAAAAGTGTATATCAAGACATTTTTGTTCCAGATGAAAATATAGTGATAACATAACCATGCAAGAAAGAACAAGAGCAAAGCTATGTATGGCAACATTTGCTGGAATTCTGTCCATTTTGGGCCTAACCCAGTAGCAGTTTCAGAAATTCCTAATAAATCCTAGAGGCCCACGCAGCCCATTTGTGGAAGGCAAGGGGTGGAACTAAAGTTTAGTCCCACATTGCTAGTTTAGAGGGAGTTGGACCTCTTTATAAGGGAGGCTCCTTCCCCATTTGTATGAGCATGAGAACAAGAGGGACATTCACGCGCGCTCCTCCTCCGCCGCCCGCCGCGGGTTGCGGGAATGAGCCGAGCCGATGTCTAAATTTTTGCCACGCACTACGGGTATACAAAGGTCACTCGGGAGATGGAAAGTTTTTGCTGTAGTGGAGATTAAATCTGACGCTGCACCCTTCGGCTGCTTTGTCTGCTTCGTTTCATCTTCTGGGTCCTTGACTCCGCCCTGCCCTCTCGCCTCCTTCTCTTGCGCCTATAAAGGGAGGTCGCTCCTCTCGAGAGACGCACTGAACTTCTCCTTCCTCTCGCCATCGGTTCCATTCCACTGAGCTACATTGTCTTCCTCATCCCGGCTTGCGGCGTGCACCGCGAGTCGGGACGAGAAACCTCGAAACCGCACTCTTTGAGTCTGTCAGGGAGAAGGGTGATAAGGTTTTGGGGGCGCTCTGCGCGACTCTGGCTGCTTCATCACGGACGATCCGGTCGCCGACGACTACTTCCCGGCGTCCACGATCTCCTCGGCGACATGGCGGCGAGGACACCGACCAAGTCCGGTAACCTGCTGCTTCTGCATGTGCGTCGTGTTCTTCTCCTTTCATTAGAAGTCCTACTACGTTCTTGGCTCTAGTTTCATCCCCACGTATGTTAGGTTCTATGTCGTATAAGCAACTTCATCTAGTGTCTGTTCTACATGTGTTAAGCTCAAACTCATATATGCTGATTTATGTTTACCTTATCTCTTATGCATCTTGATCTACTATCTGCTCTAGAGATGATCGGTTCTAGATTATATATGCAGATGTTGTTTACCTTCTCTTTGTCAAATTGCATGACTTGCTTTATCACTGTTATATTAGTCATGCTTTATCTACTATTTCTGTTAATAAAATCATTTGGTAAATTGCTCATATTTCCAACAATCCAAAAACCTTATTATAGGCAATTTACCCCAAATGGTTTTGCTGCTTCCATGAGACCTCCTATGTTTGAGGGTATCCACTATAAGAGGTGGCGCGTGAGAGCAGTCTTATGGTTTCAAACCATGAATTGCTATGACGCCACTCTTGGCAAACCTGAAGGAGAGCAAGATGCCCAACAGGCACAAGCTTTTCAGAAAATGGATACCTTGTTTAAGGCTTCTCTCTTGAGTGTTCTTGGTGAGAACATAGTTGATGCTTATGCGTCAATTAACAATGGAAAAGATATGTGGGGCCTTTTCGAGGCCAAATTTGGGGTCTCGGATGCGGCCTTGAGCTGTACATCATGGAGCAATTCTATGATTACAGGGATGGTGAAGAGCGCTCCGTGGTTGAGCAGGCTCACGAGATCTGATCATTTGCTAGAGAACTTGAGCACTTCAATTGTATCCTACGGACAAGTTTGTTGCGGGGTATCATCACTAAGCTTCCTCCTTCGTGGAGGAACTTTGCTACTCTTGAAGCATAAGAGATAGGAGTTTTCGTTCGGATCTCATTGGCACTCTTGATGTGGAAGAAAAGGCGAGAGCAAAGGACACACGTGCTCGAGGTATTGAGGAGGATCTAGTGCCAATCTGCATGTAAGAAAAACTTCCATCCCACAAGTTCAAGAACAAGGGCAAGTTTGATGGTAAAGGAAAGTTTGATGGGAAGAACAAGGCTGTGCAGACACGAACTTCAAGAAGAAGAATGACAAGAAGAAAGGTGCTTGTCATGTGTGTGGAGATCCTGATCATTGGGCTCCTAGTTGCCCCAATCGCTATGACAAGCGTCATCCTGGGAAAGGCGGCAAGACCGCTAATGTTGTCATCGGAGACATT
Source organism: Aegilops speltoides (assembly GCA_021437245.1). Classification (NCBI taxonomy): domain Eukaryota; kingdom Viridiplantae; phylum Streptophyta; class Magnoliopsida; order Poales; family Poaceae; genus Aegilops; species Aegilops speltoides. Next base: position 365,850,963 of record CM038141.1, on the reverse strand, counting down.
GACATGAAGGATCTGGGTATGGTATATTTCCACTATTCTTTCGAGATGTCATTCTTCCGATTGGTTGATTGACACGGGTGCTAATGTGCATGTATGCGGTGATATTTCCATGTTTTCGTCTTATCGGACCGCGAGGACTTCAACCGTCTTGATGGACAACGGTTCAAGTGCTTCGTTCGTGGTGTTGGCACGGTCGATCTGAAGTTTACTTCGGAAAGATCGTCTGGTGAAGAACGTGCATTATGTCCCTCCGTCAATAAAAATCTTGTTAGCGGATCTCTTACGTGTAGAGATGGCTATAAGCTTGTCTTTGAGTCGAATAAATTTGTAATATCCAAGTATGGAACCTTTGTTGGTAAAGGCTATGAGTCAGGAGGCCTGTTTCGTTTATCCTTATCAGACGTTTGCAATAAAGTTGTTAATCATATTTACAACAATAGTGAATCAAATGTGTGGCATTCACGACTTTGTCATGTTAACTTTGGTTGCATGTCGCGACTAGCGAAGTTGAACTTAATCCTAGTTTCACCACCGTTAAGGGATCTAAGTGTCAAGTGTGTGTGCAAGCTAAGCAACCTCGTAAATCTCACGTGATCATGCGAGACGAGAAATCTTGCACCACTAGAACTTATACATTCAGATCTATGTGAAATGAATGGTGTTTTGACAAAAGGTGGGAAGAAATATTTCATGACGTTAATTGACGACTCCACTAGATACTGTGTGTGTATCTTCCGAAATCTAAGGATGAGGCTTTGAACTTTTCAAGATCTATAAAGCTGAAGTGGAAAACCAACTTGATCGGAAAATCAAGAGGCTTAGGTCCGATCGTGGTGGAAGTATTTTTCCAATGAATTTGATGCTTTTTATGCGGAACATGGTATAATCCATGAGAGGACGCCTCCTACTCACCTCACCAAATGGGGTGGCGAAAGAAAGAACCGTACTCTAAGCGATTTGGTTAACGCCATGTTAGACACATCGGGTCTCTCAAGGCATGGTGGGGGAGGCGATATTGACAACATGTCATGTCCTAAATCGAGTTCCCACAAAGAACAAAGAGATAACTCCATTCGAGGAATGGGAGAAGAAAAGGTTAAAACTCTCTTATCTGCGAACATGGGGTTGTTTGGCGAAAGTCAATATTCCAATTCCAAAGAAGCGGAAACTTGGACCAAAGACGTGGATTGTGTTTTCTTGGGATATGCTTTTCATAGCATTGGCTATAGATTCTTGGTTGTAAAATCTGAGGTACGACATGCATGTCGATGCGATCATGGAGTCGAATGATGCGACTTTCTTTGAAGATATCTTTCCCATGAAGGATATGGCTACCTCATCTAATCGGGAGATGCCTAGTTCATCGAATCAGAACCGATTACAATTACGAACCTGCCATTTCGATGGAACACTTTGAAAGTCTGTGGAGGAGAACAATGAAGTTCCTATTAGGAGCAAGAGACGAGAGGACTGCAAAGTCCTTTGGTGATGATTTTCTTGTGTATCTCATAGATGACACTCCCAGTTCTATTTCAGAGGCCTATGCATCGAAGATGCCGACTCTTGGAAGGAAGCGGTTAAATGGCGAGATGGATTCCATCTTGGCGAATGAAACTTGGGAGATAACTGATCGTCCTTATGGGTGCAAACCTATAGGATGCAAATGGTATTCAAGAAGAAGCTTAGGCCTGATGGTACTATTGAAAAGTACAAGGCTCGGCTCGTGGCTAAAGGTTATACCCAAAAGGAAGGTGAAGATTTCTTTGATACTTACTCACCTGTGGCTCGACTGACCACTATTCGAGTTCTACTTTCACTAGCTGCCTCACATGGTCTTCTCGTTCATCAAATGGATGTTAAGACTGCTTTCCTGAATGGAGAGTTGGATGAGGAAATTTATATGGAACAACCAGATGGGTTTGTAATAGATGGTCGGAAGGAAAGTGTGCAAGTTCTTTGAAGTCTTTGTATGGACTCAAGCAAGCACCAAACAATGGCATGAGAAGTTCGAAGAACTTTAATAGCTGCAGCTTTGTTGTGAACGAAGTGACAAATGTGTGTACTATCGCCATGGTGGGGGCGAGGGAGTTATGCTTTGCTTGTATGTTGATGACATACTGATTTTTGGAACAAATCTGAATGTTATTAAGGAGGTCAAGGATTTCCTATCTCGCTGTTTTGAGATGAAGGATTTAGGAGTGGTTGATGTCATTCTGAACATCAAGTTGTTGAGAGATGATGATGGTGGGATTACTTTGCTTCAATCTCACTATGTGGAAAAGATCTTGAGTCGCTTTGGCTATAGTGACTGCAAGCCCTCTCCAACACCATATGATGCTAGCGTCTTTGCTTGAAAGAATCAAAGAATCGCTAGAGATCGGTTGAAGTATTCTCGATTATTGGCTCGCTTATGTACTTAGCCAGTGCTACAAGACCTGACATCTCTTTTGTTGTTAGCAAGCTGAGCCGGTTTGTCTCAAAACCGGGAGATGTGCATTGGAAAGCTCTAGAGAGAGTTCTGCGTTATTTGAAAGGTATTGTAAATTATGGAATTCACTATACTGGGCACCCAAAGGTGCTTGAAGGGTATAGTGACTCAAACTGGATCTCAGATGCTGATGAGATAAAGGCCACGAGCGGATATGTGTTCACTCATGGAGGTGGCGCTGTTTCTTGAAGTCTTGCAAGCGCACCATCTTAACGAGGTCAACTATGGAAGCAGAACTCACAAGACTAGATACATTACGATCGAAGCAGATTGGCTTCGCCGACTCTTGAATGACTTGCGGTAGTTGAGAAACCTGCACGGGTATCCTTATGAACTGTGACAATCAAACTGTGATCACTAAAGTGAGCAGCTCAAAGGATAACATGAAATCATCAAGACACGTTCGAGAAGGTTAAAATCATCGAAAAAATGAGAAACTCCGGAGTTATTGCATTGGATTATATCCAAGCGTCTAAAAATCTGGCAGATCCTTTCACTAAGGGTCTATCACGTAATGTGATAGATAATGCATCGAGGGAGATGGGTATGAGACCCACAATATAAGTTGTTCACAGTGGTAACCTATTCTTTGTGATTGGAGATCCCGTGAATTAGATGTGGAAGACAAGCTGTTGGTCAACTGGGAGGAGAGTATCTTAATGTGTATACTATTAAAAATACTCTCCTAATCTGCATGGCAGGTTGATGTATATCTTAATGTGTTCTAAGTGGCTCTTTGAAGCAGAGATGTTGTTCTGCAGAACATCTTTTGAAGAACACACCTATATGAATCTGATTGTCAAACGTCGCAATCTATGAGAGTAGGGTTCTCTCTAGTAAACTCATGAAAGGTCACGGAGTATGACGCATAAGCTCCACCCGCGGGGAAGACCCACGGTAGCCACGTGTCGGTCAAGGCTTTATGTGAAGCTAGATTCGCAAAAACTTGCGCTTCAAGGCCGATCCTTTGTTCAAGTTGCTTACTAGTGTAGCATAGAGTTCTAGGTGGAAGTTCAACTTAACAGTCTCCACTGCGATACCGGTATATAAAACAGTGTTTTGGAACCAAAGGCAAATTTTGTGTGCCTCACGGGATCGATGGGGATTGCTGGAATTCATCCATTTTGGGCCTAGCCCAATGCAGATTCAGAAATTCCTAATAAATCCTAGAGGCCCACGCAGCCCATTTGTGCAAGGCAAGGGTGGAACTAAAGTTTAGTCCCACATTGCTAGTTTAGAGGAGTTGGACCTCTTTATAAGGAGGCTCCTTCCCACTTGTATGATCATGAGAACAAGAGGGACATCCACGCTCCTCCTCCTCCGCCCGCCTCGCCATGCCACGCCACGCGCGCCAGCGCCAAGCCTGGGTTGCGAGAATGAGCCGAGCCGATGTCTAAATTTTTGCCACGCACTACGGGTATCTGAAAGGTCACTCGGGAGATGGAAAGTTTTTGCTGTAGTGGAGATTAAATCGAACGCTACACCCTTCGTTGCTTTGTCTGTTCGTTTCATCTTCCTCGGTCCCTTCACTCCCGGCGCTGCCCTCTCGCCTCCTTCTCTTGCGCCTATAAAGGGAGGTCGCTCCTCTCGAGAGACGCACTGAGAACTTCTCCTTCCTCTCGCCACGGTTCCATTCCACTGAGCTACATTGTCTTCCTCATCCCGGCTTGCGGCATGCACCGCGATCGGGACGATAGGCCTCGAAACCGCACTCTTTGAGTCTGTCACGGAGAAGGGTGATAAGGTTTTGGGGCGCTCTGCGCGACTCTTGGCTGCTTCATCACGGACGATCCGATCGCCGCCGACTACTTCCCGACGACGACTTCTTCCCGACGTCCACGATCTCCTCGGCGACATGGCGGCGAGGACACCGACCCAAGTCCAGCGCCTGCTGCTGCTGTGCCGTCGTGTTCTTCTCCTTTCTGTTAGAAGTCCTACTACAGTTCTTGGCTCTAGTTTCTGTCCTACGTATGTTAGGTTCTATGTCGTATAAGCAACTTCATCTAGTGTCTGTTCTAGATGTGTTAAGCTCAAACTCATATATGCAGACGATGTTTACCTTATCTCTTATGCATCTTGATCTACTATCTGCTCTAGAGATGATCGGTTCTAGATTATATATGCAGATGTTGTTTACCTTCTCTTTGTCAAATTGCATGACTTGCTTTATCACTGTTATATTAGTCATGCTTTATCTACTATTTCTGTTAATAAAATCATTTGGTAAATTGCTCATATTTCCAACAACATTAATAGATCATGTCAGTTTTCTGTACCGATCTGTAATTAATAGTGAACTGTGGAAAGGATACATCTGAATTGTACTGACAAGCAACTGAAATATTCCAACCATCGCAACAAGTTCCACTCGGTCGTTCTTCTTGACACAGTATTCCTGCATATTCAAGGAAATTGCTCTACTTACTAGAATTTTGAGAAAACGTTGCTCATTAATAGCAGAATATGTATAGTTCGTCACTAACCGCCCCAACATTGCTAAATGCAAAGCAAACTGTCCCGGCAATAACAAGGGCATCCCCTAGAAGTGGCATTTGACCCGGATCTGCAGAAAATGAAGTTTTTCTGTGAAGCTGATAACAATTTTTTCCGCTGTAGAAATTGATGAAACCATTTCGGCATGTTGGCTTCATGAATTAGTCTTTGATTTGAGCACATCCATACTACGTAATATTCCCTCCGTTCCCAAATATTTGTCTTTCTAGAGATTTCAACAAGTGACTCCATACGAAGCAAAATGAGTGAATCTACACTCTAAAATGTGTCTATATACATCCGTATATTGTAGTCCATTTGAAATGTCTAGAAAGACATATTTGGGAACGGAGGGAGTAAATCAGCGGCAATTAATATGGATCGGAGGGTGTACATGTTTTGTTCTAAAGGAAAAATAATAGAGCAGAGACATACTGTCAACTCTGTCAAGAACTTCATGGTGTGCCTATATATCCTAGGTTTGTTGCTGAGTTTTTTTTTTTTTTGAAAATGGCATTCTTCATTGGTGTTGTAAGTCTTGAGTACTCCTTCGGTTCCATAGTTAATTTGAACTAAAACCATGACAAGAATTATGGAACAGAGAGTGTAGTTGCTTACTTACCTTGCTCATAAGATTTTGCATCTGAAAGGAGCACAAGACCTAGGCCTGCCACGCAGGTCCCTGCCCCTAGAAATTGCCAGAAAGAGTATCTCGTGCCTAGTGCGTACCATGTGAGTATGATGACCCAGACAACAGTCCAACAATCCAACAATGTTACACTGGTGATCGATGAGTACTGGTATGCCTTGACAACTGAAATACAAGTTTTAGGATTATAACATGTTCATATGCTCATCGTCAGGAGCAAAGATATCATTTTTTTTCCATCTCACTGAAGTGTGTACTTTTTCTACTCACCCAGATAGCCCCCCTGCGTATCGACGAAGGCCAACGCTAAGTACCAATACCAAGGTATCTGCAAGACAAGAGTGCCCTCAAGAGTGTGAGGTGTGTGAAACCACGTACGGGAATTTCCATGATTTCCCGCGAAAATGACGGCAAGCTCCATGGCCGATTTTCATGCAGCTGTGTGCTCTGCTCACCCGCGGCTTTTGTCGTCGATGCAAGAGGATTGGTACATAAACTAAGGTCAACAGGAGGTATGCGAAGAACGACTGTGTGAGTGGGGCATCAACTCCTGCGTAAATACATAGAAGTGAAACAAACCATATCTTATGTCCTGGGTTATCAAATGATGATTCCTCTTGTACTAACTAGGCCAATGCATGCAGAGGATGGGTAATTCTTAGTAACTGAGAACGAAGATTAGTAAGAGCTGTATGAAATGATAGTTTCGAAGCTACAGATTAGGCTGGGTACCAAGATTGGCAAGGAAGGAGGAGGCGAAGCTGGCGGCCGCCATGGAGAAGGCCAAGAGCTGGCCGAGGAAGAGCACGAGCAGCAGACCCCTCGCATCCTTCTTCTTGATCTCCGTGGTGACCATGGTGCACCCAAGCCTCATATGGGGATGCAGAGGAGAGTTTATATATACGCTTACTGAAGGGAAAAGCCGGAGCACAAGAGTGGAAGGTAGACTGGCAGCTGAGCCTCGTGCCGTAAACTAAGGTTAGCTGAGAGAGAGACGGAGAGTCCCTTTCAAGAAAAATAAAGCCGAGAGCAACGTCTCACCATCTCATTGAGGGTGTCTCCAATATTACCAAATCAGGACACAGTGTTTCTGATCTCGAGCACACAGGCACCTGGGTGAACCGTAAAATCCAAAAAAAAAAAAGTAAATGAATTCAAAACATTATGACTTAATTTTGCGATAAACATTGATGAATCTTTCACCTGCGTGCAAAAAATCATGATGGAATGACATTATGGTCATTTAGCATCGATTTTTTCGTGAACCTTCAGGAATGTGATTCCATCACAAATATTTGGAGCGCAGGTGAACAATTTATAAATATTTGTTGCCAAAAAAATCAGCTCTCCTGGGGATTGGTTGTGAGAGCTCCTATAGCGTGCATAATAATGTGTTGGGGATTGATTGATTGTGAGCCCCGGCGTCGCTCTCCTGGGGGCGGCTCGGGCAGAAACCCTAGCCGTCGCCGCCCCTAGTGTTTTCTCCCTCGCCTCCTCCGCTGCCGCCGGCGGGCAAAGCCCCCCGGCCAAGGACGGTGGCGGGGTTGCCTTCTCACGTGGCGGTTTCTCCCCCGCGGGGAGCTTTCCGGTCGTGTCGGCGTGTCGCCTCGGACGACGCGGTGATTGCGGCGGAGATTGGGAACCAGGGCGGTGGCTCCGGTAGCTGCTGGTGGTTCTCCCATGGCAGATAGCTGCTCTGGCCGCATTTGCTGGGGGGACACGGCGCTAGGCAAGGGGCGGGGCGGCGTGGTCCTGCAGGGTGGCGTCGTCTCGCGGCCCTGCATCGACAACGTGATGGTGGCCTCGCATCCGGCGTGCTCGAGGTCCTGGCAGTCATTGATGTGGGCTTCGGGCGGCGTGGGTTGTCTTCTTCTCTGTCGGCCTAGCCTACAGACCGCCGATGGATGATCGGGTCGACTGGTCCAGGAGGGAGCTAGCTGGTGGCATGGGGCTGCTAGCTTGGACAAAATAAAGGCGGTTTGACCCTAGCTTTCCTTGCGCCAAGTCGCCGTTCTACCTAATGCCGACCTCCTCAATCTGGCTGCCGATGTGTTTCGGTCTTCAACGTCAGAGATCTTCGGATTGCACATAGCACTCCTAGATAACTGGATCGGATGGGATCCATTCATGTGCGCCCATATTATCAGCCACCGCGGATTCAAGCGGGCGCGACACTAAGCTTCACTTTCTTTTTGGTGGTGTAAGGGTGTATTGGATGCGATGAAGACCGTGTGCCATGTGTTTGATGACTTGCAATAGTAGCCTTGGTAAGCGGGGGCGGAGGCACTAAGGAACTGCATTTTTTGTGGTGCTCCGCGAGTATCGAGTCTTAATTCCCAGGGTGAAAACCCATGGTCTGGCCTATATTGGTTGTACCTGGCAATGACCTTGTTGAAGGCATTATTTTTTGTGTGAATTCAGACTTCCGCCAGGGTGAAAACCCAAGATCTTTGATCGGCAACGACAACACTTGTGCATTGTTTCCTTCTTGAAGGCGTTGCTTTTGGAGAACCTATTTTGTAATTCGAGTGTTGTCTTCGGTGATTATTAGAGTGTTGTTGATGCTAGTGATTGATTACTGTGATGGGTCTTTTTTCTTCTGTACTTTTTATTTTCGTCTTTGGTTGTGTGTATCCTGGATGCCTTTGGACATCTTGTTGGTATAGAGGCCGGGTATAATTGATATCTTTGCGATATTAATATATTTTTTTTGTCGAAAAAATAATGTGTTGAGTGGCAATCCCTGTTTGGCGCGTAGGTGCCACTGAACGACGTAGTGCGCAACCCCTCCCATTCCCGATCCGGTTTTTGGCAAGTCCATTTTAAGATTTATTCCCCACCTGGTTTTGGGAAGGTTTTAGAACCTTCTGTAGACCATTTTTTCTTTTCTTTTTTCCATTTTCTTCTCTCTTTTTTCCCCTTTTTCTCCTTCTTTTTTTTTTCTATTTTCACTTTTCCATTTTCTTTATTTTTTTGCAAACATATTTAAAATTTGCGAACATTTTTTAAAATCATGGACTTTTTTTTCATATTCGTGAACACTTTTTGAAATCATGAATAATTTTTGAATTCATAAAAAGTTTTTACAAATTTGCATATTTTTCTAAAATTGTGAACATTTCTTGAAAATCATGAATATTTTTTTTGAATCATTGAACAGTTTATGAATTGTGGGAACAAATTTCAAATTTCACAAATATTTCCTTTGTTTTGTGAACAGTTTTTGAAATGCATGAACATTTTTCCGAAGGGGCTGGCCCAGTGTGTATGGACCGTATGTGTTAAACATTTTATTTCGAGCGGGTTTTCACCCTGTTTTTCATTTTGGTGGTTTTGTCTTAAATACTTGCAATTTTTTTTAAAAAATCATGAATAACAAAAATATTTGAACATTACAAAATATGTTCACTGGTTAATTTTTTTGATGAATTTCGAAATGTTTTTGATTTCCAAAAAGAGTTCACAAATTAAAAATGTTAAGAATTTGAAGGAAATCATGAAATGAGAAAGAATGTTCACAAATCAAAAAAATGTTTGTGCACTGAAAATATGTTGGTGAAATTTAATAACTGTTTCAAATAAATCAAAAAACGAGAAAAAAAATGATCACAAAACTGAAGATATATTGGTTCTTTTTGATGAATTCATAAATGTTCGCTAAATAGAAACAAAATTCTTAAATTCAAAAAATGTCCAAGAATTTAGAAAATGTTCAAGAAATTGATTGTTTTCATGAACTCAGAAAAATACTCACGGATTCAAAAAATGTTGAAGGAAATAGAAAAATATTTGTGAGTTTGAAAAGTATTCATGAATTAACAAATGTAATTGTATTTGAGAAAAAAGAAAATGAGAAATGCAAAAGAAAAACACAAAAGAAAAACACATGAAAAATATAAAAGGCGGTCCGGGGAGGATCTAGAACCTTCGCAAAACTAGAAATGGGAGTCACTAGAAGTCAGTGGTTGGGTCGAGCTAGCGGCACACTTGGGCGTATACGGCAGGTTGCTATCTGACAACTTACACGTGCAATAGGAATCACCTCAGCAAAACAGCAAATGTACGGACCGTGCCCTTCAAACACTTTTAGGCATCCAACGCGGATCACCTACTCGGGTTCTGGATGCCTGAAACCCATAATAAGACCCCCAAACATGGGTCCTTTGGGAAAGTATGGACGTCTGCCACATCGGATTCCGACACCTCGAACCGACCCAAAACCCCTCTTGCTTTAGAACCCTCGATGCATTCAGTCGGGTTGACCGGCCTCTCACCTACCCGCATTCACGATGGTGTGACAAACGAGAAGCCTACTCCGGCTTCAAAGTCAGCCGACCTCTAGCTCAACAAACCCTATCCGCACACTCCTCCTACTCTCTCACGCCTCCGCTGGCCGCCAGACACCACCACACCTCCGCCCATCACAATCTGTAACAAGGTGGACGTCAAGAAGAACCTTGCTGGTGGCTTCTCGGAGGCTACCATTTTGAGTAGGTGCCTCTACGCCGATATGATCGATCCGGTGAAAGCTCCAGATCCAGTTGACGGTCACTTGGCCTTTGTCTTCCACTATTTCGTCCACCATGAAGGCAGAGCCGATCTCGCCGGATGATGACAAACGTCAGCCGCCATTGCTCGCTGCAAGGATCTGATCAGATGATGAGTTCACGCAGCTGATAGAGGAGGCGTTGCGCCAATCATTGGTCGACCGGGGGTCCAGCGCGATTGTCTCCTTCGCCAGCGACTGCGGCATAGTCGGCAAGGAGGTTGGTGACCTGACCATCCTCTTATTATTTGGGGGCGTAGTACCAACTATCGATGAAGCTAGGTGCCTTTTGTTCGAGGTGAAGCCGCTACGGGATGATTCCTTCTGCCGGAGCTTGCTTCCCTATACCCTGCATTGGCGCCAACCATGGCCTCCATGAGCTCAGAGCACGGTGGCCTCAAACTGTTTGATAAAATGACACGGAGAGAAAGAGAGAAGGATTGACTTTGATGAGTGGGACCCAAGACCAACTTAACGGTCAAACTATTTAGTGCCACATCATGCGGGTCCGACCTATCATAATCGGGGGAAAACTTAGCTAAACAAGTTGTCCATGTTTTCTGCCAAAACATTAGAAAAAAATCAGCAGGTAGCAATGAAACAACTTTTAGTGTTTTTTTCTTGAGTGGTACAACTTTTAGTGTTTTTTTTGAAACATCTGCAAATTTATTCATACTCATAAGCCTTTTCTTGTTATTGTGACCCTCGCTCCTCTAAAAATACAAACAGCCGTTTTGACAAATTTTTAGCATTTCGTGCATTCAAAAAATGTAAGTTGATTTTAAAGATACTTGCAGGTTCAAAACATATTCAGTAATTATTTTTCAGAAAATTTATAATTTCTATACATTTTACAATCTTGAGAAATTGAAATAATGTTCAATTTAAATAATTATTTTCACGCGAGACGGCAGCAGTGCTCGCCTCAAGCGCCTGCGTTAATTGCCCAGCCCAGCGCGTGGGGCATTAAGCGCTCGGTTTTTTTCCAGTTTTTTCCGCATTATTCATTTCTTTTATAATTTAAGTTTACTTTTATTTATATATGAAAATATTCTAAATATATACACAATACAAGATTTACTTTTACATAAAAACTTAAAGATGTTAATCATGTATTTATAAAATATTAAAAGTGTATAAAAATGTTTCTAGTATAAAAAAGTATAATGTGTATGAAAAAGTTGACATCAAACTATATGTTTTAAAAAATGTTAATCATGTATTGGATTTTTTTAAATACATATAAATAATGTTCCTGATCTATAAAAAGAATGTACAAGGTTGTGAGAACAAGTAGACATCAAAAATAAATATTTTTAAAATGTTAATCTTGCATTTTAATTTTTTTATCATTTATATAGTAAATGTTCCTGATGTCTGAGAAAAATGCACAGAGTGTATCAAATATATGTTTGAAAAAAGTGTAAATCATATATTGGCAAAATTTAAAATGTATACTATTTTTATATGCATACAAAAAATGTATAATGTGTATAAAAAAGAAAACATGCATCAAAACATAGATTTGAAAAAATGGTGATCATGTATTTGAACAATATTAAACATGTATTAAAAAATGCACCTTGTGCATATGAAAGATGTAGACTTCTGTATTTAGAAAAAAAGTGACCATGTATTCAAAAAAGTGTTAAAGACATGACTTAAAAAAGTACATCACGTATTTGAAGAAGTGTTCAACATCTATCAAAAAAATATTTCACATGCACGCACAAATATTATATTGTGTACCAAAGAAAAGTAGTAATGTGTTAAAGAAAAGAAAACCGGTAAGAACCATCAAACAAATAAAAATAAAAGTGAAGAACACAAAAAAAGGAAGAAAGAAACGAAGAAAACCAAAGTATAATGAGAAAGAAAGAAAACTAGTGTAAAGCATAGAAAACCATATTATAACGAAGAAAAAAAGAAAAAACAGTGAAAAAAGAAAAGGAACTGAAGAAAAAAAAAGGAAAACTCCCCAGAGAAAAACGAAACATAGCAAACCTACAACGAGCGAATCTACACTAATGAGTATGCCCACGCGTTCTTCAGCGAGTGGAGTTTCCAGCTTGCATCTGGCGAGATATAGCTCTCGTGACCCAGATTGAGCGGCCATGTTTAGTTTTTGCAGGTGAGTGGCCATGTTAGGTTTGAATAACAAAAATGTCGAGCTGATTAGTAGTCGCCACGAAGAAGAAAAAACAGTATGGGCAATATGGGCTTGACAAATGCTCAACCAATTCCTTGCAAGGTCCAGTATGTATGTGTGTGTGTGTGTGTGTGTGAACCCACAGCCAGGCCCTCCGTTCGGAGGAGGGCGGCCAACTGAACTAGATTTATTTGTTGTTTAGATGAGAAGATTGATTTGTCTAAAATAGTCCCACCTCGCGTCTTTGCACTAAATCCTACTCCCTCCGTTCGGAATTACTCGTCCATGAAATGAATGTATCTAGATGTATTTTAGTTGTAGATACATCCATCTTGATGACAAGTAATTTCGAATGAAGGGAGTACTAATTTATATATGTCTTCTAGGTTCCTCGGTCTCAAGGAGGTGTCTCGAAAATCAAAAAGATTTCAAACGATCTAGAGAAAGATAACGGTGGGAAAAGATCACCTAGAGTAGAGGGAGCGAGACCAAATATAGCGGCTACTACGAGGGAAAAGAAAGGCTGCCTGGCGTGAGGAATCACGCGGACTAATTAACGAAGGGAAAGGAAGGCTTGCCCTTGCCCGGCAAGAGGAATTACAAATCTCTAATCAATACGCCTGTATGTAATCGATCCCAAAAAGCGCGTGCGCGGCGGACGATGAGGACTGTCGCCTCAATCGACTACTGGTTTTTTTATGTTACGTTTAGTTCCCCTGAAAGGTGTCAAGGAGCTTTGATATGAGTGTGTAATGGAATCTGAAATATTTATAAGTTTGAGTTTGGTGCTTTGATTGTAAACCTTTCAGAGGCCGAGAAGCCTCATTGAGTTAACGAAATCTTCCTTTATCCAAAAAAAAAAAGAGTTTGGTGCTTTGACAAATAGAGAATTTTGGAGAATCCTCACCTTCCTCTTACTGTCTGAGCGTTTTGAATGGCCGTAGAAGGAGAAACTGTACATTCCTTGGGGAGTGAGTACATCCAGAGTACTATTTTGGTCATTTCATCTTGCAGTTTAAATATAGCAGTTTTGACGGCTTGATCAAAACATGTTATAGCATTGTCAAGATGTTAGGTGTATATCTTGCAAAAAAAATGCATTCATTAATGAAATTTATGAGAGAAATACACTTTGATTTATCCAAAAAAAAATCTTATTTTTCTCAACTGGCCTTGGCCTCATAATTGAACAGTTCGGTGCCGAACCCCGGCCTTCTCGTGCGATGAGAGGCGGTGTCGTCGGTATCCCTTATGTAGGCAACCATGACTTCCGAGATGTCTCATGTGTTTGTTTCTCTTTTAAATTTATTGTTGTTTTATTGAAAAATCCAATAGTACTTTCTCAGCGTACAATATATATATTACAAGTGTTGGCAACTGGTCAAGAGCTGGCCGCCATGGAGAAGGCCAAGAGCTGGCCGAGGAAGAGCACGAGCAGCAGACCCCTCGCATCCTTCTTCTTGATATCCGTGGTGACCATGGTGCACGCAAGCCTCATATGGGGACGCAGAGGAGAGTTTATATATACGCTTACTGAAGGGAAAAGCCGGAGCACAAGAGTGGAAGGTAGACTGGCAGCTGAGCCTCGTGCCGTAAACTAAGGTTAGCTGAGAGAGAGACGGAGAGTCCCTTTCAAGAAAAACAAAGCCGAGAGCAACGTGTGACCATCTCATTGAAGGTATCTCCCAGATTACCAAATCAGGACAGTGTTTCTTTCTTTGGCAGGTGAGGACACGGTGTTCCTGATCTCGAGCTCACATGCACCCCGGTTAACTGTAAAATCCAAAAACAATGGTAAATAAATTCAAAACTTATGAATTATTTTTGCGATAAACATTAATGAATCTTTCACCTGTGTGCAAAAAATCATGATGGAATGACATTCGTGGTCATCTTGTAGCATCGTTTTTTTTCCCGGACCTTCAGGAATGTCATTCCATCACGAATATTTGGGGCGCTGGTGAACAATTTATCGATATTTGTTGCCAAAAAAATGAGATTCTTTTTAATTTTATTTGTTTTCCAAATTTTACTGTTCATTCAGGTGCATCTCTGGATCAGAAGTGCATGCATAGAGAGCTCCTATAGCGTGCATAATAATGTGTTGGGGATTGATTGATTGTGAGCCCCCGCGCCGTTCTCTTGGGGGCGGCTCGAGTGGAAACCCTAGCAGTCGCAAACGCGCCGCCCCCAGTTTTTTCTCCCTCGTCTCCTCCGCTGCCGTCGGAGGACGCCGGCGGCCAAAGCCCCATGGCCGATGGCGGTGGCGGGGTTGCATTCTCACGTGGTGGTTTCTTCTCGCAGGGAGCTCTCCAGTCGTGTCGGCGCGTCGCCCCGGATGGTGCGGTGATGGCCGCGGAGATTGGGAACCGGGGCGGCGGCCCCGGGAGCTAGTGGTGGTCCTCCCATGGCGGATGGCGGTTCCGGCCGTGTTTGCTGGTGGGACGTGGCGCTAGGCGAGGGGCGCGGCGGTGTGGTCTGTGGTGGTGGCATGGTCGCGCGGCCCTGCATCGACAACGTGGTGGTGGCTTTGCATCCGGAGTACTCGAGGTCGCGGCGGTCATTTACATGGGATTAGGGCGACGTGGGTTGTCTTCTTCGCTGCCGGACTGGCTTATAGGCTGGCGGTGACGGATCGGGACGACCGGTCTAGGAGGGAGCCGGTTGGCGGCATGGGCCTGCTAACTTGGACAAAAGAATGGTGGTTTGACCCTAACTCTCCTTGTGCCAAGTCGCCGTTCTACCTGATGTCGGCCTCCTCGATCTGGATGTCGATGTGTTGCGGTCTTCTCCGTCGGAGATCAACATGGATTGCGCATGGCACTCCTATATATCTGGATCGAAAAGGATCCGGTCGTGTGCGCCCATATTATGAGCCACTGCGGATTCAAGCGGGCGCGGCACGAAGCTTCGCTTTCTTGTCGAAACCATGGGACATGTCTAAGTCAAGATTCCAAGGCTTTGATAGAGGTGGAGAATGTCATGGCTGCTGCAATTGGAGGTCTTGAAGCTTTGGTGTAAGGGTGTATTGGATGTGATGAAGACTGTGTGCTAGGTGTTTGGTGACTTGCAACAATGGCCTCAGCAAACGGGGGCGGCAACATTGGAGGATTGCATTTTTGGTGGTGCTCCTCGAGTACCGAGTCTCGATTCCCAGGGTAAAAAACCTAGGTCTGGCCTTCATTGGTTGTACTTGGTAATGGCCTTGTTTAAGGCAATTATTTTGGGTGAACTCAGACTTTGGTCAGGGTGAAAAGCATAATCTTCGATTGGGTGACGACTACGCTTGTGCATTATTTTATTTTTCGTTGTGTTGCTTTTGGAGAACCACTTTTGTAATCTGGGTGTTGTCTTCGGTGGTGGTTAGAGTGCTGCTGATACTAGTGACTGATCACCACAGCAAGGTCTTGAGGACCCACAAGTATAGGGGATCGCAATAGTTTTCGTGGGTAGAATATTGAACCCAAATTTATTGATTCAACACAAGGGAAGCCAAATAATATTTGCAAGTATTAGCAGTTGAGTTGTCATTTCAACGACACCTGAAAGACTTAATATCTGCAGCAAGGTGATCAGTAGCAAATATGGTAGTAACGGTAACAGTAGCAACAACAGTAGAAATTTTGTGGCGATTGTAATAGCAACAACGGTGAAAGTAACTTAGCAAAGATCAATATATGAAAAGCGTAGGCACTGGATCAGCGATGGATAATATTCATGATGTAGCAGTTATAACCTAGAGCGACACAGAACTAGCTCCAATTCATCAATGTGATGTAGGCATGTATTCCGTATATAGTCATACGTGCTTAGGGTAAAGAACTTGCATGACATCTTTTGTCCTACCCTCTCATGGCAGCGGGGTCCATAAGGAAACTAAGGGACATTAAGGTCTCCTTTTAATACAAAAACTGGAAGAAATCATTAACAGTTAGTGAATACATGAACTCCTCAAACTACAGTAATCATCGGAAAGAATCCCAATTATTGTCACCTTGGGGTATGCGGATCATAACACGTAATAGGTGCATATAACTTATAAGATAGGATCGAGAACACACATATATTCATCAAAAACATAATAGGTTCAGATCTGAAATCATGGGCTCGAGCCCTAGTGACAAGCATTAAGCATAGCAAAGTCATAGCAACATCAATCTCAGAACATAGTGGATACTAGGAATCAAGCCCTAACAAAACTAACTCGATTACATGATAAATCTCATCCAACCCATCATCGTCCAGCAAGCCTATGAAGAAATTACTCACTCTTGGTGGTGATCATCATGAAATTGGTGATGGAGGAAGGTTGATGATGATGATGGCGTCGAATCCCCCTCTCCGGAGCCCCGAACGGACTCGAGATCAGCCCACCCGATGAAGAACGAGAAGTGGCGGCGGCTCCATATCGTAAAACGCGATGAATCCTTCTCTCTGATATTTTTCTTGGTGAACATGCATATATGGAGTTGGAGTTAGGGTTGCCGGAGGTCTAGGGGGCCCCAAGCCTACAGGGCGCGCCCCTGAGCTTGTGGCTCCTGGGTAGCCCCCCTCTGGTATATTTTCCACAACGATAACACTTAGGGTTTCAGCAAAGACTATAAACTAACCATATTCACGATAACATTTAGATATCACATTTACTCATATCAATGGCATAACCAACTAGCGAGCAATAATAAGATATCCCGGATGACAACACTTTTTCAAAGCAATCATGATATAATATAACATAATGGTATCTCGCTAGCCCTTTCTGAGACCGTAAAACATAAATGCAGAGCACCTCTGAAGTTCAAGCACTGACTAGACATTGTAATTCATGGTAAAAGAGATCCGGTCACACTCATACTCAACATCAACTAAACACAAAGCATGAAAATGACAATAGTGCTCTCCAGCCGGTGCTTTAATAAGAAGATGATGATGACTCAACAATAAAAGTAAATAGATAGGCCCTTCGCAGAGGGAAGCAGGGATTTGCATAGGTGCCAGAGCTCAAAGTTTTAAAAACATAGATAAATATAATTTTGGGAGGTATGCTTTCATTTGTCAATGTAGCAACCGAGAGTTTTCACCATCTGATAACCCACAAGTATAGGGGATCAGTTGTAGCCTCTTTCAATAAGTAAGAGTGTCAAACCCAACGAGGAGCTAAAGGTAAAACAAATACTCCCTCGGGTTCTATCGACCACCGATACAACTCTACGCATGCTTTACATTCACTTTACCTAGAACAAGTATGAAACTAGAAGTACTTTGAAGGTGTTGTAGGATAGGTTTGCAAGATAATAAAGTGCACATAAATGAAAACCAGGGGCTATTTAGATAAAGAAACAACTAAGTTAGTTTTAGTAGAGAGCTTTTTGTCACAAGAAAGTTATTTGTCCCTAGGAAATCGGTAACTAGACCGATAATCATTATTGCAATTTTATATGAGGGAGAGGCATAAGCTAACATACTTCATCTCCTTGGATCATATGCACTTATGATTGGAACTCTAGCAAACATCTATAACTACTAAAGATCATTAAGGTAAAACCCAACCATAGCATTATAGGGTATCAAGTCCTCTTTACTCCCATACGCTAACAACCTACTTACTCGGGTCTGTGCTTCTGTCACTCATGCCACCCACCATAAGCAAATCATGAACATATTGTAGACCCTACAACGGAGATCCCTCATGCTTGCGCGGCACGGAGAGCACCATAGGACCGCACCAATAAGCCTCTTCCACGGGAAAAAAAGGAACATGACGCTCCCACCCCCCACCACGGCGCTACCCCCCTCTCCGGCGATCTCTCCACTCCTCCACTAATATGTGGATTTTCTCCGATCAACATCTCCGGCGTCTCCTCTGGATCAAGGAAATACCCATCTTCCATGGGTTCTTCTGGTGGATCTACCGTTGGCTTGGATTTCTCCAAGGGTAGGATTTTTTCAGATGAGGTTTTCAAATCTACTGGGAATTCGGTTCATCCTTCGGGGCATAGGAGGCCCTTTATTTTGATTGTTTCATTCAGCCGTCATGCCTTCCGTCTCTCGGTGGATTCTGTGGCTGCGGCTTTGGAAGCTGCAATTGGAGGTTCGGCCATTGACCTTCATGTTGATCACATCAAAGGCAAGGTTTATTCTTTCCATGTTTCTTGCAAACAAGTTGGTTTTATCATCATGGACCTTCGCTCTTTTTCTTGTGATCTATTCAAGTGTTATTTTCACCTATGGGGTAATGGTGGACCGAATTGGATTAGAGAGCTCAGGATCTGGAGGAAGGAATATGATGCTGAGTGGATTCTAGTTAGTCCAACCAAGCGCTGATCTTCTTTAGGTCTTTTGGCTATGCATAAACCCCCAGCTAGATCTTCCTTAAAATCGGCTGCTTCCTCCAAGAAGACTCTTTCTTTTGCCACGTTTGAGCGCTACTCGGCTTGCAAGGGGTATAGATACCCAGCTTCACAAACATGCATTGACACTATGAGGGATGCGGGCTATGATCTTCCTGTTCACGAACGTGTAGTCATTCATCCATCACCTGCACAGGACTTGCATTGGACTATGGCCCATCCACCCATTGTTTTTGGTACGATCTCTCCTTTGCCGGAGTTGTGCCGGCCGATCACATCTGCTCCGGCCGCGGATCCGGTTTCAGCGGAAGTTTCCTCCGAGCATGCGGGGATTACGCCCGTCCTTTCCGCTAATGCGGGATCGCCTCCGATTCAAAATATTGATAATGTTGATCCACTTGTGGTGGAGGCCTGTCTTGGCCCAAATGAGTCTGGCAGCCCAGTTTCTTCTGGGCCTACCACGTCTTCGGTACCAAGCCCACTGGTCTGTGAGGAGCAAATCCCATCCTCTCAAGAGGCTGCGAGGCAATTCGAAGCTATGGTCGATGACATGGTGGACCGTGTGATGACGTGTTCTCTCTGCTCAGTTAGGGGCCACCTGTCTGCGACTTATGGAATGCGAGCGGTCTGCTCGGCTTGCTCTCGCCCAGGTCACTCTAGCAGAGACTGCAATGATTTCGCGCGCTCTCATGGATTGGTTTGGAAGCCAATTTCGGTGCACCAATAAACGATTTAATCGGAATCTGCTGCCTCTCATGGGAACAGAGTCGGAGTTATTGGGATAGACTGTCCAGTCCCATCGCCGCCGCCCCCTTTGCATCTTCCTTCTCCTAACGCCAAAGAAAAACCACGAACACCTCCTGCTCCATCCATGGCGAACTACGAGCTCGATCCTCAGCGCTTTGTGCCTGCTGGCCACCACATCATCGATGGTGGCGATCGTCGCCTTCCTCGCACCTTCTTCACGCCGGCTGCTCGGCCGACCCGACGCCATGAGGACTACATGGTAGCTGAAGTAATGCCGGCACCGGACGGACCGCTGGGTCCGGTGCGTGAGGAGGTGGTTCAGTTTCTCCAAGATTCAGGTATTATGGTTCGCTCAGCTCAGCCGTGGTTCCATGGGGTGGGACTGTTTCAAGTCAGAGATCCGTCAGTTAGATACACTTTGATTCAGCATCCGCCTTTTCCGTTGGGCAATGATCGCTTTGTTAGATTTATGAAGCATGATGAGGGGGAAAACTTCAAAGGAACAAATGGTTTTCGTAAGGGCCGGTTAATGTTTATTGGGATTCCTCTGGATTACCGTACTACAGAGTTCATCTCGCAGGCTGTTGGTACTTTTGGCAAGTTTATTTCTTGGGATAGTGAGGATCCGTATCTTGTCCGAACTATGGTGGAGGCTAGTTTTCCTGACACTCCGCTTGTTCCAAGAGATGTGGTTTTTGGTGATTATGCGGAATGGGGAGGTGCCCAAGTGTCCTGGACTTTTGCATGCTATGTTCTTGGGGTTGATTTTGCAGATCAAATGCCAAATGACGAAGACCCTATGCCATTAGATGGAAACCCCCACCCATTGCCTGGTAACTTGATCCAGGATAATTTGCCATTTGTTCTTCCTCCGTACCCAATGTTGGGATGGAATGATGCCCCTCTTGCTCCCCCTGTTCCACCTGCTAATGAGGATGTTCCTGGTTGGGGTAATGCAGTGTGGGGTGATGAAGCTGTTGATGAGCTGGTCTTGCAGCCGCCTGCGCCTGAACAAGATCAAGTCTCTATTGTGCTTGACCAGCCGGAGGGCTCAGTTTCTATGGATCAACCTGAGCCGGACTTTCAGCATGTTCCTCCACCAGACCTTCAGCAGCATCAAGTTTTTGAGGAAAATCAGTTGGCAATAGTGCCATACCAACCTCCTGTGGTTCAGTATCATGAGATATTCATTGGCATGGCGCGTATTGTGGCTGGACCCCCTCTCCCTCCGGAAATGATCTGGAAGAGGTCTTTTCAAAACCTCATGTTTGATTTCTCAGTGAAGGAAGTGCCTAGGCCTATCTTTTGCAAGCCGTTGGGTGCAGTCATTTACTCCAAGAGGACCTGGTCCATTGCTTTTGATGAGTCTAAGAAGATGTCTTGCTTGCATGCTTCGATGCATCTGGTTCTGCCTGATAGGAAAGCTGTTGTGGTGAAGCGGCCGGTGGCCAGAGCTCTATTTGACAGCCTGCCTGCAGCTCCAGTTTCCCCTGATGTGCCATCAGCTTGCCTGGACATTTTAGTTTCTGCTGCACCAACACCTGTTTATGCGTCTCCTGAATCCACACCTATGGTTTTCTCTGTCGAGCAAACTGTCAGAAAGCGAAGAGAGAAGAAGAAGCCGCCGGTGGTTGATACGACGCTGAGACGTTGCACTTGGAGCGCGGCAAAGTTAGATGGCTTCAAAAATGTGGTTTTTGAGCAGCTCTCACTTCAGCCATCAAAGAAGCGCCCACGTGCCAAGCCCATGGAGGACAAGGCCCAGCCCAGTACTACAGAAGGCGATGAGGAGGCTTCGACTGCTGCACCACCACACACTCCAATTCGAGTTCTTCAGGTGGTTGGTGCAGAGCTGGAGGTCGATCCTTCGCTGCTGTCGGTGGATAAGCTTATGGCTAATCCACAGGAGGACTCGTCTACATCATTAGCTTAATGATTATGTCGCTCTATTTGTATTTGCCTCGGGTGCATGTTATGCGTACTCTTTTTATGGTTGATCTCTGTCGGTTTAGGGAACTGTCTTTATGTGGCTCTGAACTATGCTATCTTTTGGGTCGTATGGCATTGTATGTCATGCTCTATATACTTTCCTACTCATTGGTGATTCATGAATCGGGTCACAACGCGTAGTTGGAAGATTTTGTGTTGGAATGTCCGTGGTTTGAATTCAGACACGAGGCAGCGCTCTGTCAGAGAGGAAGTGTCTGAAAGTCAATGTTCAGTAGTTTGTCTTCAAGAAACTAAACTTTCCTCCTGCGATCGGGCAACTATGAAATCCATATGGCCTCATGGTTTTGATCAGTTTGTTGAATCACCATCTAGAGGCGCCTCGTGGGGCCTTTTGACTGCTTGGCGATCAGATGTGTTCCAGGGCACTCTGTTACAAGTTAAACCCTACGCTATTGTCATGCGCTTTATACATGCATAACAATGAGCAGTGGTTTCTGGTTAATGTTTATGGTCCTTGTTAGGGTGAACTTAGGGATGAGTTTGTCTCATGGATATACAATTTAGATATTGATCCTGGCCAATTGTGGATGTTGATGGGAGATTTCAATTTTATTCGTTGCATCGACAATAGGAATCTCCCGGGTGGTGACATAAATGATATGTTTATTTTCAATGAAATTATTGGCCATTTGGGACTGCTTGAGCTTCCATTAAAAGGAAGAAGGTTTACTTGGTCCAATATGCAGGATATGCCTCTTCTGGAGCAACTTGACTGGGTGTTTACCTCTGCTAGTTGGATTAACTCATATCCCATGACACAAGTGACCCCTTTGGCAAAAACTGCGTCTGATCATGTGCCTTGTCTCGTTAGCATCAGTACTTCCATCCCAAAGGCACATATTTTCAGGTTTGAAAATTTTTGGGTCCATCAGGCTGGTTTTTTTGATTGTGTGCAAGAGGTTTGGAATCGTCCTTCTCGTAAAAATCATATTGCAGCAGTTATTGTTCACAAATTTAAGGCTTTGCGGTTTGCTTTGAAGAAATGGCAAAAAGGATTATCTCATATTAAAGGTTTGATTAGAAATGCAACTGGATAATTCTATGGCTGGACAATCTTGAGGACATGAGGCATCTTTCTAGGCCTGAAAGTAACTTCAGGAAAATCATCAAGCAACATCATGAACACCTGCTTCATATGCAATACCTCTATTGGAGGAAGAGATGTACTATCAGGTATATTAAAGTTGGAGAGGAAAACTCTAAAAAATTTCAGGCAATGGCAACTGAGAGATACAAAAAAAATTCAATTGCTAGTCTAAGGTTGACTGATGGATCTGTCACATCTAATCATGAGGTTATGGCCAGAGAGTTCTTGAGATCCTTCAAAGACAGAATGGGGATGATTAGGCCAATAGTGTTAGATGAGAACATTCTTTCATTAATACCAAGGGTTCAGGGCTTGGAGATCCTCACAAAGCCTTTTGAGATAAAGGAGATTGAACAAATTATTAATGAAATGCCCATTGATAAGGCACCTGGGCCTGATGGTTCCAATGGTCTTTTTCTTAAAAAGTGCTGGCCAATAATTTCTGCTGATTTTATTCAGTTAGTGCATGAGTTTCATCTTTGATGCAGTCTTGATTAGAAAATCTCAATGATGCTTACATTACACTGATACCAAAGAAACAGTCTCCTGAGGGGGTGGGAGATTTTAGGCCTATATCACTTACCAATGTTGGTCTGAAATTCCTTACAAAGCTAGCTGCTAATAGATTTTAGCAGGAAATCATCAAATGTATTCATAAAAACCAATATGGCTTCATCAAATCAAGAACAATCCAGGATTGTCTTGCATGGACTTTTGAATATATCCATCATTGTAACCAGTCTAAACAACCCATCCTTCTGCTAAAGTTGGATTTTGAAAAGGCTTTTGATTCCATCCAGCATGAGGCTATTTTCAGGATTCTTGCTGCAAAGGGTTTTGACAATAGATGGATTACATGGGTTGGGCAGATACTGTCATCTGACACTTCTTCTGTCTTGCTCAATGGAGTACCTGGCAATCATTTCAAGTGCAAATGTGGAGCCAAGCAAGGGGACCCAGTCTCTCCATTGCTCTTTGTTATTGCTGCTGATCTTTTACAGACTTTGATTAACAATCTTCTTCAGCAGGGTTTGATAAGCAGGCCTCTGCCAACACATGATCCTGATTTTCCAGTGGTACAGTATGCTGATGACACACTGTTATTCTTAAAAGCTGATAGGGATCAATTGGGGGCTCTGAAACCAGTGTTATATTCCTTTTCCGAGGCAAATGGTCTTCAGATTAACTTTCATAAATCTTCAATGTACCCCATTAATGTGATTGACCAGGAGGCTACTGATCTTGCTGCCTTCTTTGGCTGTAAGTTAGGCAAGATGCCCTTCACATATCTGGGACTGCCTGTTGGGACTACCAGGCCTAAAATTGTGGATCTTCTTCCCTTGGTGGATTGTATGGAGAGGAGATTGACAGCAAGTTCTTGGTTCTTACCTCAGGGAAGCAGGTTGCAATTAGTTAATTCTGTCATTTCTTCTTTGCCTATCTTCTTCCTTTGTACCCTGTCAATCCCTCAAGGTATTTTGAAGCAGTTGGAAAGGATCCAAAGGCAGTGTCTATGGAGGAAATATGGTCAGGAGAAGGGCCATTCTTTGGCAGCTTGGCCTCTTGTTTGCAGGCCCAAGGCAAAGGGGGGGTCTTGGAATCCTAAATCTGGGTTTGCAAAATCAAGCTCTGCTTCTGAAATTTTTGAATAAATTCTACAATAAAATGGATGTGCCTTGGGTACAGTTAATTTGGGATTCTTACTATTTTGAACGAATTCCTCATGATACCACCCTTTGTGGTTCTTTTTGGTGGAAGGATGTCTGCAAGTTGATGGATAATTTCAGAGCAGTGACTGAGGTTAATGTTCACAGTGGAGACACTGTGTTATTCTGGTCTGACCGTTGGCAAATTGGGAACAGTCATGTGCCTCTTCTGGATCGATTTCCTAGATTGTATTCATTTTGCCTCCACAAAAACCTCCCAGTCAAGGAAGTATTTCTGGCTGATAGCTTGCAAGATCTTTTTTTCTTGCCCCTCACTGAGCAAGCTCATCAAGAATTGCAGCAGCTTTCGACCCTAATGGGATCGTTCCATCTGGATTCCAACTGCAATGATCTTTGGGAATGGAGGCATGGAAAGAAATCTTCCTATACTGCAAAAAAGTTTTATGACTTTGCATACCAGCCTATGGTAGCAAACCCAATTTTGAGATGGATTTTGAACAGTTGCTGTACCATGTCAATCAAGATGTTTGCCTGGCTTGTTATAATGGACAGGGTTAACACCAAGGACATGACTCAAATAAGGAAATGGAAGATTAATGATGGACCACAATGTGTTCTTTGCCCAACATGGACTTTGGAGGACAGAAATAATCTTTTCTTCCAATGTAACTTCAGTGCTCGTGTATGGATCTACCTGCAGATTCACTGGAAAGACAGTCAGGATATGGTGGAGATTGCCTTGCATGCTAAAAAGGAGTTCAACAAGCCTTTCTTCGCTGAAGTGGTGTTTACTACCTGGTGGAACATTTGGAAGGTTAGAAATGACAGGGCTTTCAGGAACATCAGGCCTTCCTTCAGAGCATGGAGATATGGATTCATTCATGATCTCACTCTGCTTTCTCATAGAATCAAGCAGAAGCACAAGGAGGCATTACTTAAATGGATTGATTTCCTTCCTCCTTGAGGGGAGTTGTTTTGGTTACCCTCTGTACATTTGTATTTTCTAGGATTAGTTTTTCTGTATAGCTTTCTTTTGTTGTTCTTTTTTCTCCTTTTTCTTCCTCTTCTTGAGGGAACTTTGTACTAGTCCTGTTTTGTCTTTGCTTTTAATAAAATGCTGTGGGGTGTAAGCCCTGCAGTCTTCAAGGTCAAAAAGACCCCAATAATAAAACATACAACTCAAACCAATCATGATCATCAATCAACCCTAGGACAAAACGAATCTACTCAAACATCATAGGTTTGCCATACATCATTGGGAAATAATATATAGCGTTGAGCACCATGTTTGAGTAGAGATTACAATAGGGAGAAGAGGTGTTACACCGCTGTATAGAGGGGGAAAGAGTTGGTGATGACGGCAGCGAAGTTGTTGGTGTAGATCACCGTCATGATGATGGCCCCGGCGGTGTTCCGGCGCCACCGGGAGAGAGGGGGAGAGAGCCCCCCTTCTTCTTCTTCTTATTCTTCTTCTTCTTCCTTAACCTCCCCCTAGATGGGAGAAGGGTTTCCCCTCTGGTCCTTGGCCTCCATGGTGGCGGAGGGGCGAGAGCCCCTCCGAGATTGGATCTCTCTCTCCGTTTCCTTCTTTTTCTGTGCTCCCAGATTCTGGCCTTTCACCGTTTCTTAAATTCCCGGAGAATCGTAACTCCGATTGGGCTGAAATTTTAACACGATTTTTATTTGGATATTAGCTTTCTTGTGCCAGAAGAAGGGCACCAACCGCCTTACGGGGTGACCACAAGGGCCCAGGGCACACCCTACCCCCTGGGGCGCGCCCCCCTGATGCCTTGTGCCCCCTCGGGCATCGTCTCCCGTTGATTCCAATTCCCAAAATTCACATATATTCCAAAAAATTTCCGTAAGTTTTTATCGCGTTTGGACTCTGTTTGATATGGATTTTCTGCGAAACAAAAAACATGCAACAAACAGGAACTGACATTGGGCACTGGATCAATATGTTAGTCCCAAAAATAGTATAAAAAGATGCCAAAAGTATATGAAAGTTGTATAATATTGGCATGGAACAATAAAAAATTATAGATACGACGGAGACGTATTACCATATTCCATGCTAGACACATTATAGGAGGTTCCCAAACAGAAAGGTAAAGTTTTACTCCCCGTCCTCCAACAAACACTAGCCATGGCTAGCCGAATCCTCGGGTGCCCACCATACCAACAACAATACGGGGGAGTTTTGTTTCATTATTATATTTTAATTTTGCTCATAGGACTGGGCATCCCAACTACCAGCCACTTTCTCATGAATGACAAGCGAATAAACACTCATCGTGAGAATAACCCACCTAGCATGGAAGATAATGACCACCCCCTATCACTTCATGAGTGATTTGGGCATACAAAACAAATTATTATTTGAAGATTTAAGGTTTGGCACATGCAAATTTATTTGGAATGACATGTAATTACGGCATATAGGTAGGTATGGTGGACGCATATGGAATAACTTTGGGTTTACGGAAGTGGATGCACAACCAGTATTCCCGCTTAGTACAAGTGAAGGTTAGCAAATAGACTGAGGAGTGACCAACTAGAGAGCGACAACGGTCATAAACATACATTGGGATTAATCAACATTGAATACAAGCATGAGTAGGATATAAAACACCATGAACATAAATATCATGGAGGCTTTGTTGGTTTTGATTCAATTACATGCGTGAACATGTGCCAAGTCAAGCCACTTGAATCATTCAGAGGAGGATACCATCCTGTCATACTGCATCATAACCATTTTAAATGCATGTTGACACACAAGATGAACCATTATCCACCCCTAGCTATTAAGCATGGCATGAGTAACTATGATCTCTAATTGTCATTGCAAACATGTTTACTCATAATAGGTTGAATCAAGAACAACGAGCTAATCATATTTACAAAAACAAAATAGGTTGAGTTCATACCATGTTTTCTTCACCTCAATCAATTCATCAAATTTCGTCATTATTGCCTTTCACTTGTACGACCGAACGATGTGAAAAATAATAATAGGAGTACACCTACCGTGGACTAAGCTGGAATCTGCAAACATTTATTCAAAGGAGAAGACAAGGTAATATGGGCTCTTCTTTAGATCAACAATAATGCATATGAGAGCCACTCAACATTTTCATTGTGGTCTTCTCCTTACAACCCAAAGAAAAGAAAAGAATTTCAAATAATCACACTAAAATATTCTTGGAGTTTTTGTTTTTCTCTGAAGGAAGCAAAACGAAAGAGAAACAAAAAACAAAAAACTATATACACAAGAAAACTCCCAACAAGCAAAAGAAGAACGAGAAATATTTTTGGATTTTCTTTTAATATAACTAACTACTAAACACATAAAATCGGAGAGGAAAACCAGAAAGAAACGAGAAATATTTTTGAGTTTTCACAATTTTTCAAACACACGAGAAGAAAGAAAAATAAAGCTAACATGGATTATACAATGAAAAAGGATGAACACCGACAATTGGAATGAATATGTGATGCATGAATGTAATGTCAGTGAGAAATACGTACTCCCCCAAGCTTAGGCTTTTGGCCTAAGTTGGTCTATGGTCACGGCTGGCCTGGATGATACCCGAAGTTGTACGGGTTGAACTGGATCGCAGTTGCCACCGCTTGGTGGGCTGCCTCGTTGAGGCGAGCGGTCTCCCTCGCCCTCTCATGCTCCTCTGCATCCTCCATATGTTTGAAATATCTCTGTTTTTCCTGAAAGTTAAAGAAGGCAGGAGCAGGAAGCGTAATATGGAAGACGTGGCGCCTATTAAAAAATAGTATGTACTGGAATGGCAGGTCGCCCCTTTCAAGAAACTGGAAACGTTCCATAGAGGCATAATCAAGGAAAGCAGGCGGCAACTGAGTATCATTTTTGTTTATCGGTACCCTAAGATAATTAGCTAAACGAGTGGCATAAATTCCACCATATAAATCTCCATCTAAGGCATTATTATGTAACCAATTGCAACAATGGCCCCCAAGTTAAATAGTTTATTGTTCATTACCGCACTCTTAAGAATGCTCAGATCAGAGGCGCAAAGGTGACTACGATCATGTTTACCGTTAATGCCTCTACCTATGAAGAGAGAAAAATAATGTAAAGCAGGAAAGTGAATGCTCGCTATAGTAGCTTGTGTTATGCCTCTAGTCTCACCCCTAGTGATGCTAGCAAGGAACTCTATACAATCAGATTTACGAGGTTCAGTGTAAGTGCCCCATTGCGGAATTTTGCACACTTCATTAAATTCTTCAAGGTCCATGCGGAATGAGTTTTCATAGAGATTAAATATAACAGCACGCATATTGCATGGACTCAATACTCAAATTTCCGCACAAAAGAATCAGTGAGATTATAATATTGCAAGCACTTATCTGACATGAAGTCCGTCAAGCCGGCATTGTGCACGTACATATCGAATTCTTCCTTGAAACCGGCTCGAGTCATGAAGCAATCTCATGGCTATTCGCAAGGTTGCGCTAGAGCTTCCCGTGGTGATTCAAGGTCCAACTCACGTAAAGAAAGCCTTGGGGATTTCTTACTCGAGGAACCACCTAGGAACATCTTCCTAAACATTTTCTCCCTCTGAAAATTTCTGAAAAAAAATTTAGTAACTCAAAATAAAAGTGAAACAAACTCAACAAAATCAATAGCAACTACTCCCACAAGTGTCTAGAGGCCATATCATGTACTAAAACTAGTTTAAACCATATAAATTTGACATGCAAGCTCAAGAACATGGTCACCAACAGTTGCTAAATGAGCAAATAATAAACCACTAGAACAAAAACTAATTGGACCAACGGAGGAGTCACATACCGATGAGCAATCACCCAAAACAGTTTTGGAAACAAAATTACGAGCAAGGAGATCAAAAATCGTAGCAAGAAGAGCAAGAACACAGGCTATGGAGCAAGTTTGATTTTTTCTGAAGGAAGAGGATGAGCATGGGTGGCAACAATAAGTGAGAGGGCCTACGTGGGCCCCACAAGCTTGCTAGGCGTGTCCTGTCAGCTTGTGACTCACAGGTGCAACCCCTGGGGTGTGTTCAGTGCCACTAATTTTTAAATTTTGCAGAAAAAAATCATATTAAATTTTCAGGGCGTTCTGAGAACTTTTATTTTTTGGTCATTTTTTATTGCATGGATAATTCAGAAAACAGCATAATCATGGCATTTCTACTTTATTAATTCTAATTAACAGAAAGTAAAAGGTGGGTACAGAGAGTTGTGTTTACTAAATTCATCGACCACATGCCCGTCAAAAGGAATCTATTAATAAGGTTGATCAAGTCTTATTAACAAACTTTTTCCGAATGACACAAGACCAGAGAATCTTCGTATAACTCTAGGTTACCACAACGGGGATATGCATGTACCCAACAATAAGAATTTCATATTTTTTTGACAGTAGGAATAGGGAATTCAAAACCTCCAATAGTAATTGTTGAAATTTTCCCAATGGAATTGATACTATTCACTTGAGGTTGTTTCTTCGGAAAGTGTACTATATGCTCATTACCATTGACATGAAAAGTGACATTGCCTTTGTTGCAGTCAATAACAACCCCTGCAGTATTCAAAAAGGGTCTACCAAGGATGATCAACATACTGCTATCGCGGGATACCACGACCACCTATGGGGCTAGGGGGCCCCTTGCTGGTTCAGCAGGGGACGTCGCGTTGCACAAAGAGCAGACCAGCGCATGACAGCACGACAGAGAGCACACAAGCAATTTACCCAGGTTTAGGGCACCGCGAGGCGTAAAACCCTAGTCCTGCTTTGGTGGATTCATGGTGGAATGGAGGTGGTGAAGTGTAGTACACTTGCCCAGCAGGGGTTGCCTTAGGGCAGTAGCGACTACGCGCGTATGGGGGTGTGGGTTCATCAACCTCCAACCCTCTCTACGATTCCCATGGGCCTCCTTTTATAGATAAAGGGGTTACCACAGTGGCAAAGTAGTCATTATGCACTGATATGATAGAGAACAGTGGTATCATACCTAACTCTGCGGGCTGAGAGGGTGCATTAAATGCACCGCTTAGTGTCACATCATTGGTTGCCCGGCAAGGCTTGCCGGGCTATCTTGGCAGGTCCACGCCTGTTCTCTTGACACGTCGCATGACGGGTGTCATTCATGGGTTTCTCCTGTAGGAAATGGCTGCCATGTGGAGAATGGCTGTCACTTAATCGTCTTGAGACTTGACACCGCATTGATCGACGACGTGGGTCATGCTTGAGTGATTGGTGAGGTGGTTTTGCCTCCGCGAGCCCGGGCAGGTCCTGTCGGGGTGTTTCTATTATCCGTTTCTGGGGGTGGCCTTGCCCCTTGCCGGGCTCGCCTGCTCGGCAAGGGAGGCCTTTCTCTTGGCGATATCTTGCTTCTCTGGCTCGATCTTGGTCTCTCTGGGCTGCATGTTGGTTCTTTGAATCTCTTGGTTTCTTGTATTCTGACTTGGGCTGGTGCTTCAATCTTGTCCTTGTGCCTGTACAAAGTCTGGGCAATAGACCGAGGGTTTGTTGCACCGACAAAAGCCCCCGGGCCTGCCCCGAACGCGCTGTTGAGCGTCATTGGGGTAGGGCCTAATAAGTGCACAGGCAGGGTTGCTGAAGAGGCTGGTCTCTTGGAGTCTTCATTTCTGCTTCATTAGCCTTGATTCCGAGCCAATTTCCGGTTTTCCCGTGCGTTGTGTAAAGCCAATAGTGGTGGGACCGCTCCATTGATGGCCCGTGAATGACTTTAACGCATGGGGTAGAAACTACCAATTTACTCTTCCCACAGCGTGCCCTTATCCTCAACCGTGTATGCTGCATGCATCATGTGGGGTAGGTAACGGAGGCGCGTGGCACGGGAGAGCATCAAGGTGAGGGCCCAGTCATCTTGAATTGGCGGAGGAGGATGGTGGCCGCCCGTTGATGGAGCAGCTGCCCTCCCTGCCCAGCCTATAAAAGGGAAGGGCTGATTCATCCATCTTTGCATTCCTCCAAAGAGGCAATAATAAAGTTGTTATTTACATTTCCTTATATCATGATAAATGTTTATTATTCATGCTAGAATTGTATTAAACAGAAACTTAGTACATGTGTGAATACATAGACAAACAGAGTGTCCCTAGTATGCCTCTACTTGACTAGCTCGTTAATCAAAGATGGTTAAGTTTCCTAGCCATAGACATGTGTTGTCATTTGATGAACGGGATCACATCATTAGAAAATGATGTGATGGACAAGATCCATCCGTTAGCTTAGCATTATGATCGTTTAGTTTTATTGCTATTGCTTTCTTCATGACTTATACATGTTCCTATGACTATGAGATTATGCAACTCCCGAATACCGGAGGAACACCTTGTGTTCTATCAAACGTCACAACATAACTGGGTGATTATAAAGATGCTCTACATGTGTCTCTGAAGGTGTTTATTGGGTTGGCATAGATCAAGATTAGGATTTGTCACTCCGTGTATCGGAGAGGTATCTCTGGGCCCTCTCGGTAATGCACATCACTATAAGCCTTGCAAGCAATGTAACTAATGAGTTAGTTGCAGGATGATGCATTACAGAACGAGTAAAGAGACTTACCCGTAACGACATTGAACTAGGTATGATGATATCGACGATTGAATCTCGGGCAAGTAACATACCGATGACAAAGGGATGTATGTTGTTATGCGGTTTGACCGATAAAGATCTTCGTAGAATATGTAGGAGCCAATATGAGCATCCAGGTTCCGCTATTGGTTATTGACCAGGGACGCGTCTCGGTCTTGTCTACATAGTTCTCGAACCCGTAGGGTCCGCACGCTTAACGTTCGATGACGATTTGTATTATGAGTTATGTGATATGATGACCGAAGTTTGATCGGAGTCCCGGATGAGATCACGGACATGAAGAGGAGTCTCGAAATAGTCGAGAGGTGAAGATCCATATATTGGAAGGTTATATCCGGACACCAGAATGGTTTCGGGAAGTATCAAATAAGTTTTGGAGTACCGGGGGTTACCGGAACCCTCCCCGGGAAGTTAATGGGCCACACATGGGCCTTAGTGGAGGAGAGAGGTCCGCCCAGGGAGGTGGCGTGCGCCCCCCCCCTTGCCAATCCGAATTGGTCAAGGGGTGGCGGCGACGCCCCCCTTCCCTCTCCTACTCCTCCTCTCTTTCCCTCTTTGCTATTCCGAAAAAGGAAAAAGGAGAGGGGAATCCTACTTGGACTTGGGAGTGCTAGTAGGACTCCCCACACCTGGCACGCCCCCCTTGGGCCGGCCACCTCTCCTCCCCCCTTTATATACGTGGGAGGGGCACCCCAAAGACACACCAAGTCTTCGCTTAGCCGTGTGCGATGCCCCCCTCCACAGTTACACACCTCGGTCATATCGTCGTAGTGCTTAGGCGAGGCTCTGCGCCGGTAACATCATCATCACCGTCGCCATGCAGTCGTGCTGACGGAACTCTCCCTCGGCCTCAACTGGATCAAGAGCTCGAGGGATTTCATCGAGCTGAACGTGTGCTAAACGCGAATGTGCCGTATGTTTGGTACTTGGATCGGTTGGATCGCAAAGACATTCGACTACATCAACCGCGTTACTAAAACGCTTCCGCTTTCGGTCTACAAGGGTACGTGGACAAACTCTTCCCGCTCATTGCTATGCTTCTCCTTTTGGGGAACGTGGTAATTTCAAAAATTTCCTATGAAGGTGATGCATAGCAATGAGAGGGGAGAGTGTGTCCACGTACCCTCGTAGACCGAAAGCGGAAGCGTTATGACAACGCAGTTGATGTAGTCGTACGTCTTCACGATCTGCACACGTTCAGCTCGGTGACGTCCCTCGAACTCTAGATCCAGCTGAGGCCGAGGGAGAGTTTCGTCAGCACAACGGCGTGGTGACGGTGATGATGAAGTTACCGGCGCAGGGCTTCGCCTAAGCACTATGACGATATGACCGAGGTGTAAAACTGTGCAGGGGGCACCGCACACGGCTAAGAGATTGTCTGTTGTGCCTTTGGGGTGCACCCCTGTCCCCGTATATAAAGGAGGAGAGGAGGAGGCCAGCTAACAAGGGACGCGACAGGGAGAGGGGAGTCCTACTAGGACTCCAGTCCTAGTAGGATTGGGCCCCACCCTTTTTTCCTTCTACCGGAGGGGGAAAAAGGGGAAGGAGAGGGAGTAGGAGAAGGAAAGGGGGTGTCGCCCCCTTCCCAAGTCCAATTTGGCCTCCTCCCTTGTGGGGGGCACACCAGCCCCTTGTGGGCTGGTTAGCCTCCCTCCTATGGCCCATAAGGCCCATATCTTTCCCGGGGTTCCTGTAACCTCCCGGTACTCCGAAAAATGCCCAAATCACTCGGAACCATTCCGATGTCCGAATGCAACCTTCCAATATATGAATATTTACCTCGCTAACATTTCGAGACTCCTCATGATGTCCATGATCTCATCCGGGACTCCGAACAAACTTCGGTCATCAAATCACATAACTCATAATACAAATCATCATCGAACGTTAAGCGTGCGGACCCTACGGGTTCGAGAACTATGTAGACATGACCGAGACACTTCTCTGGTCAATAACCAATAGCAGAACCTCGATGCTCATATTGGCTCCTACATATTCTACGAAGATCTTTATTGGTCAAAGTGCATAACAACATATGTTGTTTCCTTTGTCATCGGTATGTTACTTGCCCGAGATTCGATCGTCGGTATCATCATACCTAGTTCAATCTCGTTACCGGCAAGTCTCTTTACTTGTTCTGTAACACTTCATACCGCAACTAACTCATTAGTCACAATGCTTGCAAGGCTTATAGTGATGAGTATTACCGAGAGGGCCCAGAGATACCTCTTCGTAACACGGAGTGACAAATGCTAATCTCGATCTATGCCAACCCAACAAACACCTTTAGAGACACCTGTAGAGCACCTTTATAATCACCCATTTACGTTGTGATGTTTGGTAGCACACAAAGTTTTCCTCCGGTATTCGGAGTTGCATAATCTCATAGTCTGAGGAACATGTATACGTCATGAAGAAAGCAGTAGCAATGAAACTTTAACGATCATAATGCTAAGCTAACGGATGGGTCATGTCCATCACATCATTCTCCTAATGATGTGATCCCGTTCATCAAATGAGAACACATGTCTATGGTTAGGAAACATAACCATCTTTGATAAACGAGCTAGTCAAGTGGAGGCATACTAGGGACACTTATGTTTTGTCTATGTATTCACACATGTACTAAGTTTCCAGTTAATACAATTCTAGCATGAATAATAAACATTTATCATGATATAAGGAAATAATAGAAACTTTATTATTGCCTATAGGGCATATTTCCTTCATCTCCTAGATAGATCTTGCATGATCGTAGGAATTTTTTTTGAAATACTACATTCCCCAACAGTGGCATCCAAGCCTGGTTTATGCATAGATGTTATATGCACGAGTAGAACACAAAGAGTTGTGGGTGATAATAGTCATACTGCTTACCAACAACTTCTTACTTTGATTCACCGGTATTGTTGGATGAAGCGGCCCGGACCGACATTACATGACCGCGTTCATGAGACTGGTTCTACCGACGTGCTTCGCACAAAGGTGGCTAGCGGGTGTCTGTTTCTCCACCTTTAGTTGAATCAAGTTTGACTATGCCCAGTCCTTGTTGAAGGTTAAAACAACACACTTGACAAAAAATCGTTGTGGTTTTGATGCGTAGGTAAGAACGGTTCTTGCTTGAAGCCCGTAGCAGCCACCTAAAACTTGCAACAACAAAGTAGAGGACGTCTAACTTGTTTTTGCAGGGCATGTTGTGATGTGATATGGTCAAGACGTGATGAGATATGAATTGTTGTATGAGATGATCATGTTTTGTAGAAGTCATTGGCAACTGGCAGGAGTCTTATAGTTGTCGCTTTATTGTATGAAATGCAATCGCCATGTAATTTCTTTACTTTATCACTAAGCGGTAGCAATAGTCGTAGAAGCAATAGTTGGCAAGACGACAACGATGCTACGATGGAGATCAAGGTGTCAAGCCGGTGACGTTGGAGATCATGACGGTGCTTTGGAGATGGAGATCAAGGATACAAGTGGATGATGGCCATATCATGTCACATATTTTGATTGCATGTGATGTTTATCTTTTATTCATCTTATTTTTCTTAGTTCGGCGGTAGCATTATAAGATGATCCCTCACTAAATTTCATGGTATAAGTGTTCTCCCTGAGGATGCACCATTGCTACAGTTCATCGTGCCGAGACACCACATGATGATCGGGTGTGATAAGCTCTACGTTCACATATAACAGGTGCAAGCCAGTTTGGCACACGCAGAATACTCGGGTTAAACTTGACGAGCCTAGAAAATGTAGATATGGCCTCGGAACACTGAGACTGAAAGGTCGAACGTGAATCATATAGTAGATATGATCAACATGGTGATGTTCACCATTCAAAACCACTCCATCTCACATGATGATCGGACATGGTTTAGTTGATATGGATCACGTGATCATTTAGATGACTAGATGTTTATCTAAGTGGGAGTTGTTAAGTAATATGATTAATTGAACCTTAATTTATCATGAACTTAGTCTTGATAGTATTTACATATCTATGTTGTAGATCAATAGCTCGCGTATAGCTCCCCTATTTTATTTTTGATATGTTCCTAGAGAAAACTAAGTTGAAAGATGATAGTAGCAATGATGCGGACTAGGTCCGTGATCTGAGGATTATCCTCATTGCTGCACAGAAGAATTATGTCCTTGATGCACCGCTAGGTGACAGACCTATTGCAGGAGTATATGCAAACGTTATGAACGTTTGGCAAGCTCGATATGATGACTACTTGATAGTTTAGTGCACCATGCTTTACGGCTTAAAAACGGGACTTCAGAAATGTTTTGAACGTCATGGAGCATATGAGATGTTCCAAGAGTAGAAATTAGTATTTCAGACTGATGCCTGTGTCAAGAGGTATGAGACTTCTGACAATACTTTGCCTACAAGGCTGAGGAGAATAGCTCAACAAGTGAGCATGTGCTCAGATTGTCTGGGTACTACAATCGCTTGGATCAAGTGGGAGTTAATCTTCCAGATAATATAGTGATTGATAGTGTTCTCTAGTCACTATCACGAAGCTACTAGAACTTCGTCATGAACTATAATATGCAAGGGATGACGAAAACGATTCCCGAGCTCTTTGCCATGCTAAAATCAGCGAAGGTAGAAATCAAGAAAAAGCATCAAGTGTTGATGGTTGACAAGACCACTAGTTTCAAGTAAAAGGCAAAGGAAAAGAAAGGGAACTGCAAGAAGAATGGAAAGCAAGTTGCCACTCCCATGAAGAAACCCAAAGCTAGACCCAAGCCTGAAACTGAGTGCTTCGACTGCAAAGGAAATGGTCACTGGAAGTGGAACTACCCTAGATACTTGGTGGATAAGAAGGATGGCAAAGTGAACAAAGCTATATTTGATATACATGTTATTGATGTGTACTTTACTAGTGTTTATAGCAACCCCTCAGTATTTTATACTGGTTCAGTTGCTAAGAGTAGTAACACAAAAACAAGAGTTGTAAGATAAACACAGACCAGTTAGGGATGAGGTGACGATGTGTATTGGAAATGATTCCAAGGTTGATAAGATCACCATCGCACACTCCTTTTACCGTCGGGATTAGTGTTGAACCTAAAATAAATGTTATTTGGTGTTTGCGTTGAGCATGAATATGATTGGATCATGTTTATTGCAATACGGTTATTCATTTAAGTCAAAGAATAATTGTTGTTCTGTTTACATGAATAAAACCTTCTATGGTCATACACTTAATATAAATGGTTTATTGAATCTCGATCATAGTGATACACATATTCACAATATTGAAGCCAAAAGATGCAAGGTTAATAATGATAGTGCACCTTATTTGTGGCACTACCGTTTAGGTCATATTGGTGTAAAGCGCATGAAGAAACTCCATGCCGATGGGATTTTGGAATCACTTGAAGCTTGCGAACCATGCCTCGTGGGCAAGACGACTAAGACTCCGTTCTCCAGAACAATGGAGTGAGCAACTGACTTTTTGGAAATAATACGTACTGATGTATGCGGTCCGATAAGTGTTGAGGCTCACGACGGCTATCGTTATTTTATAACCTTCACAGATGATTTGAGCAGATATGGGTATATCTACTTGATGAAACATAAGTCTGAAACATTTGAAAAGTTCAAAGAATTTCAGAGTGAAGTGGAAAATCATTGTAACAAGAAAATAAAGTTTCTACGATCTGATCGTGGAGGTGAATATTTGAGTTATGAGTTTGGTCTTCATTTGAAACAATGTGGAATAATTTCACAACTCACGCCACCTGGAACACCACAATGTAATGGTGTGTCCGAACGTCATAACCGTACTTTATTGGATATGGTGCGATCTATGATGTCTCTTATCGATTTACCACTATCATTTTGGGATTATGCATTGGAGACAGCTGCATTCACGTTAAATAGGGCACAATCTAAATCCGTTGAGACAACACCGTATGAACTATGGTTTAGCAAGAAACCTAAGTTATTGTTTCTTGAAGTTTGGGGCTATGATGCTTATGTGAAAAAGCTTCAACCTAATAAGCTCGAACCCAAATCGGAGAAATGCGTCTTCATAGGATACCCAAAGGAGTCTGTTGGGTACACCTTCTATCACAGATCCGAAGGCAAGTATTCGTTGCTAAGAATGGATCCTTCTAGAGAAGGAGTTTCTCTTCAAAGAAGTGAGTGGGAGGAAAGTAGAACTTGATAAGGCAATTTTACCTTCTCCCCAATTGGAAAGTAGTTCATCACAGAAATCGGTTCCAATGATGCCTACACCAATTAGTGAGGAAGTTAATGATGATGATCATGAAACTTCAGATCAAGTTGCTACCGAACCTCGTAGGTCAACCAGAGTACGTTCCGCACCAGAGTAGTACCGGAATCCTATTATGGAAGTCATGTTACTAGACCATGATGAACCTACGAACTATGAGGAAGTGATGATGAGCCCAGATTCTGCGAAATGACTCGAAGCCATGAAATCTGAGATGGGATCCATGTATGAGAACAACGTATGGACTTTGGTGGACTTGTCCGATGATCGGCAAGCCATAGAGAATAAATGGATCTTCAAGAGGAAGACATGCGCTGATAGTAGTGTTACTATCTACCAAGCTAGACTTGTCGGAAAAAGGTTTTTGACAAGTTCAAGCTGTTGACTACAATGAGATTTTCTCACTCGTAGCGATGTTGAAATCTGTCCGAATCATGTTAGCAATTGCCGCATTTTACGAAATCTGGCAAATGTATATCAAAACTACATTCCTTAGTGGATTTATTAAAGAAGAGTTGTATATGATGCAACCAGAAGGTTTTATCAATCCTAAAGGGGCTAACAAAATGTGCAAGCTCCAGCGATCCATCTATGGACTGGTGCAAGCATCTCAGAGTTGGAATATCTGCTTTGATGAGTTGATCAAAGCATATAGTTTTATACAGACTTACAGTGAAGACTGTATTTACAAGAAAGTGAGTGGGAGCACTACAGCCTTTCTGATAAGTATATGTGAATGACATATTGTTGATCG
Source organism: Aegilops speltoides (assembly GCA_021437245.1). Lineage (NCBI taxonomy): Eukaryota > Viridiplantae > Streptophyta > Magnoliopsida > Poales > Poaceae > Aegilops > Aegilops speltoides. Next base: position 365,812,151 of record CM038141.1, on the reverse strand, counting down.
GAAATGATGTAGAATTTTCTGGAAAGCATAAAGGAGTGTTTGAAAAGAGTTTTTCAAAGAAAGACCTCGGTGAAGCTTCTTACATCTTGAGCATCAAGATCTATAGAGATAGATCAAGAAGCTTGATAAGTTTTTTCAATGAGTACATACCTTGACATGATTTTGAAGAAGTTCAAAATGGAACAGTCAAAGAAGGAGTTCTTGCCTGTGTTGCAAAGTGTGAAGTTGAGTAAAGACTCAAACCCAAGCATGGCAGAAAATAGAAGAGAATGAAAAGTCATTCCCTATGCCTAAGCCATAGGTTCTATGAAGTATGCTATGTTGTGTACCAGACCTATTGTGTACCTCACCATGAATTTTGCAAGAGGGTACAATAGTGACCCAGGAGTAGATCACTGGACATCGGTCAAAAAAATTATCCTTAGTGGAATAAGGATATGTTTCTCGGTTATGGAGGTGACAAAAAGTTTGTCGTAAAGGGTTACGTCGATGCAAGCTTTGACACTAATCCGGATGACTCTAAGTCTCAATCTGGATACATATTGAAAGTATGAGCAATTAGCTAGAGTAGCTCCGTGCAGAGTATTGTAGACATAGAAATTTGCAAAATACATATGGATCTGAATGTGGCAGACTCGTTGACTAAACCTCTCTCACAAGCAAAACATGATCACATCTTAGTACTCTTTGGGTGTTAATCACATGGCGGTGTGAACTATATTACTGACTCTAGTAAACCCTTTGGGTGTTGGTCACATGTTGATGTGAACTATGGGTGTTAATCACATGGTGATGTGAACTATTGGTGTTAAATCACATGGCAATATGATCTAGTTTATTGACTCTAGTGCAAGTGGGAGACTGAAGAAAATATGCCCTAGAGGCAATAATAAAGTTGTTATTTATATTTACTTATATCATGATAAATGTTTATTATTCATGCAAGAATTGTATTGAACGGAAACTTAGTACAAGTGTGAATACATAGACAAACAGAGTGTCCCTAGTATGCCTCTACTTGACTAGCTCGTTAATCAAAGATGGTTAAGTTTCCTGGCCAAAGACATGTGTTGTCATTTGACGAATGGGATCACATCATTAGAGAATGATGTGATGGACAAGACCCATCCGTTAGCTTAGCATTATGATCATTTAGTTTTATTGGTATTGCTTCATGACTTATACATGTTCCTCTAACTATGAGATTATGCAACTCGAATACCGGAGGAACACCTTGTGTGCTATCAAACATCACAACGTAACTTGGTGATTATAAATATGCTCTACAGGTGTCTCCGAATGTGTTTATTGGGTTGGCATAGAGCAAGATTAGGATTTGTCACTCCGTGTATCAGAGAGGTATCTTTGGGCCCTCTCGGTAATGCACATCACTATAAGCCTTGCAAGCAATCTGACTAATGAATTAGTTGCGGGATGATGCATGAAGGAACAAGTAAAGAGACCTGCTAGTAACGAGATTGAACTAGGTATGATGATACCGATGATCGAATCTCGGGCAAGTAACATACCGATGACAAAGGGAACAACGTATGTTGTTATGCGTTTTGACCGATAAAGATCTTCGTAGAATATGTAGGAGCCAATATGAGCATCTAGGTTCCGGAATTGGTTATTGATCAGAGATGTGTCTCGGTCATGTTTACATAGTTCTCGAACCCGTAGGGTCCGCACGCTTAACATTCGATGATGATTTGTATTATGAGTTATGTGATATGATGACCAAAGTTTGTTCGGAGTCCCGGATGAGATCACGAACATGACGAGGAGTCTTGAAATAGTCGAGTGGTGAATATTCATATATTGGAAGGTTATATTCGGACACCAGAATGGTTTCGGAAGTATCGGATAAGTTTCAGAGTACCGGGGGTTATCGGAACCCTCCCCGGGAAGTTAATGGGCCAGACATGGCCTTAGTGCAGGAGAGAGGGCCGGCCAGAGAGGTGGCGCTCCCCCCATTTCCAATCTGAATTGGACAAGTGGTTGGGGCGGGGGTCCCCCTTCCCTCTCCTACTCCTCCTCTCTTTCCCTCTTTGCTATTCCGAAAAAGGAAAAAGGAGAGGGGGGTCCTACTTTGACTAGGGAGTCCTAGTAGGACTCCCCACACCTGGCGCGCCCCCCTTGGGCCAGCCACCTCTGCTCCCCCCTTTATATATGTGGGAGGGGGCACATCAAGTCTTCTCTTAGCCGTGTGCGGTGCCCCCCTCCACAGTTACACACCTCGGTCATATCATCGTAGTGCTTAGGCGAAGCCCTGCGCCGGTAACATCATCATCACCGTCGCCACACCGTCATGCTGAGGAAACTCTCCCTCGGACTCAACTGGATCAAGAGCTCGAGGGACGTCATCGAGCTGAACGTGTGCTGAACATGGAGGTGCCGTACATTCGGTACTTGGATCGGTTGGATCGCGAAGACGTTCGACTACATCAACCGCGTTACTAAAACGCTTCCGCTTCCGGTCGACGAGGGTACGTGGACACACTCTTCCCGCTCGTTGCTATGCTTCTCCTAGATAAGTCTTGCGTGATCGTAGGAATTTTTTTGAAATACTACGTTCCCCAACATCCTCATCTTCTCATCTTTTGCTTCTGCTGGCTATGTTGGAGGGGAGAGCCTGGGGCCAGCTCCCGGGCTCTTGCTTGGCATCTCCCTCGGATCTAAGAGGGAAATTCGGGCGGCGCAGCGCCGACGTCGGGAGTGGCAACCCAGGTGTGCTTGCCACCGGGTCGCCCGTGGCCTTCACCTCAGTGGGAGGGGACGCGAGCGACATCGTGTCGCGGCTTAAAGTAGGCATAGCACGTGGCAGTTGATTGCTCCCCATTCTTCTTCCTCTGGCGGCATCGGGGAGGATCCGTAGGAGAGATTCGCCGCCAATAGGGGCGAATCTGGCTCCTCCCAGGAGTGTCTCTCTCATCGTCTAGGAAGGCTCCCTGTTTTCTCACACATCTTCGGGACGTGCGCTGGCTTCTAATGTCAGGGCTCCCGGGGACGACCATGCTCTCTGTGGGAGGATTTAGAGAGCATGGTGCCCGGCGCGGCGGTCGTGCCGAGGTCCTCGGGTGGTAGTCATGCGGACGGCAGCACAACCCACGACGCGTCAAGAACGGGGACTGACAATCCACAAGTATAGGGGATCAATTGTAGCCTCTTTCGATAAGTAAGAGTGTTGAACCCAATGAGGAGCTAAAGGTAGAACAAATATTCCCTCAAGTTCTATCGACCACCAATACAACTCTACGCACGCTTAACATTCGCTTTACCTAGAACAAGTATGAAACTAGAAGGACTTTGTAGGTGTTGTTGGATAGGTTTGCAAGATAATAAAGAACACATAAATAAAAAGTAGGGGCTGTTTAGATAAAAGACACAAGTTAGTTTTAGTAGAGAGCTTTTTGTCACGAGAAAGTTATTTGTCCCTAGGCAATCGATAACTAGACTGCTAATCACTATTGCAATTTTATTTGAGGGAGAGGCATAAGCTAACATACTTTCTCTTCTTGGATCATATGCACTTATGATTGGAACTCTAGCAAGTATCCGCAACTACTAAAGATCATTAAGGTAAAACCCAACCATAAAATTAAAGTATCAAGTCCCCTATATCTCATACGCAAACAACCTACTTAATCGGGTCTGTGCTTCTGTCACTCACGCCACCCACCATAAGCAAATCATGAACATATTGCAAACCCTACAGCGGGGATCCCTCACGCTTGCGCGACACGGAGAGCACCATAGGACAGCACCAATAATAAAACATGCAACTCAAACCAATCACGATCATCAATTAACCCATAGGACAAAACGGATCTACTCAAACATCATAGGATAGCCATACATCATTGGGAAATAACATATAGCGTTGAGCACCATGTTTAAGTAGATATTACAGCGGGTAAAAGAGAGGTTACACCGCTGCATATAGGGGGGAAGAGTTGGTGATGAAGGCGGTGAAGTTGTTGGTGTAGATCGCAGTGATGATGATGGCCCCCGGTGGCACTCCGGCGCCACCGGAAGCAAAGGGGAGAGAGCCCCCTTCTTCTTCTTCTTCTTCTTCCTTGACCTTCTCCCTAGATGGGAGAAGGGTTTCCCCTCTTGTCCTTGGCTCCCATGGCGTGGGAGGGGCTAGAGCCCCTCCGAGATTGGATATGTCTCTCTATCTCTCTCTATTTCTGCGCTCCCTTCTGGTGCCCTTTCACCGTTTCTTATATATCCAGAGATCCGTAACTCCGATTGGATTGAAACCTTCGCCCAGATTTTTCTCTAAAAATTAGCTTTCTTGTGGCAAAAGAAGAGCATCAACCGCCTTACAGGGTGTCCACGTAGGTCAGGGGCGCGCCCCTTGCCTCGTGGCCCCCTCGGGCACTGTCTCGCGTTATTTTTTCTTCCCAAAAATCATAAATACTCCAAAAATGATCTCCGTCCGTTTTTATCCCGTTTGGACTCCGTTTGATATGGGGTTTCTGTGAAACATAAAACATGCAACAAACATGAACTGGCACTGGGCACTGGATCAATATGTTAGTCCCAAAAATAATATAAAAAGTTGCCAAAAGTATATGAAAGTTGAATAATATTGGCATGGAACAATAAAAAATTATAGATACGACGGAGACGTATCAGCATCCCCAATCTTAAGTCCTGCTTGTCCTCGAGTAGGTAAATGATAAAAAAGATAATTTTTGATGTGGAATGCTACCTAGCATAATCTTGATCATATGTCTAATCATGGCATGAATATTAAGACACTTGACATAAAAACAATAATACTTCAAGCATACTAATAAAGCAATCATGTCTTTTCAAAACAACATGGCCAAAAAAAGTTATCACTACAAAATTATATAGTCTGGCTATGCTCCATCTTCATCACACAAAATATTCAAATCATGCACAACCCCGATGACAAGCCAAGCAATTGTTTCATACTTTTGATGTTCTCCAACCTTTTCAACTTTCACGCAATACATGAGCGTGAGCCATGGATATAACACTATAGGTGGAATAGAGTATGATGGTGGAGGTTGTGTGGAGAAGACAAAAGGGAGAAAGTCTCACATCAACGCGGCTAATCAACGGGCTATGGAGATGCCCATCAATTGATGTCAATGCGAGGAGTATGGATTGCCATGCAACGGATGCACTAAGAGCTATAAGTGTATGAAAGCTCAAATTAGAACTAAGTGGGTGTGCATCCAACTTTCTTGCTCATGAAGACCTAGGGCATTTGAGGAAGCCCATCGTCGGAATATACAAGCCAAGTTCTATAATGAAAATTCCCACTAGTATATGAAAGTGACAATATAGGAGACTCTCTATATGAAGAACATGGTGCTACTTTGAAGCAGAAGTGTGGTCAAAGGATAGTAACATTGCCCCTTCTCTCTTTTTCTCTCATTTTTTTATTTTCTTTTTCTATATATATATATTTTTGGGCTTCTTTGGCCTCTTTTATTTTTCATAAAGTCTGGAGTCTCATCCCGACTTGTGGGGGAATCATAGTCTCCATCATCCTTTCCTCACTGGGGCAATGCTCTAATAATGATGATCATCACACTTTTATTTACTTACAACTCAATATTACAACTCGATATCTAGAACAAAGATATGACTTTATATGAATGCCTCCAGCGGTGTACCGGGATGTGCAATGATCTAGCATAGTAATGACATCAAAAAACGGACAAGCCATGAAAACATCATGCTAGCTATCTTACGATCATGCAAAGCAATATGACAATGGATTCTCAAGTCATGTATATGATGATGATGGAAGTTGCATGGCAATATATCTCGGAATGGCTATGGAAATGCCATGATAGGTAGGTATGGTGGCTGTTTTGAGGAAGATATAAGGAGGCTTATGTGTGATAGAGTGTATCATATCACGGGGTTTGGATGCACCGCAAAGTTTGCACCAACTCTCGAGGTGAGAAAGGGCAATGCACGGTACTGAAGAGGCTTGCAATGATGGAAGGGTGAGAGTGTGTATAATCCATGGACTCAACATTAGTCATAAAGAACTCACATACTTATTGCAAAAATTTATTAGTCATCGAAACAAAGTACTGCACGCATGCTCCTAGTGAAGGAAATATGCCCTAGAGGCAATAATATAGTTATTATTTATTTCCTTATTTCATGATAAGTGTTTATTATTCATGCTAGAATTGTATTAACCGGAAACATAATACATGTGTGAATACATAGACAAACATAGTGTCACTAGTATGCCTCTACTTGACTAGCTCGTTGAATCAAAGATGGTTAAGTTTCCTAGCCATAGACATGAGTTGTCATTTGATTAACGGGATCACATCATTAGGAGAATGATGTGATTGACTTTACCCATTCTGTTAGCCTAGCACTTGATCATTTAGTATGTTGCTATTGCTTTCTTCATGACTTATACATGTTCCTGTAACTATGAGATTATGCAACTCCCGTTTACCGGAGGAACACTTTGCGTGCTACCAAACGTCACAATGTAACTGGGTGATTATAAAGGAGTACTAAAGGTGTCAAAGGTACATGTTGGGTTGGCGTATTTCGAGATTAGGTTTTGTCACTCTGATTGTCGGAGAGGTATCTCTGGGCCCTCTCGGTAATGCACATCACTATAAGCCTTACAAGCAATGTAGCTAAATGAGTTAGTTACGGAATGATGCATTACGTAACGAGTAAAGAGACTTGCCGGTAACGAGATTGAACTAGGTATTGGATACCGACGATTGAATCTCGGGCAAGTAACATACCGATGACAAAGGGAACAACGTATGTTGTTATGCGGTTTGACCGATAAAGATCTTCGTAGAATATGTAGGAGCCAATATGGGCATCCAGTTTCCGCTATTGGTTATTGACCAAGAATAGTTCTAGGTCATGTCTACATAGTTCTCGAACCCGTAGGGTCCGCACGCTTAAGGTTTCGATGATGCTTATATTATGAGTTTATGAGTTTTGATGTACCGAAGGAGTTCGAGTCCCGGATGAGATCGGGGACATGACGAGGAGTCTCTAAATGGTCGAGACGTAAAGATCGATATATTGGACGACTATATTCGAGTTCGGAAAGGTTCCGAGTGATTCGGTATTTTTGGAGTACCGAGAGTTACAGAAATTCGCCGGGAGTATATGGGCCTTATTGGGCCATACGGGAATAGAGGAGAGAGGCCAAAGGAAGGAGGCCTGCGCCCCCTCTGGTCCGACTGGACAAGGCGCGAGCCCCCTTTCCTTCTTCCTCTCCCCCTCTTTCCCCTTCTCCTACTCCAACAAGGGAGGTGGAATCCTACTAGGACTAGGGAGTCCTAGTAGGACTCCACACTTGGCGCGCCCCCTCCTAGGACCAGCCTCCTCCCCCCTTGCTCCTTTATATACGGGGGAAGGGGGGCACCTCATGACACATAAGTTGATCTACGGATCGTTCCTTAGCCGTATGCGGTGCCCCCCTCCACCATATTCCACCTCGGTTGTATCGTCATGGAGTTTAGGCGAAGCCCTACGCCGGTAGAACATCAGCATCGTCACCACGCCGTCGTGCTGATGGAACTCATCCCCGACGCTTTGCTGGATCGGAGCCAGGGGATCGTCATCGAGCTGAACGTCTGCTGAACTCGGAGGTGCCGTACGTTCGGTACTTGGATCGGTCGGATCGTTAAGACGTACGACTATATCAACCGTGTTGTCATAACGCTTCCGCTTACGGTCTACGAGGGTACGTGGACAATACTCTCCCCTCTCGTTGCTATGCCATCACCATGATCTTGCGTGTGCGTAGCAATTTTTTTGAAATTACTACGTTCCCCAATAGTGGTATCAGAGCCTGGTTTTATGCGTAGAGGCCATATGCATGAGTAGAACACAACTGAGTTGTGGGCGATACAAGTCATACTGCTTACCAGCATGTCATACTTTGGTTCGGTGGTATTGTGAGATGAAGCGGCCCAGACCGACATTACGCGTACGCTTACGTGAGACTGGTTTCACCGTTACGAGCACTTGTGCTTAAAGGTGGCTGGCGGGTGTCTGTCTCTCTCACTTTAGCTGAATCGAGTGTGGCTACGCCCGGTCCTTGCGAAGGTTAAAACAACACTAACTTGACGAATTATCGTTGTGGTTTTGATGCGTAGGTAAGAACGGTTTATGCTAAGCCCGTAGCAGCCACGTAAAATTTGCAACAACAAAGTAGAGGACGTATAACTTGTTTTTGCAGGGCATGTTGTGATGTGATATGGTCAAGACGTGATGCTATATTTTATTGTATGAGATGATCATGTTTTGTAACCGAAGTTATCGGCAACTAGCAGGAGCCATATGGTTGTCGCTTTATTGTATGAAATGCAAACGCCTTGTAATTGCTTTACTTTATCACTAAGCGGTAGCGATAGTCGTAGAAGCAATAGATGGCGTAAACAAAAACGATGCTACGATGGAGATCTAGGTGTCACGCCGGTGACGATGGTGATCAAGACGGTGCTTCGGAGATGGAGATCACAAGCACAAGATGATGATGGCTATATCATATCACTTATATTGATTGCATGTGATGTTTATCCTTTATGCATCTTATCTTGCTTTGATTGACGGTAGCATTTTAAGATGATCTCTCACTGAAAAATCATCAAGAAGTGTTCTCCCTGAGTATGCACTGTTGCGAAAGTTCTTCATGCTAAGACACCATGTGATGATTGGGTGTGATAGGCTCTACGTTCAAATACAACGGGTGCAAAACAGTTGCACACGCGGAATACTCAGGTTAAACTTGACGAGCCTAGCATATAACAGATATGGCCTCACAACACAGAGACCGAAAGGTCGAACGTGAATCATATAGTAGATATGATCAACATATTGATGTTCACTGTTGAAACTACTCCATCTCACGTGATGATCGGACATGGTGTAGTTGATATGGATCACGTAATCACTTAGAGGATTAGAGGGATGTCTATTTAAGTGGGAGTTCTTTAGTAATATGATTAATTCAACTTAAATTTATCATGAACTTAGTCCTGGTAGTATTTTGCAAATTATGTTATATATCAATAGCTCGCGTTGTTGCTTTCATATGTTTATTTTGATATGTTCCTAGAGAAAACTGTGTTGAAAGATGTTAAAAGCAATGATGCGGATTGGATTCGTGATCTGAGGTTTATCCTCATTGCTGCACAGAAGAATTATGTCCTTGATGCACCGCTAGGTGAAAAACCTATTGCAGGAGCAGATGCAGACATTATGAACGTTTGGCTAGCTCAATATGATGACTACTTGATAGTTTAGTGCACCATGCTTAACGGCTTAGAATCGGGACTTCAAAGACGTTTTGAACGTCATGGACCATATGAGATGTTCCAGGAGTTGAAGTTAATATTTCAAGCAAATACCCGAGTTGAGAGATATGAAGTCTCCAACAAGTTTTATAGCTAAAAGATGGAGGAGAATCGCTCAACTAGTGAGCATGTGCTCAGATTGTCTGGGTACTTCAATCGCTTGAATCAAGTGGGAGTTAATCTTCCAGATAAGATAGTGATTGACAGAATTCTCTAGTCACCATCACTAAGTTACTAGCACTTTGTGATGAACTATAGTATGCAAGGGATGACGAAAATGATTCCCGAGCTCTTCGTGATGTTGAAATAGATGAAGGTAGAAATCAAGAAAGAGCATCAAGTGTTGATGATTGACAAGACCACTAGTTTCAAGAAAAGGGCAAAGGGAAAGAAAGGGAAACTTCAAGTAGAATGACAAACAAGTTGTCACTCCCACGAAGAAGCCCAAAGCTGAACCAAAGCCTGAAACTAAGTGCTTACACTGCAAAGGAAATGGTCACTGTAAGCGGAAATACCCTGAATATTTGGTGGATAAGAAGGATGGCAAAGTGAACAAGGGTATATTTGATATACAGGTTATTGATGTGTGCCTTACTAGTGTTTATAGTAGCCCCTGAGTATTTGATACTTGTTCGGTTGCTAAGATTAGTAACTCGAAACAGGAGTTAGAGAATAAACAAAGACTAGTTAAAGGGGAAGTGACGATGAGTGTTGGAAGTAGTTCCAATATTGATATGATCATCATCGCACACTCCCTATACTTTCGGATTAGTGTTAAACCTAAATAAATGTTATTTGGCGTTTGCGTTGAGCATGAATATGATTTGATCATGTTTATTGCGATACGGTTATTCATTTGAAGTTAAAGAATAATTGTTATTCTGTTTACATGAATAAGACCTTCGATGGTTATACACCCAACGAAAATAGTTTGTTGGATCTCGATCGTAGTGATACACATATCCATAATATTGATGCCAAAAGATGCAAAGTTGATAATGATAGTGCAACCTATTTGTGGCACTGCCGTTTGGGTCATATCGGTGTAAAGCGCATGAAGAAACTCCATAAAAGAAGGATTTTCAGAATCACTTGGTTATGAATCATTTGATGCTTGCGAACCGTGTCTTTCGGGCAAGATGACTAAAAACTCCGTTCTCCGGAACAATGGACCAAGCTACTGACTTATTGGAAACAATACATACCGATGTATGCGATCCAATGAGTGTTGATGCTCGTGGCAAGTATCGTTATTTTCTGACCTTCACAAGATGATTTGAGCAGATATGGGTATATCTACTTGATGAAACATAAGTCTGAAATAGTTGAAAGGTTCAAAGAATTTCAGAGTGAAGAGGAAAATCATCGTAACAAGAAAATAAAAGTTTCTACGATCTGATCGTGGAGACGAATATTTGAGTTACGAGTTTGGTCTTCATTTGAAACAATGTGAAATAGTTTTGCAACTCACGCCACCTGGAACACCACAATGTAATGGTGTGTCCGAACGTCGTAATCGTACTTTACTAGATATGGTGCGATCTATGATGTCTCTTATCGGTTTACCACTATCGTTTTGGGGTTATGCATTAGAGACAGCTACATTCACGTTAAAAGGGCACCATCTAAATCCGTTGAGATGACACCGTATGAACTATGGTTTAGCAGTAAACCTAAGCTGTCATTTCTTAAAGTTTGGAGTTGCGATGCTTATATGAAAAAGGTTTTCAACCTGATAAGCTCGAACCCAAATCGGAGAAGTGCGTCTTCATAGAATACCCAAAGGAAACTGTTGGGTACACCTTCTATCACAGATCCGAAGGCAAAACATTCATTGCTAAGAATGGATCCTTTCTAGTGAAGGAGTTTCTCTCGAAAGAAGTGAGTGGGAGGAAAGTAGAGCTTGATAAGGTAATTGTACCTTCTCCCGAATTGGAAAGTAGTTCATCAATGAAATCAGTTCCAGTGATTCCTACACCAATTAGTGAGGAAGTTAATGATGATGATCATGAAACTTTAGATCAAGTTGCTACCAAACCTCGTAGGTCTTCCAGAGTGAGATCCGCACCAGAGTGGTACGGTAATCCTATTCTAGAAGTCATGTTACTAGACCATGATGAACCTACGAACTATGAGGAAGCGATGATGAGCCCAGATTCCGCAAAATGGCTAGAGGCCATGATATCTGAGATAGGATCCATGCATGAGAACAAAGTGTGGACTTTGGTGGACTTGCCCGATGATCGGCAAGCCATAGAAAATAAATGGATCTTCAAGAGGAAGACGGACGCTAATAGTAGTGTTACTATCTACAAAGCTAGACTTGTCGAAAAAGGTTTTTGACAAAGTTCAAGGTGTTGAATACAATGAGATTTTCTCACTCATATCGATGCTTAAAAGTCTGTCCGAATCATGTTAGCAATTGCCACATTTTATGAAATTTGGCAAATGGATGTCAAAACTACATTCCTTAATGGATTTATTAAAGAAGTGTTGTATATGATACAACCAGAAGGTTTTGCAATCCTAAAGGTGCTAACAAAATGTGCAAGATCCCGCGATCCATCTATGGACTGGTGCAAGCATCTCAGAGTTGGAATATACGCTTTGATAAGTTGATCAAAGCATATAGTTTTATATAGACTTGCGGAGAAGCCTGTATTTACAAGAAAGTGAGTGGGAGCACTACAACATTTCTGATAAGTATATGTGAATGACATATTGTTGATCAGAAATAATGTAGAATTATTCTGCAAAGCATAAAGGAGTGTTTTGAAAGGAGTTCTTTAAAAGAAAGACCTCAGTAAAGCTACTTACATATTGAGCATCAAGATCTATTGAGATAGATCAAGACGCTTGATAAGATTTTCAATGAGTACATACCTTGACAAGATTTTGAAGTAGTTCAAAATGGAACAGTCAAAGAAAGAGTGCTTGCCTGTGTTGCAAAGGTATGAAATTGAGTAAGACTCAAATCCCGACCACAGCAGAAAATAGAAAGAGAATGAAATTCATTCCCTATGCTTCAGTCATAGGTTTTATAAAAGTTTGCCATGCTATGGACCAGACCTATTTTATACTCTGCTCTGGTTTGGCAAGGGAGTACAATAGTGATCTAGGAGTAGATCACTGGACATTGGTCAAAATTAACCTTAGTGGAATAAGGATATCTTTCTCGATTATGGAGGTGAAAAAAGGTTCGTCGTAAAGGGTTACGTCGATACATGTTTTGGCACTGATCCAGATGACTCTAAGTCTTAACCTGGATACATATTGAAAGTGGGAGCAATTAGCTAGAGTAGCTCCGTGCAGATCATTGTAGACATAGAATATTTGCAAAATACAGACGGCTCTGAATATGACAGACCCGTTGACTAAGCTTCTCTCACGAGCAAAACATGATCACACCTTAGTACTCTTTGGGTGTTAATCACATAGCGATGTGAACTATATTATTGACTCTAGTAAATCCTTTGGGTGTTGGTCACATGACGATGTGAACTATGGGTGTTAATCATATACAGATATGAATATTGATGTTAAATCACATGGCGATGTGAACTGGATTATTGACTCTAGTGCAAGTGGGAGACTGAAGGAAATATGCCCTAGAGGCAATAATATAGTTATTATTTATTTCCTTATTTCATGATAAATGTTTATTATTCATACTAGAATTGTATTAACCGGAAACATAATACATGTGTGAATACATAGACAAACATAGTGTCACTAGTATGCCTCTACTTGACTAGCTCGTTGAATCAAAGATGGTTAAGTTTCCTAGCCATAGACATGAGCTCTCATTTGATTAACGGGATCACGTCATTAGGAGAATGATGTGATTGACTTGAACCATTCTGTTAGCCTAGCACTTGATCGTTTATTATGTTGCTATTGCTTTCTTCATGACTTATACATGTTCCTGTAACTATGAGATTATGCAACTCCCGTTTACCGGAGTACACTTTGGGTGCTACCAAACGTCACAACGTAACTGGGTGGTTATAAAGGAGTACTACAGGTGTCTCCAAAGGTACATGTTGGGTTGGCGTATTTTGAGATTAGGTTTTGTCACTCCGATTGTCGGAGAGGTATCTCTGGGCCCTCTCGGTAATGCACATCACTATAAGCCTTGCAAGCAATGTAGCTAAATGAGTTAGTTACGGAATGATGCATTACGTAACGAGTAAAGAGACTTGCCGGTAACGAGATTGAACTAGGTATTGGATACCGACGATCGAATCTCGGGCAAGTAACATACCGATGACAAAGGGAACAACGTATGTTGTTATGCAGTTTGACCGATAAAGATCTTCGTAGAATATGTAGGAGCCAATATGGGCATCCAAGTTCCGCTATTGGTTATTGACCAAGAATAGTTGTAGGTCATGTCTACATAGTTCTCGAACCCGTAGGGTCCGCACGCTTAAGGTTTCGATGACAGTTATATTATGAGTTTATGAGTTTTGATGTACCGAAGGAGTTCGGAGTCCCGGATGAGATCGGGGACATGACGAGGAGTCTCGAAATGGTCAATACGTAAAGATCGATATATTGGACGACTATATTCGGAGTTCGGAAAGGTTCCGAGTGATTCGGGTATTTTTCGGAGTACCGGAGAGTTACGGGAATTCGCGGGGGAGTATATGGGCCTTATTGGGCCATACGGGAATAGAGGAGATAGGCCAAAAGGAAGGAGGCCTGCGCCCCCCCCTCTGGTCCGAATTGGACAAGGGGCGCAGCACCCCTTTCCTTCTTCCTCTCCCCCTCTTTCCCCTTCTCCTACTCCAACAAGGGAGGTGGAATCCTACTAGGACTAGGGAGTCCTAGCAGGACTCCACACTTGGCGCGCCCCCTCCTAGGACCGGCCTCCTCCCCCCTTGCTCCTTTATATACGGGGGCAGGGGGGCACCCCATGACACAGAAGTTGATCTACGGATCATTCCTTAGCCGTGTGCGGTGCCCCCTCCACCATATTCCACCTCGGTCATATCGTCATGAGTTTAGGCGAAGCCTGCGCGATAGAACATCAGCATCGTCACCACGCCGTCGTGCTGACGGAACTCATCCCCGACGCTTTGCTAGATCGGATCCAGGGGATCATCATCGAGCTGAACGTGTGCTGAACTCGGAGGTGCCGTACGTTCGGTACTTGGATCGGTCGGATCGTGAAGACGTACGACTATATCAACCGCGTTGTCATAACGCTTCCGCTTACGGTCTACGAGGGTACGTGGACAATACTCTCCCCTCTCGTTGCTATGCCATCACCATGATCTTGCGTGTGCGTAGGAATTTTTTTGAAATTACTACGTTCCCCAATACCTAGGGGGATAGATTGGTAGGAAAAGAGCATCGCTCGTCCCCGACCGCCACTCATAAGGAAGACAATCAATAAATACCTCATGATCCGGCTTCATCACATACCGGTTCACCGTACGTGCATGCTATGGGAATCACAAACCTCAACACAAGTATTTCTACTAATCCACAACTACTCACTAGCAAGACTCTAATATCACCACCTTTATATCGCAAAACTATTGCAAGGAATCATACATATCATATTCAGTGATCTAGAAGTTTATGTAGGATTTTATGGCTAACCATGTGAATGACCAATTCCAGTCACCTCTCTAAATAGATATAAGTGAAGCTGGAGAGTTTAATTCTTTCTACAAAAGATATGCCCACACTCTAACAAATGTAAGTGAAGCAAAAGAGCATTCTACAAATGGCGGTTTTCTATGTGAAGAGAAACAGGCAATCCAAACTTCAAATGATATAAGTGAAGCACATGAAGCATTCTATAAAGCCATACTCAAAAGATTTAAGTGAAGTGCTATGATCATTCTATAAATCAACCAAGGACTATCTCATACCAGCATGGTGCATAAAATAAAAATGAAAACTAAATGCAAAAGACGCTCCAAGACTTGCACATATCGCATGAACGTAACGAATCCGAAAACATACCGATACTTGTTGAAGAAAGAGGGGATGCCTTCCGGGGCATCCCCAAGCTTAGACGCTTGAGTCTCCTTGAATATTTACTTGGTGTTCCTTGGGCATCCCCAATCTTGAGCTCTTTCCTCTCCTCCTTCTCCTCATATCAAGACCTTCTCGATCAAACACTTCACCCACACAAAACTTCAACAGAAAACTCGGTAAGATCCGTTAGTATAATAAAGCAAATCACTACTCTAAGTACTGTTGCAAACCAATTCATGTTTTGTTTTTGCATTGTGTCTAATGTAATATAGCTTTTCCATGGCTTAATCCACTAATAGGAATTGATAGTTTCATCAAAACAAGCAAACTATGCATCAAAAACAGAATCTGTCAAAAACAGAACAGTCTATAGCAATCTGAACATTCACCATACTTCTGGTACCCCAGAAATTCTACAAAAATTAGGAAAAATAAAAAATTTGTACATCAAGATAGTGCAAAAAGAATAAGAACCATTTGACGTTCCAGAAAAAAAATGTGAAATCGCGCACTACGGCCAAAGTTTCTGTCCTGCACCGTAGAAACCAACAAGCATTGTAAACATTCTAAAGGCAAACCTTGGCACATTATTTTTATAACACAATGGAATTGTACAAGGGGATAATTGTTTTTTTTGAAAAGTTTCTGTAATCAAGATTCACAAAGTTTCCGTGAGCATGAACAAAGTTCAAGGAGCTCCCCCACTTCAACAACGCTTGTCTCTCTCACTTTCACTTTCCTTTTTGAAAAGTTTTGGGTTCCCCTCTTTATTTTTTTGTTTTAAAACTATATAAAAGTACTCAACAAAAATAAATGACTCTCTAAAACTTCCGGGTTGTCTCCCTGGCAGCACTTTCTTTAAAGCCATTAAGCTAGGCATATAGTGCTCAAGTAATAAATCCACCCGGATCCCAAGGTATATCAAAGCCAATTTTAATTAACAATGATTTGTGATTTAGTAGTGAGCAAAAAGTAACATATATCATGCAACAACGAAGTCTAACTCTCTTCCTATGCATCGGCATGTCATAAAAGAACAATTCATGCACACATAGTAAAGGCCAATGCATAGTATTAGCAGTTTCTTGCAATTTTATCATATTGGAAACATAGAGAGGTGGAGATATAGTTCCTCTCTCATAATAATTGAAAGTAGGAGCAGCAAGCACATGCATATCACATTCATCAAAATTATCATGTGCAATAGTAAAAGGCAACCCATCAATATAATCCTTAATAAGCACAAACTTCTCCGATATAGTGTAGTTTGGAGAATTCAAAAATATAATAGGACTATCATGCGTGGGTGAAATAGCAACAATTTCATGTTTAATATAAGGAACTATAGCAAGTTCATCTCCATAAGCATAATTCATATTGGCATCTTGGCCACAAGCATAGCAAGCATCATTCAAAAGGGATATTTCAAGAGAATCAACGGGATCATAACAATCGTCATAGCAATCATCCTTCGGTAAGCACGAAGGGAAATCAAATAATGTATGAGTTGAAGAGTTACTCTCATTAAAAGGTGGGCATGGGTAGCTAATCCGCTCTTCCTCCTTTTGTTCTTCGCTCTCCTCATCTTCTTTTTCATCCAATGATCTCACAGTTTCATCAATTTCTTCTTCCATAGACTCCTGCAAAATATTAGTCTCTTCTTGGATAGAGGAGAAGTCCTCAATATATGGTTTAACATAGGTATTAGAAGCATAATCATAGCAATATTCAAGTATGGAAAAAATTTCAGATTTGTAAAGAGTAGCATCATACTTTTCAATCAAAGAAGCAATTTCATAAGCACCCTTAAAAGCAACAAATTCTTCAATTTGTTGAACATCATAGTAATCATAAACACCCTTAGCATACGAAGATACAATTCCATTATCACTAAACTCACATTGGTAGGGACAAGAAGTAAAATCATGTATTTCACATAAATTCCAAGCATAGCATTGCAAATCATGAATTTGATCCAGTAAAAGTTTCCCTTTTTCAAATACACGGTGTCGCACATAACAAGCATGCTCATCTAAATATTTTCCCTCAACTAAGCTAGTGGGGGTTTCAGCACGAGCACAAAGGGATCAAAGATGATCCAAGTAAAAAGCTTCAGGAGTGTGATAGAATTTGAGTGGTTCTTCAACCATTGGTTCAGTAGGTACAACTAATTTTTTTGGTATTTTGCATTCCCTACCCATAACTAAAGATAGAAAACAACTAAGAATCGGCAAATAAAAATTACTTAGTGATAAAGCAAACAAGCACACACGAGAATATTCACCCCATGCTATGACTCCCGGGCAACGGCGCCAGAAAAAGGTCTTGATAACCCACAAGTATAGGGGTCAATTGTAGCCTCTTTTGATAAGTAAGAGTGTCGAACCCAACGAGGAGCTAAAGGTAGAACAAATATTCCCTCAAGTTCTATCGACCACCGATACAACTCTGCGCATGCTTGACGTTCGCTTTACCTAGAACAAGTATGAAACTAGAAGGACTTTGGAGGTGTTGTTGGATAGGTTTGCAAGATAATAAAGAACACGTAAATAAAAAGTAGGGGCTGTTTAGATAAAGACACAAGTTAGTTTTAGTAGAGAGCTTTTTGTCACGAGAAAGTTATTTGTCCCTAGGCAATCGATAACTAGACCGGTAATCACTATTGAAATTTTATTTGAGGGAGAGGCATAAGCTAACATACTTTCTCTTCTTGGATCATATGCACTTATGATTGGAACTCTAGCAAGCATCCGCAACTACTAAAGATCATTAAGGTAAAACCCAACCATAGCATTAAAGTATCAAGTCCCCTTTATCCCATACACAAACAACCTACTTACTCGGGTCTGTGCTTCTGTCACTCACGCCACCCACCATAAGAAAATCATGAACATATTGCAAACCCTACAGCGGGGATCCCTGATGCTTGCGCGACACAGAGAGCACCATAGGACAACACTAATAATAAAACATGCAACTCAAACCAATCACATCATCAATTAACCCATAGGACAAAACGGATCTACTCAAACATCATAGGATAGCCATACTGAAGGAAATATGCCCTAGAGGCAATAACAAAGTTATTATTTATTTCCTCATTTCATGATAAATGTTTTTTATTCATGCTAGAATTGTATTAACCGGAAATTTGATACATGTGTGAATACATAGACAAACAGAGTGTCACTAGTATGCCTCTACTTGACTAGCTCGTTAAATCAAAGATGGTTAAGTTTCCTAGCCATAGACATGAGTTGTCATTTGATTAACGGGATCACATCATTAGGAGAATGATGTGATTGACTTGACCCATTCCGTTAGCTTAGCACTTGCTCGTTTAGTATGTTGCTATTGCTTTCTTCATGACTTATACATGTTCCTATGACTATGAGATTATGCAACTCCCGTTTACCGGAGGAACACTTTGTGTGCTACCAAAGGTCACAACGTAACTGGGTGATTATTAAGGAGCTCTACAGGTGTCTCCAAAGGTACATGTTGAGTTGGCGTATTTCGAGATTAGGATTTGTCACTCCGATTATCGGAGAGGTATCTCTGGGCCCTCTCGGTAATGCACATCACTATAAGCCTTGCAAGCAATGTGACATGAGTTAATTGCGGGATGGTGCATTACATAACGAGTAAAGAGAATTGCCGGTAACGAGATTGAACTATGTATTGAGATACCTACAATCGAATCTCGGGCAACTAACAAAGGGAACAACATATGTTGTTATGCGGTTTGACCGATAAAGATCTTCGTAGAATATGTAGGAGCCAATTTGAGCATCCAGGTTCCGCTATTGGTTATTGACCGGAAACGTGTCTCGGTCATGTCTACATAGTTCTCGAACCCGTAGGGTCCACACGCTTAAGGTTTCGAAGACAGTTTTATTATGAGTTTATGAGTTTTGATGTACTGAAGGAGTTTGGAGTCCCGGATGAGATCGGGGACATGATGAGGTGTCTCGAAATGGTCGAGACACAAAGATCGATATATTGGACGAATATATTCAGACATCAAAAAGGTTTCGAGTGATTCGGGTATTTTTCGGAGTACCGGAGAGTTACGGGAATTCGCCGGGGAGTATATGGGCCTTATTGGGATTTAGGGGAAAGAAAGAGGAGAGGTTGGGCGCCCCCCAAGGCCTAGTCCGAATTGGACTAGGGGGATGGGCTGCGCCCCCACTTTCCTTCTCTTCTCTCTCCCCTTTCCTTGACTCCTACTCCTACTACTTGGAGGGGGAATCCTACTCCCGGTGGGAGTAGGACTCCTCCTAGGGCGCGCCATAGAGAGGGACGGCCCTCCCCTCCTCCACTCCTTTATATACGGGGAGGGGGCACCCCTTGGAGACACAACAACAATTGATCTCTTGATCTCTTAGTCGTGTGCGGTGCCCCCCTCCACTATAGTCCTCCTCGATAATATTGTAGCGGTGCTTAGGCAAAGCCCTGCGACGGTAGAACATCAAGATCGTCACCACGCCGTCGTGCTGACAGAACTCTCCCTCGACACTCGGCTAGATCGGAGTTCGAGGGACGTCATCGATCTGAACGTGTGCTAGAACTCGGAGGTGCCGTAGTTTTGGTGCTTGATCGATCGGGCCGTGAAGACGTACGACTACATCAACCGCGTTGTTCTAACTCTTCCGCTTTCGGTCTACGAGGGTACATGGACACACTCTCCCCTCTCGTTGCTATGCATCACCATGATCTTGCGTGTGCATATGAATTTTTTTGAAATTACTACGTTCCCCAACAGTGGCATCAGAGCCAAGTTTTATGTGTAGATATTATATGCATGAGTAGAACACAAGTGAGTTGTGGGCGATACAAGTCATACTGCTTACCAGCATGTCATACTTTGGTTCGGCGGTATTGTTGGATTAAGCGGCCCGGACCGACATTACGCGTACGCTTACGCGAGACTGGTTCTACCGACGTGCTTTGCACACAGGTGGCTGGCGGGTGTCAGTTTCCCCAACTTTAGTTGAACCGAGTGTGGCTACGCCCGGTCCTTGCGAAGGTTAAAACAACACTAACTTGATGAACTATCGTTGTGGTTTTGATGCGTAGGTAAGAACGGTTCTTGCTCAGCCCGTAGCAGCCACGTAAAATTTGCAACAACAAAGTAGAGGACGTCTAACTTGTTTTTGCAGGGCATGTTGTGATGTGATATGGTCATGACGTGATGCTATATTTTATTGTATGAGATGATCATGTTTTGTAACCCAGTTATCGGCAACTGGCAGGAGGCATATGGTTGTCACTTTATTGTATGAAATGCAAGCGCCTTGTAATTGCTTTACTTTATCACTAAGCGGTAGCGATAGTTGTAGAAGCAATAGATGGCGAAACGACAACGATGCTACGATGGAGATCAAGGTGTCGCGCCGGTGATGTTGGTGATCACGACGGTGCTTTGGAGATGGAGATCACAAGCACAAGATGATGATGGCCATATCATATCACTTATATTGATTGCATGTGATGTTTATCCTTTATGCATCTTATCTTTCTTTGATTGACGGTAGCATTTTAAGATGATCTCTCACTAATTATCAAGAAGTGTTCTCCCTGAGTATGCACCGTTGCAAAAGTTCTTCGTGCTGAGACACCACGTGATGATCGGGTGTGATAGGCTCTACGTTCAAATACAACGGGTGAAAAACAGTTGCACACGTGGAATACTCAGGTTAAACTTGACAAGCCTAGCATATACAGATATGGCCTTGGAACACGGAGACCGAAAGGTCGAACGTGAATCATATAGTAGATATGATCAACATAGTGATGTTCACCATTGAAAACTACTCCATCTCACGTGATGATCGGACATGGTTTAGTTGATTTGGATCACGTGATCACTTAGATGACTAGAGAGATGTCTGTCTAAGTGGGAGTTCTTAAGTAATATGATTAATTGAACTTTAATTTATCATGAACTTAGTCCTGATAGTATTTTGCAAATAATGTTGTAGAGCAATAGCTCGCGTTATTGCTTCCCTATGTTTATTTTGATATGTTCCTAGAGAAAAATATGTTGAAATATGTTAGTAGCAATGATGCGGATTGGACCCGTGATCTGAGGTTTATCCTCATTGCTGCACAGAAAGAATTATGTCCTTGATGCACCGCTAGGTGACAGACCTATTGCAAGACCAGATGCAGACGTTATGAATGTTTGGCTAGATCAATATGATGACTACTTGATAGTTTAGTGCACCATGCTTAACGGCTTAGAATTGGGACTTCAAAGACGTTTTGAACGTCATGGACCATATCAGATGTTCCAGGAGTTGAAGTTAATATTTCAAGCAAATACCCGAGTTGAGAGATATGAAGTCTCCAACAAGTTCTATAGCTAAAAGATGGAGGAGAATCGCTCAACTAGTGAGCATGTGCTCAGATTGTCTGGGTACTATAATCGCTTGAATCAAGTGGGAGTTAATCTTCCAGATAAGATAGTGATAGACAGAGTTCTCTAGTCACTATCACCAAGTTACTAGAACTTCGTGATGAACTATAGTATGCAAGGGATGACGAAAATGATTCCCGAGCTCTTCGTGATACTGAAATCAACGAAGATAGAAATCAAGAAAGAGCATCAAGTGTTGATGATTGACAAGACCACTAGTTTCAAGAATAGGGCAAAGGGAAAGAAAGGGAACTTCATGCAGAATGGCAAGCAAGTTGTCACTTCCATGAAGAAGCCCAAAGCTGGACCAAAGCCTGAAACTGAGTGCTTCTACTGCAAAGGGAATGGTCACTGGAAGCGGAAATGCCCTGAATATTTGGTAGATAAGAAGGATGGCAAAGTGAACAAGGGTATATTTGATATATAGGTTATTGATGTGTACCTTACTAGTGTTTATTGTAGCCCTTGGGTATTTGATACTTGTTCGGTTGCTAAAAATTAGTAACTCGAAACAGGAGTTACAGAATAAACAGAGACTAGTTGAGGGTGAAGTGACGATGAGTGTTGGAAGTGGTTCCAAGATTGATATGATCATCATCGCACACTCCCTATACTTTCGGGATTAGTGTTGAACCTAAATAAATGTTATTTGGCGTTTGCGTTGAGCATGAATATGATTTGGTCATGTTTATTGCAATACGGTTATTCATTTAAAAGTCAGAGAATAAATGTTGTTCTGTTTACATGAATAAAACCTTCATACACCCAATGAAAATAGTTTGTTGGATCTCGATCATAGTGATACACATATTCATAATATTGATGCCAAAAGATGCAAAGTTAATAATGATAGTGCAACTTATTTGTGGCACTACGTTTGGGTCATATCGGTGGAAAGCGCATGAAGAAACTCCATAAAGATGGATTTTCGGAATCACTTGGTTATGAATCATTTGATGCTTGCGAACCGTGCCTTTTGGGCAAGATGACTAAAACTCCGTTCTTCGAAACAATGGAACGAGCTACTGACTTATTGGAAATAATACATACTGATGTATGCAGACCAATGAGTATTAAGGCTCGTGGCGGGTATCGTTATTTTCTGACCTTCACAGATGATTTGAGCAGATATGGGTATATCTACTTGATGAAACATAAAGTTTGAAACAGTTGAAAGGTTCAAAGAATTTCAGAGTGAAGTAGAAAATCATCGTAACAAGAAAATAAAGTTTCTATGATCTGATCGTGGAGATGAATATTTGAGTTACGAGTTTGGCCTTCAATTAGAATAATGTGGAATAGTTTCACAAACTCATGCCATCTGGAACACCAAAGCATAACGGTGTGTCCGGACATCATAACCGCACTTTATTTGATATGGTGCGATCAATGATGTTTCTTACCGATTTACCTATATTGTTTTGGGGTAATGCATTAGAGATAGCTGCATTCACGTTAAAATAGGGCACCATCTAAATCCGTTGAGACGGCACCGTATGAACTATGGTTTAGCAATAAACCTAAGCTGTCATTTCTTAAAATTTGGAGTTGCGATGCTTATATGAAAAGGTTTCAACCTGATAAGCTCGAACCCAAATCGGAGAAGTGCGTCTTCATAGAATACCCAAAGGAAACTGTTGGGTACATCTTCTATCACAGGTCCGAAGGCAAAACATTCGTTGCTAAGAATGGATCCTTTCTAGAGAAGGAGTTTCTCTCGAAAGAAGTGAGTGGGAGGAAAGTAGAACTTGATGAGGTAACTGTACCTGCTCCCTTATTGGAAAGTAGTTCATCACAGAAATCTGTTTCTGTGACGCCTACACCAATTAGTGAGGAAGCTAATGATATTGATCATGAAACTTCAGATCAAGTTACTACCGAACCTCATAGGTCAATCAAAGTAAGATCTGCACCAGAGTGGTACGGTAATCCTATTCTGGAGGTCATGTTACTTGACCATGGCGAACCTACGAACTATGAGGAAGCGATGATGAGCCCAGATTCCGCAAAAATGGCTTGAGGCCATGAAATCTGAGATGAGATCCATATATGAGAACAAAGTGTGGACTTTGGTGGACTTGCCCGATGATCGGCAAGCCATAGAAAATGAATGGATCTTCAAGAGGAAGACAAACGCTGATAGTAGTGTTACTATCTATAAAGCTCGACTTGTCGCAAAAAGTTTTTCGACAAAGTTCAAAGTGTTGACTACAATGAGATTTTCTCAACTGTAGCGATGCTTAAGTCTGTCTGAATCATGTTAGCAATTGCCGCATAATATGAAATCTGGCAAATGGATGTCAAAACTGCATTCCTTAATGGTTTTCTTAAAGAAGAGTTGTATATGATGCAACCAGAAGGTTTTGTCAATCCTAAAGGTGCTAACAAAATGTGCAAGCTCCAGTGATCCATCTATGGACTAGTGCAAGCATCTCGGAGTTGGAATATACGCTTTGATAAGTTGATCAAAGCATATAGTTTTATATGAG
The DNA here is from genome assembly GCA_021437245.1 of Aegilops speltoides. NCBI lineage: Eukaryota > Viridiplantae > Streptophyta > Magnoliopsida > Poales > Poaceae > Aegilops > Aegilops speltoides. The sequence continues at coordinate 365,787,897 of CM038141.1, read as the reverse complement.
ACTTGCGGTGAAGCTCAGATTTACAAGAAAGTGAGTGGGAGCACTATAGCATTTCTGATAAGTATATGTGAATGACATATTGTTGATCGGAAATAATGTAGAATTATTCTGCAAAGCATAAAGGAGTGTTTTGAAGGAGTTTTTCAAAGAAAGACCTCAGTAAAGCTACTTACATATTGAGCATCAAGATCTATTGAGATAGATCAAAACGCTTGATAAGATTTTTAATGAGTACATACCTTGACAAGATTTTGAAGTAGTTCAAAATAGAACAGTCAAAGAAAGAGTTCTTGCCTGTGTTGCAAAGGTATGAAATTGAGTAAGACTCAAATCCCGACCACGGCAGAAAATAGAAAGAGAATGAAAGTCATTCCTATGCATCACCATAGGTTCTATAAAAGTATGCCATGCTATGGACCAGACCTATTGTATACTCTACCTGTTTTGGCAAGGAGTACAATAGTGATCTAGGAGTAGATCATCGACATTGGTCAAAATTATCCTTATTGGGATAAGGATATGTTTCTCGATTATGGAGGTGACAAAAGGTTCGTAAGTAAAGGGTTACGCCGATACAAGTTTTGGCACGATCCGTATGACTCTAAGTCTTAATCTGGATACATATTGAAAGTGGGAGCAATTAGCTAGAGTAGCTCCGTGCAGAGCTTTGTAGACATAGAATATTTGCAAAATACATATGGCTCTGAATATGACAGACCCGTTGACTAAACTTCTATCATGAGAAAAACATGATCATACCTTAGTACTCTTTGGGTGTTAATCACATAGTGATGTGAACTAGATTATTGACTCTACTAAACACTTTGGGTGTTGATCACATGATGATGTGAACTATGGGTATTAATCATCACATACAGATGTGAATATTGGTGTTAAATCACATGCAATGTGAACTAGATTATTGACTCTAGTGCAAGTGGGAGACTGAAGGAGATATGCCGTAGAGGCAATAATAAAGTTATTATTTATTTCCTTATTTCATGATAAATGTTTATTATTCCTGCTAGAATTGTATTAACCGGAAACTTGATACATGTGTGAATACATAGACAAACAGAGTGTCACTAGTATGCATCTACTTGACTAGCTCGTTAAATCAAAGATGGTTAAGTTTCCTAGCCATAGACATGAGTTGTCATTTGATTAACGTGATCACATCATTAGGAGAATGATGTGATTGACTTGACTCATTCCGTTAGCTTAGCACTTGCTCGTTTAGTATGTTGCTATTGCTTTCTTCATGACTTATACATGTTCCTATGACTATGAGATTATGCAACTCCCGTTTACCGGAGGAACACTTTGTGTGCTACCAAACGTCACAACGTGAATCGGGTGATTATAAAGGAGCTCTACAGTGTCTCCAAAGGTACATGTTGAGTTGGCGTATTTCGAGATTAGGATTTGTCACTCCGATTATCGGAGAGGTATCTCTGGGCCCTCTCGGTAATGCACATCACTATAAGCCTTGCAAGCAATGTGACTAATGAGTTAGTTGCGGGATGATGCATTACATAACGAGTAAAGAGACTTGCCGGTAACAAGATTGAACTAGGTATTGAGATACCGACGATTGAATCTCGGGCAAGTAACATACCAATGACAAAGGGACCAACGCATGTTGTTATGCGGTTTGACCGATAAAGATCTTCGTAGAATATGTAGAAGCCAATATGAGCATCCAGGTTCCGCTATTGGTTATTGACCGGAAACGTGTCTCGGTCATGTCTACATAGTTCTCGAACCCGTAGGGTCCGCACGCTTAAGGTTTCGATGACAATTTTATTATGAGTTTATGAGTTTTGATATACCGAAGGAGTTCGGAGTCCCGGATGAGATCAGGGACATGACGAGGAGTCTCAAAATGGTTGACGCGTAAAGATCGATATATTGGACGACTATATTCGGACATCGGAAAGGTTTTGAGTGATTCAGGTATTTTTCGGAGTACAAGAGAGTCACGGGAATTCGCCGGGGAGTATATGGGCCTTATTGGGCTTTAGGGGAAAGAGAGAGGAGAGGTTGGGCGCCCCCCAAGGCCTAGTCCGAATTGGACTAGGGGGGAGGGGCTACGCCCCTCTTTCCTTCTCTTCTCTCTCCCCTTTCCTTGACTCCTACTCCTACTACTTGGAAGGGGGAATCCTACTCCCGGTGGGAGTAGGACTCCTCCTAGGGCGCGCCATAGAGAGGGCCGGCCCTCCCCTCCTCCACTCCTTTATATACGGGGAGGGGGCACCCCTTGGAGACACAACAACAATTGATCTCTTGATCTCTTAGCCATGTGCGGTGCCCCCCTCCACCATAGTCCTCCTCGATAATATTGTAGCGGTGCTTAGGCGAAGCCCTGCGACGGTAGAACATCAAGATCGTCACCACGCCGTCATGCTGACGGAACTCTCCCTCGACACTCGGCTGGATCGGAGTTCGAGGGACGTCATCAAGCTGAACTTGTGCTAGAACTTGGAGGTGCCGTAGTTTCGGTGCTTGATCGGTCGGGCCGTGAAGATGTACGACTACATCAACCGCGTTGTTCTAACGCTTCCGCTTTTGGTCTACGAGGGTACATGGACACACTCTCCCCTCTCGTTGCTATGCATCACCATGATCTTGCGTGTGTGTAGGAATTTTTTTTAAATTACTACGTTCCCCAACACATACATCATTGGGAAATAATATATAGCGTTGAGCACCATGTTTAAGTAGAGATTACAGCGGGTAAAAGAGAGGTTACACCGCTGCATAGAGGTGGGAAGAGTTGGTGATGAAGGCGGTGAAGTTGTTGGTGTAGATCACGGTGATGATGATCGCCCCCGGTGGCACTCTGGCACCACCGGAAGCAAGGGGGAGAGAGCCCCCCTTCTTATTCTTCTTCTTCCTTGATCTTCTCCCTAGATGGGAGAAAGGTTTCCCCTCTTGTCCTTGGCTCCCATGGCGTGGGAGGGGTGAGAGCCCCTCCGAGATTTGATCTGTCTCTCTGTCTCTCTCTGTTTCTGCGCTCCCTTCTGGTGCCCTTTCACCGTTTCTTATATATCTGGAGATCCGTAACTCCGATTCGATTGAAACCTTCGCCCAGATTTTCTCCGAAAATTAGCTTTCTTGCGGCAAAAGAAGAGCATCAACAGCCTTACGGGGTGTCCACAAGGGTCAGGGCGGGCCTGCCCCCCCTGGGGCACGCCCCCTGCCTCGTGGCCCCCTCGGGCACAGTCTCGCGTTGGTTTTTCTTCCCCAAAATAATAAATATTCCAAAAATGATCTCCGTCCGTTTTTATCCCGTTTGGACTCCGTTTGATATGGGGTTTCTGTGAAACATAAAACATGCAACAAACAGGAACTGGCACTGGGCACTGGATCAATATGTTAGTCCCAAAAATAATATAAAGAGTTGCCAAAAGTATATGAAAGTTGAATAATATTGTCATGGAACAATCAAAAATTATAGATACGACGGAGACATATCAGGGACGACCGTTCTGACGAGTCGTGTTTGCCGGTGACTCCGTGCCTCCCACCTGGTCCTCCGGCAGCGTCACCATCCATGCATGCCCTCCGGTTTCTTCCTCCTTGCTGGGGAGTGGCGCCGTCCTGATCCTTGGGAGGCGCCGAATCCCAGTTGTGCCCACCTCCGGCCCCTTCGACCTGTTCCTGTAGGAGATGGACAAGGGCAAAGACGCGACAGGGCACTTATCTTTTTTCAATCTTAAACCTGTAGGCAATCGCCAAATTTTAATTCAAATAATGTAATCCCTCGAGTCCATCTTTGTGTTCTGTAATGCTTGTACTTGTACCAGCATATGAATGAAAAATATGAACCCTGCCGGGAACCCGCGCATGTATATGTCCATGCAGAGGTGGAATGCCCCTTTACCGTAAATAAGCGAGTTTTCCCGGCTGGATATCCTGCCGGCACCCTCTTTGTATGCCGGAGAGCTACGTCTGCCGGGAAACAGACAGAGGGGCCGGCCCCCCGCCAACTCTTTTTTACCAAAGGCCACTGTGACAATCCTGATCGAAGCAACGTTCGAGTCATGGATGGGAGCACCTAAGTGCCAAAAATAGAAGCGAGGTTTTCTCATGCAAAGTTATAGCTTTACATAACACTAATGGACAGGAGGTAGAACTTATCAGTTTGGTTTGCTGGGGATCACCGTGCCGTGTAATCTTCTCATTCCTTGTCGAAGCCAAGTTTACTGCAGAAACCTGAAACTCCATGCAGATAAGGATGAATGGAGGATGCGATCCTATCTATATGCATATGCAAATGCTCATCAAATGCTTATGTAGTGATCCTGGTGTGCTTGTGCATGGATGCAATCTTAGTAGGACCCCCTACAGCGCTTCTTTATTTTCTCTTGCACGGGGTCATCGCCCCGGCTTTGTACAAGGGGTTACATGCAGCTGAGGCAAGGCCTGTACAAAAGGCTGGCTGCCGGGCAAGGCCCGACAGCCGTGCCTTACAGGTAGTTGATACGTCTCCAACGTATCTATAATTTATGAAGTATTCATGTTTTTATTTCATCATCCTTGGGTGTTTTACAATCATTTTATAGCAACTTTATATCATTTTTTGGGACTAACCTATTGACCAAGTGCCCAGTGCCAGTTGCTGTTTTTTGCTTGTTTTTTACAGCGCAGGAAATCAATATCAAACGGAGTCCAAACGCAACAAAACTTTACGAAGATTTTTTCTGGACCGGAAGGAACCCAATGGGCCTGAGCTGCACTTGGGGGGTGCCCCAAGGGGGGCACAACCCACTAGGGCACGCCAGGGCCACCTGGAGTGCCCAGGTGGGTTGTGCCCACCTCGGTGTCCTCCCACACCCCCTCTTTGCACTATAAATTCCCAAATATTCCGAAACCCTTCGGGGTTAACCTAGATCAGAAGTTCCACTGCCGCAAGGTCTCTGTATCCACAAAAACCAATCTAGACCATGTTCCGCACCCTGCCGGAGGGGGGAATCATCTCCGGTGGCCGTCTTCATCATCCCGACGGCCACCATGATGAGGAGGGAGTAGTCCACCCTCAGGGCTGAGGGTTTGTACCAGTAGCTATGTGTTTGATCTCTCTCTCTCTCTCGTGATCTATATCATTGGCTTTGTTAATATAGTCGAATCATATGATGTTTCTCCCCTCTATACTCTTGTTATGATGAATTGAATCTTTACCCTTTAAAGTTTTGTCTTGTCGGATTGAATATTCAGAGATGAGAACACATGATATATGTCTTTCAATATGAATACTTGAGGTGACAATGAGGTATCCTATTGATTCACTTGATATGTGTTATGGCATTCAACTCGCGGATTCCCGCGGTGATATTGGGTAATCTATGCATAGGGGTTGATGCACGTTTTTCTCCGACGGAAACTTTGGGGTCTCTTTATAGTTCTTTGTGTGGATTGAGTATTATGAATATGAATTTGCTTTGGTGTTATTCTAGTACGAACTCTAGGATAGATCGAATGGAAAAAATAGCTTTGTGTTATTTTAGTACGAACTCTTGAATAGATTGAACGGAAAGAATAGTTTTGAGGTAGTTTCGTGCCCTACAAACAATTCCTATCTTTTGTTCGCTGCTAATAGGAAATCGGGAGTGATTCTTTACTGCACTTTGAGGGATAATCATATAACCCAACTATGTTGGCATTGTTGAGAGGTTGCATTAGCGAAAGTACGGACCCTAGGCCTCATTTCTAAGCATTGCAACACCATTTTTGTGCCCATTTACTATTTGCTACCTTATTGTTTTTATTTATTCAGATTATAAAAATATATTTCTACCATCCATATTACACTTTTATCACCATCTCTTCGCTGAACTAGTGCACCTATACAATTTGCCATTGTATTGGGTGTGTTCGGGACACAAGATATTTCTTGTATTTGGTTGCAGGGTCGTTTGAGAGAGACCATCTTCATCCTACACCTCTCACAGATTGATAAACCTTAGGTCATCCACTTGAGGGAAAATTGCTATTGTCCTACAAAACTCTACGCTTGGAGGCCCAACACGTGTCTACAAGAATAAAGTTGCGTAGTAGACATCAGTAGTACTTGCGGAGATGCTCAATATTCCGTGAGTTTTGCAACTGAGTGCCATCCCCGATCTCCAGACGGAATGCGCCAGGTCTGGTGACTCGTACCACCCGGTAAGTGTTCCCACTTTGGTGACAGCTTGTTTGTACCCTTGGCGGACAGAACGCGCCTAAGGACAAGGTCACCTTCCTCAAAACACCGGGCATGAACCCTGTGGCTGTGATAGCGACGCATGGCTTGCTAGTAGTGTGCACCACGCGTAGCAGCCCGGAGATGGTTCCCCTCGAGTAGCATAGTGTCATCATGCCGGTGCTGATCTTGCGCTAGATCATCATAGGCAAGCACTCAAGGGGACCTGTAAATGAGTTCCGTGGGGATAACTGCTTCTGCCCCGCAGACCAAGGAGAAGGGAGTCTGTCCGGTAGCTCGGTTAGGTGTCGTTCTGAGGACCAGAAACTACCGGCAGCTCATCGATCCACCGCCTGCCGTGCTTCTGCAGCGTATCGAAAGTTCTTGTCTTGAGTCCACGTAGCACTTCATCATTCACCCTCTTAGCTTGTCCATTGCTCCGGGGGGTGCCATAGAGGCGAATGAGATCTTGCATCTGAGGGTACAAACATATTGCATGAAGGCGTGGCTCGTGAACTGGGTGCCGTTGTCGGTGATGATCCTTGTCGGAACTCCAAAACGACACACCAATTCTTTCAAGAACTTGATAGTTGACTGAGTAGTCACCTTTCTCAGGGCAGTCACTTCCGGCCACTTTGTAAACTTGTCGATGCCAACGAACAAGAATTCAAAGCCCCCGATTGCTCGGGGGAAGGGGCCGAGGATATCGAGCCCCCAGACCGAAAATGGCCATGATAAAGGGGTTGTCTAAAGAGCTTCGGCAGGCAAGTGTATTTTCTTGGAATGGAACTAGCAGGCTTCACATGTCGTGATGAGCTTGACCGCATCTTGGAGGGCTGTGGGCCAATAGAATCCTTGTTGGAATGCTTTTCCAACTAATTCCCTTGATCCAATGTGGGAGCCGCACATTCCTCTATGATTCTCAGCCAGTAGTTCCTTTCCATCCCCCCGGCAGACACACTTCAATTTCACACCGTTGGGCCTCCTTTTGTATAGAGTGTCATCGACAAACTGATACATACTGGCCCTCCGGGCTACTTTTTCATCTTCATCTTGGTCGCCGGGGAGTTATCCGGTTTGGAGGAAGTGGACAATGTGCCTTGCCCAAGCTGGAGCCTAGGGCTCGGCAACAAGGACTAGCGACACGTCCTCTGCTGCGGGAGCACCAACCTAGTTCATGGGGTCCATTGGCCCGGCTGGAGGGGGTGGTCCGGTAGACTGTAAGGAGTTGTTTCCGGCAGGGTCTCTGCTGGGAGCGGACGGCTCGACCGGGAGAGGCTTACCGTAGTCCAACTTTCTCCTTTTCTGGGCCATTATCGCTGGTGATACGGAGGGCTGAGAGAGACGGAGAACAAAAGTTCCTGGTTCCACGGGAAGCTTCTACACAACACACTTTGACAGGTAATCAGCTATGCTGTTTTCCGCACGGGGTACGTGCTCTGTTTGCAACCCGTCAAAGTGCTCCTCCAATCTCCTCACTTCCTCAACATATGCCTCCATCAATGGACTTTGGTAATCCTTGTTGACTTGTCTCACCACCAGCTTTTAATCTCCTCGAATGATCAGCTTCTTAATTCCCAATTCTGCTACAATCCTGAGCCCGGCAAGGAGCCCTTCATACTCTGTTGTATTGTTGGTGGCTTCTTCCCGGGCAAAATACATTTGGATGACGTACTTCAAGTGCTCCCCGGACGGGGCAACAAGAATCACGCCAACCCCTGCACCTTGTAGGGAAAAAGCACCATCAAAATACATAATCCATTCTTGGGGAAATTCCTTGCCGGGGATAGCTGTCTCTGTCACTTCCTCATCAGGGGTTGGCGTCCATTCTGCAATAAACTCTTCCAGTGTCCTGCTTTGAATAGTTGATGTGCTCTCAAACTTCAAACAAAGCTGGACAACTCCAAAGCCCACTCCACTATTCTGCCAGTAGCCTCAGGGTTTCAGAGTATCCTTTGCAGCAGGAAACGAGGGGCAACCGTGATCTCGTGGGCTTGGAAGTAGTGGCATAGTTTCTTTGAGGCCATAACGAGACCAAAGATCAACTTTTGCACACCAGAGTATCTCGATCTAGCCCCTGACGAAGTACACTGGGCGCTGCACCACTTTCTTCCTTGCCTTGTCCTTGGGGTTGTTCTCGTTGTCGTGCTCATTGCTGTCCCGATCCTTCTCTGACTCTGCTGTTTTCTGTTCACTTTCTGCCTCATCCACTTCTCGCTGAGCTACCAAGGCCGCACTGACCCGCTGGTTGGTTGCCGCCAAGTATAGCAACAATGATTCTTGGGGCTTGGGCACAACCAAGGTAGGCATAGACGATAGGTAGGCCTTCAACTTGTGCAGAGCTGCATCTGCTTCTGGGGTCCACTTCATAGGCCCTGCCTTCTTCAAAATTTTAAACAACGACAGGGCACGCTCGACAGACTTGGAGATGAATCTGCTTAGCGCAACAATGCATCATGTCAAGCGCCTCTCACATCCTTAACTGTCCTTGGAACTTGGATCTGCTCAATGGCTTTGATATTGTCGGGGTTGGCTTCGATCCCCCGGTGGGATACGAAGAACCCAAGCAGCTTGCCGGAGGGAACACCAAACACACACTTCTCCGGATTAAGCTTCAAATTGATCTTGCACAAATTAGCAAATGTCTCCTACAAATCCTGGATAAGGGTGGCCTTATCCTTGGTTTTAACCATGATATCATCCATATAGGCTTCTATATTTCTGTGCAGCTGTGGCTCGAAACCAATCTGAACTGCCCTTGCAAAAGTGGACACGACACTCTTCAATCCAAATGGCATGCAGATAAAGCAGTATGTACCACATGGAGTGATGAATGACGTCTTTTCTTCGTCTTCCTTGGACAAGAAGATCTGATGATATCCGGAGTATGCATCCAGGAAGGAGAGCAAATCACAACCTGAAGTGGAATCCACAATCTGGTCAATGCGCGGCAAGGGAAATGGGTCCTTCGGTCAAGCCTTGTTGAGATCTGTGAAATCAATGCAAAGCCTCCACTTCCCTTTAGCCTTTCGGACTACTACTGGGTTTGCCAACCACGTAGGATGCAGTGTCGGTGTCAAAACCGGCAGATCTGGGGTAGGGGGTCCCGAACTATGTGTCTAAGGCTAATGGTAACAAGAGGCGGGGGACACAATGTTTACCCAGGTTCGGGCCCTCTCTATGGAGGTAATACCCTACTTCCTGCTTGATTGATCTTGATGATATGAGTATTACAAGAGTTGATCTACCACGAGATCGTAGAGGCTAAACCCTAGAAGCTAGCCTATGGTTATGACTGTTCTTGTTGTTGTCCTACGGACTAAACCCTCCTGTTTATATAGACACCGGAGGGGGCTAGGGTTACACAGAGTCGGTTACAGAGAAGGAAATCTACATATCCGAATTTGCCAAGCTTGCCTTCCACGCAAAGGAGAGTCCCACCCGGACACGGGACGAAGTCTTCAATCTTGTATCTTCATAGTCCAACAGTCCTTCACAAGTACATAGTCCAGTTGTCCGAGGACCCCCTAATCCAGGACTCCCTCAGTAGCCCCTGAACCAGGCTTCAATGACGATGAGTCCGGCGCGCGGATTGTCTTTGGCATTGCAAGGCGAGTTCCTTCTCCAAATACTTCAAGGTAGATTTTGAACACATGAATCATGTCCGGCTCTGCAAAACAAATTCCACGTACCACCGTAGAGAGCACAATATCCCACAAATCTAATCTGCTGACAACTTTTCATAGCATGACATCACGCTACGGCCCGGTCATTATTCGAACCGTTTTTCTCAACCTGCTACTGCACATCTTGCGAGGCAGTTTTACTGGCACATCTTGTCAAAGTAGAGATCATGTCCCCTTATCACGGGATTCTCATCAATACGGGGGTGGGTAACCCAACCGCGCCATCAACGCAGCGCTTGGGGAATAAGTGATTTTATGGGGCAAGTGGGGAGGCGCACAGTTTTTACCGCCTTTATAAAGAGATAAGGATTCCCCTTTTTCAGCCACACCTTCTTCTTCCTCTGCTCATCCATTCTAGTCCACTCGAGCTCCAGCGCCCAAGCGTTCATCTTCTCCGCCCACAAAGGCCCTCCGAAAATGTCCGGATCCGGAGCAGGAGGCAAGTGGATGGCCTCTACCGTCCGAGAGAAGGATGTCAAAAAACTTCGGGAGGCCGGGTATCTGGCCAAGAAAATCAGCCATCGTCTCCCGACGACGGGACAGATCGTTCCTACTCCGGAACCCCATGAGAGGGTTGTATTCCTCCCTCACTTTGTCTACGGGCTAGGGTTTCCCCTCCACCCATTCGTTTGCGGCATCATGTATTACTACGGGATCGTTTTGCATGATCTATCCCCCAATTCCTTCCTCAACATCTCGACATTCATCGTCGCATGCGAGGCCTTCCTCCGCATCTCGCCACACTTCGGCTTATGGTTGAAGATTTTTAATGTGAAGCCGAAGGTAGTGAGCAGCGAGCACGCTGAGTGCGGAGGTGCCATAGTGAGCAAGATGCCCAACATCACATGGCCATCAGGTACTTTCAATGATTCCGTCGAAGGGTGGCAACAGCAGTGGTTCTATGTCACCGAGCCATGCGGCACGAAATGGGCCGCAGCTCCCGAATTCCAATCTGGAGCTCCCCTGGGGCTTACGTCCTGGCCCAAGAAGGGCCTGAACTGGTCTTGCCCGACGAGTTGTCGGTGCTCCAGACGCGCGTCAAGGATATGGAAGACAAGAATATCAAACTTGTCAATGTAGTCCAGGTGATGTTAGTTCGCCGGATTATCCCTTGCTAACACAGGGCCTGCAATTTATGGGAATTCGACCCGACCAAGCACCAGACCCTGCTAGAGTTCTTAGGCTCATCGCACAAAGACATCTGGAAGGTGCTCTTTAAGTTCGGCAAATCGTGGCCGGACCCAGCCGAGGACCGCGTGTATCAACTGTCCCGCCCTACAAGTTCGGTAAGTCATTGTACGTTTTATTTGCATAATCCAAGGGAAATGGTTTTCTACAACTCTCCTAGGGCTGGATGAAGAAGGCGGGGCGGATCTACTGTCTGGCCCCACTGCCAGAAGAACCACCCGGCCCACTTCTGTCGAAGATACTGGTCCCGGCGCCTTATAAGGCGCCGAAGAAGAAAACCGAGAGGGAGGCCAAAGAGACCAGGGGCAGCCTTCATCGCTGTAGCACTTCAGACACAATATCCGAAGATTCGGAGGCCGCTCCTCCTCCAAGGAGGACGAGGAAGAGGAGGAAAACCAATCCCCCCCCCCAGCTAGGGGAAGAAAGAAAAGGACGGCCTCCACACACTTGGAGGCCGAGTCGCCTAAGAAGGGAAAAACTCCCCTTCCGGAGGAGTCCGCCACCGCTACCAATAGTAGCCCGGAGTGGGATCCCAGGGTCCATCCCCTGGTGAAATCATGGGTATATAAAATCCGAACACGTTTGCGCATCCAGACTCACTATTGCATGATGTTTTAATCATTGAGCCACACTTTTTTAGAGTCCGGCGAGGTCCCGCACCAAACAATCCTTGTCGGAGGATTTACTGGGCTTGGATGCCATGGACAGCGGGACACCCACGAAGGCCCCTTCCCCAAAACACGTGAACGACACCGAGGTATCGTCCCAGAGGGACCCAGGCCAAGGAGGGGGGAGATCGTCAAGGCGGTGCTAGGAGATCAAACTTCAAGGGCCGGACACACGGGACAAAAGGCTCCCATGGATGTCGACGACGGGGGATATCTCATATTCGTCCCCCAGCCAGACACAATTCTGGAGACCGATATGGCTCCAAAATCAGGCAGGAAGCCTCCCTCGGCTGGAGGGGGCGCGCCTGTTCCACCAGCAACCTCTGTCCAACTATAGGTGCCGGATACTTTATCTGCGGTGCTAAAGAGCGCATCCATCGTTGAAGAACACCGTGTCCTTATGGGTGCGGTGATTGAGAAGATTCAGTCCGCTGAGAGTGGGCTGAATGAAGCCTGCATCGGCCTTATAACGGGCTTTGAGGTATGTTTTGTGAGGTTTCAAAGAGTGTTATAGTATAGGTAGTAGACCCTGATACACTGTTCGGCGAAAGAAAGAACCAGACAGAGGATCAAATATATGTTCGCAGGAGACTCACCTTATGGCATCTCTCCCTCTCTTTTTTTATAAGCAGGCGTCTGTAGCGACTGCCGCATCTCATACTGCGGAAGTCTCCGGACTGAAGCAGAGTCTGAAGCAGGCCGAAGAAGAACTCGGCCGAGTGAAGAAGCAGTTGGAGGATGACCAAGGTACGCAAAAACCTTGTTCGCATTCAGCGCGAATGAATAATTTAGTATAATAAAAATATGTTCATGGTGTGCTCTAGGAGTAATGACCGAAGTCGAGGCTCTTAAGAAGGCTGTGGCCGAGGCCGAGAAAAAGGCAGCCGCAGTGCAGGCACTTCGTGAGAAGCACGAGGCTAGGGTTACTGAAGCTGAGCAAGAGCTCCAAGAGGCTGTGAAGAAATGCGAGACCTTGGAGCAGAGTTTAACGGAGAAAGAATCCAAACACACCAAGGCTCATCAAACCACACGCGATGCCCGGGGGGAGGCCCAAGGAGCCCTGCGGGAAATCCAGGAAGTGAGGAAGATCGCGGCGGGTAAGGTTTTTTCTATGCAAAGCAAGTATTTGAGGAGAAAGTTACGTTGCTAACTTGAATTCGGACTTCTCCAGGGGTATTTGCGGAGCTGCCACGCAGCATATCTGATGCCGCACAATTCTATCGAGCTGAAGAAATGAGCATTGCGGAGAAGCTCTTCTGGTCGAAGTATCTGGCGCCGGAGTATCTAGTGCCCTTTGCCGATCAACTGAAGCAGCTAATCGAACTACATAAGGCGGCCGAACTAGCCATGAAGGATTTAATTATCCGGCTATGGCCTGCAGACCCGATTCCTAGCAGTTACTTCGGGCTCGTAAAGCGGCTTGTGAGTGCCTGCGCTCGACTTGAAGTCATCAAGCGGTCGGTCTGTATGGAGGGTGCACGAATGGCCTTCGCTCGTGCGAAGATGCACTATGCAAAGATGGATGCTGAAAAGCTGATGACCGAAGGACCGCCCGAGGGGAAGGAGCACTGCAAGCCCGAGTTATATTATGATAGTGTCCTAAAAGGATCCCGCCTTGTGGTGGAGCAATGCGCCAAGGACATTATATTCCCATGAATACATTCATGTTGTCCTATGTAATGTTAAACAAGGTCATTTCTATTATTTATTGCCTGTTATTTGAAATTTTTTCCTCCCATGCGACTGTTTTATATGTTAATCCTGAGAGTTGGCCAGTCGTCGGCTTCTGCCCCCATGTAGGAAGTACGGGGGTGTTCGGGATAAATCTGAGCACTCTTTACCTCAGTTTTGGGTCCTTGAAGGAGGTGTTCAGCGCAACGAACCAGGCAAGCGGACTATAAGGCTTTATCACTCTCGCTTAGCCATAGGAGTTTGACAAAAGAAAGGTAGGTGCAGCCCCTAGTGTTCGGAAGACCGTACTAGGGGCTCTATAAGCACCTGATCGAAAGAAAAGCCGATCCATCGCACGCTGCATTAGTTATCGTATAATGCGGAAGAAATCCTTAAAGACTTTGCAACCTCTCAAACAGCTGACCAACTGTCGCCGTATCATGACAGTCAGTTTTCAGCTTTCTCTACTGAGGCGCTCGTCCAGAAGAACCAAGACACAATCGCAGTAGTTCTCCATTTACTACCCTAGCAAATATAGCGGAACATAGGGTAGCAAGCACAGGAGCCGGGCAACCCAACTATTGACCCAAGACATGATTCAGAGCCGATGCATATAATGCTATAAGTTCGGGGTGCCGAACGACCATGAGGGTGTTCGGACTTTATTGCCGTATTATGGGTACAATGAGGCCCCTGGCATATTAAGGCATAACGTCGTGTACGGATGCCATTTGACAAAGAATATCAATAACAAAGAGCAGCAAGTAACCATCATATAAAGCCACATATTGCAATTGAATAATACGTCGATCCGTACAAGTACAAATAGTGTGATAAAAAGAAATATGACTTCAGAACCTGCTGTGACCGGGGGAGGGAAGCCGTGTGTGGATCCGGGTAATAATCGGATGACATCAAGGGGAATATCTCAGGATTCCCGTACGCAATCGAGCTATTTCCTTCCTTGGTATGTTCGTCCCCTCGTGGGTCTGGTCGCCAGTGATGGCCTACACAAAATTGGACCTGCAAAGAAAGTGCAAAAGGGTGTTTGTGCGCCACGGAGCGGTTAAACCGTATTGTGTGTTCTAGCCTGTCATTGTCTCCGCCTACCGCCGGAGTGATCAATTGAGCTCTTGATGAGCTGGGCTATCCTGTCGCATAGTAGTTCAGACTCTTTCGACTGTGTCCGGTAGTCTGGCTGTTGAGTGAACGTTCGATTGAAAAATGCCAGTATGCACTTCTACTGCTAAGGAGGCGGTATACTCTTCGGCATGGAAGGAGCGTTCGGCCTTGCCATTAATCTGTTATGACACCGCACGGGCCGGGCATCTTGAGCTTAAGGTATGCATAATGTGGCACCGTGTTGAATGAGCAAACGCGGTTCGTCCAAGCAGTGCATGATAGTTACTGCAAAAAGGGACGATGTCGAAGATTAACTCTTCGGTACGGTAATTATTCGGTGGTCCAAAGACTACCTCCAGAGTGATGGAGCATGTACAACAGGCCTCCACACCTGGTATAACACCTTTAAAGGTGGTTTTGGTGGGCTTGATCATTGAAGGATCGATACCCATCTTACACACTGTGTCCTGATACAACAGGTTCAGACTGCTGCCTCCGTCCATAAGGACTCGTGTGAGGTGCAATTCGTCAATTACTGGGTCCAGGACTAGTGCGGCCGAATTGCCCCGACTGGTATTGGACGGGTGATCCGTACAGTCAAAGGTGATCGGGCCGGACGACCATAGGTTATATTTTGGGGCAACTGGCTCCGTTGCATCGTCATCCCTGAGAGTGCGCATCTGCTCCCGCTTGGGAATATGGGCGGCGTTTATCATGTTTACCGTTTTGATTTACGGGGGAAATTTCTTTTGTACTCCTGTGTTCAGTGGCTGGGGCTCCTCGTCATCGTCATCTCTTTGTGCCCCCTTCTCCTTGTTTTCGGCACCTGACCTGCCGGCTTGTTTGAAGACCCAGCATTCTCTGTTGGTGTGATTGGCTGGTGTTCCTGGGGTGCCATGAATTTGGCATGGACGGTCGAGTATGCGGTCCAAACTGGACGAGCTCGGATTGTTCCTTTTGAATGGCTTTTTCCGCTGATCGGACTTAGAGCCACTAAAACCGGCATTGACGGCTGTGTCTTCGGTGTTGTCGCCATTATTGCGACGCTTGTGTTTGTTGCGTCGGGGCTTGCCGCTATCTCTGGCATCTGAGGTGCCAGGATTTCTTGCTGTGCTGCTACGAGCCAACCAGCTATCCTCGCCCGCACAAAAGTGGGTCATGAGTGTCGTTAGGGCTGCCATGGACTTTGGCTTCTCTTGGCCAAGGTGTCGAGCAAGCCACTTGTCATAGATGTTATGCTTAAAGGCCGCTAGGGCTTCGGCATCCAGACAATCGACAATTTGGTTCTTTTTAGTTAGGAACGGAGTCAAGAATTTCCTGGCTGACTCTCCGGGTTGTTGGGTTATGTGACTTAAATCATCAGCATCTGGTGGTCGCACATAAGTGCCCTGGAAGTTATCCCAGAATGCGTCTTCTAGGTTCTCCCAACTTCCAATAGAGTTTGCCGGCAAACTATTCAGCCAATACCGAGCCGGTCCCTTGAGTTTTAGTGGGAGGTACTTTATGGCATGTAGATCATCGCCGCGGGCCATGTGAATGTGGAGAAGGAAATCTTCTCTCCATACCGCGGGGTCTGTAGTCCCATCGTAGGGCTTGATATTCATGGGCTTAAACCCTTCTGGGAATTCATGCTCCATTACTTCATCAGTGAAGCATAGGGGGTGTGCGGTGCCTCTATGTCGAGCTACATCACGACACAGTTGAAATAAGTCTGGTCTGTTTAATTCGGCCCGACCGGATTTGTATTTAGTATAACCGGCATGGCAGTCATTGTCACGCGTTGGGGAGCGCACCCGTGATCCATAGATCGATCTTGACTGTCCTCCTTTGTTTTCCAATTTGTCTCGCGGGTCATGTGTGTAGCCTCGGGCCTTCGTGTTTTTGTTTTTTTGGCGACGGGGTGCGGGCTGGCGTTTGGGCTGATACACCGTTTTGTCTCGGCCACAAGGTGGCCGGTCAGCCGCATCTTGCGTTGGTAATGTAGGCTCTAGTGCCTCCTCCTCGAATTGAGGTAACAACCTGCACTTTGGGTAGCTTTTGGTTGGGCACTCGAGTCCGTATTCCTCGACTGCCAGGACCTCAGTCCATCTATTAGTTAGCAGATCTTGATCAGCTTGAAGTTGCTGCTGCTTTTTCTTCAGGCTTTTTGCAGTGGCTATAAGCCGACGCTTGAAGCGCTCCTGCTCGACGGGATCCTCAGGCACGATAAATTCTTCATCGCCAAGGCTCACCTCGTCTTCGGAGAGGGGCATGTAATTGTCGTCCTCTGAGTCTCCATCCATTGCCTGTTCATCAGGGCTAGCTTGCCCATCCTCCCGTACGGCTTGCTCGAAGCTTGGCTGGGCGGGATTGTTTTCGTCTTCGGCATTATCCGGAGTGCTATTGTCTCTTGTGCCGGTATCACTATTTTTGCTATGGCGGGGCTTAGAGCAGCGCCGCTGATGTCGGCGCTTAGATTGTTTCTCAAGGGGGTTATCCTCCGTTGACTCATCGCCATTGCTTTCTTTTGGTGTGTCTACCATATATATATATATATATATATATATATATATATATATATATATCATATGATGAGGTGGCTGTCTAGCGCCCTGTGGGCAGTGGTTCTTGTTCTTCTCCAGCATCGTCGTCCATAATGTCGATGTCTTCGGAGTCAAAATCAAGCATGTCGGTTAAGTCGTTGACAGTGGCTATTAAGTGGGTGGTGGGTGGGAAACGGATTTCTTCGTCGTCCGCTTCCCACTCAAGCCGGCCATAGTTCGGCCAGGAGTCTCCTGACAGGGAGAGGGGTTTCAACGAATTTAGCATGTCGCCCAAGGGCGAGTGCTGAAAGATATCCGCGGAGGTAAACTCCATGATCGGTGCCCAATCAAGTTTGATAGGCACGGATGCACGCGGTTCGGAGCCTATGGCCGGAGACGAGTCTGAGGGTCCAATGACACAAACCTCATTGGGGGCGAAGTCTGTGTTCGGCTCTATCACCGATGAGTGTGCGGCCTCCGTGGCGGGATCTATCCACCCATCCTCGGATGGCACGATCTGCTCCGGATCTAAGGCCAGGGTAGCTGTAGGTGCGTTCTCCTGAACACCGTCCGATGGCAGATCTAAGTCATGCTCATCGTGATTGTACAACGCACCTGTCATCGCCTCGAATCCGTCAAAGATCAAGTCTCCGCGGATGTCGGCAGTGTAGTTCAGGCTTCCAAACCTGACCTGATGGTCAGGGGCGTAGCTATCGATCTGCTCCAGATGGCCAAGCGAGTTGGCCCGCAGTGCGAAGCCGCCGAATACGAAGATCTGTCCGGGGAGAAAAACCTCACCCTGGATTGCATCATTGTGGATTATTGAAGGAGCCATCAAGCCTTATGATGATTGTCGGGGTCAAAACCGGTGGATCTCGGGCAGGGGGTCCCGATCTGTGCGTCTAAGGCTAATGGAAATAGGAGGCAAGGGACACGATGTTTTACCCAGGTTTGGGCCCTCTCGATGGAGGTAAAACCCTACTTCCTGCTTGATTGATCTTGATGATATGAGTATTACAAGAGTTGATCTACCCCGAGATCGTAGATTCTAAATCCTAGAAGCTAGCCTATGATGATTATGATTGTCCCTCTAAGGACTAAACCCTCCGGTTTATATAGACACTGGAGGGGGCTAGGGTTTACACAGAGTCGGTTACAAAGAAGGAAATCTAATATCCGGATCGCCAAGCTTGTCTTCCACGCAAAGGAGAGTCCCATCCGGACACGGGACGAAGTCTTGAATCTTGTATCTTCACGGTCCAGCAGTCCGGCCAAAGTATATAGTCCGGCTGTCCGGATACCCCCTAATCCAGGACTCCCTCAGTAGCCCCTAAACCAGGCTTCAATGATGATGAGTCCGGTGCAGTTTGTCTTTGGCATTGCAAGGCGGGTTCCATCTCCGAATACTCCAAAGTAATTACCGAACACTTAAATCGTGTTCAGATCACCATGTCGAGTCATTATTGAACCGTCTCTCCACAACCAACCACCGTAGATATTGCAAGGCGGTTTCCCGGGCACGTCTCATCAAAGCAGAGATCGTGTTCCCCTTATCATGGAGCTTTCATTAATACGGGCACGGGTAGCCCAATCGCACCGTCAATCGCGGCGAGTGGGGAACAAGCGGGTTCCACTAGGCAAGTGGGGAGGCTCAAAAGCTTTTATCGCCTCTATAAAGAGATAAGGTCTCTACCCACGCCTTTCCCTTCCGCTCGTCCATTCCCCTTTGCTCGAGCCCTAGCGCCCAAGCACTCATCTTCTCCACCGAAGAGAGGTTCTCCGAAGATCTCCGGATCCGGAGCAGGAGGCAAATGGATGGCCTCTACCGTCCGGGAGAAGGATATCA
This sequence comes from Aegilops speltoides, assembly GCA_021437245.1. Classification (NCBI taxonomy): domain Eukaryota; kingdom Viridiplantae; phylum Streptophyta; class Magnoliopsida; order Poales; family Poaceae; genus Aegilops; species Aegilops speltoides. The sequence goes on along the minus strand of CM038141.1, from coordinate 365,769,010 downwards.
GAAAGCTCCGAGAGGCCGGGTACCTGGCCAAGAAAATCGGCCACCGTCTCCCGACGGCGGGACATATCGTCCCCACTCCGGAGCCCCATGAGAGGGTCGTGTTTCTTCCTCATTTTGTCCGCGGGCTCGGGTTTCCCCTCCACCCATTTGTTCGCGGCATCATGTATTATTACGGGATTGATTTTCATGATTTGTCCCCTAATTCTTTCCTCAATATCTCGACGTTTATCGTCGTGTGTGAGGCCTTCCTCCGCATTTCGCCCCACTTCGGCTTATGGCTGAAGATCTTCAATGTGAAGCCCAAGGTGGTTAACGGAGAGCACGCTGAGTGCGGCGGCGCCATGGTAAGCAAGATGCCCAAGGTCACATGGTCGACGGGCACCTTCAATGATTCTGTCAAGGACTGGCAGCAGCAGTGGTTCTATATCACCGAGCCCCGCGGTAAAAAGTGGGCCGCTGCTCCTGAATTCAGATCCGGAGCCCCGCTGTGGCTTACGTCCTGGCCCAAAAAGGGCCTGAACTGGTCCTCATCCGATGAGCTGTCAGTGCTCCAAACACGTGTCCAGAGCGTGGTAGATAAGGATGTTAAACTCGTCAATGTAGTCCAGGTGATGTTAGTTCGCCTGGTTCTCCCTTGCCAGCACCGAGCCTGCAATTTGTGGGAATATGACCCAGCTGAGTACCAGACCCTATGGGAGATCTACGGCTCCTCACACAAGGACATCTGGAAGGTGCTCTTCAAGTCCGGCAAACCATGGCCGGGCTCCGCCGAGGACCGCGGGTATCAACTGTCCCGCTCCGCAAGTCCGGTAACTTATTGCTATGGTCTGTCTATCCATGTTTAGCTGGCGTATCCTGAGGGAGACGCTTTATCGTGATTTCTCTAATTATCCCAGGAATGGACAAAGAAGGTGGGGCAGATTCACTGTCCGGCCCCGCTGCCGGAGGAATCGGCGGGACCTCTTCTGATGAAGATGCTGGTCCCGGCGCCTTACGGGGCGCCGAGGAAAGAGGCCTCCAAGAAGGTCAAGGAGACCCGGAGCGGCCTCTGTCGCCGCAATGCTTCAGACACGAAATACGAAGACTCCAGCACCCATCCTTCCTCCAAAGACGACGAGGAGGAGGAGGAAGACGAGACCTCCACGGGGGGGGGGGGATGAAAAGGACGGCTTCCTCATCCCTGGAGGCCGAACCGCCAAAGAGGGGGAAAGGTTCCCTCCAGGAGGCGTCCACCACGGCTGCCGATAGCAGCCTGGAGTAGGATCCCAAGGCCCAGCCCCTGGTAAAATCGTGAGTACACGAAATCCGAACACGCCTACGCGCCCAGGGTTAGTAGTTTAACTGTTGCCATACTTTGTGCAGTCTGACGAGATCTCGCGCTGAACAGTCCTCCTCGGAGGATTCGCTAAGCTCAAATGCCCTGGAGAGCGAGACGCCTCTAGAGGCCCCTTCCCCGAAGCCTAGGCGCGACACCGAGGTGTCGTCTCAGTGGGGCCCGGACCAGGGAGGGCATATCTCTAGGGCCGGATACACGAGAGCAGCGGTTCCCATGAATGTCGATGGCGGGGGCGATCTTGGATTCGGCGCGCAGCCGGACACGGTCCTGGAGACCTTTAAAGCTCCAGGATTGGGCGAGCAGCCCCTCTTGACAGAGGGAGGCAAGCCTGCTCCGCCAGCAACCTTTGTCCAAGCAGAGTTGCCGGGCGGTCTATCGACAACGCTAAAACGTGCGTCCATCATCGATGAACATCGCGCTCTCATGGGTGCGGTGATTGAGAAGATTCGGTCCGCTGAGAGCGGGTTGTATGAATCCTGCCTTAGCCTTATAAAAGGCTTTGAGGTATGTTTTTTAGAAACCTTTGGAAGATTGTCATAGTATGAGCAGTAACCCCTGATGCACTGTCCGGTGAAAGAGAGAGAGAGCCGGACAGGGGATCAAATTTCCGCTTTGCAGGAGACTCAGTTAATGACATATATCCCTTTGTTGGAAAACAGGCGTCTCTAGCGACGACCGCCTCTCATAATGCGGAGGTGTCCAGACTAAAGCAGAGTCTGGAACGGGACGAAGAAGAACTTGGTTGTGTGAAGAAGCAGTTGGAGGACAAGCAAGGTATGTCAAAACCTTTTGCTAAGTTCGGCACGAACCAGTAGTTGTGCCTGATGAAAATATTTGTATTGTATGCTCTAGGAGCGAGTGCCAAAATTGAGGCACTAAAGAAGGCTGTGGCCGAAGCCGACAAGAAGGCCGCTGTCGAGCAGGCTCTTCGCGAGAAGCACGAGGCCAGGGTCGTTGAAGCTGAGCGAGAGCTCCAGGAGGCCGTGAAGAAAGGCGAGACCTTGGAGCAGAGTCTAGCAGGGAAAGAATCCGAACTCGCCCAAGCTCTCCAAGCCACTGATGATGCTCAGGAAGAAGTCCGAGGTGCTCTGAAGGACATTCAGGAGGCACGGAGGGTTGCGGCTGGTAAGGCCTTTTGCACTTAAAACAATTTTACATAGTAATGGGAGGAACTCTAAGCGACAAGCTGAATTATTGTTTCTCCAGGGGCTTTTGCAGACCTGCCGCGCGGCATATCTGATGCTACCCAATTCTACTGGGCTGAGGAGAAGAAGTCTACGGAGAAGCACTTTTGGTCGCAGTACTTGGCGTCGAATTATTCGTTGCGCTTTATCGATCAGCTGAAGCAGCTGGTCGAACTGCATCATGCGGCCGAACTAGCCATGAAGGACTTAGTTGTCCGGCTGTGGACTGCTAAGCCTATTCCAAGCAGTTACTTCGGACTCGTGAAGCGGATTGTGGGTGCTTGCCCTCGGCTCGACGTCATTAATCGATCGGTCTGTATAGAGGGTGCACACATGGCGTTTGCCCGTGCGAAGGTGCACTGGGGGAAGCTTGATGCTGAAAAGCTAATGACTGAGGGACCGCCAGAGGGTAAGGAGCATCACAAGCCCGAATTATACTATGAAGGTGTCCTGAAAGGAGCCCACCTTGTGGCGGAACAGTGTACGAAAGACACGATATTTCCCTGAAGACAGTCATGCTGTCCTTTGTAATGCGGGATACTGGCACTTTTATTGTTTATTGCCTGTTATATGAACGTTTTTCCTTCCTGTGCAGCCATTTATTATATATAAATCCTGAGAGTTGGCCATTCGTCGGCTTCTTCCCCCAAGTAAAAAGTACGGGGGGTGTTCGGGACATACCTGAACACTCTTTATCCCATATTTGGGTCCTTGAAGGAGGTGTTCATCACCGCGAACTATGCAATCAGACTATAGGGCTTTGTCACTCTCACTTAGCCATAGGAATTCGAGTATGGTGGGCGCAGCCCCTGGTGTTCAGAAGACCGTACGAGGGGCTCTAATGGCGCCTGATCGGAAGACCGATCCGTCGCACTTTGCATTTGTTATGGCATTATGCAGAATAAATCTTTAAAGATTTTACAACCTCTCGAACAGCTGATCAGCTCTCACTGTATCATGACAGTCAGTTTTCGGCTTTCTCTACTGAGGTGCTCGTCCGGAAGAACCGGGACACAATCGTAGTAGTTCTCCCAGTGCTACCTTAGCCGATGGAGCGGAACGTAAGGTACCAAAACATGGGAGCTGGGCAAACCCAACTAATGACCCAAGACATGATTCGGAGCTGATGCATATAGTGTTATAAGTTCGGGGTGCCGGGCGACCGAGAAGGTGGCCGGACTTTGTTGCCATATTATGAGTACTGTGAAGCCCCTGGCATAGTGGGGCATGACACTCTGTGCGGGTGCCGTTTATGAGGAAAGATCATCAATGAGGAACGACGGCCGGTGAGTGTTTATTTAGGTCTACGTATTGTAGTAGAGTGACATGTCTATGTAGTACTGTTTATGCTTATGAAAAGAGGTGTGTTGGCGGAACCTGTCGTGGCCGGACTGGAGGAGGCTGTGTGCGGATCCAAAATGTATCCGGACTGTCCCCTTGGGGGGTACTTATGTGTTCCCGCCTTGCATGTCCGAGCTGATTCCATGTCGCCAATCCTGATCTGCGCAAAAGTCAGTCTATAAAGACAAATGCTTAGCGGCAGCTACATGTCATATTGTGGTTGAACCGCGGGTGCCTGATCGGAGACTGGCCGAACCATGCTATCATGCCATAAAGTAGCTCGGACTCCTCAGTTGATGTCCGGGTAGTTGGCTGCCGAATCGAAATTTGATAAATGGGCACAACTCGCTATTCCAGCGGCGGTATGATTTCCACTCTGAGGGTGGAGTTCGGCCTTGTCCATAATTGTGACTATGTCACGCGGGTTTGGCCTGATCTTGTACCCCGTTGAGTCTAGCCAACGCAGTTCGTCCCGACAGTATGTGGTAGTTACTGTATAAGGGGACAATGCCGAAGACTTATTCTTCGACATGGTATTTGTTTGGTGATCTGAAGACAACCGCTAGGGTGTGGGCTTGTAAAACTTGTCCTTTGCACCTGCATCTTTTAAAAGATGTTATTGATGGGTTTATGCCCATAGGGCCTCGTGTGAGATGGAACCCATAAACTATTGGGTCAATGGTAAGTGCAATTAAATTGCTATGGTTGATGTTGTCTGGACGGTCGATGTGATCGGAAATGATCGGCCGTATTTTTGTACTGTGGAGGATCTTCCTTTGACCTCACCATGTTTGGTCGGCTTCTCGTTGTTTGAGACTTCCTTTCATTGTTTCCGGCGCACGGCCGGCCGTTTTGTTTTTAGGATCCGGCATTCTCTATTGGTATGCTTGGCCGCCCTTCTAGGGGTACCATGAATTTCACATGGTTGGTCGAGTATGCTGCTCGGGCCGGATGGGCTTGAGCTGTTCTTTTTCCGCTGACCGGACTGGGGGCAGCTGAATTCGGCACCAACTCCCTTGTCTTGGTCGTCATCATTATTTTTTTGATGCTTATGACTGTTGCATTGAGGTTTGTGGATGTTGCCTCGCGTTTCCTGTGTATTGCCCCGGACTGTGATGTGTTGGCATCGGGGTGTGGACTTTAGGTCCTCCTTCTTAGGTTGAGGTAGCGAACTGTGCTTTGTGTACCCTTTGGCGGGGCGGTCGAGTCCATATTCCTCAGTTGCGAGGACCTTGGTCCATCTGTCCGTGAGCAAATCTTGGTCAGTTTTGAGCTGTTTTTGCTTCTTTTTCAGGCTTTTCGCCGTGGCCATAAGTCGTCCCTTAAAGCAAACTTGCTCTGCGGGATCCTTAGGCACGCCGAATTCATCGTCGCCGAGGCTCACCTCGTCTTCGGAGGGGGCGTGTAGTTGTCCTCCTCCGAGTATCAGTCCATCGCCTGTCTGACCTGCTCGAAGGTAGGCTGATCGGGATTGTATTCTTCTTCGGCACCGTCCGGATGGTTTTTGACTCCTGTGCTGGTATTGTTGTGGCGGGGCTTGGAGCGGCGCTGATGACACCCATACTTTGCCTTCTTCCTTGAGGGGCTATCCTCCATTGACTCCTCGCCATTGGTTTCTTTGTAAGTGTCCACCATATATATATATATATATATATATATATATATATATATATATATATATATATATATATATATATATATATATATATATATATATATATATATATATCATACGAAGAGGTGGTTGTCCAGCGCCCCGTGGGCGGTGGTTCCTGTTCTTCTCCTACATCGTTGTCCACACCGTCGATGTCTTCCAAGTCGAAGTCAAGCACGTCGGTTAAATCATCGATCGTGGCAATGAAGTGGGTGGTGGGTGGGCAGAAATTCCTCAATGCTTTGCTTCCCTCGAGCGGACATAGTTCGCCAAGAGTCTCGACAAAAGAGAGACTTTAACGAGTTCAGCATGTCGCCAAAGGGCGAGTGCTGGAAGATATCCACAGCGGTAAACTCCATTACCGGAGCCCAACCAGATTCGGTGGGCTCGGGGATGCGCGGACTGGAACCTACAGCCGGACACGAGTCCGGGGGTCCGGTGTCACAGGCTCCCTTGGGGTTGAAGCCGGTGCTCGGCTCTACCGCTGATGAGTGTGCGGCCTCCGAGGCGGGGTCCATCTACCCGTCCTCGGACGATGCGATCTGCCCTGGATTTAGGTCCAGAGCTCCTGCAGGTGCGATATCCCGAATATTGTCCGACAGCAGGTCTAAGCCATGCTCGTCGTGACTGTTCGGCGCTCCTGGCATAGGCCCGAATCCGTCAAAGATCAAGTCTCCGCGGATATCGGATGTGTAGTTCAAGTTTCCGAACCTGACCTGATGGCCAGGGGCGTAGCTATCGATCTAGTCCAGATGGCCAAGCGAATTGGCCCGCAGTGCAAAGCCGCCGAACACGAAGATCTGTCCGGGAAGAAAAGTCTCACCCTGGACCGCATTGTTGTTGATGATTGGAGGAGCCATCGAGCCTTGCATCGACGACACAGAGGAACTCTCAATGAAAGCACCAATGTCGATGTCAAAACCGGCGGATCTCGGGTAGGGGTCCCGATCTGTGCATCTAAGGCTAATGGTAACAGGAGGCAAGGGACACGATGTTTTCCCCCAGGTTCGGGCCCTCTCGATGGAGGTAAAACCCTACTTCCTGCTAGATTGATCTTGATGATATGAGTATTACAAGAGTTGGTCTACCATGAGATCATAGAGGCTAAACCCTAGAAGCTAGCCTATGATGATTATGATTGTCCCTCTAAGGACTAAACCCTCCGGTTTACATAGACACCAGAGGGGGCTAGGGTTTACACAGAGTCGGTTACAAAGAAGGAAATCTAATATCCGGATCGCCAAGCTTGTCTTCCATGCAAAGGAGAGTCCCATCCGGACACTGGACGAAGTCTTGAATCTTGTATCTTCACGGTCCAACAGTCCGGCCAAAGTATATATTCCGACTGTCCGGATACCCCCTAATCCAGGACTCCCTCAATGACGACATAGTGGAACTCTCAATGAGTCACCAATGTTGGTGTCAAAACCGGCGGATCTCGGGAAGGGGGTCCCAAACTGTGCGTCCAAGGCTAATGGTAACAAGAGGTGGGGGACACAATGTTTACCCAGGTTCAGGCCGTCTCTGTGGAGGTAATACCCTACTTCCTGCCTAATTGATCTTGATGATATGAGTATTACAAGAGTTGATCTACCACGAGATCGTAGAGGCTAAACCCTAGAAGCTAGCCTATGGTTATGATTGTTCTTGTTGTTGTCCTACGAACTAAACCCACTGGTTTATATAGACACTGAAGGGGGCTAGGGTTACACAGAGTCGGTTACAGAGAAGGAAATCTACATATCCGAATTTGCCAAGCTTGCCTTCCACGCAAAGGAGAGTCCCACCCGGACACAGGACGCAGTCTTCAATCTTGTATCTTCATAGTCCAACAGTCCGGTTGTCCGAGGACCCCCTAATCCAGGACTCCCTCAGTAGCCCCTGAACCAGGCTTCAATGACGATGAGTCTGGCGTGCAGATTGTCTTCGGCATTGCAAGGTGGGTTACTTCTCCGAATACTTCATGGTAGATTTTCATTGTACAGCAGGGGGACATCAACCACATCGAACACAATCTTCTCAGTCCGATAGTTAAGTTCTCCCCCAAACGTCATTGGCAACGTAATCTTCCCTTTTGGATGGCTCCTGCCGGGATTAACTCCTTGAAACATGTCGGTAACCTCTAGCTCTTCTTCTCCTATCTGAATCTTGTTGATGACTGCCAGGGAAATCAGATTCAACCCGGCCCCGCCATCCACTAACATCTTTGTGACCTTGAGGTTGCGAATTGTTGGGGAGACCAACAACGGCAAGCACCCTACCGCAGTGGTGCGGCCAGGGTGATCCTCTTCATCAAAGATGATGGGCATGCGGGGCCATTTGAGCGGCTTTCGGGCCTCTAGCGCTGGTTCCACGACATTGATCTCTTGTGCCCACCGCTTGAGCTGGCGGTGAGAGGCATGCAAAGATGCACCCCCATCAATGCATAGGCGTCAGTGGCCTTCTGAAATTCCTGCTCACTGGTTTCCTCTTCATCCCCTCCATCACTCACATTATCACAGATTTCCTTCTCTTGACCCCTGGCGGGTTTTCCTTGGTTCCAAAAGGGTTTGCCGAGGCAATTTGCTTCACCGCCTCGGCCCTTACCTCCAGCAGCATTCTAACCTTTTTTCTTGTCATGCTTATCATACTCCGACCTCTGTCTCTTGACAAGCCGTTCAACCTGGTAACACTCATGAAGATCATGTCCCTTGGTCCGATGGATCTGGCAGTACGGCCCATCGCCTTTCCCAGCTTTCTCAGCGGCAGCGGCCTCCTGGCAGGCAGTGCAGGCGGTAGCTTCCTTGCCGTGGGCCTCATCCTTGGCCTTCTTGCCAGTACTAGGTGTGCCCGAACCTTCCACAGTCATCACTGCTTTATCTCTTGGCTTCTTACTACGCTTCTTGCCCTTTTTCTGACTGGTTGATTCATCCTCTTCCTTTGAATGAACATTGGTGCAATCCTCCTCTCCGGGCAACTTCCTTCCTTCCTCCATCTGAGCAGACCTATCCACCAGTGTGTGTAGCTCTTTCACAGTCTTGGGCAACTGCACGTTCATCTTGGAACCGATGCGATGGTTGCGCACATTGGACTGTAAACTGCTATAACGGTTGCCGGATGGATATTTGAAATATTTCTATGAACTTTACTGAATCTCGGTAAATACTTACGGAGAGTTTCTCCTTCCTTCTGCTGAAGAAACTGCAGGTCGCTGGGCCTTCCGAGCTCCTGGTGGCCATCGGTGAAGGCACCGACGAACTCATGGCACGGGGCTGCCCATGACGAAATGGAGTCTTCCGGTAGGTGCATCAGCAAGGATCTCACGTTGGACTTGAGGGCCAGGGGGAAGTAGTTGGCGAACACCTTCTCGTCTCTTCCCCCGGCAGCCTGAACAGCGATGGTGTAGATGCTCAGGAACTCTGCCGGGTTCAGCCTCCCGTCGGACTTCTCAGGTATCTCTGGCTTGAACGTGCGAACGGACGACCAACGGACTTGTCGTAGTTCTCGTGTGAAGGTAGGGCAGCCGACCTCGAAAGGTAGGCACCCGCCAACATCGAGAGCAGGCTTGTCGATGTTGAGGCCGTCGCACCCGTCGGTATGGCAGAGGTCGTCGCGACGTCGATCTACGATGACCCGCGCATCTCCCTGTCGCCTATCCTCTGGGGCTCGACCTTGTCCTGGATGTGCTCGAGGTTCAGAAGAGGCCATCGAGACGTCGTCGGGGTCTTGATTCTGCTGCGCCTGCACCGGCTGCCGTGGCGGGGACTGCACCATGGGGACGGTCCCCTTTGTTTGGCCAGTGGTATGTGCAGTTGTTGTTGCTTGGGTAGGTCGTGGTGGGCCAACTTGTTGTAAGCCCCCAGCTTCGGTGAAACCGAGTAGACTTTGGATGATGGCACGCCATTCATCCATTTGCTCAGCTGCCGGCAGAAACTTCAGTAGCAACTGAGCTCGCGTCATAGCCTCCGTGGCAGCATAGATGTTGATGACGTCGGCCGCACCATCGCCTGGCTCCTGACTGTGCTAGTGGCGGCGGCAGTAGCGCGCCCACGCTGATGTGGGACGACCATCTGGGCAGCGGGGCCACACGGCGGTGGTGCTCAAGGGTCGGTGGTTCCATCGAGCATAGAGGTCTGGTTGACTCGTCCGGGAGGTGGCACATGCACCGGAATCGCTCCTGTGATGGGGGTGGCCGGAGGGCGATGGTTTACCCTGGACCAAGCGCCATCGCTGTGGCTGTGCCCGCCGATGAGAGGAGGGGGTGCGAACGGAGTGACCCCCTCGCCCGCACCCTGCGGAGCATGACCGTCGAGGCTCCGCTGATGTTGTTCTCCTCTAATATCTCCTGCCCTCGCGTCGTCCGCGGGGAAGTGGTGATGGTGCCACCTGCTCCAACCACGTCCCTAGCAGTGTTCACGTCCTCACTCGCCTCCACACCCCCCCCCCCCGCGTCATTAGAGGCCACGGACGGCGGAGCCTTCGAGGTGGATGGAAGGGCCGAAGCACCGGACTTCTTCTTGGGCGCCGTGGTCGATGGTGTCGTCGAAGACGAGGATGGTGATGAAGATGACGCGTTGCACACGCTTTCAGGTTCGCGCAAGCGATCCCCATACCTGGCGCGCCAAAGATGTCGCGGGATATCCGCGGCCACCTATGGGGCCAGGGGGGCTTGGTGGTTCAGCAAGGGGACGTCGTGTTGCACAAAGAGCAGACCAGCGCATGACAGCACGGCAGAGAGCACACAAGCAATTTACCCAGGTTCGGGCCGCCGCGAGGCATAAAATCCTACTCCTGCTTTGGTGGATTGATGGTGGAATGGAGGTGGTGAAGCGTAGTACACTTGCCCGACAGGGGTTGCCTTAGGGCAGCAGCGACTACGCGCGTATGGGGGTGTGGGTTCATCAACTCTCCAACCCTCTCTACGATTGCCATGGGCCTCCTTTTATAGATAAAGGGGTTACCACAGTGGCAAAGTAGTCATTATGCACTGATATGATAGTGAACAGTGCTATCATACCTAACTTTGTGGGCTGATAGGGTGCATTAAATGCACCGCTTATTGTCACATCACTGATTGCGCGGCAAAGCTTGCCGGGCTATCTCCGCGCCTGTTCTCTTGACACATCGCATGACGGGTTTCATCCGTGGGTTTCTCCTATAGGAAATGGCTGCCATGTGGTGAATGGCTACCACTTAATCATCTTGCGGATTGACACCGCATTGATTGACGACGTGGGTCGTGCTTGAGTGATTGGTGAGGTGGTTTTGCCTCCGCGAGCCCCGGCAGGTCCTGTCGGGGTGTTTATGTTATCCGTTTCTGGGGGTGCCCTTGCCCCTTGCCGGGCTCGCCTGCCCGGCAAGGGAGGCCTTTCTCTTCGCGATATCCTGCTTCTCTGGCTCGATCTTGGTCTCTCTGGGCTGCATGTTGGTTCTTTGAATCTCTTGGTTTCTTGTATTCTGACTTGGGATGGTGCTTCATTCTTGTCCTTGTGCCTGTGCACAGTTTGGGCAATAGACCCAGGTTTTGTTGCACCGACAACTGCCGTCCTTGGGTATATCAAGAATAACAAAGTTTGTTAAGATAGTAACATTTGCAACTATGATGGGCACATCCCCACAAATACCAATGGGTATAGCAGTTGATTTATCAGCCATTTCCAAGTAGATTTCAGTTGGTGTCAACTTATTCAAATCAAGTCTTTGATATAAAGAGAAAGGCATAACACTAACTCCAGCTCCTAGATCACATAAAGCAGTTTTGACATAGTTTCTTTTAATGGAGCATCATATAGTTGGTATTCTTGGGTCTCCTAGTTTCTTCGGTATTCTACCCTTAAATGAATAGTTTGCAAGCATGGTGGAAATTTCAGCTTCCGGTATCTTTCTTTTGTTTGTAACAATATCTTTTATGTACTTAGCATAAGGAGACATTTTCAGATTATCAGCCAAAGGAAGGCGCAAAAAGACAGGTCTAAGCATTTCAACAAAGCGCTCAAATTCTTCTTCATCCTTATTCTTTGAAGCTTTAGGTGAGATGGCATGGGTGAGGGAGTCCTGGATTAGGGGGTATCCAGACAGCCGGACTGTGTACAACGTCCGGACTATTGAAGCGTGAAGATACAAGACTCAAGACTTCGGCCCGTATCCGGATGGGACTCTCCTTTGCATGGAAGGCAAGCTTGGTGATCTGGATATTGTGTTTCCTTCATTGTAACCGACTCCATGTAAACCCTAGCCCTCTCCGGTGTCTATATAAACCGGAGAGGTTGGTCCTTAGAGGGCCGATCACAATTACAATCATACCATCATAGGCTAGCTCTTAGGGTTTAGCCTCTACGATCTCGTGGTAGATCTACTCTTGTACTACCCATATCTTCAATATTAATCAAGTAGGAAGTAGGGTTTTACCTCCATCGAGAGGGCCCGAACCTAGGTAAACATCTGTGTCCCTTGCTTCCTATTACCATCAGCCTTGACGCACAGATCGGGACCCCCTACCCGAGATCCGCCGGTTTTGACACCGACATTGGTGCTTTCGTTGAGAGTTCCTCTGTGTCGTCGCTGCCAGGCTCGATGGCTTGTCTCATCGTCAAGCACGACATTACCTCGAGGGAGCCCTGGCTGTAGGCCAAACTCTCTGACTTGGTAGCTTTACCATGGCTGCCCCATCGGCGGTTGCACCGACGATGGCCTCTCGGGTCATCAAGCATAACCCTCGCGTCAGTTCAGAACTTGCCGAACAGATGGATCCAATGGAGCTCTCCTCCCTTAATGAGCTCTTGGATCGCATCACCGCTCTGGGAGTCGCTACAGACTATGACCGGATCGGGCTTAAACCCGACCGAAGGGACATCAGATCCCCGCCGGGAAACACACTCGGATTGCCCCTCAACTTTGAGGACAAATTATGTTCGGATCACCCAACTCCTTGAGCCGAACACCTACTCAAAGTAAGACACGACCCGGGTCCTGGGCTTAGAATCGGGCATTGGGCCGAAGAAATTGGGCAGCACTCCGGATTCTGAGATGTTAAGCTCGGAACCTCCCGCGCCCCTGGGTGTTAGATCGGATCAAAATCCGGATTCAGCTAACAATGCCCACCTGGACTTAAACCATCTCTCCCGCATTAGGCAAGAGCCCCAGGAGACTGTACATCGCTACTGGGCCAGATTCATCCTTGCGCTTAACAAGGTCAGGGACTGCCGCGAGGAGAACGTGGTCTCACTCTTCTGCAAAAATTGCACGGACTAAGGACTCCTCGATGCTATAAGCCGCCATGACATAGTACACTTCGCGGACTTGGCAATCATAGTACGGAAGTACTGTGCGATGGAAAGCGCCTGGAAAACCCAAACAGAATTTTGGGATAGTACTGCTCTCACCAAGACCTTTGTCCGAAACAAACGGGCAAACTCTCATAAGTCGGCCAATCCAATCCCCAAGAAACCAAGGCCCACCCCAGGGCGGGGAACCGTATTGGAAGAATGGCTCGACGGGACATGCAAGCTCCACAGTACTCCGGATATAATACCAACTCATAGCCTTAGGGCATGTTGGATACTCCGGCAGGTGGCAAAAAGTGGCGAGGATCTTCTTGTAAGCCATAAAGCGGAACAACATCCTGCCAACGAACACAATACGGTACTAACAGTCTTCGAGACTTTTGCCTCAAACAATAGGCGCAAGCGAGCTCATCGAAGCTCCAATGAAATTTGCCATGTGGCAAAAATAAATCCCTGGAATGACACTGCTATAACTTTTAATGCCAGTGATGAACCTCGATTCCAGACTATCTGGGCACTAGCCGCTCTGGTCCTTAGCCCGATCGTAGATGGCTTTCGGCTCACTAAAGTACTCATGGACGGCGGAAGTGGATTAAATCTGATCTATGAAGAAACGCTCAGTAAGATGGAAATTGATAAAAGCCGCATTGAACAAAGCGGCACAACCTTCAGGGGAATTATCCCTACTCGGGAAGCGCGGTGTGCGGGAAAATCACACTCGATGTGGTATTCGGCACCCCGGAGAATTATACGTCCAAAGAAATCACATTCCAAGTGGCTCCCTTTAGCAGCGGATACCACGCCCTTCTAGGGCGGGACGCGTTTACAAGCTTTCAAGTTGTACCCCATTACGGGTACATGAAGCTTAAAATGCCTGGACCCAATGGAATCATCACTCTAGCCAGTGATCCGAACGTCGCACTTCACGCCGAAAATAAAACCGCAGCACTAGCCCTGGAAGCATTATCTGAAGCCCTAGCAGCCGAAGAGTTAGCAACACTACGGGCCACCGTGGACAGGGAGGACGTCATACTCGACAAGCGACCGAAGTCCACCTCATTTAAACCTGCTGACAAGATAGTCAAATTCCAAGTCCATCCAACGGACCCCACGAAGACAGCTTCCATCAGGACACAGTTGAGCCCCACGATGGATGCCGCACTGCGAGATTTCTTACGCGAGAATTGGGACATTTTCGCCTGGCACCCATCGGACATGCCGGGCATCCCACGCAGATTGGCCGAACATAGCCTCAATATTCTAAAAGGATACAAACCGGTCAAGCAGACTCTAAGACGGTTTTCAGAGCCCAAAAGGCAAGCCATGGGGGAAGAGCTAGCCAAACTACTCGAGGCCGGATTCATCAGATACATCAAGCATCCAGATTGGCTGGAAAACCTAGTAATGGTACCAAAGAAGGACAAATCCTGGCGCCTGTGTGTCGACTTTAAAGACCTCAACAAGGCTTGCCCCAAGGATCCCTTTCCCCTCCTCGCATCGATCAAATAATCGATGCCACAGCTGGACACGACTCGCTGTGTTTTCTCGATGCATACTCTGGATACCATCAAATAAAGATGGCAGAGTCTGACCAAGCTGCTATATCTTTCATAACACCATATGGCCCTTTTTGCTTCAACACTATGCCTTTCGGTCTTAAGAACGCCGGCGCAACCTATCAACGCATGATTCAAACATGCCTGGAAAAACAAATCGGCAAAATAGTGGAGGCATATGTGGATGACGTGGTCATAAAAACAAGACACGTCGAAACCCTAATAGATGACTTGAGGCTTACATTCGATAACCTCCGTACATATGACATCAAGTTGAATCCGGAAAAATGCGTTTTCGGCGTCCCCTCGGGGAAACTGCTGGGCTTCATTGTTTCCAATAGAGGAATTGAAGCGAATCCGGCAAAAATCCGAGCTCTGTCGCAGTTGGCTATACCAACAAACCTCAAGCACATCCAGAAACTAGCTGGATGCATGGCCGCTTTGAGCCGCTTTATCTCCAGGTTAGGAGAAAAGGCATTGCCTCTTTATCGCCTCCTTCGGCGCACCGAACACTTCGTATGGACGGATGCAGCCGCGGCTGGACTCGATGAAATAAATACCTTACTGGCCAGTAATCCAGTCCTAACAGCGCCAAATATTGGCGAGCCCATGCTACTGTACATAGCTGTAACACATCAAGTGGTAAGCGCGGTGCTCGTCGTCGAACGAGAGGCGGACGGATACAAATTCCCGCTTCAAAAGCCGGTTTATTACGTATCTATGGTCCTCACCCCATGCAAATCCCGATACCCACACTATCAAAAAATAGCATACGCGGTCTTCATGGCATCCTGGAAGCTGCGACACTACTTTCAAGAGTGTTCGATTACGGTGGCCTCCAAAGTACCCCTCAATGACATAATAAATAACCGCGATGCTATGGGTCGGATTGCTAAATGGGCTATCGAGCTCCTTCCGTTCGACATAATATACAAACCACGGCGAGCCATTAAGTCGCAAGTACTGGCCAACTTTGTGGCCGAATGGACAAAAGCCGAACTCCCTAAAGAGTACGGCACATACTCAAATTAGATCATGCACTTCGACGGCTCTAAAATGTTGGCCGGATTGGGAGCAGGTGTAGTCCTGACATCTCCCACCGGAGACACGGTCCAGTACTTCCTTCAAATATTATACACAGACTCCAATAATGCAGCCAAATACGAGGCGCTCTTGCACGGTCTTCGGATGGTAGTCTCTATGGGCATCCAACGCCTAGAAGTGTGCGGGGATTCGAACCTCACAATATCACAAATAAACGGAGACTTTGACGCCAAGGATCCGAAAATGACGGCCTACCGTAACGCCGTCCTCAAAATGTCAGCTCGGTTCGAGGGGCTCGAATTCCACCATGTGGCTCGAGAAAACAATCAAGCGGCTGACGTCCTCGCCCACATCTGCTCCAAATGTGACCCTGACCCACCTAACATATTCCTGGAAAGGTTGTTCAAGCCATCCGTGGTATGGAAGGGGAGTCCGGCAATACTAGCACGGATCCGAACACACCCCCTGATCCCGAACCATCAAACACAATCGGAGGCTCTGCCACCAAAATAACATCTTCGGCCCACGAAATCATAGCCGTAATCGCCCCGTGGACTGAGCCTTTCTTGGCCTACCTAAATAGGCAGGAGCTCCCCGAAGACCAAAATGAAGCACGCTGCATAGTTCGGCGTTCTAAAGCTTACAAAGTCCACAAAGGGGAACTCCACAAGAAAAGTGCTACCGGAGTGCTCCAAAGATGCATCTCCGAAGAGGAAGGGCGGCAGCTCTTGGCTGAAATCCATGCCGGACTGGGCGGGCACCATGCTGCGGCTCAAGCACTAGTCAGCAAGGCCTTCCGTACAGGCTTCAATTGGCTAACGGCCCGAGCAGACGCACAGGACCCTGTCCAACATTGCGTCGGTTGCCAGCTCTTCGCCAATCAGAGTCATATGCCTCCTACCGCTCTCCAAACAATCCCCGTAACTTGGCCCTTCGCGGTCTGGGGGCTGGATATGGTCGGACCTCTCAAAGCGGGAAGCCATATGAAAAAATACTTATTGGTCATGGTGGACAAGTTCACCAAATGGATAGAAGCCAAACCAGTCAAAACGGCCGAATCCGAACCAGTAATAGACTTCATATCCGGGGTCGTACACTGCTACGGTATCCCACACAGCATCATCACTGATAATGGCTCAAATTTCACAGCCGATGAAGTGGAAAATTGGTGCGGAAAAATGGGCATTAAGCTTGATTACGCTTCCTTCTACCATCCGCAAACAAACGGCCAGGTAGAGAAGGCAAATGGTCTCATCATGAGCGGCATCAAACCCAGACTAGTGCGATCCTTGATAGAGTCGGATACACACTGGGTCGAAGAGCTCAACTCCGTACTCTGGGGGTTGCGGACCACGCTGAATCGCACTACTGGATATACACCATTTTTTATGGTATACGGCGCGGAGGCAGTACTACCGTACGACATAATACATGATTCGCCACGCGTACGCATGTACAAAGAGAAGGAAGCCGAGTTAGATCAGCAGGATAACTTCGATGCCCTCGAGGAGGAGCGCGACGTCACAAAAGCCCGCTCCGCATTCTATCAGCAGCAGGCTTGACGATATCAAAGCAGAGAAGTACGGGCCAAAACTTACAATATTGGCGAGCTCGTTCTACGCCTACCGGAGAAGAAGAAGGACAAGCTCAAACCCAAGTGGGAGGGTCCCTTCGTCATTGACAAAGTTCTCACCGGAGGAGCGTACCGCCTACGTAATGCATCCGATAACAGACTCGAGCCGAACCCATGGAACGCGGCCAGACTCCGGAGATTCTACGCCTAACGCTGAACTCAGTGTTCATCTCCTTACCCCTCCTTTTTAATTATATGCTCCGCCCCTTTCTCCTTTCTCGACCCTTTTTTTTCTCTTCACACAAAGTATTTAATATAGTGCGGACTCCCGGATCACTCCGGCTGTACTATGTGTGCAAGCTATACCTGGGGGCTTCCTATTCGGAAGCTAAACATAATTACTTTAAATGGCTTTTTGCCCATCACATATGCGTTCTTTTTCCATATGTGCCTTTTCTTCACCATTATATGCATCGATATGACTTAAGATGTGGCCAAGCTGGGTTGCCTGGCTCTTGTGTTTATGCCCTACGTTCTCGTTAATTCGGCTAGGGCATAAGGGGAGCACCTCTGCGATTGTTACTGCCGGTTCAGCCGGATGTGTACCTCAGACTGGGTGAAGCCGAAAGCAAGTTTCCTTAAGAGAATATTCGATCGGCGAACAAAAGAAGTATTCGTTTATTACAACGTAAATCCCCAGAAGTCTTATACCCTGCGCCATCGTTCGCAGTCCGGACATGTGCATTGTTGCATGCATACCCAGGGAAAGGAACCCCTAACGGAACTATTCTCCCTGGAAGATGTTTCTTACTATCCATGTAATATAACATAACTAGTTGGGTACTTGTCTGTTCAAGCACCTATGACCCCTACGCCTTGTCTCCACGCATACCCTGGTCTTGTATAACTGAGCGGGTATTCGGACACACCCCGGACTATAGGATCCGGGGGCTGAAGCGAAAAGGTCCGCCATGACAAATGATTTTAATCCGGCTAGGGACTAATTATGTCCATTAAATTACATAGTCACTTG
This sequence comes from Aegilops speltoides, assembly GCA_021437245.1. Classification (NCBI taxonomy): domain Eukaryota; kingdom Viridiplantae; phylum Streptophyta; class Magnoliopsida; order Poales; family Poaceae; genus Aegilops; species Aegilops speltoides. Next base: position 365,751,027 of record CM038141.1, on the reverse strand, counting down.
CACTGACTATATTCTTCCTCTATACCATCCAACAGGCTATCTAGCTTACAATCCTGTTGAGAATACTTGGCGGCTAACGCTACCTGGTCATATACCAGGCTCACGGGAAATTCTTTCCCATCGGGCCCGGCCGGTCCTACTTCGGCCATATGGTTCGGGTCCAGCCTGGTGTAGCGCGTCTTCACCATAGCCCAGGCTTCTCTTGCACCTTGCCGGCAGGCTGACATCTTCCATAATCGGAGCGCCGCCGTGCTCCTTGAAGCATATCCACAAGCTCCCCCATGCCGTTCGGCAATAAGCTTGATGGCCACAAGGCCTGAGCAACACCCTGCATCACTTGCCAAGCTCGCTCGTGCAGTTGCGAGTGGTCTTGCAGTAAATCACTTGCAGATCAGGGCATCTCCTCTTCAGGGCGACCCGTTAACATTCCTGCAAGCAAAATTCTTTCAATATACTTCCTCGCCGAACTATCATACAGTTCGTCTGGGCACTCACCATAAATGCCGCGTTGAAGCCTTTTATTCTCCTTCACGGAATCTGCTAGTTGAGCGCGGACGTCTTTTAATTCCATGTCCAGTCGAATATTGGCATCTTGAAGATTGTTCTTCTCTTGCTTAACTTGCGTAAGGATGCGCTCGCCAGCCTTAGCTGCCTTTTAAGATGCAAATCGTCATCTGTTACACCCCCGGATTCACCCCGGGATTGTCTGCAGAATTTTCTGTTAGATTAGTCATACCAGCCATTTACTAACTGGTGCATCTTCGTACAATTGAGATAAATATTACCAGATGAGGCCTTCTGGGATTCCTCTAACTTGGCAGCCGTGTCCCTCAGCTGGGCCTTGCATTCCTCCAGCTCCTGAGCCAATTGTTCATTCTTCTCTACAAGGACTTGTGCATAAATGGATCCTTCAAATAGTTGTTCCAACTATTTTAAGTCTCAGGGGCTACTGTTATACATACTTATCAAAGCTTCTCACATGTATATATTTGGTATACTAGTTCGTCGCTCGGGCAAGCCCGCCTTGAGCAGCTCGGATGTATGCGTCTGCCGAATTGAAGGCATTAAATGCCTCTTCGGAAAAGATGTTGTTCCGGAGCACAGCCCTCCGGCGCCGGTGATTCATGGCGCTCTCCACTTCGGAGTTTGTGGCCGAAAACATATCTGCATCCTCTGTCGGAGAACTATGCAGAACTGGCCCTGTGTCCGCCTCCGCCCTCGAAGCTGGTTCGGGGACCTGGCTGGGGGAGGCGTGATTGGCGGGATCCCCGGATGTAGTCCAGCTGCTTCTCTTCCTGCCAGACACAAAGGGCGATGTTATATTTCAAACACTATAATCACAGGACAGGTTATTACTTTACCTCTGCAGCGGTGTGTCGACCCTCACTGCCTTCCTCTTGAGCATGCCCGTTCCAAACACCCGTGGTTGGCGAGTCCCTAGGGGCTCGGCCCCGCGCTCCGACCGTCGTCTCTGCAAACAGTGTCCGGATGGGATAGGGTTTACAAGACTTCAGTCCGTGTCCGGAGAGGGATATTGTGCTTCCTTCCTTGTAACCGACTCCATGTAAACCCTATCCCTCTCCGGTGTCTATATAAACCGGAGAGGTTGGTCCTTAGAAGGCCGATCACAATTACAATCATACCATCATAGGCTAGCTCATAGGGTTTAGCCTCTACGATCTCGTGGTAGATCTACTCTTGTACTACCCATATCTTCAATATTAATCAAGCAGGAAGTAGGGTTTTACCTCCATCGAGAGGGCCCGAACCTGGGTAAACATCTGTGTCCCTTGCTTCCTGTTACCATCAGCCTTGACGCACAGATCGAGACCCCCTACCCGAGATCTGCTAGTTTTGCCACTGACAATGGGTTTCTGAACCCATGGTTCTCTCTCTTTACCATGTTTCCTAGCAATGAAGTCTCTCTTATCATATCTCTTATTCTTAGGTTGTGGGTTATCAAGATCAACAACAGGTTCCATTTCCACATCATTATCATTATTAGGTTGAGCATCAACATGAACATCATCATTATCATTGTTACCAGGTTCATGTTCATCACCGGATTGTGTTTCAGCATCAGAAATAGATATATCATTTTGATTCTCAGATATGTCTACAATAGGTTCGCTAGAGCCATGCAAAGTCCTATCATCTTTCTTTTTCTTTTTAGATGGACTAGGTGTATCAGTATTAATTCTTTGAGAATCTTGCTCAATTCTCTTTGGGTGACCTTCAGGATACAAGGGTTCCTGAGTCATTTTACCACCCCTAGTCATAACTCTAATAGCATGATCATTCATCTTATTGTTCATCTCATTAAGCAAATCATTTTATGACTTGATGACTTGTTCTACTTGAGTTTTTATCATAGATGCATGTTTACTCACACCCCTGACATCATTAACAATTCTAAACATAAAGTCACTCAAGCGTTCAATCATATAAGCATTTTGTTTCAGCTGTCTACTAACATATGCATTAAAGTTTTCTTGTTTAACAATAAAGTTATCCAATTAATATAAGCATTGACTAGCAGATTTAGTATAAGGAACATCTCCTTCATCAAATCTATGGAGAGGATTTACCTCTACTACCCGTCTCAGGGTATCCAGACCATGTATTTCTTTAATAGGTGGTAAATTCTTGATATCTTCAGTTGTAATACCTTTTTATTTCATAGATTTCTTTGCCTCTTGCATATCTTTAGTACTAAGAAATAGAATACCTCTCTTCTTCGGAGTTGGCTTGGGTGCATGGTGGTTCAGGAAGAGTCCAATCATTATCGTTCCTCACTATATTATTTAATAGATCTTCAGCTTGTTCAACAGTTTGTTCCTTGAAACACAAGCAGCACAACTATCTAGGTGGTCCCTAGAAGCATTGGTTAGTCCATTATAAAAGATATCAAGTATTCTTTAGAGGATGATCAGGCAAAGCATTAAGTAATTGGAGAAGCCTCCCCAAGCTTGAGGGAGATTCTCTTCTTTAATTTGCACAAGGTTAAATATTTCATGTAAAGCTACTTGTTTCTTATGAGGAGGGAAATATTTTTTTAGAGAAGTAATATATCATATCCTGGGGACTACGCACACAACCAGGAGCAAGCAAATTAAGCCATATCTTAGGATCACCTTTTAATGAGAAAGGAATCAACTTAATAATATACTAGTAGCGAATTTTTTCCTCATGAGCAAATAGGGTGGCTATATCATTTAGTTTAGTAAGATGTGTCGCAACAGTTTCAGATTCATAACCATGGAAAGGATCAGATTCAACTAAAGTAATTAACTCTGGGTCGACATAGAATTCATAATCCTTATCAGTAATGAAGATAGGTGAAGTAGCAAACTTAGGATCATATTTCATTCTAGCATTCAACGATTTTTATTTCAACTTGACTAGTAATTTATTAAGATCATCTCTATCCTTACAAGCAAGAAAGTCCCGAACTACCTCTCCGTCATAACATAACCCTCAGGTATATCAGGCAATTCGTATCTAGGAGAACTAGGTCTAATAGGTGTTTCAAAAAAATTAGTTTCAATAGTTCCATCAGTTTCAGCATTCTCAATTTCTTTAGCTATAGCAAGTTGTTCATCGAGAAATTCACCTACTAGAGCAGTCTTATCAAGCAAAGTACTGGCATCATTCATAGCAGAAATAGCATCATCAGTTACTTGCGACATATCAATATTAATAGTAGGTGGTGCTGTCGCAAGCTTACTCAAAACAGAAGGTGAATCAAGTGCAGAGCTAGATGGCGGTTCCTTACCTCCCCTGATCTTAGAGGGAACGATATGAAGGAAATATGCCCTAGAGGCAATAATAAAGTTGTTATTTTATATTTCCTTATATCATGATAAATGTTTATTATTCATGTTAGAATTGTATTAACCGGACACTTGATACATATGTGGATACATAAACAAAACATGGTGTCCCTAGTAAGCCTGTACTAGACTAGCTCATTAATCAAAGAACGTTAAGTTTCCTAGCCATGAACATGTGTTGTCATCTGATGAGCGGGATCACATCATTAGGAGGAGGATGTTACGGACAAGACCCATCCGTTAGCTTAGCATAATGATCCTTAAGTTTTATTGTTATTGCTTTCTTCATGTCATATACATATTCCTTTGACTATGAGATTATGCAACTCCCTGATACCAGAGGAATACCTTGTGTTTGCTATCAAACGTCACAACGTAACTGGGTGATTATAAAAATGCTCTACATGTATCTCTGAAGGTGTTTGTTGGGTTGGCATAGATCAAGATTAGGATTTGTCACTCCGAGTATCGAAGAGGTATCTCTGGGCCCGGTAATGCACATCACAATAAGCCTTGCAAGCAATGTGACTAATGAGTTAGTTACGGGATGATGTATTATAGAACGAGTAAAGAGACTTCCCGGTAACGAGATTGAACAAGGTATGAAGATACCGACGATCGAATATCGGGCAAGTAACATACCGATAAAGGGAATAATGTATGTTGTCATTACGGTACGACCGATAAAAATCTTCATAGAATATGTGGGAACCAATAAGAGCATCCAGGTTCCATTGTTGGCTATTGAACAGAGAGGCGTCTCAGTCATGTCTACATAGTTCTCGAACCCGTAGGGTCCGCACGCTTAATGTTCGATGATAGTTTTGTATTGTATGAGTTATGTGATTTGGTGACCGAATGTTGTTTCGGAGTCCTGTATGAGATTCCGGACATGACGAGGAGTCTCAAAATGGTCGAGAAGTAAAGATTCATATATAGGACAATAGTATTCGGACACCGGAAGTGTTCTGGGGGTACCGGGTATGTATCGGGTCACCGGAAGGGGTTCCGGGCAACCCCCGACAAACTATAGGGGCCTAATGGTCCAAGAGAGGGACAGACCAGCCCCTAAGGGGCTGGTGCGCTCCCCTATAGGCCGAAATAGGAGAGAAAGGAAAGGAGGGAAGGGAGAAGGAAAGGGGAGGATTCCGCCTCCCCCTTTCCTCCCCTCCCCCTCTCTTTCCTTCCCCCTCCGATGCATATGGAAGGGGGAAGGCCGACTTGGAGGAGGTGCCCAAGTAGGATCCCTCCTACTTGGGGCGCCCCTTGCCGCTCCCTTCCCTCTCCCACCTATATATATGTGGGGGCACCGCTAGAACACACAACATTGATTCCTAGCCATGTGCGGCGCCCCCCTCCATAGTTTACGCCTCCGGTCATATTCACGTAGTGCTTAGGCGAAACCCTGCGCGGATCACTTCACCATCACCGTCACCATGCCATCGTGCTGACAGAACTCTACCTCGACACTTTGCTGGATCAAGAGTTCGAGGGACGTCATCGAGCTGAATGTGTGCAAAACTCGGAGGTGCCGTACGTTCGGTGCTTGATCGGTCGGAACGAGAAGAAGTTCGACTACATCAACTGCGTTGTTAAACGTTTCCACTTTCGGTCTACAAGAGTACATGGACACACTCTCCCCCTCTTGTTGCTATGCATCTCCTAGATAGATCTTGTGTAAGCGTAGGATTTTTTTTTTTGAAATTGCATGCTACGTTCCCCAACAGTGGCATCAGAGCCAGGTCTATGCGTAGATGATATGCACGAGAAAAACACAAAGAGTTGTGGGCGGTGATAGTCATACTGCTTACCACCAATGTCTTATTTTGATTTGGTGGTATTGTTGGATGAAGTGGCCCGGACCAACTTTACATGACCACATTCATGATACCGGTTCCACCGACAGACACGCAACTAGTTTTGCATAAAGGTGGCTAGCGGGTGTCTGTTTCTCCAACTTTAGTTGAATTGAATTTGACTGCGGACGGTCCTTGTTGAAGGTTAAAACAGCAAACTTGGTAAATCACCGTTGTGGTTTTGGTGCGTAGGTAAGAATGGTTCTTGCTAGAAGCCCGTAGCAGCCACATAAAACTTGCAACAACAAAGTAGAGGACGTCTAACTTGTTTTTGCAAGGCATGTTGTGATGTGATATGGTCAAGACATGATGTGATATGCGTTATCGAAAGGATCGAGATGGACCTAGAGGGGGGTGAATAGGTACAATTACAAATTTTAATTATTACTTAGCAATTTTAGGCAATAATGGGGAATATGAAGGTGAGCCTAACAATTGCAAGTGTAGTACTAAGTACTAAGAAAGTAACACGAGTATGTAAGTAAGCAAGCACAATATGATATAAGTAAGTGCTAAGAGACAAGTAACCACAAGTAGAAAGTTAGGGTTAGGAATAACCGCAACTCCGGGAGACGAGGATGTATGTCGATGTTCACTTCCTTGGAGGGAAGCTACGTCACTGTTAGAGAGGTGGATGTTACCACGAAGGCACACCAAGGCCACGAAGGCTCACCCTATTCTCCCTTTGAGACAACATCACAGAGGCGTTTCTCATCCACTAGTGGTAGACCTTGGGGTGGTCTCCAAACCCTCACAAACTTTGCTGGGGGTAATCACAAAGGTCGATTCCTCTCTGAAAGACTCCTACCGCCTAGGAGTCTCCAACCTCCAAGAGTAATAAGAATGATGGGGAAAAGCTCAATACTTGCTCAAATCACGAATTCCTTTAATGCAAAGAAGGGAAGGAGTGGATCTATCACTTGATTGGAGAACTTCTCTCAAATGTTCCCAAATCACTTGGGGATCTAGGATTTGGTGTAGAGGATTGAGAGAGAGAGTGAAAAGTGTTCTTCGCAAGCTCAAAGTGAATGGTCAACCGCATCCCGTGGAAGGGAGAAGCCTATATATAGTGGGTGTGGAAAAAGTAACCGTTTGAGCCACTCAAGTGCACTGAAGAGGTCGGACGTACGGACAGCACCGGACGTCCGGTGGCACAAATATGTCCGGACATCCGACAGCCATCGGTCGTCCGACCGCTGGGAATTCATAGCCACAAACCAGCACACAACAACTGGATGTCCGAGACGTGTCGGTCGTCCGGAGGCCGGACGTCCGGAGAGGCTCGGAAATCCATAAAATTGTTCTGTGGAAGGAACACCGGACGTCCGAGAAGTGTCGGTCGTCCGGAGACCGGACGTCCAGAGAGGCTTGGAAATACGTGAATATTGTTCTGTAAGAGAAACACTCGACGACCGTAGAGAGCCGGATGTCCGGATAGCTGAGAGGGATCGGACGTCCGTAGAGTACTGGACGTCCGGAGAGAAAAACTGGAGTTGGTGGGTTTGAGCAAATCTTTCACTAGATCCAACGATCCCCTCTTAATAGTGTGGGATCCCTATACTCAAGAACAAACTGTAAACAAAGCCAAGGCTAATGTCTTGTATCTCCGATCTTGAGTTATATGCATTTGTCCCTAGCCATGATCCACACACGACCTTTGAGACATAAGCCTGAGATAAACTTGATAAACATGATCACAAGTGACTCTACCTTCCGATATGCCGGTGAGAATTTTGTCAACATCAACACGACCGGTGACTCGAGGCATGATGGAGGTCAGGGTTTCTCGAGGTTCAACCTCATGTCCATCATCCACATCCTCAACATATGGATCATTAATGTGTGGTGGAAGATCTTCTTGTTCATATTGCATTTGTTGAGGTTCATCATCAATGATTGGACTTTCTTGTTCTTGCCCTTGATGATGATCTTGTTCTTGAAGATTATCATGAAGAGGAACTTGATCATCTTCTTGTACTTGGACTAACGGCATCGGTTGAACAATAGGAGTTTTTGGTGGTATAGGTGTTGAAGTAGTTTGATGATGTGTGAAACTTCCATCTTCTTCTTCATCATCATGAGGTTCTTGTTCCCTTGGAAGAAGTGCACCAACACCCATGGTCAAAATATCTTGAGAGGAATCTTCTTAGCTACATCACTTAGATCAACTTGCTCCCCATGGGAGCCATTAAATTCATCAAACACCACGTCACAAGTTTCTACAACACATCCATTGGATTTGTTGTAGACTCTATAGGCGTGAAAGTTTGATCCATAGCCAACAAATATGCCCTCAATTGTTTTGGATTGAAATTTTCCTAACCGTTCTATTTTGTTGAGAATGAAACATTTGCACCCAAATACACGAAAGTACTTGACATTTGGCTTGTTCCCAGTTAGGAGCTCATATGGAGTCTTTTCCAATATAGTGCAGAGGAAGAGCCGGTTTGATGCATGGCATGCAGTGTTGACAGCTTCAGCCCAAAAACTATGTGGTGACTTGTATTCATCCAACATGGACCTTGCTATCTCCACAAGTGTATGGTTCTTCCTTTCGGCTACACCATTTTGCTGAGGAGTGTATGGAGCTGAATATTGATGCTCAATCCCTTAATCACTAAGGAATTCTTCCAAGGTATAGTTCTTGAACTCAGAGCCATTATCACTTCTTATTGCCAAGATTTCTTTGTCAAACTTGTGTTGTGCTTTCTTGGAAAAATCAATGAAGGTGATCTTTGTCTCGTCCTTGGACTTGAGGAAAAACACCCATGTATACCTTGAGTAATCATCAACAATGACAAGTCCATACTTTTTCCCACCAAGAATATCCCATGAAGGAGGCCCAAAAAGATCCACATGAAGGAGCTCTAGGGGCCTTGAAGTAGACACAATGTTCTTGGGTGGGTGCTTTGATTGATGTTGCTTCCCGGCTATGCATGCACTACACACACAATCTTTCTCAAAAGAGACATTGGTTAGTCCAAGGGTGTGATTCCCCTTTAAGAGATCTTGAAGATTTCTCATGCTGACATGGGCTAGCCGGCGATGTCATAGCCACCCCTTGTCGGCCTTGGCCATTAGACAAGTTGCATGGAATGTGCTCTCTTTCGAGAAATCAACCGTGTAAAGGTTGCCATCCAACTCTTCAACAAAGGCCACTTCAAGAGTATCTCTCTTAAAGTCTTTCACATCCGTTAGTCCAAATAGTGTATCATAACCAACAGAAGCCAATTGGCGAACAGAAAGCAAATGGTATTTAAGGGATTGGACAAGCATGCCATTTGCAAGAGACATGTCATTTGTGATAGCCACCTCGCCCAACTCGAGTACATGTCCTTTTGAACCTCCACCAAACATAATGCTCTTGAATGGTTGAATAGCTTCCATGAAATCGTAGAGCAATTTGCTATCTCCGGTCATATGATTGGTACATCCACTATCAATCACCCATTTTACTCCACCGGAGAAGGCAACCTACACACAATTATGACTTGGTTAGAGGTACCCATTTTGCAATGGGACCTCTCAAGTTAGTCACAAGGGTCTTAGGGACCCAAATAGCATAGAATCGGAATGCATTTCGAGGACCAACAAATTTTGCATAAACTTCTCCATCCTTAGTCTTACGATGTACATAGGATGGAGGCATGAACTCTTTTGGCTTGTTGAGAGTGGGCATGCCCATTGTGGCCTTCCCACTAACAACATTACCTTTCTCCTTGTTCCCTTCTTGTACAAATGTTTCCTTTAGAGGGGTTGTGCAGTTTTGAGAGGATGTCTTCTTCTTGCTTGTGCTTGGGTCAAACCCGAGTCCCTCTTTGGCAAACACCTCATTGTGTTGCCTCAATACCTCATTAAGGTTCTTTTGCCCTTGAGCACATGTTATGAGACCTTTCTCTATTTGAGCCTTGAGGAAGCGATTTTCCTCAAGAATAGATGCTAGATCACTACTAGAGTTAGTAGTACAAGCATCAACATTGATAATAGGAGAGGAGTAAGCCTTGGCTAGAGTTTCAAGATAAGTAAGTTTGAGCATCTCAAAACTCTTTGTAAGAAGGGTGAGCTCTTCTTCCTTAGTCTTGAGGGACACGGATAGAAGCTCACAGTCCTTAGAGAGAGAAGCATGAGACTTCACAAGCTTACTTTTATCATTCATCAACTCTTCGCAAGAGTCAATAGCCTTTTTCAAGGAGGCAAGATCTTTAGTATGGACATCAATGTTTGCACCAATTTTTAAGCATAGTTCATCATTTCGTGCTTCCTCATATTGTACTTTCCGCTCAAGGATTTCACATTTTTTCCTTTTCCTCGGTGACGAGGGTTTCGAGTTCCTTAATGGTGATGGTGTGCTTACCCACCATCTCCATAAGCATACGAAACATAGTGAGCTTCTTTCCTTTGAGGGAGCGCATGAACTTATTAAGTTTAGTAAGCATAGGATCATCTAGATCATCATCCTCATAACTATCCTCCGCATCAAGATACTCATCACTAGGAGTAGAAGGAGTGAAAAGAGGAGGATTTGGTCGTGGGGTTACCTTGACCTTGTTAGGAGAGCTTTGGTCCTCTCCATCTTCTACCACAGCATTTGCCATTAGGCACTTATGAGCGTTGCCCTTGTAGTCTTTCATGTACTTGTACGTGACCACATCACCACTCTTGTTCACTAACCTCAAAGTGTTTTGAGAGTCTAGAGCAACCCCGACAACACCACTAACATCATCCGTATCGGATTCTTCTTGAGCAACCATTGCTTTCCCATCTCTCTTCTTGAGCTTGGAGTTCAAAGGATTTGGCAACTTCTTCTTGGGAAAGGTCTTGGGAAACCTTGGTTTATCCTCTCTCTTCTCATACGGGCACTCGTTGGAGAAGTGGTTGGTTTCTTCACAGGTTGTAGCATTTTCTTACTTTCTTCTTTTGAAATTTTCCCTTGAATTTTCCCGCGCTAAACTTCTTGACAAAGAGAGCCATGTCTTCATATGAAGGGCCCTCATCAGATTCAATCTCATCACCATCTTCATCATCATCATCATCTTCTTCTTCTTCTTCTCCTTCTTCTTCTTCACTTTGCTCATCTTCACATACATGCTTGGCCTTCAATGCAAGATTGATCTTTGATGTTGGAGTACCATGCATGGCAAGATGTTTTGTGTCATTTGCATTTGTCTCTTCAAATAGTTGGAAGGTGGATATGATGTCATATGTAGTCATTTCCTTGAAGGCATGGTGTTGTCTTATGTCCCACACCATTTGATGGTGATATGGGGCAAGAGCATGAAGCAACTTATCCACAAGGAATCGCTTAGTCATGTTGAATCCATCTTGTGTCTTGTCACACTCACACGACTCAATGTCAGCGGTGAGAGTCATGAGACGCTCAAGGAGTTGATTGGGAGTTTCACCTTTCTCCATACATAAGTTTTGCAATTGACCCTTGGCAATTTCATATTGAGCACTCCGAAGGGTCGAGGTACCGGTCTTGGATCTTATAATACTTTCCCATAGTTCCTTGGCACTTGTGATGTGTATGAAAGGTCTCCTTTGCTTTTCAACTATACCTCTCCTTATACACATGGTTGCAGTGTCGTTGAGATTCTTGTCATAAATTTCTCTTGGTGTAGGATTCTTTGGATCAACCACATGGTAACCATACTCCAAGATCTCCAGCATCTCATCGTTTCCATATCAAAGATGATCCCGCATAGCAACTCTCCACAAGGCAAAAACGGAAGTGGCATCAAGTAAAGGAGGTTTGCCTTGAGGATTATATTTCGATTTCTCAACTTGGGGTATTGCATAAAGCCAAGGAACACTGGAGTGATCATTGCTAGGAGGTTGTTGACCAAGTGACGGAGCAGGCACAGCTGGCCTCGAAGCCTCACCACCCAAAAGTAGTGCATAGCACCGTGGACAACGTGGCTAATCTCATTTGGACCAAGGCCTCAAGAGAAGCATCATGCTCCTCTTTTTGCTTAGAAAGGGCCCGTTCCAGATCCTCAGAAGTAATGGACTTGACTTCAGAAGAAGCATCGCCTTTATCCTTCGGATCTGGAACAAGGGGAGTCCCATCGGGGTTCATCTCGCTCTAGGGTGGTTAAGCCACAAGAATATAGCACGAGGCTCTGATACCAATTGAAAGGATCGAGGTGGACCTAGAGGGGGTGAATAGGTACAATTACAAATTTTAATTATTACTTAGCAATTTTAGGCAATAATGCAGAATATGAAGGTGAGCCTAACAATTGCAAGTGTAGTACTAAGTACTAAGCAAGTAACATGAGTATGTAAGTAAGCAAGCACAATATGATATAAGTAAGTGCTAAGAGACAAGTAACCACAAGTAGAAAGTTAGGGTTAGGAATAACCGCAACTCCGGGAGACGAGGATGTATGCCGATGTTCACTTCCTTGGAGGGAAGCTACGTCACCGTTAGAGAGGTGAATGTTATCACGAAGGCACACCAACGCCACGAAGGCTCACCCTATTATCCCTTTGAGACAACACCACAGAGGCGTTTCTCAACCACTAGTGCACTAGTAGAAAAAGGGTCAAATGTGAAGCACATGAGTGCCGGTTTGATTTTGAGCCGGCACTAATGTGTCCATTAGTGCTGATTCCAATGGCTAGCCGGCTGCTCTCATTAGTACCGGTTCGTGGAGAACCTTTAGCACCGGTTCGTGCCACGAACCGGTACTAAGGACAGTGGTGGCAGGATGTTGTCAGTCTGGGCCCCCTCCAGCACCTTTAGTACCGGTTCGTGGCACGAACCGGTACTAAAGGTCGATGTACATAAACCCTTCGGCCACCCGATCTCGCTCTGTTCTTCCCCTTTCCCCTCTCCTCCTCTGTTCTTCCCCTCTCTTCCTCAAGCTCATCACACATTTTGCCCAAAATTTGTCAATATTTGAAGGCCCCCATCCATTCAAATGATCACAAAGGTTAGCAACTTTGTCCTTTCATCTCTCATTGCTAGATTAGCTCTTGCAATGCTTTGTATAGTGATTAATTTGTGAGTTTAGTAATTTGGGAGGAATTATATGTTCTAGTATTTGATTTATATGCAATTTGAGGTCAAAAATAACACTTAGTTTGCATATGTAGGTGTGGTTTACTTAGTGCCTTCTAAATCTCCGTCGTAACCACTTGCCGATCGCTCAAGACCGTCCGTCACCGGCACCACCTTGTGGTGAGGCTCTTGTTCATGAATGTTTTACATTACCAAATTGATGTTTGTGTGATTTGGATATATAGTTACTCGTATAATTATCTTACCCGTACGTTGTTTGTTATACATAGTGCCATGGTTTTGATATCCGTCCCCGTCGGCCCTCGTCCTTGTTATGATTCGGATGTGGTATATTCTCTTTTAAAACTAGTTCTTGCATGTCGTGTTTATGACAAATTATGCCCATCAAGTTGACATAGATATTTTTATCTAGGAGGTATGTGAACTGGAAATTCCAACTGACCCTATTGTCGAGAGGTTAAATTTAGTTGAAAGAGAAAACGAGTATTTGAAAGAAAAATTGAAAAGAATTGAGGGGGAGAAGATGGAATTGGAGTTGCATGTTGTCGATGTCGTCGATGATCACAAGATCAAGATGGAGAAAATGCGGTCGAAGATTAGAAAGATTAGAAAATATGCCATTGATAGTGTGGCTTGGTATCATTATGCTATTGGATCAATTGTTACCTTAGCTGCGATCTTGATTGCATTTGTTGTTGCATTTAAATTCTTTAGCTAGAGAGTTATTAGTATGTTGCATTTAATTAAGTGTTGTATATGAACTTTATGTATGAACTTTATGTATGAACTTGTATTAATTTGGTCTATTTGGTGTTGTGTAATGAAGATGAGCCGACAATGGATGTATAATGACTGATGCTCTCCCAAGTTCATTAATGGTGTGCATACTTTTCTGCTTGCCGCTGAGGCAAACAAGCGGGCGGATGGTTTTATGCCTTGTCCATGTGTTGGCTGTAAGAATGGCCATAATTACTCTACGTCAAGAACCATTCACGTCCACCTATTTGAGTCCAGTTTCATGCCCCACTATAATGTTTGGACCAAGCATGGAGAAAGAGGGGTTATGATGGAAGACAATGAAGAAGAAGAGGACGACGACAGCTATCCTGGCCATGGGTTCTCTGAATACAATGATACAACAATGGGGGAAGAAGCTAAGCCGGCAATGCGGGAAGAAGCTGAAGAAGAGGCATCAGATAAGCCCGTTTATGATCTAGGTCGGGCCATTGCCGATGCAAAGAGAAAATATGCAAGTGATTTGGAGAACAAGAAGTTGCAGCGCATGTTAGAGGATCACAAGAAATTGTTGTACCCGAATTGCGAAGCTGACAAAAAAAGTTGGGCACCACACTGGAATTGCTATAATGGAAGGCAGAGAATGGTGTATCTGACAAGGGATTTGGAAAGTTGCTGGTAATGATAAAGAATATGCTTCCAAAGGACAACGAATTGCCCGAGAGTACGTATGAAGCAAAGAAGGTTGCCTGCCCTCTAGGGTTAGAGGTGCAGAAGATACATGCATGCCCTAATGACTGCATCCTCTACCGCGGTGAGTACGAGGATTTGAACGCTTGCCCGGTATGCGGTGCATTGCGTTATAAGATCGATTCGATGACCTGGTGATGTCGAGGGCGAGTGCCCGGAAGAAGATTCCTGCCAAGGTGATGTGGTATGCTCCTATAATACCACGGTTGAAATGTTTGTTCCAAAACAAAGAGCATCACGAAAGCGATCGGTGGCACGGAGAAGACCGTAAGAAAGACGGAAAGTTGAGAGTACCCGCTGACGGTTCTCAATGGAGAAAAATCAAGAGAAAGTACTGAGAGGAGTTTATAGGTGACCCAAGGAACGTATGGTTTGGTCTAAGCGCAGATGGCATTAATCCTTTTGGGGAGCAGAGCAGCAACCGTAGCACCTGGCCTATGACTCTATGTTTGTATAACCTTCCTCCTTGGCTGTACATGAAGCAGAAGTTCATTATGATGCCAGTGCTCATCCAAGGCTCTAAGCAACCCGGCAACGACATTGATGTGTACCTAAGGCCATTAGTTGAAGCACTATTACAGCTGTGGAATGGAACAGGTGTACGTGCGTGGGATGAGCACGGACAGGAAGAATTTGACCTAAAGGCGTTGCTGTTCGTGACCATCAATGATTGGCCTACTCTCGATAAACTTTCGTGACGACAAACAAGGGATACCGCGGATGCACGCACTGTTTGGATGATACCGACAGTATATATTTGGATAGTTGTAGGAAGATTGTGTACCTGGGACATCGTCGATTTCTTTCGAGCAGGCATCCCGTAAGAAAGAAAGGCAAGCATTTCAAAGGTGAGACGGATCACCGGACGAAGCCTCGCCACTGTATTGGTGCTGGTGTACATGATATGGTCAAGGATTTGAAGGTAATATTTGGAAAGGTTCCTGGCGGACAACCTGTTCCGAAGGACGCTGACGGACGTGCACCCATGTGGAAGAATAAATCTATATTTTGGACCTGCCATATTGGAAAGACCTAGAGGTCCGCTCCGCAATCGACGTGATGCACGTGACGAAGAATCTTTGCGCGACCCTGCCTGGCTTCTTGGGCATGTACGGGAAGACAAAAGATACACTAGAGGCACGGGAGGGCCAGCAACGTATGTACGGAAAAGACGGCATACATCAGGGTCGGGCCAGCTACGCTCTTACCAAAGAAGAGAAGGAAATCTTCTTTGAATGCCTGCTCAACATGAAGGTACTGTCTGGCTTCTCGTCGAATATAAAGGGAATAATAAATATGGCAGAGAAAAAGTTCCAGAACCTAAAGTCTCATGACTGCCACGTGATTATGACGCAACTGCTTCCAGTTGCATTGAGGGGGCTTCTACTGAAAAACGTTCGATTAGCCATTGTGAAGCTATGTGCATTCCTCAATGCAATCTCTTAGAAGGTAATCGATCCAGAAATCATACCAAGGTTACAGAATGATTTGGTGCAATGTCTTGTCAGTTCGAGTTGGTGTTCCCACCATCCTTCTTCAACATCATGACGCACATCCTAGTTCACCTTTGCAAAGAGATTAATGTTTTGGGTCCTGTATTTCTACACAATATGTTCCCCTTTGAGAGGTCCATGGGAGTCTTGAAGAAATATGTTCATAACCATGCTAGGCCAGAAGGAAGTATCTCAAAGGGCCATGAAAATGAGGAGGTCATTGAGTTTTGTATTGACTTTATTCCTAACCTTAAACCGATTGGTGTTCCTGAATCGCGACATAAGGGCAGACTGGATGGAAAAGGCACGCTAGGAGGGGATCAAATAATATGTATGGATGGGCATTCTCTCACTAAAGCACACTACACAGTTCTACAGAATTCCGCCTTGGTGGCTCCGTATATGCAGGGCCGGCCCTGAGGGGGGGGCGGCCGCCCCGGGCCCCCAAGATCTAGGGGCCCCCTCCCAGGTGTAATATACGTATAAAGTTAAGTATAGCAGCAGGCCATGGCTTCACCTAGAAAAAAGAAGTAGCCCAGCCCAAGAAGGAAGGCACGGCAGGTAGCAGCGAACGCACATAAATCAGTGTACGATCATGCGGAAACAAATCAGCATACACACGTAAATCACGTAGGCTCATTCTCTTTATTCCTTAACTATCGTGAGACATTCTCCCTCCAAAAGAAAAATAAACGATCGTGTGACGTGAGGTCATCCCTAATTCCCTCTATTCTCTGTTCTCCACAAGCTCCAAACTCCAGATCTGGTCTCTGTTAGGATGATCCCTTTCCCGTTCGAGCAAACGCCTCGACGGGACCGTGCCCGCAGACCCCACCAACATCCCTACCGATCTAGGGTTACCGCGAGCCGAGGGAAAGCTCCACTGCATCCACCCTAGCGCACACACAACCCCACGCCGACGACGCCACCATGGCCGCCGGCGCCGGTTCCTCGAGCCAAGGAGAAGGTGATCTCCTCCCTCCGCCGTCAATCCTATAGCCTACCCGATCCCACAAAGATCTATTAGTCTCCGAGCATCAGACGGCGGCGATACAGACGAACATCACCTACCCTGAATATTGACATCGCCAGCCGAGGCGCACATGTACATCCTCGAGTGTACCGCCACCGTAAATCCACATCACATCATCGCCGAAGGTCCAATGGTGGCCGATCTAATCAATCTCAGGTATGTCAATATTACTATTTCCTACTATTTAAAGTAAAACTTCGTGCTTTGAGAAATAGATAATTTGATAAAAGTAGTTGCCATGAAGAAATTCTATAACCTGTGGATGATTTTTTTTTCATGTTACGTATCTATTTGTTTTGGTTGATATGAATCACTTCATTGAAGAAAGGATATAACTCACTGTGTTTAAAGATTTGTTCAGATTTACCGTGCATGTGATTGTTGCATCAGCCAAAAGAAGCTTTTCAAATTTAAAATTATTGAAGAACCATTTGGGATAAAAAAATGAACTAAAAGATTGACATTGACACAATCACAAGTGATTTTGCATCGAAGAATCTTATAAGAAAATTTGAAGATATGCACATTATGTTTTTAACAAGGGGCCCCAAATTATACTTTCGCCCCGGGCCCCCAAAATCTCAGGACCGGCCCTGCGTATATGGAGGAACACAAGAATTTTCTACACTCCAAACACCCGGAGAAGTCTGACGACTGGATTACACGTGAACAAACGAGGACTTTCGCTGGTTGGTTGCAGAAATGTGCCATGCATGATGGCGATATTCAAGATGACATGTACTCGCTGTCCCAGTTACCATCTTCGAATATAATGACTTTCAAAGGGTACCAGCTAAATGGGAATACATTTTACACGATCGCCCAAGATAAGAAGAGCACCAACCAAAACAGTGGTGTCCGCTTTGATGCAACAACCAACACGGGAAAGGAAACATATTATGGTTACATAGAGGACATATGGGAACTTAACTATGGAGCTGGTTTGAAGGTCCCTTTGTTTCGGTGCAAATGGGTCAATATGACACGAGGCGGGGTAACGGAAGACCTGCGATTCGAATGACAACAAGGATCTCAACAATCTTGCGTATGCGATTTAACCATTCGTCCTAGACAATGATGCGGCGCAGGTTTTTTATGTGAAAGACATGTCTACCAGGCCGAGAAAAAGAAAAGATAAGGAAGCAAATGGATCATACGATGAGCCAAAGTGCCATATAGTTCTTTCAGGGAAAAGAAACATCGTGGAAGTGGATCACAAGACAGACATGTCAGAAGATTATGAAAAGTTTGATGAAATTGCTCCATTCACAGTGAATATTTACCCGAGCATCCAGTTAAATGATGAAGATTTTCCATGGCTACGGCGCAAAGGGACACACGCGAAGAAAAAGTTTCACACCCAAAGATCTGGGATGTGATCGGCTTCACTATCATCACTTTCTTTTGTGTTTCACACCCAGGAGGGAATCTCTGTATTAGTTAGGGTAGTTATGTGTTTTGGCATTTGAAACGCGAAGAAATTTTATGTGCAAACAAATTCTTTCATGCATTTACTAATTTTTTTAGCTAAATGACCCTGAAATTGAAAAGCATTTCAAATGAACTCAGAAAAGGTTGAAAGTTGGCATGGTATCATAATTTCACCCACATAGCATGTGCAAAAAGTAGAGAGGGATACGGCAAAAACTGGATGCACTTCATGTACAAAATGGACAATCTCTTTCGAAGTATCAGGGTTTCGGACGAAAACTCATCTGTTACAAAGGCATTTCATTTTTTTAAATAACCTAAGCATAACCAAATTGAATATAATGATAAAACACACTAATATTAAACATAAGAAAAAAGAATCACTGAAAATCTATTTTCAAAGTTAAGTTGTTCACAAACTAGTGATTCACACAAATTTCAAATAATTCAAAATTTAAACTACTCAAATTTGAAAACTACCGGCAGTAACAGAAAGTTTGTAATTTTTTGTACCTAAAGCAAAAATATTCACAAAGAAACTCTAAATATAGCAAAAAATAACTCAAAAATAAATAAAGCAAAAAAAATTAAGAAAATAAAAAAGCCCGCCTACTGGGCCAAAGCGGCCTGCATACGACTAGAAACACAACGGCGGGCCAAAGCGGCCTGCATACGACTAGAAACACAACGTTTTGTTGGGCCGGATCTTGAGCCCGCAAAGGCCCAAGAGGCCTGAGACAGCAGAGAAAGGTAGGCCCAGTAGGCCTGCTTTGGAGAGGAGCTCGAGAGAGCTACCGCACTGGGGCTTATAAACCAGTGTGGTCGCCCTCGGCTAGCGAGGTGGGACTAAACTTGTCGCACCAAGATCAAGGCTAACAAGACTTCCCCCTTTAGTACCGGGTGGTGGGTGCAACCGGTACTAAAGAGGGGGTCTTTAGTACGGGTTGGTGCCACGACCCGGTACTAAAGGGGGGGTGCTTCCCGCCGCTTGGCCTGGCCAAAACAGACCTTTAGTACCGGTTGGTGCCACTAACCGGTACTAAAAGTCCATCCTATATATACAACACTTGGAAAAAAATTAGTTTCCCTCTGTTTCTTCCTCTCCGTCGACGACACGCCTCCTGCTGCCCCGATCGACGATGTCGCTGCACCCGACGCGTCTCCGCCCCGGCCGTCCCTGCCCCTCGTCGCCGCCACCGTCGCCGTCCCCCCCTGCCGTCCCGTCCCGTCGTCCCGTCGCCGCGCCCGCCCGTCATCGCCGCCCGTCCGTCGCCACCTGTAAATTGCCTCGCCGGTGACTTCATGCCCCGGCCGCCATGTACACACACACACACACACACGCACGCACACACATTAGTTTTTTGTTATAAATTTTAGTTATAGAAAATTTTCTGTTTTTTAGTTATAGAAATGTTAGAAATTTTTCTATTTTTTAGTTATAGAAATATTAGAAATGTTAGTTATATAGAAATGTTATAAAAAATTTCTGTTTTTTAGTTATAGAAATATTTATAGAAATGTTAGCATTTTTTCTGTTTTTTAGTTATATAAATATTATAAATGTTATGGAAATGTTAGTTATATAATCAGAAATGTTAGAAATTTTAGAATTAGTTTTAGTTAGATGAATTAGATTAATGTCAAATTGTTAGAATTTGCATATATATAGAATTTTACTTATCACAATCCAATCATTTGAAAAATGTTACTTTTTGCGGGCATATAGTATTTGTTCTCGACGATATGCCCGACCCGCATCCTCGTCGTCGACCCGTTTGCGACGACGTCCTGCTCAGGGGACCCATGTCCGGGACTGGGCTCCGCCGAGCTGGCACTGGGAGGTGCTACCTAGGGGGGCGCTTGGTGAGGAACCCGGCCTCGGGTCCCGTCGTCGACCCTGATCTCCTTTGGTGGCGTTCGCGTGGGCCACATTCGGTGCAGAGGGAGCCGGCCCCGCCGCAGGTGGTGCATCGCCATGTCAGGGAGGAGGACGAGCACGTCCATCGCTACATGGCTGCTATGGACGTCAGGTTCTCTAATACTTGGCAGGTTCTTTGGGCAGATGACCGGAGATATGATCATGTGATGGTTCCTTCTCTTTGGGTGTCCACCGCCCGCGCACCAGGAACCGCGAGTGGCCTAGATTCTTCTGTAGTACTCGATCTTTATTAGGTACCTAGCCAGTGATGTATTCGATATATAATATTCGAGACGATGTATTCGAGATTTTATATATTATTCGAGACGATGATGAATTCGAGATTATATATTAATCGAGACGATGCATATATTATGTATTATATATATGATTTAGTTTTTCCTTATTGATTGCATCCATGACTTGTAATTTGAATACTAATTTTTTTTATATTTCTTCTGTATTAGTTAAGTAAAAGCTATGGCGGACAATACCGGCAGAGAGAGAGAGAAGAGGAATTGTTCGACATCATACGCAGCCCTCGCAGGCTAGATGATCTGAATGAAGTAGATGACGGCTCCCAGTATCTGAACAATACCGGAGAGGGTGATGAAAAGATATTCGATCTCGAAGACCGAGCTGATGAAGTCATGAACTATGATTATGATTATGATGACACAGACAATGTTTATGATGACACAGACAATGTTGATCTTCAAATAACAAAGACTACCGGCGAGGTATATTTATATAAGCAGGCATCATGGTGATCATCACATGTTTTTTTATTTGAAGATATATTACCGAATCGATCTTTCTTCTTTCAGCCCTCCGGATCGAGCAAATCTGCTTCTACAGACAGCAGGACAAAGCGAGGCCCGGGCAGAAAGTTGAAGGAGGGTGTAAAGTACAACATCGAATCCACCAAACCTAGTGGCGAACCCCTGACGCCTAAGAACATTGCGAACAAGTGGACTCGTCAGTGCGGAGTTCTTGTGAAGGACCAACTCGATCTCCATTCAAGAATGGAAAGAGCCAAAACTAAACGTCCGAGTGTTACTTGGGTCGACAGACAGAGCAAAAAGGCCTTTGGGAATCTCTGATGGAACATTTCACCCTACCAGATTATTTCACTGAAGCAGATGTGGAGAAAGTCAAGGGCGCTGCTCTTAAGAAGATGGCAATTGCATTCAACACCCACAAGAAAATTGTATGGGCCAACTACCTCGCTGCAGAAAGGAAGACTCCAGAATTCACGGGAACACTGGAAAAGCAAAGAGAACACTGGGCTGATTTCGTGAAATTCAAGGAATCAGAATTATCTAAGGAACGGTCGATAAAAAACAAGGCCAATGCCGCAAAAAAGACGCGGTTCCATAGGCCGGGTCCAGGTGGCTACGCGGTGGGAATGCCTAAGTGGGATAAGTCTGAGCAAAAGATGGAGGATGCAGGGGTCACTCCGGTTACTAGGAGCTGGCCCCCCAGGTGCAGAACTTGGTTTTATGCGCATGGGGGGCGTTGGACCCGAAGACAGGCCTGGTTTCGCAGAAGGCAAGTCTAAAAGGAGCCGAACAAAAGATACTTGACACAATAGAAGAAGCTCAAACGGGGGTGTTCATGCCCAGAGAGAACGCAGCGAGCTTCTGGCATACAGAAATCTGAACACCCGGGAAGAACACGAGGCAAGGGCGTTATTCCCTGGTATGAGGGCTTTTTGGAATGGAATGATGACTACATGTCCCGTGCAAGAAAGAAGATGGAGGAGGAGAAGAAGAGGAAGATGGAGGAGAAGCAGAGGAAGCAGGACGCAGAACGCCTTCAAGGCCTAGAAGCAAGGCACACGGACTTGGCACTCAAATTCTAGCAGCAGCAGCAGCAGCAGATCGACTCACTTAGCCAGGAAAGGGGGTCTCAGCAGCGGCAGCAGCAAGCGGATGATCATCCAGCATTGGATAGCACTATCCCATCCATGTCAAGAAGCAACGTTGGTTCTGCCCTGGGCGACCACTGCTGGATACATACCCTGTGGATGACATCATAGAGAACACTAACTGTGAGCTACACTCCAAAATGAAGAGCATATCCGTGAAGGTGGCGGAGGGTGTTGCTTTTATAATTACCCCCGAAGCAACCTTCCATTGCACCCCGATTCCAGAGGGCTATGCCCGTGTCTTGGTTGATGAAGTGGTGGACCCATATTCGGGGCTACAGCTTGACATTCCTGGAGGTGAAGACGAGCGCACATTGGGAGAGGCCATACATCGTATCATCCTATTGAGAAAGGATTGCATCGTCTTTCGAAGTCCACCGACACTGCGTCGTCTGCTGACTCCTCCTCGAAGTCCGCCACCAAGTCAGTAGACTCCCGCTTTTCCAAGTCCACGAACGCATGAGCCGAATCCTCCTCGAAGTCCGCCACCTCCTCCAAGTGCCCGAACGTGTGAGCAGACTCCTCCGGTTTCAAGTCCGACACCGTGTCAGGCCACACCTCCTGTTTCAAGTCTAGCATAGCGTCAGGCCACACCTCCTGCTCCAACTCAGCCACGTCAGCCGTCTCCTCCGTCTCAGCAATCGCAGAAGAGTCACGCCGCAGCTATGGTGCGTAGCGGTACGAGTCAAGGTAGTTCAGGAAGTACAGGCGGAGACAAGCGATATAAATATAGTCCAAGCCTCGCTCCTCTTCCTCAGAGGCCTTAGGACATGACCGAGGAGCAAAACACAGCCATAGTGCAGGCCCAAGTGGACGCCCATTTTGCACCGAAACCGGCACCGCCGCCAAGGGAGAAAGTGCCTGAGGAAAAGATTGACCACTTCATTCATATGGCTAGAGCACCATCTCCCAAGCCTGTTGACTCAGACTATGAGCGCCAAATCAGGAAGTCACATCGAGCACGACTACAGAAGGAAGCGATCTCGAGATCGAGCCAACAAGCAGCGGGCAAAAAATGCGAGAAAATCGTTCCCCAGCTGGGAGAATAGGCAGCGCAATCGATCCCCCCACTTGTTGTGCCAACAACACATGAGAGGAGTACGCGCGCCCAATATTATTGTGGGAAAACCGTTAATGTTCCCCAGCTGGGCGATGTGGTAATAACGGAGGAGCATATAATGCAGGCTGAAATGCTCAAGATCTCTGTTGGACAACTCCTTGAAATCGAGCCCATGTCTCCGCTTAGAGAGGAGGAAATAAAACGGAAATATGTCCGGGGCCAACCTTTGGTCGAGCCAGACAAGGTCAAGAACCTCCCAACGAGAATGTATGAATTGCATCAATGGTACATGAACATTACCAAGATTTCCAATCGAGAGTCCCTCATGGTGAATGTCAAGGAGGAGCATTACTTCCATGAGAAAGCTCATCCGTTGAGTATTCGAACTATTTCAGTTATACAATCAAGGCGCTTTCGACAAATATATCGCGATTGCTATTATGCGTAAGTGATTTCTTTCTGTAATTTTGATCAATCATTACATGTAATTATCCTCACTATATATTCTTTTACGTGGTATTATATGCGGGATGAAGATGTATGAAATGAAAAAATCTGGACGCTATGGCATTGGGTTCATTGACCCAAATACCATTAATGAGTACACATGGAATCTTTCAACTTGTCGAGATAGTTTAGAGGAAAGCATGCTGGAGTTCTTCAAGCGCCTCAATACCAGTGAAAATATACTACTTCCTTACAACTTTCTGTGAGTCACACTATCTTGTACTACAAATTCTGTTTTTGCTTACTAGCTAGCTAGATGTTAATAATTAAGTGTATAGGGTTTACGGTAGTTGATTAGTGTTATGCACATGCCCGCTTAATTAAGACATGCAAGCGCAGCGCATGCGATTTCCATCGGATCTTGTTAGACATTAAAGTTGACAAAGGAACAGTTGAAGTACTGGACTCACTACTGAAAGAACAAAAAGACTACACCATCATGAAGGGGATAGTCAACAGGTAATTTCAATCATTATTAACTATATCTCGACCTATTTAGTTCATCATTTCCTGATATGAACTATTTAATAACCCCTTTATTTATTTTTCTTTGCCGGCGGGCAGGGCTTGGGCAAAGTTCATCAAGGTGACTCCAGGCAAATGGGCACAAAAGTTGTTTTGGTATCAACCAAAGGTAATTAATTAAGTAGTACTAGCTAGCTAGCTAGCTATCATCTCTTTAATTCTTGTTTCAATACCATTAATTAATTATCATGCTTGATTAATCATTATCTGATTCAATTCCGTTCTCGTAAAGGCCCTAAAGCAGGCGCCGGGGAATGATCTGTGTGCATTCTACGTTTGCGAGAACATTCGCATGATGGCGTCCGAAAGGAGCAGATCTCAAAGACAGGACCGGGTACGTTTGTCAGAACACTATTCACACTATTATCAATATCTAGTCACCCAACTAATACACATGCATATTGATCTCCTTCTTAACAGTTCAGAGAGGTGCGGGAGCAGCTCCTACCAGCGGAGCGCATACTAGCACTTCAAGAGGAAATAGCGGGATTTTTGCTCGACCAGGTCATAGATCCCAAAGGAGAATACTATTACCCGCTACCGCCCCCATGAACCACTTGTCATCATGCTCCGAAGGCACCAAGGCAACATGTAGGAGAAATTGTATATGTATACATATGTATGTGTGAATAATTAATGGTGTTGGTTGTGAGACATTCGATGATATATATTTATATATATATATATATATATACGGTTCTACATACGAGAAAATCTATTTATATATATGCATAACATGTACAATTTGTAGTATCATAAAATACCAGCAAACAAAAAAGAATTAAATGGAAAACACAAAATTAATGGAAAAAACAACCCCCCCCAAACATTTAGTACTGGTTGGTGTTACCAACCGGTACTAATGGTCTACCAGCACCCGGGCCTGGCCCGTGCCACGTGGTGGCACTTTAGCGCCGGTTCATGTCGAACTGGTAGTAAAGGGGGGGCTTTAGTCTCCACTCTTTAGTGCCGGTTGTAGAACTGGCACTAAAGGCCCTTATGAACCGGCGCTAAAGCCCGGTTCTGCACTAGTGGTGGTAGACCTTGGGGTGGTCTCCAAACCCTCACAAACTTTTCCAGGGGTAATCACAAAGGTCGATTCCTCTCCGAAAGACTCCTACCGCCTAGGAGTCTCCAACCTCCAAGAGTAATAAGAACGATGGGGAAAAGCTCAAGACTTGCTCAAATCACGAATTCCTTTGGTGCAAAGAAGGGGAAGGAGTGGATCTATCACTTGATTGGAGAACTTCTCTCAAATGTTCCCAAAGCACTTGGGGATCTAGGATTTGATGTAGAGGATTGAGAGAGAGAGAGAGTGAAAAGTGTTCTTGGCAAGCTCAAAGTGAATGGTCAACCTCATCCCGTGGAAGGGAGAAGCCTATATACAGTGGGTGTGGAAAAAGTAACCGTTTGAGCCACTTAAGTGCACTGAAGAGGTCGGACATCCGGATAGCACCGGACGTCCGGTGGCACAAATATGTCCGGACGTCCGACAGCCATCGGTCGTCCGGCCGCTGGGAATTCATAAGCCATGAACCAGCACATAGCAACCGGACATCCGAGACGTGCCGGTCGTTCGGAGGCCGGACGTCCGGAGAGGCTCGAAAATCCGTAAAAATTGTTCTGTGGAAGAAACACCGAACGTCTGAGAAGTGCCGGTCGTCCGGAGACCGGACGTCCGGAGAGGCCCGGAAATCCGTGAATATTGTTCTGTAAGAGAACCACCGGCCGTAGAGAGCTGGACGTCCGGACAGCTGAGAGGGATCGGATGTCTGCAGAGTACCGGACGTCCGGAGAGAAAAACTGGAGTTGGTGGCTTACAGCAAATCTTTCACTAGATCCAACGATCCCCTGTTAATAGTGCGGGATCCCTATACTCAAGAACAAACCATAAACAAAGCCAAGGCTAATGTCTTGTATCTCCGATCTTGAGTTATATGCATTTGTCCCTAGTCATGATCCACACACGGCCTTTGAGACACAATCCTGAGATATACTTGATAAACATGATCAGTCAAATAGATGCATGTTGTCATCAACATCAAAATATGATTAAGGGCATGATTGCATTTTCAGTTATTGTATGAGATGATCATGTTTTGTAAAAGTTATCGGCAACTGACAAGAGCCTTAAGGTTGTCTCTTTATTGTATGAAATGCAAACGCCATGTAATTGCTTTGCTTTATCACTCTGCGTTAGCGATAGTTGTAGAAGCAATAGTTGGCGAGACGACCACGACGCTAGGATGGAGATCAAGGTGTCAAGCGGGTGACGATGGAGATCATAACGGTGCTTTGGAGATGGAGATCAAAGGCATAAGATGATGATGACCATATCATGTCACATATTTTGATTGCATGTGATGTTCATCTTTTATGCATCTTATTTTGCTTAGGACGGCGGTAGCATTATAAGATGATCCCTCACTAAAATTTCAAGGTATAAGTGTTCTCCCTGAGTATGCACCGTTGCGACTGTTCGTCGTGCCGAGACACAACGTGATGATTGGGTGTGACAAGATCTACATTCACATACAACGGGTGCAAGACAGTGTTCCACATGTGGAATAGTCGGGTTAAACTTGACGAGCCTAGCATGTACGGACATGGCCTCGGAACACTGGAGACGAAAGGTCGAGCGTGAATCATATAGTAGATATGATCAACATAGAGATGTTCACCATTGAAAACTACTCCATCTCACGTGATAATCGGACATGGTTTAGTTGATTTGGATCATGTATCTTTAGATTATGTGAGGGATGTCAATCTAAGTGGGAATTCTTAACTAATATGATTAATTCGACTTAATTTATCATGAACTTGGTCCTGATAGTATTTTGCAAATTTGTGTTGTAGATCTATAGCTCGCGATATAGCTCCCTTATTTTTGATATGTTCCTAGAGAAAATAAGTTGAAAGCTGATAGTAGCAATGATGCGGACTGGGTCCGTGATCTGAGAATTATCCTCATTGCTGCACAGAAGAATTATATCCTTGACGCACCACTAGGTGACAAACCTATTGCAGGAGTAGATGCAGATGTTATGAATGTTTTGCAAGCTCGATATGATGACTACTTGATAGTTTAGTGTGCCATCCTTTACGGCTTAGAATCGGGACTTCAAAAATGTTTTGAATGACACAGAGCATATGAGATGTTCCAAGAGCTAGAATTGGTATTTCAGACTCATGCCCATGTCAAGAGGTATGAGACCTCTGACAGCACTTTGCCTACAAGATGGAGGAGAATAGCTCAGCCAGTGAGCATGTGCTCAGAATGTCTGGGTACTTCAATCGCTTTAATCAAGTGGAAGTTCATCTTCCAGATAAGACAGTGATTGACAAAGTTCTCTAGTCACTGTCACCAAGTTACTGGAACTTCGTGATGAACTATAATATGCAAGGGATGACGAAAATGATTCCCGAGCTGTTCGTGATGCTGAAATCGACGAAGGTAGAAATCAAGAAAGAGCATCAAGTGTTGATGGTTAACAAGACCACTAGTTTCAAGGAAAGGGCAAAGGGAAAGAAAGGGAACTTCAAGAAGAATGGCAAGCAAGTTGCCACTCCCGTGAAGAAGCCCAAAGCTAGACTGAAGCCTAAAACGGAGTGCTTCTACTCCAAAGGGAAAGGTCACTGGAAGCGGAACTACCCCAAATACTTGGCGGATAAGAAGAATGACAAAGTGAACAAAGGTATATTTGATATACATGTTATTGATGTGTACTTTACTAGTGTTCATAGTAATCCCAGGGTATTTGATACCGGTTTAGTTCCTAAGATTAGTAACTTGAAACAGGAGTTGCAGAATGAATAGAGACTAGTTAAAAGCAAGGTGACGATATGTGTTGGAAATGATCCCAAGGTTGATATGATCACCATCGCACACTCCCTCTACTTTCGGGATTAGAGTTGAAGCTAAATAAATATTATTTGGTGTTTGCGTTGAGCATGAGTATGATTAGATCATGTTTATTGCAATACAGTTATTCATTTAAGTTAGAGAACAATTCTTATTCTGTTTACATGAATAAAACCTTCTTTGGTCATACACCCAATTTAAATGGTTTATTGAATCTCGATCGTAGTGATACACATATTCTTAATATTGATGCCAAAACATACAAAGTTGATAATGATAGTGCAACATACTTGTGTCACTGCCGTTTAGGTCATATTGGTGTAAATCATGAAGAAACTCCATGCAGATAGGATTTTGGAATCACTTGATTATGAATCATTTGATACTTGAAAACCATGCCTCATGGGCAAGATGTCTAAAACTCTGTTCTTTGGAACAATGGAGAGAGCCAAATGACTTATTAGAAATAATACATACCGATGTATGCGGTCCGATAAATGTTGAGGCACGCGGCGGGTATCGTTATTTTCTGACCTTCATAGATGATTTGAGCAGATATGGGTATATCTACTTAATGAAACACAAGTCTGAAACATTTGAAAAGTTCAAGGAATTTCAGAGTGAAGTGGAGAATCATCGTAACAAGAAAATAAAGTATGTACGATATGACCGTGGAGGCGAATATTTGAGTTATGTGTTTGGCATTCATTTAAAACAATGTGGAATTGTTTCACAACTCACGCTACCTGGAACACCACAGCGTAATGGCGTGTCTGAACGTCGTAACCGCACTTTATTAAATATGGTGTGATATATGATGTCTCTTACAGATTTACCACTATCGTTTTGGGACTATGCATTAGAGACAGCCGCATTCACGTTAAATAGGGCACCGGCTAAATCCGTTGAGACGACACTGTATGAACTGTGGTTTAGCAAGAAACCTAAGCTGTCGTTTCTTAAAGTTTGGGTTTGCGATGCTTATGTGAAAAAGCTTCAGCCTGATAAACTCGAACCCAAATCGGAGAAATGCGTCTTCATAGGATACCCAAAATAAACTGTTGGGTACACCTTCTATCACAGATCCAAAGGCAAGATCTTTGTTGTTTAGAATGGATCCTTTCTAGAGAAGGAGTTTCTCTCGAAAGAAGTGAGTGGGAGGAAAGTAGAATTTGATGAGGTAATTGTACCTTCTCTCCAATTGGAAAGTAGCTCATCGCAGAAAACCGTTCTCGTGATGCCTACACCAACTAGAAAGGAAGCTAATGATAATGATCATGAAACTTCAGATCAAGTTACTACTGAACCTCGTAGGTCAACCAGAGCCTGTTCTGCACCAGAATAGTACGGTAATCTTGTTCTAGAAGTCATGTTACTAGACCATGACGAACCTACTAACTATGAGGAAGCGATGATGAGCCCAGATTCCGATAAATGGCTTGAGGCCATGAAATCCGAGATAGGATCCATGTATAAGAACAAAGTGTGGACTTTGGTGGACTTGCCCAATGATCGACAAGCCATTGAGAATAAATGGATCTTCAAGAGGAAGACGGACACTGATGGTAGTGTTACTATCTACAAAGCTCAAATTGTCGCAAGAGGTTTTCAACAAATTCAAGGTGTTGACTACGATGAGATTTTCTCACTCATATCGATGCTTAAGTCTGTCTGAATCATGTTAGCAATTGCCACATTTTATGAAATCTGGCAAATGGATATCAAAATTTCATTCCTTAATGGATTTATTAAAGAAGAGTTGTATATGATGCAACTAGAAGGTTTTGTCAATCCTAAAGATGCTAACAAAATGTGCAAGCTCCAGCGATCCATCTATGGACTGGTGCAAGCATCTCAGAGTTGGAATAAACGCTTTGATAAGTTGATCAAAGCATATAGTTTTATACAGACTTACGGTGAAGCCTGTATTTACAAGAAAGAGAGTGGGAGCACTACAACCTTTTTGATAAGTATATGTGAATGACATATTGTTGATCTAAAATGATGTGGAATTTTCTGGAAAGCATAAAGGAGTGTTTGAAAGTATTTTTTCAAAGAAAGATCTCGGTGAAGCTGCTTACATATTGGGTATCAAGATCTATAGAGATAGATCAAGACGCTTGATAAGACTTTCGATGATTACATACCTTGATAAGATTTTGAAGGAGTTCAAAATGGATCAGTCAAAGAAGGAGTTCTTGCCTGAGTTGTAAGGTATGAAGTTGAGTAAGACTCAAAACCCGACCACGACAGAAGATAGAGAGAGAATGAAAGTCATTCCCTATGCCTCAGCCATAGGTTCTATAAAGTATGCCATGTTGTATACCAGAGCTATTGTGTACCTTGCCATAAGTTTGGCAAGGGGGTACAATAGTGATCCAAGAGTAGATCACTGGGCAGCGGTCAAAATTATCCTTTGGTACCTAAAGAGGACTAAGGAAATGTTTCTCGGTTATGGAGGTGACAAAGAGTTGTAAAGGGTTACGTTGATGCAAGCTTTGACACTTATCCGGATGACTCCGAGTCTCAATCTGGATACATATTGAAAGTGGGAGCAATTAGCTAGAGTAGCTCCATGCAGAGCATTGTAGACAACTAGACATAGAAATTTGCAAAATACATACGGATCTGAATGTGGCAGACCTGTTGACTAAACTTCTCTCACATGCAAAACATGATCACACATTAGTATTCTTTGGGTGTTAATCACATAGCGATGTGAACTAGATTATTGACTCTAGTAAACCCTTTGGGTGTTGGTCACATGTCGATGTGAACTATGGGTGTTAATCACATAAAGATGTGAATTATTGCTGTTAAATCACATGGCGATGTGAACTAGATTATTGACTCTAGTGCAAGTGGGAGACTGAAGAAAATATGCCCTAGAGGCAATAATAAAGTTGTTATTTTATATTTCCTTATATCATGATAAATGTTTATTATTCATGCTAGAATTGTATTAACTGAAAACTTGATACATGTGTGGATACATAGACACAAAACAGTGTCCCTAGTAAGCCTCTACTAGACTAGCTCGTTAATTAAAGATGGTTAAGTTTCCTAGCCATGGACATGTGTTGTCATTTGATGAACGGGATCACATCATTAGGAGAATGATGTGATGGACAAGACCCATCTGTTAGCTTAGCATAATGATCATTAAGTTTTATTGATATTGCTTTCTTCATGTCATATACATATTCCTTTGACTATGAGATTATGCAGCTCCCAGAAACCGGAGGAATTCCTTGTGTGCTATCAAACATCACAACTTAACTAGGTGATTATAAAGATGCTCTACAGGTATCTCCAAAGGTGTTTGTTGGGTTGGCATAGATAAAGGTTAGGATTTGTCACTCCGAGCATCGGAGAGGTCTCTCTGGGCCCTCTCGGTAATGCACGTCATAATAAGCCTTGCAAGCAATGTGACTAATGAGTTAGTTACAGGATGATGTATTACGGATTGAGTAAAGAGACTTGACGGTAATGAGATTGAACTAGGTATGAAGATACCGACGATCGAATCTCGGGCAAGTAACATACCGATGACAAAGGGAATAATGTATGTTGTCATTACGGTATGACCAATAAAGATCTTCATAGAATATGTGGGAAGAAATAAGAGCATCCAGGTTCCACTGTTGGTTATTGACCGGAGAGGTGTCTCGGTCATGTCTACATAGTTCTCGAACCCGTAGGGTCCGCATGCTTAACGTACGATGACGATTTTGTATTATATGAGTTATGTGATTTGGTGATCGAATGTTGCTCGGAGTCCTAGATGAGACCCCGTACATGATGAGGATTCTCGAAATGGTCTAGCGGTAAAGATTCATATATAGGACGATAGTATTCGGACACCGGAAGTGTTCCGGGGGTACCGGGTACGTATCGGGTCACCGGAAGGGATTTCGGGCAACCACCGGCAAACTATATGGGCCTAATGGGCGAAGAGAGGGACAGACCAGCCCCTAAGGGGCTGGTGTGCCCCCCTATAGGCCGAAATAGGAGGGAAAGGAAAGAAGGGAAGGGAGAAGGAAAGGGGAGGATTCGGCCTCCCCCTTTCCTTCCCCTCCCCCCTCTCTTTCCTTCCCCCTCCAATGCATATGGAAGGGGGGAGACCGACTTGGAGGAGGCGCCCAACTAGGACCCCTCCTACTTGGGGCACCCCTTGCTGCTCCCCTCCCTCTCCCACCTATATATATGTGGGGGGCACCGCTAGAACACACGACATTGATTCCTAGCCGTGTGCGGCGCCCCCTCCACAGTTTACGCCTCCGGTCATTCACGTAGTGCTTAGGCAAAGCCTTGCGCGGATCACTTCACCATCACCATCACCATGCCTTCGTTCTAACGGAACTCTCCCTCGACACTTTGCTGGATCAAGATTTCGAGGGATGTCATCGAGCTGAACGTGTGCAGAACTCGGAGGTGCCGTATGTTTGGTGCTTGATCGGTCGAAACAAGAAGAAGTTTGACTACATCAACCGCGTTGTTAAACGCTTCCGCTTTCTGTGTACGACGGTACGTGGACACACTCTCCCCCTCTCTTTGCTATGCATCTCCAAGATAGATCTTTCGTAAGCATAGGAATTTTTTTGAAATTGCATGCTACGTTGCCCAACACGATCTTATTTGTATCATCCTCAAGATTCCTCATAGTGATCAACAGATATAATTCCCAAGTGACTCAAGAAAATAGAGCTATGCTCCCCGGCAACGGTGCCAGAAAAAGGTCTTGATAACCCATAAGTATAGGGGGTCACAAAAGTTTTTTAGGGTAGAGTGTGCAACCCAAATTTATTGATTAGACACAAGGGAAGCCAAAGAATATTCACAAGTATTAGCAGTTGAGTTGTCAATTCAACCACACCTGAAAGACTTAATATCTGCAGCAAGGTGATCAGTAGCAAAGTAATATGGTAGTAACGGTAACAGTAGCAACAACAAGAACAATTTTGTGGTGATTGTAACAGTAGCAACGGCCAAAGTAACTTAGCAAAGATCAATATATGAAAAGAGTAGGCATTGGATCAGCGATGGATAATTGTGTTGGATAATATTCATCATGTAGAAGTTATAACCTAGAACGACACAGAACTAGCTCCAATTCATCAATGTAATGTAGGCATGTATTCCGTATATAGTCATACATGCTTAGGGTAAAGAACTTGCATGACATCTTTTGTCCTACCCTCCCATGGCAGTGGGGTCCATAAGGAAACTAAGAGATATTAAGGCATCCTTTTAATACAGAACCGGAACAAAGGATTAGCACTTATTGAATACATGAACTCAAACTACGGTAATCATCAGAAATAATCCCAATTATTGTCACCTTGGGGTACGCGGATCATAACATGTAATAGGTGCATATAACTTGCAAGATAGGATCGAGAACACACATATATTCATGAAAACATAATAGGTTCAGATCTGAAATCATGGCACTCGGGCCCTAGTGACAAGCATTAAGCATAGCAAAGTCATAGCAACATCAATCTCAGAACATAGTGGATACTAGGAATCAAGCCCTAACAAAACTAACTCGATTACATGATAAATCTCATGCAATCCATCACCGTCTAGCAATCCTACAAAGAAATTACTCACTCCCGGCGGTGAGCATCATAAAATTGGTGATGGAGAAAGGTTGATGTTGACGACTACGTTGAAATCCCCTCCTCGGAGCCTCAAACGGACTCCAGATCAGCCCTCCCGATGAAGAACAGAAGGTGGTGGCGGCTCTGTATCGTAAAACACGATGAATCCTTCTCTCTGATTTTTTTCTTGGCGAATAGGTATATATGGAGTTGCAGTTAGGGTTGCCGAAGGTCCAGGGGGGCCAAAAGGCTACAGGGCGCACCCCCCGAACTTCTGGCTCATGGGTGGGCCCTCCTCTGGTATATTTTTCTGTTAGTATTTTTTATATATTTCATAAAAATTCTCCGTAAACTTTCAGGTCAGTGCAAGAACTTTGATTTCTGCACAAAAACAACATGACAGCAATTCTGCTGAAAACAACGTCAGCCGGGTTAGTTTCATTCAAATCATGCAAATTAGAGTCCAAAACAAGAGAAAAGGTGTTTGAAAAAGTAGATACAATGGAGACATATCTACGTCAGTCCTGAATGCCTTTGGACATCTTATTGATATAGAGGCGGGATATAATTGGTATCTACGCGATATTAATATATCCCCTTTGTCGAAAAAAATAATGTGTTGGGTAGCGATCCTTGCCTGGCGCATAGGTCATCCACTGAGCGACCTAGTGCACACCCCCTCCACTACTTGATCTGTTTTTGGGCCAGCCATTTAGGGTTTATTCTCCACCAGTTTCCCTAAACCTTTTTTTTCTTCCTTTTTTTTCTCTCTTCTTTCTTTTTTCTGTTTAGATTATTTTCTATTTTTCTTTTTCATTTCCTTTATTTCTCTTTTTCGCGAACATCTTTCAAATTGTGAATAGTTTTGTAATTATAATTTTTTTGAATTCATGAACATTGTTTTCAAATTCGTGAACATTTTTTAAATCCTGAAAAATTTCAAATCTGTGAACATTTTTTACGAATTTGCGTACATTTTATAAAATTGTGAACATTTCTTGAAACTCATGAATATATTTTTGAATCGGCGAACACTTTATGAATTTTGGGAACAAATTTCGAATTCCACAAACATTTCTTTTGTTTTGTGAACATTTTTTGAAATGCATGAACATTTTTTCGAAGGGGCTGCCCCAGTGTGCATTGACCGTATGTGTTAAACATTTTATTTCGAGCAGTTTTTCACCTTGTTTTATATTTTGGCGGTTTTGTGTTAAATACTTTCGAAATTTTAAAATAAATCATGAATAACAAAAATATTAGAACATTACAAAATATGTTCATGCGTTCAAGTAATATTCACGAATTTCAAAATGATTGTGATTTCCAAAAGGAGTTCACGAAATTGAAAAATATTTAAGAATTTTTAAAAATCACAAAATGATAAAAAAATGTTCACAAATCTAAAAAATGTTTGTGAACTTAAAATATGTTCGTGAAATTTGATAAATGTTTCAAATAAATTCATGAATTCAAAAAATGTTCACAAAACTGAAGATATATTGATTCTTTTCCATGATATAATAAATGTTCGCTAAATAGAAACAACACTCTTAAATTCAAAAATTGTCCACGGATTTAGAAAAATTTCACGAAATTAAATATTTTCATGTATTAAAAAAAGTTCACGGATTCAGAAAATATTCAGGGAAATTGAAAAAAGTGTGAATTTAAAAAATATTCATGAATTAAAAATGTAACTGAATTCGTGAAAAAAAAAACAAAAATGAGAAAAGTAGAAGAAAGGAACAAAAGAAAGACATATGAAAAAAAATATAAAATGCGGTCTGGGAAGGATCTAGGACCTTCCCAAAACTAGAAATGGGAGTCACTATAAGTTAGTGGTTAGGCCGGGCCGGCAGCACACATGGGCGTACGTGGCAGGTCGCTATCCGATGACTTACACGTGCAATAGGAATCGCCTCACAAAAACAGCAAATGTCCAGACCGTGCCAATTAAACACTTTTAGGCCTCCAACACGGATCACCTAATCAGGTCGAACTGGTCTGGATGTTTATCGTCCCATAACATGGCCCCAAAACATGGGTCCTATGGGGAAGTATGGACGCCTGCCACATCGGACTCCAACACCTCGGACCCACCCAAACCCCCTCTGGCATTTGCTCTAGAACCCTCTATGCATTCACTCCGGTTGATCGGCCTCTAGCCTACCCGCATTCACGACGACGCGACAAGCAAGAAGCCTACTCCGGCTTCAAAGTCAGCCAACCTCCAGCTCCACAAACCCTAGCCGCACACTCGTCCTCCTCTCTCACACCTCCGCCGGCCGCCAGACACCACCACACCTTTAGCCCTCACAATCGGCAACAAGAAGGACACCGAGAAGAACCTTGCGTGGTGGCTTCTTGGAGCCTACTATTTCGAGTAGGTGCCGCTGCGCCAACATGATCGATCCGGCGAAAGCTCCAGATCCAGTTCACGGTCACTAGGCCCTTCGTCTTTCACTGTTTCTTCCACCATGAAGGCAGAGCCGATCTCATTGGATGATAACGAACATCAGCCGCCATTGCTCTCTACAACAGTCCAATCAGATGATGAGTTCACGCAGCTGATAGAGGAGGCGTTGCGCCGATCGTTGATCGATCGGGGGTCCAGCGCGGTTGTCCACTTCGCCTGCAGCCGTGGCACAGTCGGCAAGGAGGTTGGTTACCAGACCGTCCAGCTATTATTCAGGTGTGTAGTACCAACTATCGATGATGTGGTAGGTGCCTTCTGCCCGAGGTGACGCCGCCGTGAAGCTGCTACTTGAGGATTCCTTCCGTCAGAGCTTGCTTCCCTACCCTGCATCGGCGGCAACCATAGCTGCCATGTGCTCAGAGCACGGCGGCCTCAAAGTGTTTGATAAAATGGCACAAAGAGAAAGAGTGAAGGGCTGACTTTGATGGGTAGGACGCAAGACTAACTTAATGGTCAAACGATTAAGTGCCATATCATGCGAGTTCGACCTATCATAATCAGGGGAAAACCTAACCGAACAAGTCACCCGTGTTTTTCGCCAAAACAGTAGAAAAAAAATCAATACGTAGCAATGAAACAACTTTTAGTGTTTTTTAAGTGGTACAACTTTTAGTTTTAGTTCTGTTGAACACCACACCAATTAGTTCTAGCCCATTGGCCAATATGCACATCCACCATACAAGAAAATGAACATTTGGCGCCTTGTACAATGAATAACTCGCATGGAGACCCAAGGCCAATAGCGCTTGCTTCCCTCGCTCATTAGCCTTTTTTTTATTGTGACCCTCGCTCCTCTAAAAACCAAACAGCCGTGTTGACAAATTTGTAGCATTTCATGCAGTCAAAAAATGTTTGTTAATTTTAAAAATACATACAGGTTTAAAACAGATTAATAATTATTTTAAGGAACTTTAGAATTTTTTATAAATTTCGAAAATATTCAGAAATTTAAATAATGTTCAATTTAAATAATTATTTTCACGCGAGATGGCAGGGGCGCTCGCCTCAAGCGCCTGCGTTAACGGCCCAGCCCAGCGCGTGCGGCGTTAAGCGCTTGTTTTTTACAGCTTTTTTCGCATTCTTCATTTCTTTTATAATTTAAGTTTACTTTTATTTATATATATGAAAACATTATAAATATATACACAATACAAAATTTACTTTACATCAAACTTTAAAAATCATGTATTTAGAAAATATTAAAAAGTGTATAAAGATGTTTCTATTATATACACAAATTTATAATGTGTATGAAAAAAAGTTGACATCCAAATACATTTATAATTTTTTAATCATGTATTTGAATTTTTATTAAATAATGTTTCTTATCTACAAAATAATGCACGAGGTTGTGAGAACAAGTAAACATCGACAGGAAATGTTTTTAAATTTTAATCATGCATTTTAAATTTATGAACGTTTAAATAATAAGTTTTCCTTTTTCTAAGAAAATTTCACAAGGTGTATCAAATATATGTTTGAAAAAATAGTAAATCATGTATTATAATGTGTATGAAAAATAAAACAGGCATCAAAACATAGATTTGAAAAAACAATATTGATCATGTATTTGAAAAATGTTAAACATGTATAAAAAATGCACCTTGTGTATATGAAATATTCAAAATTGTGTATTTAGAAAAAAAGTCGACCATATATTAAAAAAAGTGTTGAAAACATGACTTAGAAAAGTACATCATGTATTTGAAAATATGTTCCACGTGTATCAAAAAAATATTTCACATGCACACACAAATATTATATTGGGTACCAAAATAAGTAGTAATGTGTTAAAAGAAAAGAAAACTGATAAGAACCATCAAACAAATAAAAATAAAAGTGAAGAACACAAAAAAGAAAAGGAAGAAAGAAAGAAAGAAAACCAAAGTATAAGAAGAAAGAAAGAAAACTAGTAAAAACATAGAAAACCATATTATAATGAAGGAAAAAAGAAAAATAAAAACCGGTGAAAAACAGAAGGAACTGAAGAAAAAAAGAAAAAGAAAACGAAAAAACCAGAGAAAAATGAAGCATAGCAAACCTACACTAATGGGTCAGCCCATTTGTACGCACCCTTTTGTGAGTGGAGTTTCCAGCTTGCATCAGGCGAGATATAGCTCTCTTGACCCCCAAGTTTTTTTTTGCGAGAATACATCTGATCTATTCATCTTTAATCATGGTAGTACAAAGGACACCACAAATAAAAAAATTACATCCAGATTCGTGACACCAGATTGAGTGGCCAAGTTTTTTTTGCAAGTGAGTGGCCATTTTTTTTTGCGGGTGAGCGGCCATATTAGGTTTCAACAACAAAAATGTTGAGCTAATTAGTAGTCGCCACCAAGAAGAAAAACACATTTCAGCGCTATAGATTGATTATGCGGCCATATGGGCTTCACAATTGCTCAACCAATTCCTTGCAAGGTCCAATATTTCCATCATGGGGCCCACTGACTCATATTTTCCACGGACATCGTATGAACTATGGCCTTTTTTCCAAAGAAAAACTATGCCCTCATGTAGATAATCATAGAAAGAAAAGAAGTGAACTCTGTCCACTAAAGAGCATCTACAACCGCACCCGATATCCACTCCCAAACGTCCGGACAGCCTACCCGGTTAGAAAATTGCCATTCAACTGGATCTGGCAAAGCAGCCCAAATGTCCGGGATGTTCGACACCACCCATATCCAGCTCCAGATCCCCAGCCGTTTCCGCCACACATGTTGTGGCCCGCTATGGTCACCATGGCCCCATAAATATCCCATCGCCGGATGAAATTCTAGCCAAAATCCACACTCGTCCGCTTCGCTCCCACTCTCACTCCCCTCCTCTTCCGTCCCGTTCCGCCCCCTCCACCATCATCGGAAGCAACTTCTCCGGCAACGAGTCTGATCCCATCTACTTAGACGTGCTCTTAAAGGAGGATGACTCCGACAACGAGGCTTTGGACGACGAGCAGCTCGCGCTCCACATTGCCATCGAGCAATTGCGAGTGGACATTGGCGACAGCTCGAGCTCTGCACCGTCCACGATGGCCCGCAACGCATTGTGGCTGAGCGCGGTGGCTATCGCACTCTGCGTCGCTCCAGATCTCTCGTCAGGCATGCCACTCCCTTTCCCCTCTAGCCCCAATTCCTCCCGGACAGCGTTGGGTGCTCGTGCCTGCGCCAAGCCAGCGAATGGGGATGTCGAAGTCGGCGCCCAAAGTCTCCTGTTGTGAGAGGCGGTGAGCCGTGCAGAGGGCGGCGGAGACCGACTCCTCCCGCACGCGCGTGAGATCCGCACTTGTCAACCTAGAGGAGTTGCTCCTGCGCGTTGTCCTGCGCCGGTCGTTGACATAGTGGAGACGTACACGAGGCATCAAAGAATCGGAGCAGCTCGTGATGCAGAAGGAGACCGCCAGGCCAAGGCGGCACGGCACGCAAAAGAGCAGACCCGCTCCGTCTGACGTCTCGCCGACATCATCTCTCGTCGTCGTCGGACAGCGGCATGATGAGCATGGACGATGACAAAGGACCTCCCACCGCGGTTGCCACACAGAGGACTACTACCGCCGCTCCGGTGACCGCAAGGGGAAGGCCCGACAGGGAAATGATGATGTCCGCCGCCCCGCTCCATTGATCGAGTTTATTTTGTATGTAGTTTAATATGTCTGTTGATGAATTATGTCCGATGATTTTGTCTTTTGGGTCAGATTGTGCTATATATATACTCCCTCCGTTTCTAAATGCAAGTCTTTTAAGATATTTCAATATGGACTGCATACGAAGCAAAATGAGTGAATCTACATTCTAAAGTACATATATATACATTCATACGTAGTCCATATTGAAATCTCTAAAAAGACATATATAGGTTTGATCTACGTTGCATTGATATATGGATTTCAAGGACGGATGTTTAAGGAGCACGGCTGTGGGCGAGGACAAATTGGCGGAAATGGGGCACTGACGCGTCCGCAAACTTATAGAGGGTGATACTCCCTCCGTTCCATATTAGTTGTCGCTGAAAAAGATGTATCTAAACATATCTGTTTGAGCGACAACTAATATGGAACGGAGAAAGTATTTGGCAATTCTGATTGTAGATGCTCTAAGGGCATCTCCAGCCGTTCGGCCCCCCAGGGCGTCTAAATTCGGCATCTTGGGGGCGTGCCGGCGCTAGCTCGGCCTGGGGCGAGCTAGCGCCAACACGCCTCCAACGCCCCGCCCCAGACGCGGATAATTCAAACTCGCCGTTCCGCCTCAAGACGCCGCAAGTCCGACGATCGGGCATAGTCTGTCGTTACAAAAAATAGAGCACCGCCGCCCTCGGCGTGTTCATTCATCACTTTCGGCGGGTGGGTCCTGTGTTGGCGGTGTCGGCGTCGCGAGCTCGACGGTGTCGGAGCTGCCGGTGGTGGGCTGCGCCGCGCAGCTTCGACATCTTCTGGCGGCGACGTAGAGTCTTCGCCGGCGTCCGTGCGGCCGTGGGCGTCGTCGGCGTCGTGGGCGTTACCATCGGCAGCTTCGTTCGAGATGAGGCCGCTGGACCAGTACCACGCCTTGAGCTTCGTCGTTGCTCGAAGCAAGTCCGCCGCACCCATCGAAAAGCCATGTCGGTGTTCCTCTTCTTGGCGCAACGCTCGTCCGGAGCAGGTCTAGCTTGATGGCGTTGTTCTTCATTAGCGCCACCACCGCGCTCGGTCTTCTCTTCGCGTAGGACGGCCCGGCTCGACGTCGGCGGCGGTGCTCGATGGACTCCTGCACTTTCGCGCGATCGCGCGTCGGCGTTCTTCCCTTCTTGGCTAACTTGTGTCCGTCCGGCCGCCCTTCCGACGCGCCGAGTCGGCGCGTCCGGCTTGTACGTCTCCTTGGCCTTGTCGAGGGCACGCCGGACTTCCGCCCACTTCTCGCAC
This sequence comes from Aegilops speltoides, assembly GCA_021437245.1. NCBI lineage: Eukaryota > Viridiplantae > Streptophyta > Magnoliopsida > Poales > Poaceae > Aegilops > Aegilops speltoides. The sequence continues at coordinate 365,710,079 of CM038141.1, read as the reverse complement.
TTGTCAATGCGCTTGTAGACGTGAAGGTGCTTGAAGTCGGCGTCTTGGTTGTCACCCCGGAACATGGCGAACATGCGCAGCAGCTGCGCGGACGGACAAACAGTTGGCGAACCGCGGCCGCATGGAGATCCGGCGCCTTGCTGTCCCCAGGGCGCGTACTGGTGGGCGTGGCCGACGACGGGAGCATCGGCAGAAGAGGAGGACGCCGCCGCTCGCGCCGCGTTGTCGCGGGCCTTCTTGGTTATCTCTGTTCCGCTTATCGGCGCGACCGCTTCTCGGCCAGATTTCCACCTCCACTCGGTGTTCGACAGTTCGGCGGCCGTTGGAGGCCCTCGGCTTCTCTGTTTGGTTGGTAGCGGCGCCGTCGCGGTCGCCACGGCGCGCTGCATGGTGTATTTCTTCGGCGGCATGGGCGGCGGGCTGCAGCGGGTTGGCGGGAAAAGGGAGAATGGCGGGAGCAAGGCGAAGCGAAAGGAGAGAAGTGAAAAAAAAGCGAGAAACGGCGGAAAAGGCCTTGATGCGCCTCGGGCGGGTCCACGCGCTTTTTTCGCTTCGCCGCTCCTCAAGCGCCCCAGGCGCCGGTTCGCTCGGGTCCGCCGGCACCGATTTTAGGCCCGAGCCGCGAAAACGGGCTTCTGGGGACGCGACTGGGGCCTTTTTTCGGCGCCGGCGTGGCGAAATCGCCTAGGGAGGACCTGTTGGGGGCGCGGCTGGAGATGCCCTAACTGATCATCCGGCAGCTCATCTCTACGATGAACCTCTGCACCATGATCAGCCCAAACGAAGGGTCCCACGCAGAACTGCAGTCTCGCAATGGGGTGAAACAGCTATTCAGCCTAGCTAGTACCTACTGAGGCACACACTACGGAGGGTCCACTTTTTCCCCACGGTCAAGGCTCAGCCCGTCAGCTAGCCGGTGCGCGCCCATCCCAGTTCCCAGAGGTCCAGAGCCCGGGAGAGATCTCGAATTCTCGATGATGGCCCTGTTTGGATGCATAGGTTAGAGTTAGTTTGGGTTAGTTTAGACTCAACTAACCCAAAACTATCCAAACAGGAAGGGTTAGTTTGGGTTAGATGCATCTAACCCATCCAAAAAAACTAACCCATCCAAGAAGTGCTTATTTGGGTTAGTTCTCCTCGGGATCACTGAAAAAACACATTTTTCTCTCGCTCTTCCCGCAGCAGCCCCGCCCTATCCTCCTGTTCCAACCCCATCGTCTCCCCGCAGCCCGTCCGTCCGCCGGTAAGCAGTCGCGGCTCCTTGCACGGTCGGTCCCATCGGCCTCGGCCAGCGCGGCTCCTTGGGCAGGGATGGCGGATTCGACAGGCGGGCTGCGCGAGAGGCCAGCACGGCTCCTTGCCTGGCGCCTCCCCGTCTGCCTCGGTCAGCGCAGCTCTCGGCCAAATGATTGAGAAAGAGCATTTATTGTCAATCTAACCCTGCCATCCAAACACCTCTTTGGCTAGAGTTAGTTTAGGGTTAGTTCAGAGTTAGAATCTAACTCTAACCTCTAACTAAGTTAGAGTATCCAAACAGGGCCGATGTCCACAGTTCAGTATGCTAGTAGGACGACGATGCATACTGTACGCGCTAACCTACGTCGACAGCTTTGAACATGGAGCACGCAAGGCTGCAAAGGTCAAGGTCGTTACGAAGACCGCCAGCGACAGGTCGTCACGGGCAGAATTCAGAAAGGCCACACGCGCGCGCACAGCACACACCTGCTCTCTATTTTTGTTAAGGTTGAGGGCACGTCACGCCGTCGTGTACGCCGTAGCCACGCATGCTGCGCGTCAGAGCAGCACACAGGATGGCCATAGAATACCGATCCGTAGAGGCGGCGACCGGTGCGACGTGACCGTTTTCTTCTTCATCAGTAAGTAAACAACGGATTGGTCAGTTCGGCGTTCATTATTAGCGCCGTTTTACACCGGATAAGCTCGGAGATTCGGCGACTGATGACTGGTTTAATCGGTCAGAAAAAGAAAATTTAATCAGTCATGGTTCCCTGGTGCGTATGACGCCAGATTATCACGCATACATACATATAAATCGATCAATCAAAGAGAGTAGTCCGTGCGCGCGTGAAAGTTCAGTTGCAGTTGCAGGTGCAGGTGCAGCGACCGCTCTCTAAATAAATCAGTCAGAGACGTCGCGTCCGCCGTGCGTGGCAGCTAGCGCGGGTCTCGTCAAAGAGGCCACGCGCGCACGCAGGCCTCGCTTTCGTGACGAGCTCCCAAGTCGAAGGTGTTCTCGTCCTGGTTCTCACTCGTGCCCATGGCAGATCGGGTTTTGTTATAGTCTATTCTACTGAGTATCGTCGTGTACCTAACCGGGGCTCATAATTTGCATGGTCGATGTGACGGCGACACTGGCAATGATCGAACATAGCGTGCGCACGGACGGGAGGAAGAAGGGTTGTTGTCGACGGCTACGGAAGAGGACAACGGAGCGAGCGTGCGTGCCGTTGGCCGTCCCGTTGAATCAGCGGCTGGACGGAGACACAAGCAGACAAGGAGTTTTGTGCTTGATTTGCTAGGAATCTAGGATCGACTATGCTTTCCTTTCTCTCGAGGAGAAAGAACCGGACTCGTCTCAACATCTTCTAGAACAGCTGATGGATTAGACACGATTCGTGGAAAATGTTTAAATTTGTTTGCTAATGCGGACAGGGTGTGAAAAGAGTTGTTACACTATAAGGGCATCTCAAACGCCAACCCCTAAACCACCCCAACCACGCGATTTACCATTCAACGCGGTACCCCATCATTTGCGGACTGGATCCGGACGGCCGTTTTCACGTAAACTGAAAACAAATAGAGGGGTGAGGGGTTTTGCGGGGGTTCGGATAACCGTCACACCCTCCTGTTTTGATGCCATTAGTGTACCTCTCTGGCCGCCACCCAGACATCCTCAGACGTCAGCAGACCCACCAATGTGCCTGCCCGCTTTAGACTTCGCCACTGTCCACCCAGGATCCCTCCGCAGCCATCCCATTCCGATGATGTCAATAGCGGACACCACACCCAACATGTGTTCAATCAAATGCCATTGTTTTTTTCGTTGAACATTTTGTTGTTTCCTAGAGCAATTCAACAGTGGGGTAGTCTGTGATCGAGGATGAGTTGTTGTGTGATGCTTTAGTTGGCCGTAGCTGTCGACTTTGTAGGCAGGAACTCAAGGGGCTCGATCTTTTTGCAGCGCGTGCATGTTTCATTTCATCCGCGGAAGCACTTCGCTTCCTATGACATGCATGTTATCCATGAACGCAGTGTGAAGTCGATATCACATCGATGGTACGTCATCTGCAACTCCAACATGATGTTTTGCGGTGCGGTTCACCGAGTGGAGACAATGTCGTCATTGGGCTCATCAACCATTGAGATTGTAAGTTTTGCATCCCGTTACTCTACATGTTGGTTAAATCATCCACTCACTCACTTTTGCTCAACGCGTTGCCGTGATGTGCTACAGGACCGATGGCAGGCCATTCATGCACATACATTGTTGGATGAATCTCAAAAGACAGTATATGTGAGATGACATGTGCCGATTCTGACTCGAGTATCGTTGACTTTAGAATCGATGAAGCCCTTTAGAAATGGTAGCATATGCTACATTCATCATTTTGGATGGGTGATCGAGCAACCAAAAAGATGACGCGATGCCAATCAACTAAAAGAGATTAATGAACGGCTTAATTTTCTATTTTATTTTACAACATCTTTCATAATTTTAAAGCCTTGAAATGAAGATGGTTGCATGATGCATATTTCGGACGAGTTAAAAAGAAAAGTTAAGCCATTTGTCAAAATCTGTTGTTGATCGGCTTACATCCTGCCAACCCGTGATCGATGTGTGAGCAGGGTGTTGTTTATTTGTGAAAGTTGAACCTCTAGTGTAGTAGAGATGACACCTTCGGAATTATTATTTTTTGCTTCGTTCTTGTGTGTGAACACAAGATGATTTTTTCAGTAGTTGCTCGTGACTAGGTGAGTTGTCTCGCGTAAATTCCTTTCCCCGTACTTTAAAATTTCCATGGAAAGGTTGGGCTTATCTAATTATCTTCATCTCCTTGATCCGTGAGTTACATGCGAGCAAACTGACTACGTAGTTGCAAGTATAGAAATAATAATTGATCTGAATGATCTATCTGATCTCCTGCATTAGACGAACTAAGGCTATGTTTAGCAACTCAGTTGACAGTATTCACGAGTCTTAGGAGTATGTTGCTTTTTAGGAATCACTGTCTTAAATACCTTAATATTTGGGCATCAACAAATACATCAATTTTATAAAACTGTTGTATCCGCAATACCATTTTTCAGTATTTGAAAAGCAGGTCTCAACCTCTTCTTCTTTTTTCTAAACCAAACTGAGAACAGCCAAGGATTTTACAAACTCAAGTTTTTGTTGTCCAGGCATTGAAATACTAAGGTTCTCTACAGTTCGGCAAAAGTTATGCTACCAAACTGAGAAAAGAGTCTATTTGCTTCATGGTAACTTGAGAGAGAACCAGACGGAGCCCGGATTCGATCATAGGGGGGATGAGATTTTGCCTTCGCTGTGGAGACTTATAAAAAAAATCATGCAAAGACAATAGCCTAGTTTTTTTATTAGGACAATGGCCTAATTTGATGAACTATATACCCTAATCAAATGCAAAAAATTGGTATCGGCTATGAGCAACTAAAATTTCCCTTGAAGGAAATGAGAGAAAAAAAAAATCAGATGTAACTAAATTTTTGGGTTAATTTGATAAATGCCACTCCAAATCTGACGATTCTGAGAAATGCCACTGCAATTTCCAAACTTCGTAAAATGCCATTTTCAGTGGCATTTTTCAAAGTTTGCAAAAATTGCAGTGGCATTTTTAAAGTTTGAAAATTACAATGGTATTTTTATGAATTTTCATAATAGGAGTGGCGTTTATCTAATTAACCCCTTCTTTCTACCACAGAAGGGGATAACCAATGCAAACCTTGTGTCATGGTATTTTTTTTTTGCAAGTTCTAAGTTCTACAGATCAAATACTGTAATTCTAAAGGCACAAGTGTTAACCTAATCTTGAAACACCAGTCATGGACTACGTAATAGAAAGGAGAAACGGGAGTAACCTAACCATCTTTCATGCCTCGTTGCCCCTCATGTTGATTATGTGTCCGGCTGATCGGCCGTGCATCCGTGCAAACTATGGATTGATAGAATCTGTAGGATGATGGATCTGGAACTGCCCTAGACGCGCCGTTTAGGCAAAATCTACGGGAGGACCGTTTTGGCTCTTGGGAGCATATGCTCCCTAATGAACATTAAATTCAAAATAAATAGAAAAAAAATTAATGGGAAACGGGATGACGGTTATTCGTCGGTGAAAAAACAAAAATAAGTGTAATATACGAAGGTAACATTTGTCGTTCGACTTCTTTGTTTGTACAGATCAAAATACTTAAACTTTTCTTCTAAAAATTTGCAGGTAGCGTTTTGGTGTGACAACAATCACATCTATTTTTTTCAATTTTTTTGATACTTTAAAAAACATTTTTCATGGGCAGGAGCATATGCTCCAAGAGCCGAATTGGATTTCTGAAAATGTAATCGCTACTAAGAGAAAACACCATCGTCGAGGGGCTCTCGTCCCCCCTTGAATTCGTCCCTGGAGAGAACAAGAACAATACAGTTCCACCAGAGAACAGAGATGGATGCGAAATGGACGTCGGCGGTGCCGCACCGCGCCGGCCGGCAGAAAGATGCAGGTGGCGCGATCGATGGCAACACGTAGTAGTAGTACATATTCCTCCACGATTCACACACACGAAAACCGCGGGCATATTATGGGTGTGGTATATCGACAGACGACGAGACGACATGTCCCCTCTCGCTCTCATCTCACCCCAAGCGGAAGCGCGTCTCCGTCGGCCCCGGCCCACGGCCGCCGTCTTTTTGACATTCTTCTCCACTGACCGGGAAGCGTCTCCAAAGCGTTCAAACTCTTTGCAACTCGCGAGTCTCCTCCACTCGCCTTTTTAGCCGGCAAGATGAATATTCCTTGTTTGCTCACGCGCGCCCACGTCGACAGACACAAACAGGCTAGTGTCTCGCATGCATGCACGCACTTGTATAAAATGCAAGCAGGAATGTACGCAGTATATACGCGATGAACGTGTACGTATATGAATACGTGTTACGTGCATGTCATGTGTATGCCCGGCCAGGCACGGTGAAAGGGACATCCACCTATGAAAGTTATTCACTGCCATGGCGGCCTAGTAACATTTGCACCTGGACAAGAAACGCACCAGCAGGTGTCCCATTCTTCGAGTCTCTGATCTAACTTTGATTCTACTTCTCTGCTTTTTACCACCCCACTTAGATCGACCCACCGACACCGACTACTCACCGCGCCGGTCAAGGCTGGAGTTGATCAAGGCGACTAGGCGAGATCTGCTGGTTCGCCACAAAGTTTGACTTCCACTCCATGTCGGAAACTAAAGCTAGTACTACGTCCATCCTGGTTTATTGGTACTTTTTGTAATTTATACCAAATTTTAATCAAATATTTAACTAGTAAAATGTCAATGTATGTCAATAAAAAATATATCGTTGAATTCGTACTTGAACATAGTTTTCAATGATATAATTTTTGATGACATGCATGAATATTCTGTTAGTTAAATTTATGATCAAAATTTAACCCAAAATACAATGAGGACCAATGAGTACCTTGCCCACGAAATTCAGACTTTCATTGGAGAACTGGAAAAGCATGGCATTCTAATCAAGTAACTAGTTTTTTAACCGATCTTTACCCTGCTCACGGAGCGACTTTACTCTTCTCGTTAGTCTGCCGTGCGTGCACTTACTTACCTAGCTGATTATGTAGTGCATTAGTTCCCACTTAGTACACGCAACAAATAAAAAGAGTTCTCACTTAGTGTCCAGTCTGCGATCGTGCAATGCATTGTTCGTTTTATTGACTTTAATTTGAGCTATATGCATGCATGTAGATGTGGGTACCTTTGCGAATGTTGAAATTTGAGACTAACTTGTACTACCTGCGAGTTGGGACGTCACGTCATACTAGCGTGCGCACATTTTTTTTGAACGAACCAGCTGCTGGCTGGCATATATTGAAATCATAGCAGGAAGCAGGCGGGAAAACATTGAAGGTGGTGTCTGATCGAGCGATCAAGGAGAGAAAAAGAAGAACTGAAAAGAAAACACAAAAAGCCCTTGGCTACGCTGGTAGAAAATCTCTCAGGGGATCCCAGAAAAGGTGCTCTAGGTGCGTCGCTCCTGCGTGCGCACATTCAAAGGATAAGTGTTAAATTGTGACGTTTTGCACACGAATTCATGCTTAGACACATCGCTATGTCAGCTCTTGCCACCCTTATGCGAGCAACAATAGACACAAAACGACAATCTTTTTACGGATTTGCTAAAACTCATTCAACTGAGAAACAAAATGGTCTCATTCAATTTTCTGACCGTCCGATCTAATGCGCGCTACGATTCGTGCTTTGTCCTGTGGGGCGAGTTCTTTTGTTTGTCGGGCCGGGAGAAACAGAGGGGGGAGCGAGTTGTTTGTTTCGGGCTGGGCCGCCCCGTTTTTTTGTTTTGTGTTTGGGCCATGCTTTTAGAATGCGAACGGTCCAACCCTTCCCCATCGACTGCTGTTGTTGTCTCTCTCCTCGCGTCTCTTCCCCTTTCCCATCAGCTGCCTTCTCCCCTAGCAACGACGCTCTCACATCTGATTTTAATCTAAGCTTGGAACGGCTTGGTGGCTTCTAGCAAGAGAGATGGCAGGGGAGGCCGGCGATGTGAGTGTTTGTCTCCTCTTCTTGTTCTTTTTTTAGATTTGTTTTTTGCATTCTATGATTTGTCCCTCTGTTTTTGTTTTCATGTAGTTCATCATTATGCTGATGGTGGTTAGGGGGGGGGGGTGGTGTTTTATATGAGCGACCTACGTTAGGGCCTGTTCGGTTAATCCCCACCGCAAGGGGATTGGAGAGGAATGGAAGGATTTGAGGTGGATTTTCGAGTTGTTGGGGATTTAATCCCTTTTCCAATCCCCTTCAAAACCTTTTTGAAATGCTATGAAACCGGACAAGGCATTAGGGAGGAATGTCGTTGAGTGTGGAATGCACACGTTTTTTTAGAGTGATATAAAATGTTTTTTGATTGTGGCCATAGGTTCAGATCCTGCCCTGTATGTATTTGTGCATGTTCATATAGCTGTTGAATAGTAAGCAGAGTAGTTTCAGAGCCTGATGTTTAGTTTTTTTGTGCTCATCTCTTTTAGATTCTTGTTTGTTGTACTGTATGTGGCAAATAGCACACATATTGCAGACTAGAGTTTTCTGTTTTGTTTGTTTTGTTTGTATTTCTGAATGTTTCAGCTAGCATTTTCAGTTTTTGTAATTTAGAGTATGTACATTCATAGCACGCACGTACGTACGGTGGAGTGTCATACGTGCTGTATGTCCTTTGTTGTTGGCTTCACCATGCCGCCGTGTCGTGACTTATTTCTTCTTCATTGATCTGCTTCTAGCGGCTGCGACTTGTTGGAAATATGCCCTAGAGGCAATAATAAATTAGTTATTATTATATTTCCTTGTTCATGATAATCGTTTATTATCCATGCTATAATTGTATTGATAGGAAACTCAGATACATGTGTGGGTACATAGACAACATCATGTCCCTAGTAAGCCTCTAGTTGACTAGCTCGTTGATCAATAGATGGTTACGGTTTCCTGACCATGGACATTGGATGTCGTTGATAACGGGATCACATCATTAGAAGAATGATGTGATGGACAAGACCCAATCCTAAGCCTAGCACAAAGATCGTAGTTCGTATGCTAAAGCTTTTCTAATGTCAAGTATCATTTCCTTAGACCATGAGATTGTGAAACTCCCGGATACCATAGGAATGCTTTGGGTGTACCAAACGTCACAACTTAACTGGGTGGCTATAAAGGTGCACTACAGGTATCTCCGAAAGTGTCTGTTGGGTTGGCACGAATCGAGACTGGGATTTGTCACTCCGTGTGACGGAGAGGTATCTCTGGGCCCACTCGGTAGGACATCATCATAATGTGCACAATGTGATCAAAGAGTTGATCGCGGGATGATGTGTTATGGAACGAGTAAACAGACTTGCCGGTAACGAGATTGAACAAGGTATCGGTATACCGACGATCGAATCTCGGGCAAGTACAATACCGCTAGACAAAGGGAATTGTATACGGGATTGATTGAGTTCTTGACATCATGGTTCATCCGATGAGATCATCGTGGAACATGTGGGAGCCAACATGGGTATCCAGATCCCGCTGTTGGTTATTGACTAGAGAACGTCTCGGTCATGTCTGCATGTCTCCCGAACCCGTAGGGTCTACACACTTAAGGTTCGATGACGCTAGGGTTATAAAGGAAGTTTGTATGTGGTTACCGAATGTTGTTAGGAGTCCCGGATGAGATCCCGGACGTCACGAGGAGTTCCGGAATGGTCCGGAGGTAAAGATTTATATATGGAAAGTTGTTGTTCGGGTTCCGGGAAAAGTTCGGGTTTTTCCGGTATTGTACCGGGAAGCTTCCAGAAGGTTCCGGAGGATTCCGGAGGGGTCCGGAGGTCCGGAAATTGTTCCACCATGTCCAATACAGTAGCATGGGCTGTAGGGGGCACCCTAGCCTTAATGGGCCAGGGGCACCAGCCCCCCCCAAGGCCCATGCGCATGGGAAGGTGGAAACCCTAAAGGGGAGGGCCTCCACTTGACTTGGGAGGCACTCCTCCCCCCTTGGCCGCCGCCCCCAACCCTAGATGGGATCTAGGGGGGCCGGCCCCCTCTTCCCCCCACCTATAAATAGTGGAGGGGTGGGAGGGCAGCCGCACCCAAGTTCTCGCGCGCAGCCCTCCCTCTCCAAGTCCTCCTCCTCTCCGCGGTGCTTGGCGAAGCCCTGCAGGATTGCCACGCTCCTCCACCACCACTATGCCGTTGTGCTGCTGCTGGACGGAGTCTTCCTCAACCTCTCCCTCTCTCCTTGCTGGATCAAGGCATGGGAGACGTCACTGGGCTGTACGTGTGTTGAACGCCGAGGTGTCGTCCGTTCGGCACTAGGATCTCCGGTGATTTGGATCACGACGAGTACGACTCCTTCAACCCCGTTCTCTTGAACGCTTCCGCTTAGCGATCTACAAGGGTATGTAGATGCACTCTCCTTCCCCTCGTTGCTGGTTTCTCCATAGATAGATCTTGGTGACACGTGGAAAATTTTGAATTTCGCCACGCTCCCCAAAGATGGCATCATGAGCTAGGTCTATTGCGTAGATTCTTTGCACGAGTAGAACGCAAAGTAGTTGTGGGCGTTGATTTTGTTCAATATGCTTACCGTTACTAGTCCAATCTTGTTTCGACGGTATTGTGGGATGAAGCGGCCCGGACCGACCTTACACGTACACTTACGTGAGACAGGTTCCACCGATTGACATGCACTTGGTGCATAAGGTGGCTAGCGGGTGCCAGTCTCTCCCACTTTAGTCGGAACGGATTCGATGAAAAGGGTCCTTATGAAGGGTAAATAGCAATTGACATATCACGCTGTGGTTTTTATGTAGGTAAGAAACGTTTTGCTAGAAACGCATAGCAGCCACGTAAAACATGCAAACAACAATTAGAGGACGCCTAACTTGTTTTTGCAGGTATGCTATGTGATGTGATATGGCCAAGAAGAATGTGATGAATGATATGTGATGTATGAGATTGATCATGTTCTTGTAATAGGAATCACGACTTGCATGTCGATGAGTATGACAACCGGCACGAGCCATAGGAGTTGTCTTAATTTATTGTAGGACCTGCGTGTCATTGAACAACGCCATGTAATTACTTCACTTTATTGCTAACCAGTAGCCATAGTAGTAAAAGTAATAAGTTGGCGAGACAACTTCATGGAGACACGATGATGGAGATCATGATGATGGAGATCATGGTGTCATGTCGGTGACGATGATGATCATGGAGCCCCGAAGATGGAGATCCAAAGGAGCAATATGATATTGGCCATATCATGTCACTATTTGATTGCATGTGATGTTTATCATGTTTATTCATCTTATTTGCTTAGAACGACGGTAGTAAAAGATGATCCCTCATTAAAATTTCAAGAAAGTGTTCCCCCTAACTGTGCACCGTTGCGAAAGTTCGTCGTTTCGAAGCACCACGTGATGATCGGGTGTGATAGATTCTTACATTCACATACAATGGGTGTAAGCCAGATTTACACACGCGAAACACTTAGGTTAACTTGACGAGCCTAGCATGTACAGACATGGCCTCGGAACACAAGAGACTGAAAGGTCGAGCATGAGTCGTATAGTAGATACGATCAACATGAAGATGTTCACCGATGATGACTAGTTCGTCTCACGTGATGATCGGACACGGCCTAGTTGACCCGGATCATGTAATAACTTAGATGACTAGAGGGATGTCTATCTGAGTGGGAGTTCATAAGATGAACTTAATTATCCTGAACATAGTCAAAAGATCTTTGCAAATTATGTCCTAAGCTCGCGCTTTAGTTCTACTGTTTAGATATGCTCCTAGAGAAAATACAGTTGAAAGTTGACAGTAGCGATTATGCGGACAGTAGAAAGCTTATGTCCTTAATGCACCTCCAGTGTCTGAACCCCAAACGCCGCTTTGTGGATGTTGCGAACATCGGACATACACGTTTTGATAACTACGTGATAGTTCAGTTAAACGGTTTGGAGTTGAGGCACCAAAGACGTTTTTTCGAAACGTCGCGGAACATATGAGATGTTTTTGAGGGCTGAAATTGGGATTTCAGGCTCGTGCCCACGTCAAGAGGTATAAGACTGCAAACTAAGGGAGAAAAGCTCAATCGTTGAGCTTGTGCTCAGATTGTCTGAGTGCAACAATCACTTGAATCGAGTGGGAGTTAATCTTCCAGATGAGATAGTGATGTTTCTCCAAAGTCATTGCCACCAAGCTGCTAGAGCTTCGTGATGAACTATAACATATCAGGGATAGATATGATGATCCTTGAGGTATTCATGATGTTTGGCACCGCGAAAGTAGAAATCAAGAAGGAGTATCAATTGTTGATGGTTGGAGAAACCACTAGTTTCAAGAAGGGCAAGGGCAAGAAGGGATACCTCATGAAATGGCAAATCAGCTTCTGCTCCAGTGAAGAAACCCAAGGTTGAACCCAAACCCGAGACTAAGTGCTTCTGTGATAAGGGGAATAGTCACTAGAGCGGAATTACCTTAGATACTTGGTAGATGAGAAGGCTGGCAAGGTCGATACAAGTATATTGGATATACATTATGTTAATGTGTACTTTACTAGTACTCCTAGTAGCACTAGGGTATTAGATACCGGTTCGGTTGCTAAGTGTTAGTAACTCGAAATAAAAGAGCTACGGAATAAACGGAGACTAGCTAAAGGTGAGATGACGATATGTGTTGGAAGTATTTCCAAGTTTGATGTGATCAAACATCGCACGCTCCCTCTACCATCAAGATTAGTATTAAAACATGAATAATTGTCATTTGGTGTTTGCGTTGAGCATAGACATGATTGGATTATGTCTATCGCAATACGGTTATTCATTTAAGGAGAATAATGGTTACTCAGTTTATTTGAATAATACCTTCAACGGTCTTGCACCTGAAACGAATGGTTTATTGAATCTCGATCGTAGTGATACACATTTTCATGCCAAAAGACATAAGATAGTAATGATAGTACCAGTTACTTGTGGCATTGCCATGTAAGTCATATTGGTATAAAACGCATGAAGAAGCTCCATGTTGATGGATCTTTGGACTTGCTCGTTTTTGAAAAGTTTGAGACATGCGAACCATGTCTATTGGTGTATACGCATGAAGAAACTCCATGCAGATGGATCGTTTGGACTCACTTGATTTTGAATCACTTGAAATATGCAAATCATACCACATGGGCAAGATGACTGAAAAGCCTCGGTTTCAGTAAGATGGAACAAGATAGCAACTTGTTGAAGTAACACATTTTGATGTGTGCAGTCCAATGAGTGTTGAGGCATGTAGTGAATATCGTTATGTTCTTACTTCACAGATGATTTGAGTAGATGTTGAGTATATTTACTTGATGAAACAAAAGTCTGAATTATTGAATGGTTCAAGTAATTTCAGAGTGAAGTTTAAGATCATCATGACAAGAGGATAAAATGTCTATGATATGATCATAGAGATGAGTATCTGAGTTACGAGCTTTGGCACGCAATTAAGACATTGTGGAAATTGTTTCACAATTAATACCGCCTGGAACACCATAGTGTGATGGTGTGTCCGAACATCATAGTTGCACCCTATTGGATATGGTGCGTACCATGATGTCTCTTATCGAATTACCACTATCGTTCATGGGTTAGGCATTAGAGACAATCGCACTCACTTTAATGGGGCACCACGTAATTCCGTTGAGACGACAGCGTTTGAACTATGGTTTGGAGAAACCTAATTTGTCGTTTCTTAAAAGTTTGGGGCTGCGACGCTTATGTGAAAAAGTTTCAGGTTGATAAGCTCGAACCCAAAGCAGATAAAATGCATCTTCATAGGACACCCAAAACAGTTGGGTATACCTCCTAATTCAGATCCGAAAGCAATAGGGATTATTTCTTGAATCGGGTCCTTTCTCGAGAAAAAGTTTGTCTCGAAAGAATTGAGTGGGAGGATGGTGGAGACTTAATGAGGTTATTGAACCATCACTTCAACCAGTGTGTAGCAGGGCACAGGAAGTTGTTCATGTGGCACCTACATGAATTGAAGTGGAAGCTGATGATAGTGATCATGATGCTTCAGATCAAGTCACTACCGTACGTCGTAGGGTGACAAGGATGCGTACTGCTTTAGAGTGGTACAGTAATCCTGTCTTGAAGGTCATGTTGCTAGACAACAATGAACCTACGAGCTATGGAGAAGCGATGGTGGGCCCAAATTCCGACAAATGGTTAGAAGCCATGAAATCCGAGATAGGATCCATGTATTAGAACGAAGCATGGACTTTGGTGGACTTGCCCAATTATCGGCAACCATTGAGATAAATGGATCTTTAAGAAGAAGACGGATGTGAATGGTAATGTCACCATCTATGAAGCTCGACTTGTGGCGAAGAGTTTTTCACAAGTTCAAGGAGTTGACTACGATGAGATTTTCTCATCCGTAGCGATGCTTAAAGTCCGTCGGAATCATGTTAGCATTAGCTGCATTTATGAAATCGGCGATGGATGTCAAAACGAGTTTCCTTACCGGTTTTAAAGGAAAGGTTGTATGTGACACAATCGAAAGGTTTTGTCGATCCTAAGGATGCTAAAAGGTATGCTAGCTCCAGCGATCCTTCCATGGACTGGAGTAAGCATCTCGGAGTTGGAATATGCACTTTGATAAGATGATCAAAGAATTTTTGTTTATACAAAGTTTATGAGAAACTTGTATTTCCAAAGAAGTGAGTGGGAGCACTATAGAATTTCTGATGAGTATATGTTGTTGACATAATGTTGATCAGAAATGATGTAGAATTTCTGGAAAGCATATAGGGTTATTTGAAAAGTGTTTTTCAATAGAAAACCTGGATTAAGCTGCTTGAACATTGAGCATCAAGATCTATAACGATAGATCAAAATGCTTAATAGTACTTTCAAATGAGCACATACCTTGACATGATCTTGAAGGTGTTCAAGATGGATCAGTCAAAGAAGGAGTTCTTGCCTGAGTTGTAAGGTATGAAGTTAAGACTTAAAGCTCGACCACGGCAGAAAAGAGAGAAAGGACGAAGGTCGTCCCCTATGCTTTAGACGTAGGCTCTACAGTATGCTATGCTAAGTACCGCACCTGATGTGTGCCTTGCCACATGTCTGGCAAGAGGGTACAAAGGTGATCAAGGAGTGGATCACCAGATAGCGGTCAAAATTATCCTTAGAGGAATAAGGATATGTTTCTCGATTATGGAGGTGATAAAGAGTTCGGCGTAAAGGGTTACGACGATGCAAGCTTTAACACCTATCCGAATGACTCTGAGTAGCAAACCGGATACGTATAGTGGAGCGACCATTTGGAATAGCTCCAAGTGGAGCGTGGAAGCAGCATTTACAATATGACCTAGACATTTTGCAAAGTACATACGGATCTGAATGTTGCAGACCCGTTGACTAAAACCTCTCTCACAAGCAAAACATGATCAAACCACAGAACTCATTGAGTCTTAATCACATGATGATGTGAACTAGTTTAATGACACTAGTAAACTCTTTGGATGTTGGTCACATGGCGATGTGACCTGCGAGTGTTAATCACATGGCAATGTGAACTAGATTATTGACTCTAGTGCAAGTGGGAGACTATTGGAAATATGCCCTAGAGGCAATAATAAATTAGTTATTATTATATTTCCTTGTTCATGATAATCGTTTATTATCCATGCTATAATTGTATTGATAGGAAACTCAGATACATGTGTGGGTACATAGACAACACCATGTCCCTAGTAAGCCTCTAGTTGACTAGCTCGTTGATCAATAGATGGTTACGGTTTCCTGACCATGGACATTGGATGTTGTTGATAATGGTATCACATCATTAGAAGAATGTTGTGATGGACAAGACCCAATCCTAAGCCTAGCACAAAGATCGTAGTTCGTATGCTAAAGCTTTTCTAATGTCAAGTATCATTTCCTTAGACCATGAGATTGTGCAACTCCCGGATACCGTAGGAATGCTTTGGGTGTACCAAACGTCACAACGTAACTGGGTGGCTATAAAGGTGCACTACAGGTATCTCCGGAAGTGTCTGTTGGGTTGGCACGAACCGAGACTGGGATTTGTCACTCCGTCTGACGGAGAGGTATCTCTGGGCCCACTCGGTAGGACATCATCATAATGTGCACAATGTGATCAAAGAGTTGATCGCGGGATGATGTGTTAAGGAACGAGTAAAGAGACTTGCCGGTAACGAGATTGAACAAGGTATCGGTATACCGACGATCGAATCTCGGGCAAGTACAATACCGCTAGACAAAGGGAATTGTATACGGGATTGATTGAGTCCTTGACATCGTGGTTCATCCGATGAGATCATCGTGGAACATGTGGGAGCCAACATGGGTATCCAGATCCCGCTGTTGGTTATTGACCGGAGAACGTCTCGGTCATGTCTGCATGTCTCCCGAACCCGTAGGGTCTACACACTTAAGGTTCGATGACGCTAGGGTTATAAAGGAAGTTTGTATGTGGTTACCGAATGTTGTTAGGAGTCCCGGATGAGATCCTGGACGTCACGAGGAGTTCCGGAATGGTCCGGAGGTAAAGATTTATATATGGAAAGTTGTTGTTCGGGTTCCGGGAAAAGTTTGGGTTTTTCCGGTATTGTACCGGGAAGCTTCCAGAAGGTTCCGGAGGATTCTGGAGGGGTCCGGAGGTCCGGAAATTGTTCCACCATGTCCAATACAGTAGCATGAGCTGTAGGGGGTGGGAGCCCTAGCCTTAATGGGCCAGGTGCACTAGCCCCCCCAAGGCCCATGCGCATGGGAAGGGGGGAACCCTAAAGGGGAGGGCCTCCACTTGACTTGGGAGGCACTCCACCCCCCTTGGCCGCCGCCCCAACCCTAGATGGGATCTAGGGGGGCCGGCCCCCTCTTCCCCCCACCTATAAATAGTGGAGGGGTGGGTGGGCAGCCGCACCCAAGTTCTGGCGCAGCCCTCCCCCTCTCCCAAGTCCTCCTCCTCTCCCGCGGTGCTTGGCGAAGCCTGCGCAGATTGCCACGCCCTCCACCACCACTATGCCGTTGTGTGCTCATCGACGGAGTCTTCCTCAACCTCTCCCTCTCTCCTTGCTGGATCAAGGCATGGGAGACGTCACTGGGCTGTACATGTGTTGAACGCGGAGGTGCCGTCCGTTCGGCACTAGGATCTCCGGTGATTTGGATCACGACGAGTACGACTCCTTCAACCCCGTTCTCTTGAACGCTTCCGCTTAGCGATCTAAAAGGGTATGTAGATGCACTCTCCTTCCCCTCGTTGCTGGTTTCTCCATAGATAGATCTTGGTGACACGTAGGAAAATTTTGAATTTCTGCTACATTCCCCAACACGACTTTCCAAGTGTGTCCGCCTTACTGAAAGTCTACACCGTTAACTGTCAGCCACGCATTGCACGAGCGTATGTGCCGGTGTGTGCCGGTATGTGCCGGTGCGTACTGAGTTGAATGCCACCTTTTTCTGCAATCCAGGCCAGGTGTACCCTCCCATCGCCCGTGCTTACCAAACCCAATGATATGGAACTAACCCTTGCTATCCAGCCCGGTCACTTGGGTGGAGCTGGTGCACTATCCAGACCATGATCCTTTTAAGATATCCAAGACCGGCTCCTCTCCAGCTACCGACATTGAGCGGAAGTTCCTGCTGACATTGAGTTGTTTGTTTTTATTTGTTTTTCTGAATGTATCAGCTAACATTTCCAGTTCCCCTAATTTATAGTCTGTAATTTCATGTACTTCTAGCTCATTTATATAGGGCAGCACTTCTAGGACCCAGTTTGTCATCTTCAGTTCCAATCTTTGTTAGTCATTCATTTTCTTAGAATCGCGAATATAATTCTTCCATTTGAAATCATGGAAGTTATTTTCTTTTGCAGTGGGGATAGTGAGATATTATATGTGTGCTTGTGGAGTTCATTCAGCAGAACTTCTGTTTTGTTTGTTTTTCTGTCCTAGTATACGGGTGTTTTTTTTGTTCGAGTAACTACGGCGCGCTACCGCTTTCTCTTTGAATATGATTTCAGACATCACTGTGATTCTTTATTCTTCTTTGGGCCTTTTTGCCTGAAGTTAGAACCATGCTTCTGTGGCTGTTCTTTTTTCCATATTTTTGTTTAAACTTGATAAGTACTCTAGAATCTTATTCACACATCGTCTGGAATTTTGTGGGGCATCGGCTTGAGTCTGTATAATATCCACAGTTTAGTAAGATGGACTTTTATGTTTATTGTTCCTGTGTGACAACGTCGTTTTTTACCCGGTGTCTGATTTGTGCTGGAGGAGGCCCTTTTTTTTAGCCTCCTCAAGCACGTATTTCTGGAAGCTTAGTTCGGTGATGCCCAGAGCAAGAGGGAATATGTCAATTTTTCTCATGAACATTTTTTTTGCAGTAATAAGTGCAGATACCTATTGCAATTATAGAGCTTTTGCAAATTTGCTTGACTAAAAGAATACTTGTTTTTTTTCTTTTTCTCTTCTTAGGTTTTGTCTTGTGAGCTATGTGGGAACTTTTGCCATGGCAGTGCTGACAACAACTTCAAGATTGACATTCGTGATGAGTTCCTGTCTAAAGCGGTAATTGGGCTGATTTTTTTCCCATGTGCAATTTTTTTTCTTTTTTGCATCATATCAGCTTTCTCTTTAATAAGTATGTCAATTTTTTTATTGCTGTTTGGAATGTCATCATCGGTGATGACTTGGGACTGGGGAAGACCATGCAATCAGGGTTTCTAGTTAACTCATTGGTTATACTGTCATATCATTGATTTGTTTGTTCTTTTCAGAATAGTTTGGTTGATTATGTCATTGCTAGTTCTGTAGTATCTTAGTTTTTTAACGAACTTTTTATCCTGATTGTACAAGTTACGGTCAGAATGCTTTGCGTATTTTGCCATGGATGGTTGCACTTTTTTTGTATTCAGTTATGTATTTTTATGTTATGTACAGTTTCCTAATTATTATTTTTCTTTTCTTTTTACTTTTTTTTGTAGACTGTCCCATGCAATGCAAGAGTCTATGTCAATGGCGTTACCGACGACTACATGCGTTTTGAAGCCCATGGACGCAAGTACTCTGTCGATATTGTGAAGGGGGCACACAGGACCAGGATCAAGGGGAGTGGCTGGAAGAAATTCACTTTTGACTTTTCTCTTCAGAAGGGTGCTGTGGTCATTTTTGACTTGGACAGGCGTCCCCGCCAGGCATATGTTGTTGTTCAAAGTGGTGACTTGGACACAGTTGAAGGAAGCTCTTCAGATGGGGATGCTGATGAAGAGATGATAGATGGAGACATATCAGATGTGGATGAAGACGGTGGCGACATAAAGATCGAGTATACAAGGGGTCTAACTCTGAATGATGCACAGCAGGACATTCTCGATGAACTGGTGCTCAGCTTCAAATCCAAGTTTTTAGGAGTGTCTTTTGTACACTGTCTTACTACAACTGACACTCAAATTGGACAAATGGTATGTTTTGTTGTTTCTTTTTTTAAAAAAATTGCTATTTGTGTTTACTTATTTTGTTTATATGCATAATTTTTTTCTTTAATGCATGCATTTTTTCTTGTGTTGCTTCAAGCTTTTAAAACTTTTATGCTTTTTGTTTTGCTGTTCTTTGTTGTGTATACAGAAAGTGCCAGAGAGGGTTGCTACAAGCTTGAACATCCCTAAAGAAGGTTTGGCTGGTGTTCGTCAAAGCAGTGGGGAGGCAAAGACTCGCGTTGAATATAGCACGTCTACTGATGGACATATAGTTTTCAACAAAAAGCAGTGGAGGCGTTTCCTTTCAAAGACTACCCTGGAGATCAATGACTACATCTTCCTGTTCTTCAAGGCCAGCAAGAAGTCTTACGTCAATGTTACTGTTGTTGTCAGCCAGCTTTAAGTTTCACTTTCTTTTCGAGAAGCTATGTCCCTAGTTATGTAGTATGCTGATGCAAAACATTGTTGTGGTCTTTTGTTTATGTGGTTGACAAGAACCAAGTAACCCCCGTTCCTGCTCGTTTGCGATGTTTATTGTCTATGTGTGTTTCAAAACTATGTGGAATATGCGTTTCTCGTAATGATTAGTGATGTTTTATATTTTGTTATTATTTTTTGATCAGTATGTTTTTTTAGGAGTAATTGTGTTTTACGTTTTTTCAATGCTTTTCTGCTTATGATTTGTAACAATAAACACCCTCGCCTTCCCGCATTGTACAAGCAATTTGTTTCCTAATTCTTTTTAGTAACAAAAATATTGTTTTTCATAGACGCCTTATTGTTTGCAAGTAGTTATCTTGAAAGTCGTAGGTCTACGAGAGTGCGGTCAAGGTCCATAGTTGCGTGTTTGCGTATTTTTGTGAAGGGGCTCCTAATTGCATCTCATCAACCGACTTCTAACTAGGGGAGGTGCGAGTGTGTGTGTGTGTGTGTGTGTGTTGAAGGTCCCCAATTTGCGTGTCGATAACTGACTTGCAACTAGAGTTGTGTGTGTGTGTGTGTGTGTGTGTGTGTGTGTGTGTGTGTGTGTGTGTGTGTTTCTGTCAAGGGGGCGGGGAGTCCCCAGTTGCACGTCAAGCATCAACTCGCAATTAGGCGGTTGTGTTTTTTGTTGAGGACCCTAGTTGCAAGGTGTCCATCGACTCACAACTAGGGTGTGTGTGTGTGTGTGTGTGTGTGTGTGTGTGTGTGTGTGTTCCTGAACCCCAATCGCAAGTTTCCCACTGACTAGCAACTAGGGTGTGTGTGTATGTTTTATTTGTGGCCCCCAGTTCGAAGTTAACATCGATTTGCAACTAGAAGTGTGTGCGCGTGCGTGTGTTTTTGTCAAGGGGCTCCCAGTTGCATTTCAACCACCGAACTCGCAACTAGGGTGTATGTGTGTGTTCGTTGAGGACCTGTAGTTGCAAGTTACCCATCGACTCGCAACTAGAGGCGTGTGTGTGTTTTGTATTTTATTTGTGGCCCCCAGTTCCAAGTTGACCATTGACTCGCAACTAGTGGGGGAGATGTGTCTGTCTTTTGTTTGTGGGGTGTTTTGTTGTGTGTCCCTAGTTGCATGTCAATAACAGACTTCCAACTAGGATTGCGTGCATGTGCATGTCCTTTCTATCAAGGGGGAAGGGGGTCCCCAGTTGCATGTCAAGCATCAACCTACAACTAGGGTGTGTGTGTTTTGTCGAGGACCCCCAGTTGCAAGTTGCCCATCGACTTGCAACTAGGGTGTGTGTGTGTTTTTGATTGAGCCCCCCAGTTGCAAGTTGCTCATCGACTCGCAAGTAGGGGGTGTTTGTGTGTGTTTTGTTGTAGGCCCCTAATTGCATGTCAATAACAGACTTGCAACTATGAGTGCGTGCAAGTCCGTGCCTTTCTATCAAGGGGGGATCCCCAGTTGCATGTCTAGCATCGACTTGCAACTAGGGTGTGTGTGTTTTGTTGAGGTCCCCCAGTTGCAAGTTGCCCATCGACTCGCAACTAGGTGTGTGTGTGTGTGTGTGTGTGTGTGTGTGTGTGTGTGTGTGTGTGTGTGGGCCCCAGTTGCAAGTTGCCCATAAACTCGCAACTACGGAGAGGTGTGTGTGTGCATGTGTAAAGGGGCCCTAGTTGCAAGTTACCCATCGACTCGCAACTAGGGGTGTGTGTGTGTGTGTGTGTGTGTGTGTGTGTGTGTTTGTGTGTGTGTGTGTGTGTGTTTCTGTCAAGGGGGCAGGGAGTCCCCTGTTGCACGTCAAGCATCAACTCGCAACTAGGCGGTTGCGTGTTTTTGTTGAGGACCCTAGTTGCAAGTTGTCCTTCGACTCACAACTAGGGTGTGTGTGTGTGTTTGTTCCTGAAGCCCAATCGCAAATTCCTACTGACTTGCAACTAGGGTGTGTGTGTGTATGTTTTATTTGTGGCCCTAGTTCGAAGTTAACATCGTTTTTACAACTAGAAGTGTGTGCACGTGCGTGTGTTTTTGTCAAGGGGCTCCCAGTTGCATTTTAACCACCAAACTCGCAACTAGGGGTGTATGTGTGTGTTCGTTGAGGACCTGTAGTTGCAAGTTACCCATCGACTCGCAACTAGAGGTGTGTGTGTATTTTGTATTTTATTTGTGTCCCCCAGTTCCAAGTTGACTATTGACTCGCAACTAGTGGGGGAGATGTGTGTGTGTTTTTGTTTTGTGGGGTGTTTTGTTGTGTGTCCCTAGTTGCATGTCAATAGCAGACTTCCAACTAGGATTGCGTGCATGTGAATGTCCTTCTATCAAGGGGGGATGCCCAGTTGCATGTCAAGCATCAACCTGCAACTAGGGGGTGTGTGTTTTGTTGAGGACCCCCAGTTGCAAGTTGCCATCGACTTGCAACCATGGGGTGTGTGTGTTTTTGTTTGAGCCCCCCAGTTGCAAGTTGCTCATCGACTCGCAAGTAGGGGAGTTGTGTGTGTGTTTTGTTGTAGGCGCCTAATTGCATGTCAATAACAGACTTGCAACTAAGAGTGCATGCAAGTCTGTGTCTTTCTATCAAGGGGGATCCCTAGTTGCATGTCTAGCATCGACTTGCAACTAGGGTGTATGTGTTTTGTTGAGGTCCCCCAGTTGCAAGTTGCCCATCGACTCGCAACTAGGGGTGTGGGTGTGCGTTTTTTGTGGGCCCCAGTTGCAAGTTGCCCATAAACTCGCAACTACGGAGAGGTGTGTTTGCATGTGTAAAGGGGCCCTAGTTGCAAGTTACCCATCAACTCACAACTAGGGTGTGTGTGTGTGTGTGTGTGTGTGTGTGTGTGTGTGTGTGTGTGTGTATTTCTGTCAAGGGGGCGGGGAGTCCCCAGTTGCACGTCAAGCATCAACTCGCAACTAGGCGGTTGTGTGTTTTTGTTCAGGACCCTAGTTGCAAGTTGTCCATCGACTCACAACTAGGGTGTGTGTGTGTGTGTGTGTGTGTGTGTGTGTGTGTGTGTGTGTGTGTGTGTGTGTGTTTGTTCCTGAACCCCAATCGCAAGTTTCCTACTGACTTGCAACTAGGGTGTGTGTGTATGTTTTATTTGTGGCCCCAGTTCGAAGTTAACATCGATTTTGCAACTAGAAGTGTGTGCACGTGCGTGTGTTTTTGTCAAGGGGCTCCCAGTTGTATTTCAACCACCGAACTCGCAACTAGGGGTATATGTGTGTGTTCGTTGAGGACCTCTAGTTGCAAGTTACCCATCGACTCGCAACTAGAGGTGTGTATGTGTTTTGTATTTTATTTGTGGCCCCCAGTTCCAAGTTGACCATTGACTCGCAACTACTGGGGGAGATGTGTGTGTGTTTTGTTTTGTGGGGTGTTTTGTTGTGTCTCCCTAGTTGCATGTCAATAACAAACTTCCAAATAGGATTGCGTGCATGTGCATGTCCTTCTATAAAGGGGGGATCCCCAGTTGCATGTCAAGCATCAACCTGCAACTAGGGGGTGTGTGTTTTGTCGAGGACCCCGAGTTGCAAGTTGCCATCGACTTGCAACCAGGGGTGTGTGTGTGTTTTTGTTTGAGCCCCCCCCCCCCAGTTGCAAGCTGCTCATCGACTCGCAAGTAGGGGGAGTTGTGTGTGTGTTTTGTTGTAGGCCCCTAATTGCATGTCAATAACAGACTTACAACTAGGAGTGCGTGCAAGTCCGTGTCTTTCTATCATGGGGGGATCCCGAGTTGCATGTCTAGCATCGACTTGCAACTAGGGTGTGTGTTTTGTTGAGGTCCCCCAGTTGCAAGTTGCCCATCGACTCGCAACTAGGGGTGTGTGTGTGTGTGTTTTTGTGGGCCCCAGTTGCAAATTGCCCATAAACTCGCAACTACGGAGAGGTGTGTGTGTGCATGTGTAAAGGGGCCCTAGTTGCAAGTTACCCATCGACTCGCAACTAGGGGTGTGTGTATGTGTGTTTTATTCTTGATCCCTAGTTGAACTCGCAACTAGGGGTGTGTGTGTTTTGTTTTTGGGTCCCTAGTTGCATGTCAATAACAGACTTGCAACTAGGAGTGCGTGCATCCGCGTGTCTTTCTATCAAGGAGGGGATCCCCAGTTGCATGTGAAGAATCGACTCGCAACTAAGGGGGGGGGTTGTGTTTTGTTGAGGACCCCCAGTTGCAAGTTAGACATCGACTCGCAACTAGGGGTGTGTGTGTGTGTTTTGTGTGTGTTTTTTTTGTGGATCCCTAGTTGCATGTCAATAACACACTTGCAACTAGGAGTGCATGCATGGGCATGCCTTTTCTATCAAGGGGGATCCCTAGTTGCATATCAAGCATCGACTTGACACTAGGCTATGTATGTGTTTTATTTGAGGCCTCCCAGTTGCAAGTTGCTCATCGACTCGCAAGTAGGGGGGCTGTGTGTGTGTTTTTGTTGTAGGTCCCTAATTGCATGTCTATAATGGACTTGCAACTAGGAGTGCGTGCAAGTCTGTGTCTTTCTATCAAGGGGGAATCCCCAGTTACATGTCAAGCAGCTACTCGCAACTACGGGGGTTGTGTGTCTGTGTTTTTTTTGTGGTCCCTAGTTGCTAGTTGCCCATCAACTCGTAACTAGGGGACAAGTGTGTGCGTGTGTCTCAAGGGCACCCAGTTGCAAGTTACCATTGACTCGCAACTAGGAGGTCTGTGTGTGTTTTATTTTTTGACCCTCAGTTGCAAGTTGACCATCGACTCGCAACTAGGGGAGGGGTGTGTGTGCTTTGTGTCGAGGGCCCCCAGTTGTATGTTAGACATCGACTCGCAACCAGGAGTGTGTGCATGTGTCGAGGGCCCCCAGTTGTATGTTACACATCGACTCGCAACCAGGGGTGTGTGTGTTTTATTCTTGACCCCTAGTTGCAAGTTGCCATTGACTCGCAACTAGGGGGTGTGTGTGTGTTTTTTGTGTGTGTTTTGTTGTAGGTCCCTAGTTACATGTCAATAACAGACTTGCAAACTAGGAGTGTGTGCAAGTCTGTCTCTTTTCTATTAAGGGGGGATCCCCAGTTGCATGTCAAGCATTGACATGCAACCAGGGGGTGTGTGTTTTCTTGAGAACCCCCAGTTGCAAGTTACCCATCGACTCGCAACTATGCGGTGTGTGTTTTGTGTGTGTGTGTGTTTTTGTTGTGGGTCCCTAGTTGCATGCCAATAGCAGACTTGCAACTAGAAGTGCGTGCATGTGCATGTCATTCTATCAAGGGGGGATTCCCAGTTGCATGTCAAGCATCGACTCGTTACTAGGGGTGTGTGTGTTTTGTCGAGGGCCCCCAATAGCAAGTTGCTCATCGACTCGCAACTAGGGGGGGTGTTTGCGTGTTTTTTTGTGGCCCCCAGTTGCAAGTTGATCATCAACTCGCAAACTAGGGGTGTGTGTGTGTGTTTTATTTTTGGCGCCCAGTTGCAAGTTTCCATCGAACTCGCAGCTAGGTGTGTGTGTGTGTGTGTTGTGTGTGTGTGTGTGTGTGTGTGTGTTTATGTTTTCTTCTAGCTCCATAGTTGCATGTCAATAACAGTCTTGCAACTAGGAGTGTGTGCATGTGTGTGTCTTTCTTTCAAGGGGGGTCCCTAGTTGCATGTTAAGCATCGACTCGCAACTAGGGTTCTACGTCTGTGTGTTTTTTGTGGCCCCCAGTTGCTAGTTGCCCATCAACTTGTAACTAGGGAATAAGTGTGTGTGCGTGTCTCAAGGGCCCCCAGTTGCAAGTTCCCCATTGACTTGCAACTAGGGTGTGTGTGTGTTTTATTCTCGACCCTTCGTTGCAAGTTGACCATCGAGTCGCGACTAGGGGGGGGGGGAGAGTTGTGTGTGCATGTGTCGAGGGCCTCCAGTTGTATGTTACACATCGACTCGCAACCAGGGGTGTGTGTGTGTGTGTTTTATTCTTGACCCCTAGTTGCAAGTTGCCATTGACTCGCAACTTAGGGGTGTGTGTGCTTTATGTGTGTGTTTTGTTGTAGGCCCCTAGTTGCATGTCAATAACAGACTTGCAAACTAGGAGTGTGTGCAAGTCCGTATCTTTTCTTTTAAGGGGGGGGTCCCTAGTTGCATATCAAGCATCGACTCGCAACCAGGGGGTGTGTGTTTTCTTTGAGAACCCCCAGTTGCAAGTTACCCATCGACTCGCAACTATGGGGGGTGTGTTTTGTTGTGTTTGTTTTTGTTGTGGGTCCCTAGTTGCATGCCAATAGCATACTTGCAAC
This sequence comes from Aegilops speltoides, assembly GCA_021437245.1. Classification (NCBI taxonomy): domain Eukaryota; kingdom Viridiplantae; phylum Streptophyta; class Magnoliopsida; order Poales; family Poaceae; genus Aegilops; species Aegilops speltoides. The sequence continues at coordinate 365,684,114 of CM038141.1, read as the reverse complement.
TAGGAGTGCGTGCATGTGCATGTCTTTCTATCAAGGGGGCATTCCCAGTTGCATGTCAAGCATCGACTTGTAACTAGGGGGTGTGTGTGTTTTGTCGAGGGCCCCCAGTTGCAAGTTGCTCATCGACTCGCAACTAGGGAGGGTGTTTGCGTGTTTTTTTGGCCCCCAGTTGCAAGTTGACCATCAACTTGCAACTAGGGTGTGTGTGTGTGTGTGTGTTTTATTTTTGACGCCCAGTTGCAAGTTGCCATCGAACTCGCAACTAGGGGTTGTGTGTGTTGTGTGTGTGTGTGTGTGTTTTCTTCTAGGTCCATAGTTGCATGTCAATAACAGTCTTGCAACTAGGAGTGCATGCATGTATGTGTCTTTCTATCAAGGGGGTATCCCTAGTTGCATGTTAAGCATCGACTCGCAACTAGGGTTCTGCGTCTGTGTGTTTTTTGTGGCCCCAAGTTGCTAGTTGCCCATCAACTTGTAACTAGGGGACAAGTGTGTGTGCGTGCCTCAATGGCCCCCAGTTGCAAGTTACCCATTTGACTCGCAACTAGGGGGTGTGTGTGTTTTATTCCCGACCCTTCATTGCAAGTTGACCATCGAGTCGCGACTAGGGGGGAGAGGTGTGTGTGCATGTGTCGAGGGCCCCCAGTTGTATGTTTACACATCGACTCGCAAACCAGGGGTGTCTGTGTGTGTTTTATTATTCTTGACCCGTAGTTGCAAGTTGCCATTGACTCGCAACTAGGGGTGTGTGTGTGTTTTGTGTGTGTGTTTTGTTGTAGGCCCCTAGTTGCATGTCAATAACAGACTTGCAAACTAGGAGTGTGTGCAAGTCCGTATCTTTTCTATTAAGGGGGAGGGATTCCCAGTTGCATATCAAGCATCGACTCGCAACCAGGGGTGTGTGTGTTTTCTTTTGAGAACCCCCAGTTGCAAGTTACCCATTGACTCGCAACTATGGGGGGTGTGTTTTGTTGTGAGTCTTTTTGTTGTGGGTCCCTAGTTGCATGCCAATAGCAGACTTGCAACTAGGAGTGCATGCATGTGCATGTCTTTCTATCAAGGGGGGATTCCAAGTTGCATGTCAAGCATCGACTTGTAACTAGGGGTTGTGTGTGTTTCCCTTTTGTCGAGGGCCCCCAGTTGCAAGTTGCTCATCGACTCGCAACTAGGGGGGTGTTTGCGTGTTTTTTTGCGGCCCCCAGTTGCAAGTTGACCATCAACTCAAAACTAGGGGTGTGTGTGTGTGTTTTATTTTTGACGCCCAATTACAAGTTGCCATCGAACTCGCAACTAGGTGTGTGTGTGTTGTGTGTGTGTGTATGTGTTTGTGTGTTTTCTTCTAGGTCCATAGTTGCATGTCAATAACAGTCTTTGCCACTAGGAGTGTGTGCATGTGTGTGTCTTTCTATCAAGGGGGGTCCCTAGTTGCATGTTAAGCATCGACTCGCAACTAGGGTTCTGCGTCTGTGTGTTTTTTGTGGCGCCAAGTTGCTAGTTGCCCATCAACTCGTAACTAGGGGACAAGTGCGTGTGCGTGCCTCAATGGCCCCCAGTTGCAAGTTACCCATTGATTTGCAACTAGGGGTGTGTGTGTGTGTGTTTTATTCTTGACCCTCAGTTGCAAGTTGACCATTGACTTGCAACTAGGGGAGAGGTGTGTGTGCTTGTGTCAAGGGCCCCCAGTTGTATGTTACACATTGACTCGCACCCGGGGGTCTGTGTGTGTGTGTTTTATTCTTGACACCTAGTTACAAGTTGCCATCGACTCGCAACTAGGGTGTGTGTGTGTGTGTGTGTCTCAAGGGCCCCTAGTTTGCAAGTTACCCATCGACTCGCAACTGGGGTGTGTGTGCGTGTTTTTATTCTTGACCCCTGGTTGCAAGTTGACCACCGACTCTCAACTAGGGGGGGGGGAGAAGTGTGTGTGCATGTGTCAAGGGGGGGGAAGTGTGTTTTTTTATTCTTGACCCCTAGTTGCAAGTTGACCATTGACTCGCAACTATGGGGGGGGGAGAAGTGTGTGTGCATGTGTCAAGGGCCCCCAGTTGCATGTTACACATCGACTCGCAACTAGGGGTGTGTGTGTCTGTGTTTTATTCTTGACCCCCAGTTGCAAGTTGCCATCAACTCGCAACTAGGGTGCATGTGTGTGTTTTGTTGTGGGTCCCTAGTTGCATGTTAATAAACAGACTTGCAACTAGGTGTGTGTGCATGTGCGTGTCTTTCTATCAAGCGGGGGGATCCCCAGTTGCATGTGAAGCATCGACTCGCAACTAGGGGGTTGCGTGTTTTTTTGCGGCCCCCAGTTGCAAGTTGACCATCAACTCGCAACTAGGGAGAGGTGTATGTGGTTTGTGTCAAGGCCCCCCAGTTGCACGTTACCCATCGACTCGCAACTAGGTGTGTGTGTGTGTGCGTGTTTTATTCTTGACCCCCAGTTGCAAGTTGCCATCAACTTTGCAACTAGGGTGTGTGTGTGTTTTGTTCTGGGTCCATAGTTGCATGTCAATAACACCTCAACACCAAACTATGAACGTGTCTTTCTATCAAGGGGGGATCCCCAGTTGCATGTCAAGCATCGACTCGCAACTAGGGTTGTGTCTATGTGTGTTTTTTGTGGCCCCCAGTTTGCTAGTTCCCATCAACTCGTAACTAGGGGACAAGTGTAACGCCCTCGATGCGGCTATATCTCCCACGTGTCGAAGCACGACTTAGAGGCATAACCGCATTGAAAGCAATGTCGCAAGTGAGGTAATCTTCACACAACCCATGTAATACATAAGGGAAAAAGATACATAGTTGGCTTACAATCGCCACTTCACACAAATACATGAATAAAGCATTACATCATCCAGATACAATCAAGGTCCGACTACGGAACCAAAATAAAAGAAGAACCCCAAATGCGACAAAGGTCCCCGATCGACCCCAACTGGGCTCCACTACTGATCAACTAGAACGAAACAACACAAAGGGCAAGATCTTCATCGAGCTCCTCCTTGAGCTTGATTGTGTCACTTGCTCGGTAACATAGGCACCTGCAAACTGGTTTTTGAAGTATCTGGTGAGCCACGAGGACTCAGCAATCCCATTACCATGGGTATCAAGACTAGCAAAGCTTAATGGGAAAGGAAGGGGTAAAGTGGTGAGGTTGCAGCAGCGACTAAGCAAATATGGTGGCTAACCAACGCAAATAAGAGCGAGAAGAGAACAAGCGGAACGGTCGTGAAGCTAGCAATGATCAAGAGGTGATCCTAAACACCTACTTACGTCAGACATAACCCAGAAACCGTGTTCACTTCCCGGACTCCGCCGAGAAGAGACCATCACGGCTACACACTCGGTTGATGCGTTTTAATTCGGATCAAGTGTCAAGTTATCTACAACCGGACATTAACAAATTCCCATCGCCCACATAACCACGGGCACGGCTTTGAAAGTTTATACCCTGCAGGGTGTCCCAACTTAGCCCATGACAAGCTCTCGCGATCATCGAAGGAATAGACCTTCACCCAGAAGACCCGATCGGTCTCGGAATCCCGGTACATCAAGACATTTCGACAATGGTAAAACAAGACCAGCAAAGCCGCCCGATGCGCCGACAATCCCGATAGGAGCTGCACATATCTCGTTCTCAGGGCAACACCGGATAGGTCAAGCTACGAGTAAAACCAGCCCTCGAGTTGCCAAGAGGTGGCCCCGCAGGTTGCTCGTTTCGGAACAACACTTAGACAAGCACTGGCCCGGGGGGGCTGAAATAAAGATGACCCTCGAGAGAGCGACTCCCAAGGGAAAAGATAGGTGGTGGTGAGGCAAATGGTAAAAGTCAATGTTGGGCCTTCTTTGGACAAGTTTTATTCAAAGCGAACTGTCGGGGGTCCCATAAATCACCCGACCGCGTAAGGGACGCAAAATCCGGGAACATAACACCGGTATGACGGAAACTAGGGCGGCAAGAGTGGAACAAAACACCGGGCATAAGGCGAGCCTTCCACCCTTTACCAAGTATATAGATGCATTAATAATATAAGAGATATTGTGATATCCCAACATAAACCCTGTCCACCATGGAGAAATCTTCAACTCCACCTGCAACTAGCAACGCTATAAGAGGGGCTGAGCAAAAGCGGTAACATAGCCAAACAACGGTTTGCATAGGAAAGGTGTCAAAGGTTAGGGGTTCATGGCAATATGGGATGGCTGGACAAACAGGTAATAGGTAGCGCAGCATAGCGAAAGAACGAGGCAACTAGCATAGCAATGATAGTAGTGAGATCCAGGGTAGCGGTCATCTTGCCTGAAATCCCGCAAGGAAGAAGAACGAGTCCATGAAGAAGATGGAGCCACGAAGACGAACGAATCCTCACGATCGCAACGAAACAGGAACTAACAAGAACAAGCACACAACATAGGTAAACACACCACACATGAGCAAGACATGATGCACAACAAGCATGATGCATGACCAAGCTACATGAAACTACTCATGGCAAGAGATGATGCAAACAAGAACAACACATCAAGGCAAGTTTAAATGAGGCCGGAAACAACATATAACAATACCGGTAAGTCCTCATATGCAATTTTCGAAATAGGTCCAGAACTGAATAAACCTTATGTTGAAGTTGTTAAACAGCAAGTTAAAGAGCACCAAGAGAATCTACACGAAAATCTAGTCAAGTTACATATAAAGTTCATTAGATTCAGAGCTACGGGCTAGAAGATATGAGCAAAACAAGTTAAACATGGCATTGATGCAAAATGCATACAAACATCAAGCAAACACACCAAAACAAGAATGCAACATGATAATATGAAGCTACATGCAAAAACAAGCAAGTTTCATATAGAGCACACTCAAAACGGAGCAACGGTTCAACACATGCACACTACAAGTTATAGCAACAATCTGTCCATAACAGCAACTAGGCATCTTGCAAGCATCAAAACAACATGCTACAGCACCCCAACATAATAACAAAAGGCATGGGCATGAAGTACACATAAAGCATAACAAAACATGAACACTGAGCTATCTCCAGAAACAACTAGAACATGCTCAAAAACACATGGAGATATTGCAAATAATAACAGTTTCAGACTTTAGTAGAAATAACATCAGGTTGCAATGTTTAGAGCTAACAAACAACATGTTACAGGAACTTATCATGGCAAAAAAAGGCATGGCATGAAACTACTAATTGCATATATCAAAAGACCCTTACTGACCATGAGCCAAAAAGGCACGGAAAATATGATGGCACCCATGTAAACATGACAAGTTATATTACAGATTTGAACATGGCAGAAACAACGATTAGTAGGCATGTTTGTGAGCTCTAACCACTCACTACAGAGCAATACATGGCATGGCAAGGCAACCAACAGTAAGAAGGCATGTTTATGAAGCTAAGCATGGCAAGAGCAAGGTCATATCATACACGGATCAACTACAACGACCTCGTGAAAATTGAATCTCATGCAAACAATCTGTCAGGAAACATTTTCAAGCAAATTTGGAGCAAGAAATGAACATGTTCCAGCAGGCTATAATTGCAACCAAGAGCATGCATGGATAGAGAAAGACATGTATATCAAAACATGTTTATAGAGCATCTCCAAATTATGCATAGAATGATTAGTGGAAGCATGTTAACATGGCATCAAAATATAACAGAATCTGCCAGGAAAACAACAACAGCAACTACCCTACTTTACAAGCTTGATACACTCAGCGCACAACTCACAAAAATACAAGGTCAACACCTATGGAAAGATGGCATGGCATATTTCAACATTCATGTAGACATAAACCTCATAGGATGCACACATAAATCATGGCAAAAATGTTAAAACAGCAAGTTATAACAGTTTCAGCAGATTAACAACTACATGCACTCTTCCAACAGCATTTCGGGCATCAAGATGAGCTCAAATTAAAATGATGCAATGGAATGAAATGATGTACTCCTCGAGGCGAACAATTTGACATATTATACGCACAAAACGGAGCTACGGGTGCGAAGATGTGATGGCATGAACATGGCATGAAAATTACAGAAATCTGGGGACTTCGCAGTTTCTGAGAGAAAAAAAATAGGATGCGCGCGGGATAACTAAATGTCGCACGGGCGGGGTTTAGAGGGGCTCACCACTGGGCTCGGCCCAGGACGCAGAGGGGGCAGCTGGGCCAGGATCTGGGCCTCGTGGGGGGTTCGGCCCACGGGCCGGAGACGAGGCGGGTGGGCAGGCGGCGGCCATTGGCCCTCGCTGGAGAGGCCGCCCATGCGGAAGGCGAACGGAGGGCGGCGGCTGGATCGGGCACCTCCCGATCGGCTGAGATCGACGGCGGGCACACTCGGCAGAGAGCGGTGGCGGGGCGACGCCGACGGCGAGGACCGGCCGGATCGGCGGCGGCGTCCGGATCCGGAGGAGGACACGGCGCCTGGCCGCGCGGCCTGGATCGGGGCGGGCGGCGGCGGCGCGCAGATCGGGCGGAGCGGCGGCGCGCGGGCGCGGATGCTCCGCGAAACCTTGGCGCGGTCGCGAATATGGCGGCGGAGGGCGGCGCCGACGAGGCGGCGGTCGACGGAGGCGGGATCGCTGCCGGCGAGAACCGTCCGGTGGCGAGCAAATCCGCGGCGGGCGGGCGGATCTGGCGCGGCGGGCGTGGGCGCGGCGGCGCGGCGGCGGGCCCCGGATGGGCTCAGGCGGGCTCAGACGGGCTCGGCGGGCCAACGGCAGCGGGGAGGAGAGAGAGGAGGCGCGGGGAACACGTGGCACGCTTTGATTCGCTGCGGGAGGCGGCGGACATGTCCGGCGCGGTGGGCGTTTCGTCCGGCGGCGGAGAGGGACTAGGTTAGGGTTTGGACTGCGTGAAAATCCGAGGGGAGCACCTATTTATAGGTAGAGGGAGCTAGGAGAGTCCAAATGAGGAGCGGTTTTCGGCCACGCGATCGTGATCGAACGACCGAGAGCATGGAGGGGAGTTAGATGGGTTTTGGGCCACTTTGGAAGGGGTGTTGGGCTGCAACAAAAGAGGACATTACGGTTACCCGGTTAACCGTTGGAGTACCAAACGACCTCCAAATGGCACGAAACTTGACAGACGGTCTACCGGTGCTATACCAAGGCCGCTTGGCAAACCTCGGGCCATTCCGAGAAAGTTTAATACCCGCACAAGAGAAGAGAGAAGAGGGAGACACCGGAGGACATAGGAGCGCCGGATTGCAAAACGGACAACGGGGAAAATGCTCGGATGCATGAGACGAACACGTATGCAAAATGAAATGCACATGATGACATGATAAAATGCATATGATGACATGGCAAAGTGCAACACGCAAGCAAATGACATGGCAACGACGGAGAATAACTGGCGGACACCTGGCGCATCGGATCCGGGGCGTTACAACAAGTGTGTGTGCGTGTCTCAAGGGTCCCCAGCTACAAGTTACCCATTGACTCGCAACTAGTGTGTGTGTGTGTGTGTGTGTGTGTGTGTGTGTGTGTGTGTGTGTGTGTGTGTGTTTTGTTGTAGGTCCCTAGTTGCATGTCAATAACAGACTTGCAAACTAGGAGTGTGTGCAAGTTCGCGTCTTTCTACAAAGGGGGGATCCCCAGTTGCATGTCAAGCATCGACCCACAACTAGGGAGTGTGTGTTTTGCTGAGGACCCCCAGTTGCAAGTTACCCATCGACTCGCAACTAGGGAGGGGGGTTAGTGTGTGTTTTCTATGTGTGTTTTTGTTGCGGGTTGCTGGGTGCATGTCAAAAACAGACTTGCCATCAACTCGCAACTAGGGTGTGTGTGTGTGTTTTGTTGCGGGTCCCTAGTTGCATGTCAATAACAGAGTTGCAAACTAGGTGTGTGTGTGCATGTGCGTGTCTTTCTATCAAGGGGGGGATCCCCAGTTGCATGTGAAGAATAGACTCGCAGCTAGGGGGTTTGTGCGTTTTGTTGAGGACTCCCCCAGTTGCAAGTTGCCCATCAACTCACAACTAGGGGTTGTGTGTCTGTGTTTTTTTTGTGGTCCCCAGTTGCTAGTTGCCCATCAACTCGCAACTAGGGGGGAGAGGTGTGTGTGCATGTGTCGAGGGTCCCCAGTTGCATGTTACCCATCGACCCGCACTAGTGTTGTGTGTTTTTTTATTCATGGCTCCTAGTTGCAAGTTACCCATCGACTTGCAACTAGGGGAGGGGTGCGTGTGTTTTTTGAACATGTTTTGTTGTTGGGTCCCTAGTTGCATGTCAATAACAGACTTGCAACTAGGAGTGCGTGCATGTGCGTGTCTTTCTAGCAAGGGGGGTGCCAAGTTGCAAGTCAAGCATCAACTCGCAACCAGGCGGTGTTTTTGCTGAAGGACCGCAAATTGCAAGTTGCCCATCGACCCGCAACTAGGGGGTTGGTGCGTGGTTCATGTGTGTATTTTGTTGTGGACCCCTAGTTTGTATGTCGATAACCCAATTGCGTGTCGATAACCAACTTGCAATCACCCGAGTTGTTTTTCATGGGGCTTGCAATTAAACCCTTTGACATGCTACTCCCCACTCCCGAGTTGCAACTCGAAGGGTTGCATTTGTTGTTTTCTATTCAGCCAGTTGCAACTCCATCCTCGAGTCACAACTCGAGATGTTTTGTATTCGTCCCAGTTGCAACACCAACCCCCGAGTCGCAACTCGAGATGTTGGTTGTGGTTTCACCTAAGTTGCAACTCCGCCCATGAGTCGCAACTCGACCGGGGTGTACTTTTTGTTGTTGCCCCAGTTGCAACTCAAGCCTCAAGTCGCAACTCAGGTGTGGGGGGGGGGTGCTTTGTTGTTGTTTGTTTGCTTCTAACATCTTTTTGTTGACAATGATTCTGTTATTGAACATGGAGTTTACGCCAATGTTTTCTAGTGGACAGTTTTTTTGCTGGTGACCTTCAGAGGTATTAGGCTATAATTGATGGCAAACAGGGCCCACGATGTCGTTCACACATGCTTCTTTTTTGCATACATAAATGACTATAGCATGGCGGGGAATTTTTCTTTGGCTCATTGTACAAGGAGACACCGGTTTTTTTTAGCTCACCGAGCCTGACGTAGGGGGGAAAAGTCACGGTGAAGTGTCGCTTGCCCCACGGTGGACTTTTTTTTGCAAGTTCACCAACGTGTTTTTGTAACAGCTGAAAAAACTCTACAACAACTTGTTTTTCTAACTGAACATTTTTTTTAGTTTGTTGTCAATGTTCCATTTTATTTTGTCATTTTTTGTCTTGCAATTTTTGAAGTTTTTCATTACTGCGTACTTGCTAGTTCAAACCACACACAAGTGCTACTAGGGGAGGGAAGGATCATTTCTGTAATTGAAACAATTTTTTAGTTTTTTAGGGGTTTTTCTGCAATATCCCAATGCACCAACGGATCTCTCATAATTATACACACCGACACATTTACTCTGTCCATTTTTTTGTGTGCCACTGTTTGAAATCGGTGGAGGAGGAAGAGACAGGGGTGACTACCTCCAAGGCGATGGCGACGGACCTGGCCGCCGACGACCCCCCCCCCCCCCGCAGTTCACCTCCGCGAGACGGGTGAGGCACTCTCCACGGACACGGCGGGCACCGTCGACGTCCTCTGCATCGCCGACAAGCCAGCGTCGCGCGCCGTCCCCACTGTCCGCGACCTCTGCGCCGCCGACGAGCCACCCTCGCGCGCCGTCCCCACCGTCCCGGAGCTCGCCACAAGCGAGGAGCTGTTGAATCCTGTGAGCATCACACGTCTCCCCCCGCCCCACCCCCCGCGCGCCCCCCTTCTATGAGCCTGCCTAATTTTTGTTCATTCACATCATTGAACTCTATTTTTTTTTCATTCCTGAGCCTGCGTCAAAATCAGTTAGTATTATGTGGCCATTGAACTCTAATTCGTCGTGGGCAGTGTGTACCTTTGAAATTTGTAAGCCTGCTCCTGTGTCCTTGAAGGCTAAGGAATTGTTTCCTGTGTTGAAGGCTAAGGAATGGCTAGCCCGTCAGTGTGCATCATGTATTTTTCTGCAAATCCCTTTGAATTTGATAGCATATACAAATTCCTTTGAATTGTTTCCTGTGTTGAAGGCTAAGGATTGTCAGATTTTGTGTGTGTATGTTTGTAGCATCCTTACTGTTTTTATGTTATGTTTTAACTTGGCCCTTGAAGCCTCCACGGTAGAAATGCAAAAAACTGAACATATAGCTTTGAGCCAACATGTTTGTCATCAGCTAGCAATGAAATGGCAGCTGTCATATTTTTTGTTTGTTTTTTTGGGTTGATGTTCCCATCCCCAGCTAGGAATAATGCAGAAGGGGATAAGTGTGTTGCACTTTTTATTTTGTTCTCTTCATGAAAATCAGTCACTATTTGTGGTCATCCAACTCGAAACTCGTTGTCGCAGTGTTCATCATGCGATCCTTTTTCGAAAGGCTAAGTGGAGGTGAGCGGCGGTAGTTGTTAGTTCGTGCATGTAAGTATGTACATTCTGTTCTCCTACATTATTGAAGGCTCGTACAGTAGAATGCAAATCATGAAATGAATGGTATGTGTCATGTCATGTCTTTTTTATGATTGTTTTTGCAAGGTTGGGGTTGAAGATCCACTTCAAACCAACATCGGGTTTTGTTTTTTGCCTCAAACTAGCATATCGCAGTTTGTTTTGTTCATGTGAAACAGTTTTCAGAGTTTGATGTCATGGGAAGTTGTTGAGTATGTAATTTTTCCGAAGTTGGCTCTGTAATTTTTTCAGAAGTTGACTATATTTTTTTCAGAGAATACATCATGTCTTTTTCAGTTTTTCTAATCTGTTCAGGGAGCATGCATTTTATATTTTCAGAGAGTGTGACTCACCAGTTAGTATTCAGAAAGGATCATTTTCTTTATTTTTTATTTTCTCAAGCTATTTTATGTCCAATGCTTTTGCCTGCCCTACTATAAGCGCACCATCAGTCGACCAACTCTGTTTTTGTCTACAGAATCACTTCATCTAGCTGACAAACGAGGAGGATTAGTCAATGTTCAGATAGGTTGATTCATGATTTTTCTATAATTTTGAGTAATCCGTTTTTTTATCAGAGAGTTGACCATCAGTCTATGTTCAGAGTTTTTTCATACTAATGAGTAAATGCTTAGAGAAGATGACTTGATCTTTTTTTCTTTTCCTAGTAGTAGTATCACCATAACTTTTTTTAACTCAGTTCTTTTTTTGTGTCTTTTTAAACAGGAGATTTTAAACAAAGATACAATTCCTGAGCCTTTGGAGTCAAACAACAAAGGTCAAAAGGATGTTTCAGGGGATGATAACGTGGATAAACAAGACGAGCAAAGTATAGTTGATACGACAGAATCAGATGCATCAGACGGCATGTTGATTGATGGCTTAAGATCATTTGTAATGTGTCTTGAACTAGAAGAAGCTCGTGTTCTTTCTTTACTTGCGTTGTTTTTCAAAAGTTCAATCCTCTGACAGAAACTTTACTTTAATTTTCTACAGTTACAGAAAAGACAATAGAGGTAGCAGGAGAGAAGTGATTTGAAAGAGAAAAGGAAGAAGGTAACTTTGTGCTTTTCAATTTTTTTCATTGTTAACATTTGTGAGCCAAAACCACAAATCTCATTCTAGAGAATAATGCTCCCTCAACCATTTGAATGCTTGCTATTTTTTCCATTTCTAGAGGAGAAAGCCAAAGGAAGGAAAAGCCAAACCGCAGATTAACAAAGAAAGAGCAACTGCATACAGCAGATTTAGCATTGGATATTTCGCGAAGATTGTTGACGTTGTGTGTAAAAGCAATCATAGGATGGAGGTTGTGAGGAATGGTGGTTTTGGATACTTACTTGAGCTAGATGATTGTTATGTTCCACGGCCATTCGCACAGTGGGTCGCGGACAACATATCCACAAAAGATGAATCAATTGTACTTGATGGGAAATCAATTCCTCTCAACCCTGAAGCTGTATCATTAATTCTTGGTATACTAGTAGGCGGAACAAAGATTAGCGTGCTAGATGAGGAATCTGGGAAAGCAGAGTTTCTATCACTATTTGGGCTAACAGATCTCCCGTCCATAAGTTTCTTCGGGAACAAGCTTATGAAGGAAGAGCTGCCTGACGACATTTATCTTCGCTGGTTCTTGACTGTAGCACTAGCAACCTTCCTGTGTCCCACATCCAACACAAAACCAAGCACAAAATACTTGGGAGCACTCGTGGATGTGTCAAAGTCAAGAGATCTTGATTGGTGCTCTTTTGTACATACATGGAATATGTCTTATGTCAAGAAGTACCAAACAGACAAGTTCAAGCAGAAACAGATAACAACGACTTTGGGAGGCTGCATATATCAGCTAGCAGTATGCTCCTTCTTTTTTTGTTCATATTAAACTTTTTTGGTTACTTTTTTTATTTTTGGGGTTTAGTGTTCTCATCAAACATACTGAAGTGATTCATTTTGTTTTTTTTGTTGTGTGTTTTGCAGGTTCGGTGTCTATACTTCAACAATTTTGGATCAATAACATACCTCCAGCACTACCTAGAATTTGTTTCTGGAAAGGACAAACCATTAAACATTTCAGCGATATGCTCCTCGGGAAAGATGGACTCTATGGAGCTCTTCAAGTAAATATCATATTTGTTTTGCTATTGTTTTATTCTTTGTTTTATGTGTATCTTTTTGTTGCTCACATCTACTCCTATTATGTTTGTTTATGATTTCCCCATTTTTTTGGCAGATCAAAAATGAGGCAGAAACTTGCTACGCAGAAACTGACGGTGCATGGGCAAGCACCGCCAAGAACTCAAACATAAGAAAAGCTATACAAAGGGTGTTAGGCAACTCTTTTTCAGAAAAGGTAAAATGCATCAGGATTGATTGAGATAGCAACTTCAACAGTGCTTTTTAGTTATTTTGGTTTCCTTTTTTCCTATATTTTTTTGATTTTTTTGTGGATTCTTTTTCTGCTTCTTAGATCAAATAAGATATATTCTTCAATTTCCAGGAGCGCGTAAAGGATCAAAACCTGACCACATGCCTGATAGCAAAACAAGTGCTGCTTGATACTTTGAACATTGTCTCTTCTTCTTGTAATGGCTCTCAACATACAGAGAAGTTAGAGTCATCCGACCATTTATACATGCCAACTGACGAAGATAACGAGTCTGGCAGTACTATTAGAGTTGATTCTAATGGGATTGAAATGGGCAGTGGTGTGTTATTACACCGTTTTTCTTCTTTTCTATATTTCTGGCAGATCAAAGAGGCAGGAAGAGGAGAGTGAAGACTAGTACACAGCAGTCAATATCTTCAACAACCAAGGACATATCATTGCAAGATAAAATAAAGGTACTTTTGGCTTTGTATTTAGTCTTTTTTTTAATAATTTTTTCATTTTTGTGTGTGTGATTTTTGGTTCTTTTTTTCTGCACCAAATTGTGACTATGACCATGACCACAGCCCCAGCAAAACACTCTTGAAGTTGATAGAGAAGGAGCGAAAGCTGAATTTCATCCAGTAACATGGAATGCTCCTACAAATGAACACAAAGATCAAGTTGAAATGGTTAGTTTCAAATAAAGAACAAACATCTAACATTCTTATTCTTTTCCTACTTTTTTTTGTCATTTAACATGCAAGTTTGTAAACTAATTCGCCAGGAAGTAAATTCTGGAAATGGTAAAGGATGTACACATACAGGAACATCAGTAGAACAATCAATGCATGTTGAATGCGTTGCACTACAACAAGAACAGGTTATATGAGATGTGTTTATTATTTATGAACATATTTTTATTTTCTAATATTTTGTCTTACATTTTTCTCTTTTTAGCCTTCTGCATATAACCCTGACAACAACCATATCTTTTTTCATTTTTTTTGTTTTGGGGCAGGGAGAAAGCACAAACAAGGTTGGCCGTGTTAAACACAACCAAGACATAAATATGATGTATGCACATAGCAATATCCTCGAGCGCAATGTCAATGATTGTCCTATTGAAATAGAAGCACCAGAGAAAAGCTCTAGCCTGAACTACATGTTGTTATCAGCCAGATTGGCAAAAGCAGTGATGAGCACTGAACAAGTAATCAATTCAAAGGAAGTATCTAGCAGAGATGTACACGCAACATTTGCAGGGTTTCAACATAACACTGTTAACAACAATAAAACACAGGTACACCGCCTGAGGAATTCATTTGAAGTTCTGTCTTACTGTCCCATTTGTGCTTTTTTATCACACTTTTGATCTGTGTTGTGCTTTTTATATAGACCAAACTGAACCTTTTGTTTCTTCCACAAACATAGCATTGTGTAGATACCATTCCCGTTGACCAACGAAAAGAGAAGCAAGCAGTGGTACCTGAATGCATGCACCTTCAATACAACAATGACAAATGTTTTACTCGAGGGGAAAACTTTCACACATTCAGCCTCGTGACAAAATTACTCATCAGCACATCATTTTTCGACAAAGATTTTTTGATTGCCTTGTTTTTTCATTTACTTATTTATTTATTTATTTATTTATTTCAGATGGAAATACTATGGATGTCAGGGATTACAATAAGCGTGTTGAACTTGATATAGATATCAATATAGCACCATCAAACAGTACTGCCTACACTTTTTTTTGAGCAGTCATGATTTTGTCTCTTTATTTTGTGCTGGCATCAATCTTCTTCTCATTATTTTTGTGTCTTTTTTTCTCTTTTCCTTACAATGGGATAGACGATAAGCGACAACACATTCAAGAGTTCCAAGACACATTGCACCCATTGACATTGCAAGGCAAAAGTACTTCTTTGCAGTCGATATGACACCTAGCTGCAGGATACTTCCAGACCATGATGATTGTGGCAATCAAATAACAGAGCCAGAATTGTGGCACCCATTACAGATGAACTCGGAAGAATATAATGCTCAAATAGAGGTAATTGGTTTCTCCGCACCTAGTCCTTTTTTTGTGTTTGAGTTGTCATTTTTTCTTTTTGCACACACACCATTTTCCTGTGCTACAAAATTCACCCACTTATATTTCAACATTTGTAGGAAGCAAATAAGAAATATCCATGGAATGCAAGCAAGGATGTCATCGAAGGACACACCTCTTAGGTACCATCTTTTTGCCAAGTACACACTGCAAATTCACACCAAATTTGCTGTAATAAATCTCCTACTGTTTTGGTATTCATCTTTTTTTCTTCGTGTTTTCATAGGATGAGCAAGAAGTGCAGGGAGATTCGTCCATACACTGTGCCCAGAAACAGCCTGTGTCCACAGGCATTTGCAAGTACAGAGACTTTCCTCCCCAGTTTATAGAAAAGGATGGCATCATCGACTTGGTATGTCTTTTTTCCCAAAAAAACTCTTTTTGTTTTCTTTGGTTGCACTTTTCTGTTTTTCTAAACACCCCAGTTTTTTATGTTTTCTTTTGCATACACAACAAAACTTTCATCCACACATCCCCTGTTGCACGCATGTCACACTCTTGGGACAGAGCAACAACATGCTACTCCCCGATGGGCAAATGGGACAGTGAGAACACTGAAAGTCCTATACACAAGCACAGGAAGGTATCATCAAAATTCTACTTGTTTTTTTACAAACTTGTTTTTTTCAAAAAAATTGCTCTCGAAATTTGTGCTTCATTTTTTTTTTGATTGGTTGGTGAACATGTCCCTTTCAACATTATTTGTGCCTTTGCAGAGATATTCAGCAACATCAATTTTTGGCAAGAGGCTTTTTTTAGATGATTATGTTAAAGATGATGATCAAAAAGGCACTAAAGAGCAACCAATCCCTGTAAGTGACTACCTTCATGAAAATTTGCTGAACAATTTTTTCCATTTTCATGTAGCTCTCTTGACCCCTTCCTTTTGTGTAGCATCATCTCTTTTTTTTGCTATGATACATTCTATCAACAAATTGTGTGTGCATGATTTTTTGTAGGTGTCTCCGGATGTTCAAGTTTGGGGGAGAGATCATTCAATGGTTCATGCTCTAGTATGGTAAACACGGCAGACAACTTATACAACACGAAGCTTTCTTTAGGCTCTTCATCAAGGGGTAAAGAGAATTTGCCTCCAAAAATGATAATACACCCAAGCAAGTTTCTATGCTCTCCATATGATCACAATGAGAGAGGACCTCTTCAGCCACATGAGATAGAACTACCCAAGGGAATAGTGGCACTTAGCAAAGTTGAACCTCACAGAAGGTTTTTTTTCTAAACTAAGATTCTTCTTTTTTTGGCCGTGATTTTATGGTTTCTGATTTTTTGTTGCCTTCACTAACAATACTGGTTGTTAAACCACCTG
This sequence comes from Aegilops speltoides, assembly GCA_021437245.1. Classification (NCBI taxonomy): domain Eukaryota; kingdom Viridiplantae; phylum Streptophyta; class Magnoliopsida; order Poales; family Poaceae; genus Aegilops; species Aegilops speltoides. The sequence goes on along the minus strand of CM038141.1, from coordinate 365,667,793 downwards.
CAGCCAAGTTGTTGTGTTGATTGATAAAACCACCCTTTTCCTTGGACAGCTCGGTGATTCATTTGATGCGGTTGGTCATGTGGAAGCTTATGTTTTCAACGTTTTTTGTCGGATCCTGTTTCGAGAAAATCATCCAAGGAGGTCAAAAAGACACTACTTCTTCACTACACTAGGTGTAAGTACAAATAAATTTCATTTTCAAGCACAGCTCAACATTTTTCTACTGAGGATTTTTTTTGTACAAAACTTTACTGGACTTCTTGGGTGGAAGCTCAACAATTAAATTTTGTTCTTTCACAAAACCAGGATTATTTTCTTGGGAATTGGTCCTCTGAAGAAGGAAGGAGGGAAATGAGGAGAAAAGCACTTAGAAGCTTCAATGGAGCTGGAAAAGCATTGCCTCTACACGAAAGTGAACGTGTACGGTTGATTGCACGAGACTATATTTTTAATTTTTTTTTTCTTTTTGAGTATTGTTGATTTTTTTTTTTGCAATCAATTTTTTTGCAACCTAATTCTGTATACAAAAAATGCAGATGTTCTTTCCATCAGTTCATGGTGAGCATTGGTTCTTGTTCGTTGTCGACATTATAGCAAGAAAATTTGTCTTCCTAGATTCATATTATGAAGGGAACACACCATTCCATATCGGGATCAGAGATCTGATGGTTAAAACACTTTTCCTAATCTTTTTCTTTTTCTTACTTGTTAAATTAAGCTGCTAATACACACACCCATTCCATTTTTGTGTGTTGCTAATCATAATTGTATTTGTTTTTCTATTTGTCCTTAGATAAACAATTTCATAAAAACATGGGAAGAATCTAATCTAAGAGGGATGGGATTCAGAAAGTTTGGTGTAGAGTACCCAAACATGCCAAAGCAAATAGGAAGGTAAAAACTAGCTAATTCGTGTAAACATAAATTCACAACTACTGTTTTTATTTTTTCATTTTCATGATTTGATCTTTTCTTTTAATTCTTTGTTGTTAAATTTTATGCAAAAAAACACAGCGATGCATGTGGGATTTTTGCTCTTAAGTGGATGCAAACTTGGGCTTCACGAAATCCTCTGCAGTGACAGTTCACGATGAACGATGTAGCAGATGCAAGGGTCAGATTTGTTGTTGACATTCTGTTTAGTATTCACAACACAGAGGATAAAGGCAAAGCACTAGTCAAGAACTTCGCATGGTAAATTGGTATGTTTTTACTTCTTCCATTGAAGCATACTTGTTCTTCTTTTTTCTTTTTCAACGAATGACTTATGATACAAAATTGTTTATCTTTTTCTCCGGTCTTCCAATTTTTGTGTATTTTTTTGCGTTTGCCACTGTAAACAAAGTTTGTTTTTGTTATTGTCTGTGATTTTGAGGTTACTAACTAGTTTTTTTGTACTTCTTCAGAAGGTCAAGCAGCCAATCAACTACAACATTTGTTTGTAATGCATGGAGGAATACTACAAGAAGGTCTTTCAGCAAGATGATCAAAAACAATCACAAAAGTTTAACAACATCACACAACATCCGGTGTACATGGAGGAACAATATGATTTTCTTTTTTTGAAAGCGAATACAAGTTGTATAGTAGTGTCGTAAAAACTGGTCATTAACCGGAAAACAATTCGGATTGTGTCATTTTGTTTTCAGATCAATATCGAAAACATCAGTTCTTACAGTGTTCTTTTCTATTTTTTATTGTTTTTAAGTTTGATTATTTTCAGTATCCTTCTTTTTCTAACATTTTTATGTATTCTGTTGCGGCACTAATGAGTACATTATTTTTGCCCTTGTTCATTTGTTTCTATCATTTTCCCCCATCATTTCTTTGGTGCAGGATTTCAAAATTCTTTTTGCACATGGAATCTACTTCCACAGCACAAGCGAAAAAGTGGACGAAAATTTTTCAAGGGACATACTATGTTAAGGTCAGTGTTCCTACCCCAACAGGAAAGCAATTTTTTTTGCTTGTTTTTGTCTACCAGTACTAAAATTTATAACTTATGCATTTCCCAAAACAGTCTAAAAACAGTAGCAAAAGCGATATCATCCATGAACATTCATAGTTCCTTCTTGCTTTTTGTTCAGTAGGACAACAAACGACCAAAACTTTAGCCAATTTACATTTATTTCAGTCATCACTTGCATATTTTTTGCCTTCTTGAACTTCCAGCACCCAAATTTTTATTTTTCTTTTCTTGCCTTCTTCCTCGGGTTTCCACCAGCTGGTTGCTTGCCTGTAGATGTCCCAGATGAGGCTGCAAAATTTTATAGGCCATAAACATTTTTTTGTAATGCAGTAAAAACCAGGTAACACCAAAAAGAGAAAAGTTTTTTGATGCAAAACCTGAGGCTTGTTTGCGGCTGACTTTTTCTTTCTGAGCCAAATTGACATCTTCAGTACTTGCAATACAAGAACTTTTATAATGATCAGGCTTCCCACACCGACTGCACGTGACTTTCTGTTTAGATGCTAAACTTTCCATGAAAGTTTTGTAACGACCTTTTTGTGGACGACCTTTTGATACTGCAACATCAGGATCTTGAAGTTTGTCTCCATAGCCATCAGGATGTGATGCTCCATCAGTCTCTGTTGTGTCCTTGTCAACATTTGCTTGTTGCGCTTCTACAAGTTCATCCTCTTTAGTCATCTCATCCAACCTTTGTTACACCCTTTCACATTCTGATACAACATACAGATATTTTCTGTTTGTTGATGCACCGTCTGAAGCCATCTCATTGAGCCTGTTGGATAGCAAGGTATACCTTAAGTGTTGACTTCCAGCAGTTAGTTCCAAAGGAACATTGAAACGGATGTCCTGTATGTCCTTTGTATTTTTTGGCCTCCACCTATCTATGTAATATTTTTCTGGCAGCACAGACATGTTGAGATGAGAAGGGACCCTCAAGACATGGCAACACAAATGCCATCTTTCTGAAATTTCCCACAGATATAATTGAACAACTGTTGCTGCAAGTTGACAATCACAACAAATCTTCGCGTTCTGAAATCTTTTTCAGCTAGCATTGGTGTCTTGTAGACTTCATACTTCACATTTCTCTCAACCTCTTCAACATGCAAATTCAGCACAAACTTTATCTGTTTTTGGAATCTGTAAAATATCTTTCTGTTGTACATTTTTGCAGCTTGTATCTCAAGCTCACTTCGTACCCAGAATGTCGGCGAAGTTGTTCTTGTGATAGAGTCTTGCTGCCTCTCCTTATCTTGTATGGTCTCTGAAATCTTCTGGTACTCTTGGAGGAAGCTGATCACATTGTGAGTTGACGTGATGTTGTCCTTGAAAATGGCATTGGTGCCTTCACTACGCGCAGTAGAGTGAATGAAGGGGAAGAAGTCCGTTTTGAAATACACAGGGACAAACCTTTTCCTTTTCTTCCACATGATTTGAAAATACTTCACATGCCCAATGTTGTATTTCTCCACCATTTCTGTCCACAATTGCTCAAACTCAGCCACTGTCAGAGAGTTGTGAATGATGTCACTGAAATCATCATGTGGTGTCTTATGTGCTACAAAAGTCCTAGTACATTTTTCCTCAGCCTGCTTTTTAATATGAAACAAACAACGCCTGTGACAGATATGCGGGAAAACTAAAGGAATAGCTGTCTTCATCCCAGCATCCTCGTCTGTTATGATTGTGGACAGAGATTTCCCACCCATGCAATGCAAGAATGTCTCAAACAACCATTGAAAGGTGTCAGCTGTTTCATTCTCTATGATAGAGCAAGCAAACAAACAGTTTTGGCCATGTCCTGTGACACCAACAAAGGGAGCAAATGGGAGGTTGTATCTATTTGTCTTGAATGTTGTGTCGAAGATGAGGCAGTCTCCATACAGCTCATACATTTTCCTAGAATATCCATCAGCCCAGAAAATGCACAAAACTTAACTTGCGTCATCAGAGACTTTAGTTGTTTTGAACACATAGTAAAACTGTGGATCTTCAGTTTGTCTCTTCCTGAAATATGTGAGCACCTACATCATGTCATTTTGATTGCTCTCTTTGCCAATGGTTGTTCTAACATTGCTTACATGATTTTTGGTGTAAGGAGTGTTCCCGCCTCTCAAGTAACTTAGGATTGCTATTATTTCTCTTGTTTGTAGCTTCACAGCATTGAAAGTTCGAATTAGGAGCTTCTCCTTGTCTGTCATGTAGTTATGAGAATGAAGGTATTTCACTTCTGTGTGAGGACTCAAATCATGGTTGTGCTCTAGGTTCATGGTTGTTATCACCCACTTCTCATCCTTCTTGGTGACAATAAGCTGAGCTTTACACCCTGTTATTGCAATGGTGTTTGCTTTTTTCTTCCTTGCGTTGCGATAGGGCTCTTGTCCCGTCTTCTGTTGCCTTGTGTCATGTCGTTTCTTCTTCCTATTCTCTCGTTCTTCTTCATCAATTACTCTTCCTGACCGATTGCACTTGAAAGTTACCCGAGTTGCTACACTGCCTCCTTGTTTCTTGCCACAATAGCGAGATGCTTTAATCACAGAAAAACCAGCAATTGAGGCATACTCATTGTAAAAGTTATAAGCTGCATCATCCGTATCAAAGACCATGTCCACATGGGGTACGTGATGGCTGCACACTTCTTGGCTAGCACTTTGAGCAGCTGCTATACTGTCATTTTCAAGGAATATCAGTATGTCTTCCTGTGTTAATTTTTGAACTTCACCAGCTGCACCACTATTCTCTTGTTCTCCAGCAGTTGTAACAGCAATTTCAGAGGCTTTTTGCAACAACAACGAAGAAAGATCATCCTTGAAATCAGAATCATTGTCAGAAGCAATCTCATTTGACACCATAGAGCCGTTTTTGTTTCCTCCTGCTTCTGTCTACATTCATTGTCCCAGTTCAAATCATTCAAGCTTTCTGAAAATCTATTGTCGACAAAAGGTTCAAGATCTATATCATGCTGGTCATCGACTTCAGATGTATGCTGAGCTCCACCCCCTGCGTGTGCTTGGAATGGATCTTCTGAAGATACACTGTATCGCCCAGTTATCATGTACATATCGTTCTGTAGAGAGAGTTTTTTTATAGTTATACACAGTAGTCAAACAATTTTTGTTTAGGGGACATAGACACAAGTTTAAGCAGGAAAAAACATACCTCAGTACGAACAAGGCGATCTTCTTGAGATTGTGATGATGCATTTCTAGCACCCTGAAAAGTAAAACAACACTAGTTAGTTTTGTTTTTGTTTGATGTTTTTTATGTTTGTGTGTTTATTTTCGTAAGTTAATACAATTTTTATCTACGACAAGCAAACACGAGTATGTTAGTAGAGAACCTCTTCTTCAGCAGCAAGTAGGAGTTGCATGTATGACATAGGGGCTTCATAAGCGACCTTGTTTGCCTGCATCATTATTTTTGCCAATTTCTTGTAAAACAATCGTAGTAGATTTTATTTTTTATTCCATTTTCTCTAGACTATAAACACTTACAGGGGGTTGGAGCGCAGTAGACACTTGGTTGTACTCACCCACTGAAGTTCGTGCACCCAGGTTCACAGGCAAGTTTGCCTGCACAAAGAAGTTTTAACATTCACAGAAATGTCTACTGACAATTTGAAAAGGAATTTTTTTTTCAAAGAGCACAGAAATACCTGTGTATTGACTTGACTATTGAAGATACCATACATAGTTGCACTCATGGAATATTCACGGCATTCCCTTGTGTTCTGTTAATAGAAGCATGTAGAAGCCTCTGATTTTGCATCCAGGGGTGTGTATGTTGCATCCCCTGGTTCCAAGCACTAGAATTCAGCCACTGTTGCTGCTGGCTATTTTGCCCCCTGTGTTTTTATGTGTTTCCCCATAATAGTACAAAAGATCAGACATCAAATTTCCGTAACCAAATAACCAGAATAGTTCAAGCAAGATTCAGAAGTTCATTTAAATTTCATTTTCTTCTTTTGTAGTCACTAACCTGAGAACCAAACAAAGTAGCTCCATAGGGATCAACAACAGCTGCAATCAATGTCAAGGGTTTCTTTGTCAGGTATATGAAGGATGCAGCACCTAGGAAGAAAGCTCCATGCTTTTTTACGAATTTGCTCCTATGGGGGTTGTTCTGTATGTTCATTATTGACTTTCTTTTTTGCCTTTTTGTGTTTTCACAATAGAATTCTGAAGAATAAAAGGGCAAGATAGTACAAGAACAAAGACAAGAATCCTAGATCTGGAGAGGGGAGAGGGGCATACCCTGGTGAGTGCTTTGTGCCATCTGATCTCTTCCTGCTCCTTGCTTCTCCTTGCCTGTATCCATGTTTTTCCTGTCTTCTCTCTTTGCTCCTTGCTTCTCCTTGCCTTCTTCGAGCATATCAGCTCCCTTCCTCTGCTCACATTGCCATTTTGGAGGGGAAAGGTTTCTGCCCTGGCGGCTGGGGCTGGAGGAGGAAGGAGGAGGAGTGGGGTGGTTGGGGGTGAGGGTTTGTGATTTTTGTGGACGGAGGGCTGGGGCATGTGCTGCGATCAGGAGAAGAACAAGGAGGAACAAAAAGCAACACATCTTTTTTGCTCCTGTACAGCTGGGCACGGGCTTTTTTTTGTCTTTTTCTATTTTTTTGTAAAGCAAGAACAACCTTTTAGTCAGAAAGGCCCAATAAGAACAATCAAAACAAACAACCCAAAAGGCCCACAAATAACAATAGAACAAAGGTCCTAGGATTGGATTTGGCCCAATTGGGCTTTGTGCGGGAGAGAAAGGAGGCTGTCTCGGGCCTGCCAGATGATCGGGCTGAGACAAATAGCACACGACGTCATCATCACGTCATTCGACTGAGACCAATCTATTTCTCAGTCGAATGAGTTCCAGGCGCTCCCATCTTTTTAAGGTTTCAAAAGGAAATCCTACTCAAAAATTTTAACCAAAATATGATCCTTTTGCTTAGCACTTTAGCAACCGCTCTCATAGCGATGAACTGGACTAGGTTGGCATGAGAAATCTAATCGTACAAAAAAACTATAGATGGTGAATTCACCGATGCCTCACAGCGTCACGGTAGTCACACGTAATTACACGCGGGAATGTACCTCGGGTCACAAGGTGATCTAAGAGCATCTCCACTTGTTCGCCCCCCAGCGCACCCCCCGCCGCTATTTTTGCCCTTCGGCCGGCGCTTTTTCGGCCCTAGGGGCAATCTAGTTCTCAGCCACGCCCCAGGGGTCGACCCCAAGACGTTATAAATTCAAACTTGACATTTTCTGCTACCCAAAAAACACCACAAGTTTGGCGATCAACGGCTACCACATAGTTCGGCCATCACCATGCCACAGTTCGGCGATCAATCACTCAAAAGTCCGGCTTTCAAAAGGAAAGACGCGTAGGCAATGCATCAAACAGTGGCATTGTCCTCCTGCGTCGGACTGGCGGGGGTCGGCGTGCATGGGCTGGTCGGCGTTGGTGCAGGCTGGTCGGCGTCGGTGCTGGGCGTCGTGGAGGCATCATCAGTCGGGCTTGGCGGCAGCATTGGGGTCGGTGTGCAAGTTGGCACGGGCGTCGACGACATCTGGTTCAGGATGAGGCCACGCTCCTAGAGGTACCACGCCTTGACCTGCTCGTAAATCGTACACATGTCCGCCAGGAGGATGCATAAGCCGGAGGTGAGTAGGTGTACGGGGGGTACTGGACGCCGGTGAACGCGGGTGAGGGCGTGCGCTGGGTGGGGTGGCCGTGTGGAAAGGTGATGTTGGGGTTGAACCCGCCATGCACGTCGCCATCGGTGTAGCCAGGTGATGGCGCGCACCCCCAGGGGTGTGTCGACGACGAGAAGCCGGTCGGCGACCCGATGCTCTGCTGGCTCCAGGGAACGTGCGGGCCGTGGCAGCCGGCGGATTCATCATCCCCGCGCGAGACGCCTCTGCTTGTTCCGACGCGCGATCTGCCTGCTCCACCACGGCCGCAGCCACTGCCGCCGCCCTGTCCCGAGCCTTCTTGGCGTTGAGCCTGTTCTGCCGGTCGGCGGAGACAGCCTCCCGGCGCTGAACTTCCATCTTCCAGTCGGCATTTGACATGCCTGGGGGCTTCGACGGCGGTGCCCTCGGTTTCCTCTGCTTCGGCTGGGTGGCATTGGCATCGGTAGCGGCGCGAGGAGCGGCATACTTCTTCAGCATCATGGCGACCGGATGGAGGGGAGAGGAGGGAGAATGGCGGGAGAAGGGGGAATGGAGGGAAACGGAGGAGGAAAGGCAGGGGGATCAGCGGGAAAGGGTCTTCTCTCGCCGACAAAGCGGACCCACGTGCCTTTTCACTTCGGCCGGCGACCCCCGGGGGCTTGGGTTTGGCTCGGGTTCACCTGCTGTTATTTTAGCCCAAACCGGCGAAAAACAAGACCCCGAGGGCCTATTGGGGGCGCATCTAGAGTTGCTCTGAAACATGCATATATATTTTACCTTTTTCTTGATTGATTATACTGGGAGCAAAATGGCACAGCCGTCATTACAATGTAATTAAGCTTGCCAATTTTAATATGGATACCTGCAAGGTATGCCATGGAGTCCCGGATTATATTGTGGATGACAACTCCACAAGCAATGGTGGGCGAAAATAAGTGAGATGCACTAGATTGCTAGGGTTTTAGTTTACAAGGTGATGTCTTGTCTAAAACATCTCCTGGTCATGGACTTGTCCAACTTGGATCTCCTCATAGGGTTTTGGCCACCTTATATTGGGGTGGAGAGGTGGCGGTAGACTCAGAGTCCTTCCCGAATGCATCACTCTTCTTCTTCTCCAAGTCGGATAAACTTGCTATTTGAATATGGATACCTGCAAGGTATGCCTTGGATTCTAGGTTAGAGCAAAGTCAAGGTCTGTTTAATCCGTATGGACACTAGGGTATCTCTGTATACATATACAACTAGAATAAGTCATATATGACTACTATCGACAAAACCCTTAGCAGGTGGTGAATGAAATGACAAGTTGGGGGTCAACTCCAAGAACTATGGCAATCATCATTTTCTACCCTCAAGGGTTTAACACCATTCAGTTTGCTATTACTCACTCAAAGCATGATCCCACTGTCATCGGCAACGACCCCCGAATCATAGTTACATTCGGTAAATCACTTAGTGTTATACGATACTAAATGGCTTAGTTTTTCGATGCGAATGAACCTTGCGTTAACGTAGCAAGTTTCGTCTCAAAATGGTTGGCTCTAAGAAAAAAGGTCACCTCCCCCTCTCCGACCGCGACCATGTTGCCCCCGTGGGCGACCGGCCGCGCCTCCCCCAACCCTCCCAGCGAGCGCTCCCCCTCTCCTCCACCTCCCCGTCGTCATCGCTGGCGCCGTCGTCGTCGCCCGGCACCCGTCGCTGGCCTGGCCCGGCGGCGCTGGCGGCGGCGGGCCCTCAGCCCTTGCCCTCCCAGGGGTCCTCCGGCGTGGGACGGGGCGATTCCGGGCGGTGCACTTAGGCGGTGATGACCGACAAGTATAGGGGATCTATCATAGTCCTTTTGATAAGTAAGAGTGTCGAACCCAACGAGGATCAGAAGGAAATGACAAGCGGTTTTCAGTAAGGTATTTTCTGCGAGCACTTAAATTATCGGTAACAGATAGTTTTGTGATAAGATAATTCGTAACTGGTAACAAGTAACAAAAGTAAACAAGGTGCAGCAAGGTGTCCCAATCCTTTTTGTAGCAAAGGACAAGCCTGGACAAACTCTTACATAAAGGAAAGCGCTCCCGAGGACACATGGGAATTATCGCCAAGCTAGTTTTTATCATGCTCATATGATTCGCGTTCGGTACTTTGATAATTTGATATGTGGGTGGACCGGTGCTTGGGGTACTGCCCTTCCTTGGACAAGCATCCCACTTATGATTAACCCCTCTCGCATGCATCCGCAACTACGAAAGATGAATTAAGGTAAACCTAACCATAACATGAAATATATGGATCCAAATCAGCCCCTTACGAAGCAACGCATAAACTAGGGTTTAAGCTTCAGTCACTGTAGAAAGCCATCATCTACTTATAACTTCCCAATGCCTTCCCCTAGGAACAAATAATGGTGAAGTGTCATGTAGTCGACGTTCACATAACACCACTAGAGGAGAGACAACATACATCTCATCAAAATATCAAACGAATACCAAATTCACATGACTACTTATAACAAGACTTCTCGCATGTCCTCAGTAACAAACTTAACTACTCACAAATCATATTCATGTTCATAATAAGAGGGGTATTAATATGCATAAAGGATCTGAACATATGATCTTACACCGAATAAACCAACTAGCATCGACTACAAGGAGTAATCAACACTACTAGCAACCCACAGGTACCAATTTGAGGTTTTGAGACAAAGATCGGATACAAGAGATGAACTAGGGTTTGAGAGGAGATGGTGCTGGTGAAGATGTTGATGGAGATTGACCCCCTCCCGATGAGAGGATCAATGTGATGATGATGGTGACGATTTCCCCCTCCCGGAGGGATGTTTCCCCGGCAGAATAGCTCCGACGGAGCCCTAGATTGGTTCCGCCAAGGTTCCACCTCGAGACGGCAGCGCTTCGTCCCGAAAGCTTTCTTATGATTTTTTCCAGGGCAAAAGACACCTTATACCAGAAGATGGTCATCGGGGGGCTTCCAGGTGGCCCACAAGGCAGGGGGCGCGCCCCCCACCCTCGTGGATAGTGGGTGGCCCCCCTCTGGTGCTTTCTTCGCCCAATATTTTTAATATATTCCAAAACTGACTTTCATGGAGTTTCAGGACTTTTGGAGTTGCGCAGAATAGGTCTCTAATATTTTCTCCTTTTCCAGCCCAGAATTCCAGTTGTCGGCATTCTCCCTCTTCATGTAAACCTTGTAAAATAAGATGGAAAAGGCATAAGTATTGTGACATAATGTGTAGTAATAGCCCATAATGCAATAAATGTCGATATAAAAGCATGATGCAAAATGGACGTATCAACTCCCCTATGCTTAGACCTTGCTTGTCCTCAAGCGAAGCCGATATCGAAAAATATGTCCACATGTTTAGAGATAGAGGTGTAGATAAAATAAAATACGGACATGAGGACATCATGATCATTCTTAGAACAACAATATATATTGTCATATGATTCCTTATGCTTCAAGTAACAATCTATTCACAATGTAAAGTATGAATCAGAAACTTCATTGAAAACTAGCAAACTATAATCTTAGTCATTGAAGCAATTGCAATTTATCATAACATCGGAAAGAGTCAATATAAGAGCTTATCAGCAAGTCCGCATACTCAACTATCATTTAGTCTTTCACAATTGCTAACACTCATGCAATACTTATGGGTATGAAGTTTTAATCGGACACAGAGAAAGATAGGGGCTTATAGTTTTGCCTCCCAACCTTTTACCTCAAGGGTAACGTCAACAATAATGCTTTATGAAAACCCACATCCAATTGGATATATATATCAGGATGTTTCCAACACATAGTGCTTGCCAAAGGATAAAGTCTAAAAAGGAAAGGTGAAGATCACCATGACTCTTGTATAAGGTAGAGGGCAAAAATAAAAGATAGGCCCTTCGCGGAGGGAAATAGAGGTTGTCATATGCTTTTATGGTTGGATGCACAAAATCTTAATGCAAAAGAACGTCACTTTATATTGCCACTTGTGATAGGGACCTTTATTATGTAGTCCATCGCTTTTATTTCTTCCATATCACAAGCTCGTATAAAGCTTGTTTTCTCCACACTAATAAATCATACATATTTAGAGAGCAATTTTTATTTCTTGAAACAATGACAACTTACTTGACGGATCTTACTCAATCCATAGGTAGATATGGTGGACTCTCATGGCAAAACTGGGTTTAAGGATGGTTGGAAGCACAAGTAGTATCTCTACTTGGTGCAAAGAATTTGGCTAGCATGAGGGGGAAAGACAAGCTCAACATGTTGGATGATCCATGACAATATAATTTATTTTAGATATAAGAAAACATAAACCATTATGTTGTCTTCCTTGTCCAACATCAACTTTTTAGCATATTTATATGTGAAAACCTCTCTTTCTTTATTATTTCTTATTAATTGCAAGGATAACCAAAACTATGTTTGTCAACTCTCAACAACTTTTATTCATCATACTCTTTATATGTGAAGTCATTACTCTCCATAAGATCAATATGATCTTTTTGTTTCTTTTTATTCTTTCTTTTATCTCCTCAAGATCATAGCAAGATAGCAAAGCCCTCGACTCGAAACTAATCCTTATTATATATAGCTCACAGACTCGATTACATAGATAGGGATCAACACAAAAACTCAAAACTAGATCATACTAAAACTTTATTCTACTAGATCAAGATATAACCAAAAGGATCGAACTAAGAAAAACGGTAAAGATAGGAGTGTGATGGTGATACGATACCAGGGCACCTCCCCCAAGCTTGGCAGTTGCCAAGGGGAGTGCCCATACCCATGTATTTATGTTTCTTTCTTCGGAGGTGGTGATGATGGAGTTGTTGATGATGTAGGCTTGTCGTCCATCTTCCAAGGCATAGCCTCATCATCATAGAAGGATGATCGAGTCTCCGAGATCCTCAAATCTGCAGCCAATCTCATCCTCTTGAATCTATATTCATACTCACAGTTTTGGTTTTGCAGGTCATAGATCTAGGCTTGGAGCTGCTCAATTTTCTCGTGAAGCTTGAAGATGGTCTCCCCAATGTTCTTGGCATCCATCTTGTGGTTGTTGGTGAACTCCATGATTATCATGTGGTTGGCGTTGAGTCCGTGTTCCACCATCCCTTGGCACTTGAAAACTTGCTGCTCCATTGCTTTGAGTATTGTCTCCATGCTTCCGATCCTCCTTGGTCCCTCAACATCGCGGATGTGCAGCACCCCCTCGCGCATCTCAATGGTTTGGGGGTGTTGTAGCACCTCCGCGAGGTAGGGGTTGATGACCTTCTCGAAACACTTGTCCTTGGGGGCGCTTGAAGACGTCATGGTGATCTAGATTTGTCAGAAAAATAGCTCGAAACAAAAGCAGAGGATTTTGTCGTGGTACAGTGGTCAAAACCTTTGGGAGATTATATAATGATTTTTTATCGACCAAAAGAAGTATCGTGCAAAAAAAAAAGAGTCCAGAGGGCACACGAGGTGCCCACGAGGTAGGGGGCGCACCCAGGTGGGTAGGGCGCGCCCTCCACCCTCGTGGATGCCTCGTGTCCTTTCCGGACTACTTCTTGTTTTCCTATTTTCTTAAATATTCCAAAACGGAGAAAAATTGCTATTAGAACTATTTTGGAGTCGGTTTACTTACCATACCACATACCTATTCCTTTTCAGAGTCTGAAATGTTCTGGAAAGTGTCTCTTATATACTCCTCTCGGGTTACGGTGTCAATAACATTGGTTTCAACATTTATGGGATTACCTGAGATATAATGTTTGACTCTTTGACCGTTCACCACCTTCGGATTCGTGCCTTCGAAGTTGTTGATTTTTATGGCACCAGAACGATATACTTCCTCGACAACGTAAGGACCTTCCCATTTAGATAGGAGTTTTCCTGCAAAAAATCTTAAACAAGAGTTGTATAACAAAACATAATCACCTACGTTAAACTCACGCTTCTATATCCTTTTATCGTGCCATCTTTTAACTTTTTCTTTAAACAGATTGGCATGCTCATAGGTCTGGGTTCTCCATTCATCAAGTGAGCTAATGTCAAATAGTCTCTTCTCACCGGCAAGTTTGAAATCATAATTGAGCTCTTTAATGGCCCAATATGCCTTATGTTCTAGTTCGAGAGGTAAGTGACATGCTTTTTCCATAGACCATTTTATATGGAGACATACCCATAGGATTTTTATATGCAGTTCTACAGGCCCATAATGCATCATCAAGTTTCTTGGACCAATTCTTTCTAGATCTATTAACCGTCTTTTGCAAAATTAATTTAATCTCTCTATTACTCAATTCTACTTGACCGCTAGACTATGGATGGTATGGAGATGCAATTCTATGATTAACATCATACTTAGCAAGCATTTTACGAAAAGCACCATGAATAAAATGTGAACCACCATCAGTCATTAAGTACCTAGGGACTCCAAACCTCAGAAAAATAACATCTTTAAGCATCTTAATAGAAATGTTATGATCAGCACTACTAGTTGGAATAGCTTCAACCCACTTAGTAACGTAATTAACATCAAGTAAAATATGTGTATACCCATTAGAGGAAGGAAAAGGTCCCATATAATCAAAGCCCCAAACATCAAATGGTTCAATAACAAGTGAATAGTTCATAGGAATTTCTTGGCGTCTACTAATATTACCAATTCTTTGACATTCATCACAAGACAAGACAAACTTATGGGCATCTTTGAAGAGAGTAGGGCAATAAAAACCGGATTGCAATACCTTATGTGCAGTTCTATCTCCCGCGTGATGTCCTCCATATGCCTCGGAGTGACACTTGCGTAGGATATGTTCCTGTTCATGCTCAGGTACACAATGTCTAATAACACCATCTACTCCTTTATAAAGGTGTGGGTCATCCTAGAAGTAATGTCTTAAATCATAGAAAAACTTTTTCTTTTGCTAGTATGTGAAACTAGGTGGTATAAATTTAGCAACAATGTAATTAGCATAATCAGCATACCATGGAGCAGTACGAGAAGCATTTATGACAACTAATTGTTCATCAAGAAAGTTATCATCAATAGGTAGTGGGTCATCAAGAACATTCTCTAACCTAGACAAGTTGTCTGCAACGGGGTTCTCAGCTCCCTTTCTATCAATAACATGCAAATCAAATTCTTGTAGCAAGAGAACCCATCTAATGAGTCTAGGTTTAGCATCTTTCTTCTCCATAAGGTATTTAATAGCAGCATGATCAGTGTGGACAGTTACTTTGGAATCAACAATATAAGGTCTGAACTTATCACAAGCAAATACAACTGCTAAAAATTCTTTTTCTGTAGTAGCATAATTTCTCTAGGAACTGTCTAGAGTTTTACTAGCATATTGGATAACATTTAATTTCTTATCAACTCTTTGTCCTAGAACAGCACCTACAACATAATCGCTAGCATCACACATGATTTCAAAGGGTAAATTCCAATCAGGAGGCTGACCAATAGGTGCAGAAATCAAGGCTTTCTTAAGTATTTCAAATGCTTCTACGCAATCATCATCAAAGACAAAAGGAACATATTTTTGTAATAAATTAGTCATAGGCCGAGAAATTTTTGAGAAGTCTTTTATGAACCTCCTATGAAAACCGGCATGACCAAGGAAACTTCTTATACCTTTGATGTCTTTGGGACACGACATCTTTTCAATAGCATCAACTTTAGCTTTATCAACTTCAATACCCCTTTCAGAAATTTTATGCCCCAAGACAATACCTTCATTAACCATAAAGTGGCACTTCTCCCAATTCAAGACAAGATTAGTTTCTTCACATCTATGTAAAACTCGATCAAGGTTGCTTAAGCAATCATCAAAAGAAGTTCCATATAGGGAGAAATAATCATGCAAACCTCAACAATATTTTTACAAAAGTCAGAGAATATAGCAGTCATACATGTTTGAAAGGTAGCAGGTGCATTACATAAACCAAAAGGCATACGTCTATAAGCAAAGGTACCGAAAGGGCAAGTAAAAGTGGTATTTTCTTGATCCTCTTTTGACACAGGTATTTGAGAAAAACCAGAATAACTATCTAGAAAGCAAAAATGTGTATGTTTGGATAAGCTTTCTAGCATTTGATCAATAAAAGGTAAAGGATAATTGTCCTTTCTAGTAGCTTTATTTAATTTGCGGAAATCAATTACCATTCTATAACCTGTAAGAATTCTTTGTGGGATCAATTCATCTTTATTATTGGGAACAACAGTAATACCTCCCTTCTTAGGGACACAATGTACATGACTTACCCACTGACTATCAACAACAGGATAAATTATACCTGCCTCCAGAAGCTTTAGTATTTCATTTCTTACCACTTCTTTCATCTTAGGATTTAACCGTCGCTAGTGATCAGCAACTGGTTTAGCGTATTTCTCCAGTTTTATTTTGTGCTGGCATAGAGTGGGACTAATACCCTTAAGATCATCAAGAGTATACCCAATAGCAGCACGGTGCTTCTTCAGAGTTTTCAATAATTTCTCTTCTTCCCGCTCTGAAAGGTTAGCACTAATAATAAGATGATATATCTTCTTTTCATTAAGATAAGCATATTTAAGAGTATCAAGTAATGGTTTAAGCTCAAACACGTGATCACCCTTGGGTGGAGGAGGATCCCCTAGGATTTCAACAGGCGAGTTGTGTTTCAAAATAGGTCCCTATTTAAAGAACACTTCATCCATTTCCCTTCTTTCATTCATAAGCATATCATTTTCATGGTCTAGCAAATATTGTTCTAAAGGATCATTAGGAGGCACGACAATAGAAGCAAGACCAATAATTTCATCTTTACTAGGCAATTCTTTGTCATGGGGTTGTCTACTAAATTTAGCAAAATTAAAATCGTGAGACATGTCCCCTAAACCAATAGTAACAATATCCTTTTCGCAATCTATCTTAGCATCAATAGTATTCAAGAAGAGTCTACCAGATATAATGGGACAAAAATCATATTGTGGTGAAGCAAGAACAAGAAAATCAGTAGGGTACTTAATTTTCCCACACAAGAATTCAACATCTCTAACAATCCCAACTGGTGAAATAGTATCTCCATTGGCAAGTTTAATAGTAACATCAATACCTTCTATTTCAGCGGGTGCGATTGAAGGAAATATGCCCAAGAGGCAATAATAAAGTTATTATTTATTTCCTTATTTCATGATAAATGTTTATTATTCATGCTAGAATTGTATTAACCGGAAACTTAGTACATGTGTGAATACATAGACAAAACATAATGTCACTAGTATGCCTCTATTTGACTAGCTCGTTGAATCAAAGATGGTTAAGTTTCCTAGCCATAGACATGAGTTGTCATTTGATCAACGGGATCACATCATTAGGAGAATGATGTGATTGACTTGACCCATTCCGTTAGTTAGCACTTGATCGTTTAGTATGTTGCTATTGCTTTCTTAATGACTTATACATGTTCCTATGACTATGAATTATGCAACTCCTGTTTACCGGAGGAACACCTTGTGTGCTACCAAAAGTCACAACATAACTGGGTGATTATAAAGGTGCTCTACAGTTGTCTCCGAAGGTACTTGTTGAGTTGGCGTATTTCGAGATTAGGATTTGTCACTCCGATTGTCGGAGAGGTATCTCTGGGCCCTCTCGATGATGCACATCACTATAAGCCTTGCAAGCATTGTGACTAATGAGTTAGTTGCAGGATGATGCATTACAGAACGAGTAAAGAGACTTGCCGGTAACGAGTTTGAACTAGGTATTGAGATACCGACGATTGAATCTCGGGCAAGTAACATACCGATGACAAAGGGAACAACGTATGTAGTTATGCGGTTTGACCGATAAAGATCTTCGTAGAATATGTGGGAACCAATATGAGCATCCAGGTTCCGCTATTGGTTATTGACCGGAAATGAGTCTCGGTCATGTCTACATAGTTCTCGAACCCGTAGGGCCCGCACGCTTAAAGTTTGGTGACGATCGGTATTATGAGTTTTGTGTTTTGATGTATTGAAGGTAGTTCAGAGTCCCAGATATGATCACGGACATGACGAGGAGTCTCGAAATGGTCGAGACATAAAGATCGATATATTGGATGACTATGTTCAGACACCGGAACGGTTTCGGATGGCTTCGAGCATATACCTGAGTACCGGGGGTTACTCGAACCCCCTGGGGGTTTATTGGGCCTCATGTGCCCTAATTAGACAAGAGGAGGGGCGGCCAGGGCAGGCCGCGTGCCCCCTCCCCCTCTAGTCAAAATAGGACAGGGAGGGGGCGCCGCCCCCCTTTCCTTCCTCTCCTCTCTCCCTTCCTTCCCCCTCCTACTCCAATTAGGAAAAGAGGGAGTCCTACTCCCACCGTCCTACTCCCGGTGGGAGTAGGACTCCTCTCTGGCGCGCCTCCTCCTGGCCAGCCGCCCATCCCCCTTGATCCTTTATATACGGGGGCAGGGGGTGCCTCTAGACACAACAATTGATCTCTTGATCTCTTAGCCGTGTGCGGTGCCCCCCTCCACCATATTCCACCTCGGTAATATCATAGCGGTGCTTAGGCGAAGCCCTGCGTCAGTAGCATCATCAACACCGTCATCATGCCGTCGTGCTGATGGAACTCTCCCGCAAAGCTCTGCTGGATCGGAGTTCGTGGGACGTCATCGAGCTGAACATGTGCTGAACTCGGAGGTGCCGTACGTTCGGTACTGGATCGGTCGGATCGTGAAGACGTACGACTACATCAACCGCGTTGTGCTAACGCTTCCGCTTTCGGTCTATGAGGGTACGTGGACAACACACTCCCCTCTCATTGCTATGCATCACCATGATCTTGCGTGTGTGTAGGATTTTTTTTTTGAAATTACTATGTTCCCCAACAGCGATATCATGCATAATTTATTTGTATAAGGAATGAGGTATTGCACTCACACTAGCACCCATATCACATAGGCCATGATAACAATGATCTCCTATTTTAACAGATACAACAGGCATGCCAACAACAGGTCTATGTTTATTGTTAGTGTCGGGTCTAGCAATTCTAGCAGCTTCATCACAGAAGTATATAACATGCCCATCAATATTATCGACCAAGAAATCCTTAACCATAGCGATACTAGGTTCAACTTTAATTTTCTCAGGGGGGGGGTGTAGGTGTTCTAACGTTTTACGAACCACAGTTCAAGCTTTAGCATGATCCTATATTCTAACAGGGAAAGGTGGTTTCTCTACATAAGCGGTAGGAACAATAGGATCAACATTATAAGTGATAGTCTTTTCTTCGACTTTAATAGGTTCAACTACTTTTACTTCAACGGGAGGATGATATTTAAACCATTTCTCCTTAGGGAGATCAAAATGAGTAGCAAATGATTCACAGAAAGAAGCTACTATCTCACAGTCAAGTCCATATTTAGTGCTAAATTCATGAAAAGCATCGGTATCCATAAAAGATTTAACACAATCAAACTTAGGTGTTATACCTGAATCCTTATCTTTGTCGAGTTCCGAATCTTAAGAGTTGTGTTTAATTCTTTCCAATAAATCCCATCTAAATTCAATAGTCTTCATCATAAAACAACAAGTACAAGAAGTATCGAGCATGGAGCGATCATTGGGAGAAAGCCGAGCATAAATTTTTGAATATTAGTTTCTCTTGAGAGCTCATGATTGGGGCATGAATATAGCATTGACTTAAGCCTCCCCCAAGCTTGAGCGATACTTTCTCCTACGCGAGGCCAAAAATTATATATATATATAATTATGATCACGATGAACCAGATGCATAGGATAAAACTTCTGATGAAATTCCAATTTCAATCGGTCGTAGTTCCATGATCCAATATCATCACATAGACTAAACCATGTCAATGCCTTTCCCTTCAAATATAAAGGGAAGACCTTTTTCTTGATAACATCCTCGGGCATACCTGCAAGCTTAAATAATCCACAAACTTCATCCACATAGATTAGGTGCATATCGGGATGTAATGTTCCATCTCCTGTAAAAGGATTAGCTAGCAGTTTCTCTATCATACCCGAGGGAATTTCAAAGTAAACATTTTCAGTAGGTTCAGTAGGTTGAGGAGCAACTCTTTGCTCTTCTGGTCGGGGTGAAGATACCCCGAACAAGCCCCTCAAAGGATTATTTTCCATAGTAATAAGTGATAGTAAATTTCAGCACACTATATAATTTTTTCCTTACCAAATTCCACCTACCAAAGGCACTTCACTCCCCGGCAACGACGCCAGAAAAGAGTCTTGATGACCCACAAGTATAGGGGATCTATCGTAGTCCTTTCGATAAGTAAGTGTATCGAACCCAACGAGGAGCAAAAGAAAATGACAAGCGGTTTTCAGTAAGGTATTTTCTGCAAGCACTGAAATTATCGGTAACAGATAGTTTTGTGATAAGGTAATTTGTAACGGGTAACAAGTAACAAAAGTAAACAAGGTGCAGCAAGGTGGCCCAATCCTTTTTGTAGCAAAGGACAAACCTGGACAAACTCTTATATAAAGGAAAGCGCTCCCGAGGACACATGGGAACCATTGTCAAGCTAGTTTTCATCATGCTCATAAGATTCACATTCGGTACTTTGATAATTTGATATGTGGGTGGACCGGTGCTTGGGTACTGCCCTTGCTTGGACAAGCATCCCACTTATGATTAACCCCTCTCGCAAGCATCCACAACTACGAACAAAGAATTAAGGTAAACCTAACCATAACATGAAACATATGGATCCAAATCAGCCCCTTACGAAGCAAGGCATAAACTAGGGTTTAAGCTTTTGTCACTCTGGCAACCCATCATGTGCTTATTACTTCCCAATGCCTTCCCCTAGGCCCAAATAATGGTGAAGTGTCATGTAGTCGACGTTCACATAACACCACTAGAGGAGAGACAACATACATCTCATCAAAATATCAAACGAATACCAAATTCACATGACTACTTATAACAAGACTTCTCGCATGTCCTCAGTAACAAACTTAACTACTCACAAATCATATTCATGTTCATAATAAGAGGGGTATTAATATGCATAAAGATCTGAACAAATGATCTTCCACATAATAAACCAACTAGCATCGACTACAAGGAGTAATCAACACTACTAGCAAGCCACATGTACCAATCTGAGGTTTTGAGACAAAGATCGGATACAAGAGATGAACTAGGGTTTGAGAGGAGATGGTGATGGTGAAGATGTTGATGGATATTGACCCCCTCCCGATGAGAGGATCGAGGGTGATGACGGTGGTGACGATTTCCCCCTCCCGGAGGATGTTTCCCCGGTAGAACAGCTCCGCCGGAGCCCTAGATTGGTTCCGCCAAGGTTCCGCCTCGAGACAGCGGCGCTTCGTCCCGATAGATTTCTTATGATTTTTCTAGGGCAAAAGACACCTTATACCAGAAGATGGGCATCGGGGGGCTTCCAGGGGGCCCACGAGGCAGGGAGGCGCGCCCAGGGGGGTATGGCGCGCCCCCACCCTCGTGGACAGTGGGTGCCCCACCTCTGGTGCTTTCTTTGATCAATATTTTTAATATATTCCAAAATTGACTTCCGTGGAGTTTCGGGACTATTGGAGTTGCGCAGAATAGGTCTCTAATATTTGCTCCTTTTCCAGCCCAGAATTCTAGCTGCCGGCATTCTCCCTCTTCATGTAAACCTTGTAAAATAAGAGAAAAAGGCCTAAGTATTGTGACATAATGTGTAGTAACAACCCATAATGGAATAAATATCGATATAAAAGCATGATGCAAAATGGACGTATCAGGCGACGGCGGTCCTGCGCGGCAGCGAAGATCCTGGCACGTGCGGGGGCGAGCTCTGGGCGGCGGCGGTGTCGTTGACGACAAGGCAGCGCGGGCTGACGGCGCCCGCCTGGCGCAGATCTGGGCCCTTTGAGCCCCATCTGGGCCGGGACGGGCCGACGATAGGCGTGGCGTCTGCGGGGCTCTCGGGAGACGGTGGCGATGTGGCTGGCTTGTGGCGGGTGGCGGCTATGGCTGCCGGCGTGCAACAGTGCCGTGGCTAGGGCTTTGCGGTCCAGCCATGGGCCCGGCCAGGCCCGGTGGCTTGGTTTGCCATGGATACGGCGTCCGGTCGGCAATCCGCGTCGGTGCGAGAGGCAGAGGCCTTCGGCGTGACGGCGGTGGAGACGGTTCCCTCCCGTTCAGCTCTGTTGCTTTGGTCCGTGCCATCTAGGCGCATCTTGCCTCTGCTCTCTTGTCCTTGTGGTGGTGTTCGCAGCAAGACGACGTGGATGGGTCCAAGCCCGTGGTGGCGCGTGCTTGCGGGTGGCAAGACGGTGGTTTGGCTCCGTTCTAGTGGGTGCCGAGGCATGGTGGTGTGGGAGAAATCCCTGCCGGTTCTTCCGGCTCCGACGTGGTGACGCCGGTGGGTGCCGCCATTCCTTCCTGAAGGGTGTCGGTGCTACCCATCCCCCGCGCAGAAGGGGCTCCCCTTCTGCGCGCCGGGGGAAACCCTAGGACTTGTCCGAACAGCAGCGTTGTTGGCGTCGCATTCCTTCTTGGAGGTGTTGTTTGGTACGCGGAGGTCCGGTGCCATGGCGAGTGGTGGGAACGTAGATGGAGGGCGCAACGGTGGTGGATCATTCATGCTTGTTGAGCTGTTGTTGTTGGCATTTTTTGTCTTCTTCTTTTTTCTTTTGGCTTGTTGTGCCGTTCGCCCAGTCAGTTACCTTGTGATCGATGTTCGTGCTTTATAATATAAAGCGGGAACCCTATTTCGTCTAAGAAAAAAAAGGTCGGATTTGTTAAAAAAATGATGAACTTCAAAAAATGTTTTTTTTTCTCAATGTTTACTAATTTCGCTCATAAGATTTTGATATTGTTGTCCTCGTTGTTACCACATGAGATTATGAGAGATCTCATGGTTATGCAAAGGTTACTCTACGCCGACAAAATTGACACACCGATGGTTTTTGAATATGTTCGGTCACCTAGTGGACCAGGCCAACTCCTATGTTAGCAGAGGTGAAGAGAGAAGTCTTTGGGCATCGGTAGACGCTTTCACTTCCAATGATCCCTTTTTCATTGATCCAAGCCTTTTGAGTTCCGTCCGATCATGATACCTAGTCCCAAGGTCCCTCAGAGGGTGTGTGTCTCTCTCTCCATTGGAGGATTTTATATGCTACCCGTCCTTGAAAAATGCCCAAGCTAGACTACCCTTGAGGTGGTAGGTAGGAGAGACAAGGTAGTTAATTTGTGATCCACCGGTCCATGGTGGGATCAAATATGAAAGAGGGCATTGTGCATGCGGAAGTACTTTTCTGCTCTCAAGCTCAAATGAGCTCGCTGAACAGTAAATAAAAAAAATGAAAAAAAATCAATTTTTTTTGGCAGAAACATTGACAAAAGTCTAAGTGCTTGCAAAAATTTGTCATAGAATCACGTTCCTGTAAGGAGTGGCAAAAAAAAAAATCAGTGCTCCAAAATGCTTTTGAAAGTAGCATTTTCAGAGTACCGATCTTTTTTTTGCCACGCCTTCTAGGAATGTGATTTCAAGACGTATTTTTCAAGCACTTAAAACTTTTGTCAATGTTTCACCCACAAATTTTTGGAATTTTTCGATTTTGTTTTGATTTTACTGTTCATCCGAGCTCAAACTCCGCGTCCACATGCATGGTCCTAGTGTCTCTTCACATAATCTATTTTTTCTCTTGAGGCTTTATCTCTATATTTTCTCTTCTTTAACTTGTAGACCATGGTAAATTGCTTGGGTTTTTGTTGACTTGACTTTGACAGTTCACAAGGCATATGCCATTTAGGAAAGGGCGAGATCCCCATGTAAGATTAACAATTTCCACAAAATGTTGTATGAAAGTACTCTCATGGACAATATCCATTTGAGGTATATTTGATTCCTATCTTGCGGGCACACATGCATGGAATATTTGCTAGTTTATGCTGCAAGCATGAAGATGCATGTATGCAAAATGCATGCATGAGGCCGATTGAGTTGAGACACAAGCAAAAAAAAACCTACGTGCAGAATTGCATACCACGTACTCCCTCCGTCCGGAAATACTTGTCATCAAAATGAATAAAAGGGGATGTATCTAGATGTATTTTAGTTCTACATACATCCTTTTTTGTCCATTTTGATGACAAGTATTTTCGGATGGAGGGAGTATGCTTTAGTGGTATCGATCAGTCACCTGCATGATTTTGTATCTATTGAAGGTCTTGCGGCACCTCTTCTTCAGAGCTGTAGCCGCCACTGACCGGCAGGCCGATGGGCAAGTCAACAGTGCAATGTCGCTCCCGCTCGTCGTCTTCTCCCCAGCCCTGACCCCGCCGAGGAGGAGCGGCAAACAGAGCATGGTGCTTGATGGTCCTCACCGGGTACCAGGTGATCTGTCGACCGCGTCGAGAGTACTGAGGATGACATCCACGATCGACGACGGGTGCACTGCTCTGCTGACCCCAAAACCAGCAATTCAATGTGTAAACGAAGGTGGCTAGCTCTTGTCCGATGCAGAACTACGGGCTCGTTGCCTACAGTTCAATTCAAACCGCTATTCAGTGTAGCTAGCAGCTAATCAGCTATCACGTTCATATCATACGAGTACATATATGCACACTGCAGAACCGACGGAGGGTCCACTTTTTTTCTACGGTCAAGGCACAGCCCGTCAGCTAGCACACCAGAGGTCGAGAGCCAGCGAGAGATCTCGTTGATGTTCACAGCTGAGTATGCTAGTAGATGCTACGGTAGGGACGCGCTGAGAGCAACTTCAACGGGCCGACCCATTTCGTCCGTCGTTGTCTGTTTGGGTCGACGCGGATAGAAAAGTCGGCCCAACGCGCCGACCCAAACAGACGCGCGTCCGCTTTCGTCCGCCTGCCGACCCATTCCCGGTCCATTTTTGAGCTCGATTTGCGTCGGCGCGGACACAAGACGGACGCGAGCGCGCTCACCCTCTCTCCTCCGCAGACCCACTGGTCTGTGACGCACACCCTCCACCGCCTGCTTCGTCGCCGACGCCGCCGGCCATTTTTTCCGATGAAAAAGGGATACATAGATAGTTCTTGCGTACACAGATAAAACAAAAGATCAACTACTCGTCGGTTTTCGACTCCGACTCGATAATGTCCTTCTCCGACGTTTGAATGTAAGCGTCAGCAGCCTGCTCGTCCTCGAAGTCCCACCCCGATGTTTCTCACAGCTTCAGCCTTAATTGAGCGGCCTGCTTCCGCGCACGCTTGTCCTCCCGATAGGCGGCTCGCTCTGTCCTCCTCGCTTCCCTCTCCGTCCTCCTTCGCTCGTAGAACTGGCGCTCGTCGACGATGTCGTGCGGGAAGCGTTCGCGCCACACCACCGAGGCTTCCACGTCCATCTCGGCGATGGCGAGGCGACGCTGCCGTCTCTGGTGGATGCGACGATCCTCGTCGGTGAAAAGCCGCGGGAGAGGCGCGAGATCCTGCGCCCGCTGGCTCGACACGTCGGAAAAATTCATCTCCCGACTAGGCTGCGGGCTGCACGCCGCCGCGTCGTCTGTGCTGGCGCTGCTTCTGCGGTGTCAAAGGTGCCGAGGATGAGGTGTTTCTCGTCAAACAAGATCTCGACGGAGAAGGCGACGGAAGGGCGCTCGCGGACTCCGCGAAAATCCACAACGCCGAGGCGACGCATCGACATGGTGGCGCAAAGGCGGCGAGGCTAGTGAGAGGGGGCGAGATGAGTGGGCGCCGGACTGAGTGTGGAGAGAGCGCCTTCTTATGACGAGCGCCGGCCGTGGTGCGCCAAAACAATCGCGCTAACCTTTCCCGCGCTCTGGAGCGTCAAAAATAGCGCGCTAGGCCGATTTTTCCCCGCGCGCGAACTTTTCCCGCGAGCTGCAGCGCAAAAATCAGGAAGACGACATGGCCGCTGAATGATCTAATCGCGCGCGGTAATAAAATGGATCGGCGTGTTGGGCGCACTGCCTACCCAAATCTAAAAGATGACAGATGCCGGGCGGGGCCGACCCAAACGAACAAAAAGCGGCATTTGGGTCGGCCCGCTGGATTTGCTCTAATATGCGTGGGAAGGTTTGAACATGGAGTACGCAAGGCTGCTATGGTCAAGGTCGCCACGGAGACCGCGAGCTACAGGTCTCACGCTCACGGCCAGAATTCTGAAAGACTACAAGCGCGCGCGCACACCTGCTCTCTACTTTTGTTAAGGTTCAGGGCACGTCATGTCATCGTGTAGTACGCCGTCGCCACGCAGGCTGCGCGTCAGAATGACTGTAGAATACCGATCCGGCGAGGCGGCGACCGGTGCGACGTGACTGTTTTCTTCTTCAAGTAAGTAAACAACGGCTTGGTCAGTCCGGCGTTCATTGTTAAGAGCATCTCCAACAGCCGCGCTATAGCGCCGCGCGGTAAAAACGCGTTAGCGCGCGCGCTGGGGCTGTTTTTGCGCGTTCGGCTCTTATTGGCTCCGACAGCGGCGCTTATAACGCAGCTGCTACTGGCTCCAAAGAGTCAAGACTATAATGCAGCAGCAGCGCAAGACAAACCACATATACATTTGCAAGAAAATGATCAAACGAACAAAATAAAAATCAATTCAAATAATTTAAAATAAATCATTACAACACAAACAAATAGTTTACCGTTCAGTACAACAACAAATTGTTCAAATATTACAACACAACAAATAGTTCATGAAGTTCATGCTCTTTGCTGTCCATGCCATGCCCACCACTCTTCAATTAGATCTTTCTGAAGTTCATTGTGCGTTGCGGGACGCCGAATGGCATGATAGGAGGCAACAAAACGAGCTACCCTTTCAGCCCTCCGCCGCACTCGCACGGGATGTCCCAAGAGCTCATATTGTGAGTAGTCTAAATCTTGGCCACGCTCATTCTCGATGATCATGTTATGCATGATCACACAAGCGTGCATGATGTACCAAAGCATTTGTTGGTCCCAAAATCTTGCCGGTCCTCTCACAATAGCAAATTGGGCTTGCAAAATCCCAAATGCTCTCTCCACATCTTTTCTAGCCGCCGCCTGAGCATTGTGGAAATCAAGATTTCTCTTACCTTCCGGTTTTTTCAACGGCTTCACGAAGGTTTGCCACTTTGGGTAGATGCCATCCGCTAGATAATAGCCATAGTTGTACGTATGGCCATTTGCTACAAACTGCACAGGTGGCAACTCACCGTTTGCAATCTTATTCATCAGTGGTGACCGGTTGAGAACATTGATATCATTTAAAGATCCAGGCATTCCAAAGAATGCATGCCAAATCCAAGTCAAATGATGGCTTGGCTCTCACCCATAGCCAAATGATCATCAACTAGATCAGCCGGGATACCGTATGCCAACATACGCAAAGCGGCTGTCACCTTCGAAAAGTGCTATGCCCGAGCTCTCCGGCGGCATTCCTCCTTTTTGGAAAAACCGGTCATGGCTCGCTAGTTTCTCGCAATGCGCTGAACAACTCGGTGCTCATCCTAAACCGCGCGAAAATCGACTCTGGAGTGCGTGGGATTCTCCACGAAATAGTTCTTCATCAATCTATTATGGGCATCAATCCTATCTCTCCAAATTTTCTCCCGACCCATAACCGAACCACCGTGCTTGGTTTTTATTGATATGCATAGCTACGATCATTGCAAGATCCTCCTCCTCTTCCATATCAAATTCTTCTTGGAAGAATCATCTGACGAACTCATCTACAATGTTCAATACTATACTATAAAACTACAATTCAAACATGCACCAAATTCATGAAGTTTGAGCAATACATACCTTGTAGGCGTTTTGTCAAACACCTTGCGGTGCGCGTGGCGGCCTTCAGCGCCGTTCCTCGGACGACGGAGGCGCGCTGGCGACAGGCGGTACTAGGAGGGATGGGCGAGCCTTGGCGCGCCGAGGATAGGCCGGGAAGCTGGGAGCAGTCATTTGGGGTCTTGGCGGCGGCGTGTGTGCCGGTCGGGGTTAGGCGAGAGAGAAGAGATGGCGCGGCCTTTCGAGTGTGCCATGCATGTATCTTGGGCGCCAATCGCGCCGATGTAAGCGCTTTTACCACCAACCCGATTTAAGCCGCGCGTTTTTCTTGTGCCATTGGAAGCCTTCGACAGCGTTCTTGGCGCTAAAAACGCCTATTTTGCGGCGCGGCGCTAGTTTTGCGCGGCCGTTGGAGATGCTCTAACGCCGGTTTACACCAGATAAGCTCGGAGATTTGGCGAGTGATGATTGATTTAGTCGGTCAAAATAGAGGGATTTAATCAGTCACGGTCTGCTGGTGCGTATGACGCCAGATCATCATACATGCATTTTAGTCGAATCAATCAAAGAGAGCAGTCCGTGCGCGCGTGAAAGTTCAGGTGCAGCGACCGCTCTCTAATAAATCAGTCAGAGACGTCGCGTCCGCGGTGCGTGGCAGCTAGCGTGGGTCTCGTCAGAGAGGCCATGCGCACACGCACGCTTCGCTTTCGTGACGAGCTCCAAAGTCGCGGGTGTTCTCGTCCCGGTTCTCACTCGTACCAATGGCCGATCAGGTTTTGTTATCGTCGTGTACCGGACCGGGGCATATAATTAGCTTGAGCGATGTGACGGCGACACTGGCAATGATCCAGGTTAGCGTGTGCACGGACGAGGGGTCGCTTGTTGTTGTCGACGTCTACGGAAGATGACAACGGAGCGTGCGTGCCGTTGGCAGCCCCGTTCAATCTACGGCTGGAGGGGGACACAACACAAGCAGACGAGTTTTCTGCTTGATTTGCTAGGATCGATTAGGGCAATGGTGCTATTTTAAGAGTGTCATGTAGGATAAACTTTGAGAGGAGGAGAAAAAAGTTACAAAAAAAGATATGTTTTCTTTTATTTAAGAAATGATCTTTTAGCATAATGTGTCTCATCATGTTTTTAGGAATACCTAGTTACTGAAGATAAGACTAAAAGATAATTTATTTTAATACTAGTAATTGTTTGCTACTGTGGACAGGGCTTGGCAAGACTTGTCACACAATAAGGACCTATTTCTGATTCGCGGGATTTCAGAAACATAGAAATAGTAAAACAAAAACTTAACATTACGATGGCATGTTCATTTTAATCGTACATAATTTTGTTTCCATCACGGAATTGCAAAAGCACATATGAATAGAGAAAAAAAACTTAGGGTTATGATGGCAGCCCACTTCAATAACATATAATTTTGTTTGCGTTAAAGTGGATTTGATTTCAACACGGGTAAAACAAAAAATTCTTTCTGAAAGATGTCAGCGGATGGGAACGATTCTGTGCAAGCGACGGGCTCCAACAAAAAAGAGTAGGGCATAGGAGACGGCGGCACCTTGAGTCCCGTGAGCCGGTCTGTGTCACATGTCCTACTCTACCTCACGGGCGACCGGAACAACACTTCGAGGGGCGCAGTCGGCCGTTGGACATGGGCACAACGAAGCCGAACGAGCTCCACTTAGATTAGGTTTCACGATGCATGTATCAAATACGTACTTGATGATTTGGAAATGATGTGTCAGGTTGTGGAATCAATTTTATGTGTGTTGTTCGGTCACGATATGCGGACGCGTCCGTGGGCATTTTGGGGCAGGATTTTTGTGTTTCTGGTTGTAGATGCTCTTAGATACAAATGTGGTGCTTACATCAAGTTGTGGAGAGTCGGAGTCTTTGGATCCTAGATGCAACCATTTGGAAATGTTAGCATGGGTAGTGTGGTGCTTACATCAACTTGTGGATAGTCGACTCTTTAGCTTCTAGGTGCAACCATTCGGAAATGGTAGCCTGGGCTATTTCACTATCCCGGGTGTTGGCCTTTCAACCAACAAGATGTCGACGTGAAGCTAATCAACTTATAGCATATTTGGTTCGTGGGAATTTGAGATGGGGAAATGGGAGTTGAGCGGTAAGAAAACTAAAGTTCCATTGAGTGATTAGAGTGAATGGAATGCGAGTTGAGGTGTCAATTCCTACTGATTTCTTTCCACAGGACCCTATTAATTCATGGCCAGGTGTTCAATCCACAGTAATTCACATCATATACCAAAAAAAGAGAAAGTGATTAAACCCTAGGTCCAGTACTTTGGATCAGATGGCGATGGTGTCATGGTGTCATTCCCCTTCATGAAGGCACTATCTTGCTTGCTCGCAGTGTCCCTCGTGTTGAGCTTTGGAGATGTTGAACATCATGCTTATTCTGCTTGCCTCTCTAGTTCCGCGCTTGGTTGCTTTAACTATAGTATATCCTCTGTTCGGGCCGAGCATCCCTTGTCTCTCTGCTTCGGGAACCATGTCCTGCCTTCTTACGTTCGTGCCATGTGTTTTATCCTACTTTGTACTCATTTTATTTTCTTCTATCAATGAAAAGTGACAAACTTTTGCATATTCTCAAAAAAGAATGTAAAGAAAAACCTATTTCCCTGCTCTAATCCTTTCAAAAATGTCTCATGTAAACTCGTATTCCGTGCCCAAAGGTTACCTTATAGAAATTAATGAAAGGCCCCTAAAAAACAGAAATTAATGAAAGGCTTAACTTTTATATTTTGTTTATGAAAATCTTCCAGAATTTTAGAACTTTGCAACAAATATGGTTGCCATGATGCATAGGCCGGATGAGTTTTTTTCTTTGAGAAAATAGGAGTTGAACTGTTGGTACATTTCTGGCGGTTGATTGGCTTATCTAATGCCAATCCGTGATCGATGTGTTAGCAAAGGATGATTTGCCCCGTGGTTGCTCGTGACTATAATTCTCAAAAGAAAAAAGAGGATAAAGTTTGCTCGTGACTAGGTGACTTGTCTTGCCTAACTTCCTTTCCCGTACTTTAAAATTTCCATGGAAAGGTTGGGCTTCCCTGATCCGTGCATTACATACGAGCAAGCTGACGTAGTTGCAAGTACATAGCTGCATATCCACACACACCTATATATATAACTCATCTGAATGATCTCGTGCATCAGGCAAACTGGGGCTATGTTTGTCACCTCAGCTCCTTTAGTTTGACAAGTATACAGTATATTGTGCTTTTTTCAAACAACGGTTTGCATATTTTATGCTATACCAAACTAGGGCCAGGGTCTAGCTATACTTTCTGAAAGAACAAATACGGTTCCGGCAGAAATCAGAAACGAACGTGAAAAGGACGTCGGCGGTGCCGCATGCACCGCGCCGGCCGGCAGACAGACGCGGGTGGCACGATCGACGGCGACTCGTAGCACATATTCCCCACGATTCACCCACACGAAAACCGCGGGCATATTATGGTGGTGTAGTATCGACAAACGACGAGACGACAGGTGCCCTCTCGCTCTCATCACACCCCAAGCGCAAGCGCGTCTCCGACGGCCCCGGCCCACGGCCGCCGTCTTTTTGACATTCTCCTCCACTGACCGGGAAGTGTCTCCCAAAGCGTTCAAACTCTTTGCAACTCGCGAGTCTCCTCCACTCCACTCCCTTTGTGTACCTCCTTTCTAGCCGGCAACATGGGTGCATGTGCATCTACCTTGTTTGCTCACGCACGCGGCACGCCGGCCGCCTACTGGAAACGGCGGCAATGCTGCCCACGTCGACAGACTGAGACACTCAGGCCAGGCCCTCGCACTTTTATGAAATGCAGGAAGGAATGTACGTATATACGTAAGAGCAACTCCAATGGGGCGACCCATTTCGTCTGCTGCCGTCCGTTTGGGTCAGCACGGACACAAAAGTCGGCCCAGCGTGCCGACCAAATGGACGCGCGTCCACTAAGCGACCGCTTGGCGACCCATTCCTGGCTCAATTTTGAGCCAGATATGCGTCGGCGCGGACATGAGACGAATGCGCGCGCCTACTCCTCTCCGCGGGCCCGCCGGTCGATGGCAGCCACCACCATCCCCCCCCCCATTTCCCCCAAGAACCCTCCCGCCCGCGCGCCCTCCCGCTCCATGCCCGCCATGGACGACGACCTCGACCTCGACGCCGCCGCCGGCCTCGCCTCCCTCGCCTCGTCCGGCAAAGGCAAGCCTCGCGCCCCCCGCAAGGCCGCCGCGCCGAAGCCGAAGAAGGTGCTGACGCCCGAACAACGGGCAAAGGAATCGGCCAAGAGGAAGGATCGAAGGCACGGGACGAACGCGAGGGATGAAGCCATCGCGGAGGCCGCTGTCGCCGCCGCCGCGCAGCAGCAGGTCACCAACGCCCGCGTCGCGGCGGCAACGAGGGAGGCGCTCTACAAGATGGGGTTAAACCCTAGCCAGCACGGCCTCGTCAACGTCGCCGTGGCCGCCGCGGTCAGCACCGGCTCATCCGCCTCCCTCGGTCGGTGCTGCCCGACTTGCCCCGCGCGTCGGCTTGCACCCCGGTGCCCGGCTTCCACGTCTACCTGCAGGCCTCCCGCCTCTCAAGGGAGTGCTCGCCCGAGGTGAGCGCGGTCGCGCCTTCCACGCCCGCGCCCGCGCCCATCGAGCTCAACGCCACACCGGTGGCGGCGGCAAATCAGCCGGGCGAGGCTCTGTGACGACGCGCCCGACCGACCAGCTGCGGCGCCGCAACTGTTCGACAGAATGTCGGCCACCGGCGACGATGACTACATGCAGAACATGATCTTCGAGGGTGGTGCGCAGGCCGCTGGCTTCAATCCCTACGAGACACAAAGCCAAGACGGCCGAGGGGCGTTTACTGGCTACAATGAAGATCAGGCCGCCTTCATGCGTGATCAGGTCGGCCTGGACCTGGACGGCTTTCCTCTCGACCATGAGTTCCCGGAGGACTACGGGCTAGAGGAAGAGGACGAGTGCGACATCGAAGGGGAGCCTTTGTTCCAGGACGAGCTCGCCAACCAAGCCGCCGAGCCGAAGCCGAAGCGCAAGAGCAAGCGGACCAAGGCATACACGGCGGCCGAGGACAAGCTTCTTTCCGAGTGTTGGAGAGACATTGGGCAAGACCCCAAGACGGGCGCCAAACAAAATCATTCAACCTTTTGGATTCGTGTCCACCGAGAGTTCCATGAGCGCAAGAAGTTTTCGTCGTACCAAATAGTAAACGTGCGCGGGTGGGTGTCCATTTTGAAGTGTTGGAGGGTGATCCAACAAGAGTGCAACAAGTTATGTGCCACTCTTGAGAGCATCAAGGCCCGCCCCGTGAGCGGCATCGGCATGCAAGACATGGTATGCTAGCAAGCCGCCCTCTTTTTGTGTCATCAAGTTTATGTTTGCGTGTTTGTTTGCATATCAGTTTGCCAATATGCTTGCATGAAATACATTTGTAGGCATTTCAAGCTTTGGAGGCATTCAAGGTCCAACACAATGGCAAGTGCTTCAACCTCTCCCATTGCTTTAGGGTGCTCAAAGACGAGGAGAAGTTCAAGGCATAATATGCCGCCCTCAAGTCGCGTGGTGGGAAGCAAGCCGTGGAGGAGGTTGGGGACGGCGAGAAGGCTCGGCCGCGGGGGAAGTCCATGTTCGGGAACGTAGTAATTCAAAAAAATTCCTACGATCACACAAGATCTATCTAGGAGATGCATAGCAACGAGACGGGAGAGTGTGTCCACGTACCCTCGTAGACCGAAAGCGGAAGCGTTTAGTAACGCGGTTGATGTAGTCAAACGTCTTCACGATCCAACCGATCCAAGTACCGAACGTACGACACCTCCGTGTTCAGCACACGTTCAACACGATGACGTCCCTCGAGCTCTTGATCCAGTTGAGTACAAGGGAGAGTTCTGTCAGCACGACGGCGTGGCGACGGTGTTGATGATGTTAGCGGCGCACGGCTTTGCCTAAACACTACGACGATATGACCGAGGTGTTAAACTGTGGAGGGGGCACCGCACACGGCTAAGAGATTGTCTGTGGTGCTTTGGGGTGCCCCCTGCCCCCGTATATGAAGGAGGAAGGAGGAGGAGGCCGGCCAAGGGGGAGGCGCACCAAGGGGGGGAGTCCTACTAGGACTCCAAACCTAGTAGGATTCACCCCCCCCCCCCGTTCCTATTCCAAGAGGGGGAGAGAGGGAAAGAGGTGGAGGAGAAAGAGGAAAGGGGGCGCCCCTCCCCTAGTCCAATTTGGTTTGGGCTAGGGGGGCGCGCGCCTCCACCTGGCCGCTGCCTCCTCTCTTCCACTAGGGCCCATGAAGGCCCATTAATCCCCCGGGGGGTTCCGGTAACCTCCCGGTACTACAAAAATGCATGAACCTATCCGAAACCTTTCTGGTGTCCGAACATAGCCTTCCAATATATCAATCTTTATGTCTCGACCATTTCAAGACTCCTCATCACGTCCGTGATCTCATTGGGGACTCCTAACAAACTTCGGTCATCAAAAACACATAACTCATAATAAATACTGTCATCGAACGTTAAGCGTGCGGACCCTACGGGTTCAAGAACTATGTAGACATGACTGATACACATCTCCGGTCAATAACCAATAGCGGAACCTAGATGCTCATATTGACTCCTACATATTCTACAAAGATCTTTATCGGTCAAACCGCATAACAACATACATTGTTCCCTTTGTCCTCGGTATGTTACTTGCCCGAGATTCGACCGTCGGTATCATCATACCTAGTTCAATCTCGTTACCAGCAAGTCTCTTTACTCGTTCTGGAATGCTTCATCCCGCAACTAACTCATTAGTCACATTGCTTGCAAGGCTTATACTGATGAGCATTACCGAGAGGGCCCAGAGATACCTCTCCGATACACGGAGTGACAAATCCTAATCTCGATCTATGCCAACCCAACAAACACCTTCGGAGACACCTGTAGAGCATCTTTATAATCACCCAGTTACGTTGTGACGTTTGATAGCACACAAGGTGTTCCTCCAGTATTCAGGAGTTGCATAATCTCATAGTCTGAGGAACATGCATAAGTCATGAAGAAAGCACTAGCAATGAACTGTAATGATCATAATGCTAAGCTAACGGATGGGTCTTGTCCATCACATCATTCTCCTAATGATGTGATCCCGTTCATCAAAGGACAACACATGTCTATGGTTAGGAAATATAACCATCTTTGATTAACGAGCTAGTCTAGTAGAGGCACACTAGGGACATTATGTTTTGTCTATGTATTCACACATGTACTAAGTTTCCAGTTAATACAATTCTAGCATGAATAATAAACATTTATCATGATATAAGGAAATATAAATAACAACTTTATTATTGCCTCTAGGGCATATTTCCTTCAGACCAACTCCAAGAAGAAGGACAAGCGGGATGCGGCATCGATCGACTTGATCGCAACCGTGGATGGCATGATCACCAAGAAGGACTCAAGGGAGGAGAAGCGCCAGCAAGAAAGAGAAGAGCAAATGGACGCCTTCATGGAGATCCAAAGGAGGGGGCTTATGGAGGCGGAGAAGCGAGCACAGATGCTTAAGATGGAGGCGGAGAAGCAAGCCAACGCGAAGACCAAGGCCAAAGAAGTGGCTCTCGCGAGCATGATGACCGGGGTGGAGATCATGAAGGTGGATCTCAACACCGTGTCGCCAAGGAAGAGGCCGTGGTTCGCGAAGATGCAGGCCAACATGCTCAAATTCGACGACGAGTGATCTATGACGGCGAGCGCCATTTTTTTGGATGCCGGCAGGTGTGATGGCATGACCATGGGGGCCGCGATGACGTGATCGAACTCATGTCCCATCTTTTTTGCGTGCTGGCATGTGTGCCGGCCGGATGGCGAATGCGCCAGCATGAACTGTGGCGTTATTTTTTTGAAGCCGGCATGCCGGCGCTGGCATGGTGCCGGCATGATCGACCGCGGACCTTTTTTTTAAATGTTGATTGCGGACATGAAATGAGTCGGCGTGTTGGGCGCACTGCCGACCCAAATCTAAAACAAGGCGAACGCCTGGCGGGCGGCCGATCCAATCGAATAAAAAGCGGACAAATTCGTCGTCCGTTTGGATCGGCCCGTTGGAACGGAGTTGCTCTAATGAACTCGTTCGTATACGTACGTGTTACGTGCATGTCATGTGTATGTCCGGCCGGCCAGGCTAGCTTGAGAGGGACATCGTCCATATAGAAACTTTTAGCTGTCTTGATGGTATAGTAAAATTTGCACCTGGCCAAGACGCACTAGCATGTGTCGTATTCTGAGTCTCTGATCTAACTTTGATTTTACTTCTCTGCTTTTTACCACCCCACTTAGATCGACCCACCGGCTACTCACCGCGTCAGTCAAGGCTAGAGTTGATCAAGGCGAGATCTGCTGGTTCGCCACAAAGTTTGACTTCCATGCTCGGAAACTAAAGCTACGTACCACCACCACGAAACTAAGACCTTGATTGGAAAACCGGGAAATTAAAGCATGGCATTGTGATCAAGTGACTAATTTTCTAACTCATCTTACCCTGCTCACGGGGCGCCTTTAGTCTGCCGTGCGTGCACATACCTAGCTAGCTAACCAGATTATGTATTAGTGCGTTAGTTTCCTTTCACTTATAACGGATGTCGGTGTGCGTGTCTAGTCTGCGATCGAGAGTGCAATGTTTTCTTCGTTTTGTTGACTTCCGAGTTGAGTTACATGCATGCATGTACCTTTGAGAATGTTGAAATTTGCGACTAACTTTTGTACTCGTGGGTTGGGACGTCACCTCACATAATACAAGCGTGCGCGCGTTCAAGGATAAGGATTGAAGCGTGACGTTTTGGACAGACAAAATAGCAGTCCTTTTGAAGTCCGCAAAAGAAAAATCCCTATCGGAAATTTTGAACACAATATGGTCCAATATGGTCCTTTTGCTCAGCAACAAGCTCTCCCGGTGATGAACTTGAGTACGTCAGCACAAGACATCTAGAAGTAAAAAAAAAAGAGGGCGATTTCATTGGTGCCTCACATTGTTGCAAGTGATTTTTTGTGAATGACATGTTTGAATAGGGCGATCTAGAACATGGTATACACTATACACTACTCCGAACGTGTTTGGTTATATATTGGGAGAAAAATAGTACAATAAGGATTACAATACAAGCATCCATGTTTGAATAAGGATACCAAAAAGGTATGCCATGGAGTCCCGGATTGTACCGTCGGAATGAATAATGAGGACAAAACTAGGCAAGATGCTCTAAATTCCTAGGGTTTTCATCTACAAAGTATGTCTTTTCTAAAATATCTCCTGGTTGTGGAGCTTGTCCAACTTGGGTCTTCTTGCAGTGTATTGGCCTCCTTATATATATATGGCTGCAGAGGTGGTGCTAGACTCGGAGTCCTTACTGGATTTGTCTATTTTCTTCCTCACCAAGTGAGATATGCTTGCCAAGTTTGAATACATACATGCAAGGTATGCCCTAAGACCCACGGGGTATTTCGTATATACATACCACATATATTACACCGTGTATGACTATCTCTCGACAAAAACCCTTAGTGGATGGCGAATGAAATGGCAAGTCGGGGTGTCAACTCTGAGGACTATGGGCCACCTTGTTTCCACTCTCAAGGGTTAAACACAATTCGGTTTGGCGTTAAGCTCCTAAACCGTGGATCCACTGTCATTGGCACTGACCCATGAATCATAGTTACAGTCGTGAAATCGCTTAGCTTTGTACGGTGCATAATGACTTAGTTTTTTGTGCCGAGGCATCTTTATACTGGCCTAGCAAGTTCCATGTCAAAAATGATGGCTCTGAGCAAACGGTTAGATTTGTGTAAAATTTTGGATGAACTTCCCAAAATGGTATTTTCTCTGATTGTTATTAGTTTCTATCATAAGAATTATATATTATTTTCATCACGAATACAACATGAGATTATGAGGTATCTCATGGTTATGGTGCACGGGCCTTGTGCAAAGGTCATTCTACGTCGGCAAAGTTGACACATTAACTTTCTTCGAATATTTTGGTCACCTAGTCGGCCAGACAAACTCCTATGTTAGGATAGGTGATGAGAGAATTCGTCGGGCATCCATCGACGCATCCACTTCCAATGCTCCCTTGTTTTATCGATCCGAGCCTTTTGAGTTCTCTTGGATCCTGATACCTACTCCCAAGCGTTAAAGGGTCCCTTGGAGGGTGTGTCACCCCCTTGAGTTTATTCAAGTGAGAGTGAACAGAGATAAGGCAGTTAATTTGCGATCCAATATTGTGGGATAGGAAAAAGGGTGGTCTATGGTCCATAGTTTCTCTTAACCCAATGTGCTTCTTTATCTTGAGACTTTATCTCTATAATTATCCCTTTATCTTCTTCTCTTCTTTAACTTCTAGACAATGATAAATTGTTGGGGTTTTTGACTTCACTTTGACAATCCCACGCATATGCCATGTAGGATAAGGTGAGATCCCTGGTAGGATTAACAATTTCCACTATATATTCTGAAAATACTTTCTAAGATAAAACACACAAACAATTTACATATTCCAATGCAAATATTTTTCTATGTGCATTCTACATGTTACACGCCAGTTGCGACCTTGTGACAATGTTTACCCAATTTAACATCTTGTCAAATTTTACTCCCCTCCCCCCCCCCCCCACCACCACACCTTTTTTTAAACAAGAGGATGGGACCCCGAAGGTCTAAGAACTGGATCTATATATATAAATAAAACTGTTACAACACAATGCAAATCACCCCAAAAAGAAACAATATATAACCAAGTTCTCCCCTTTTTCAAATATGATCTGGAGGAGACAAAAAAATGCAACTAAATTTTTACCCTTTAAGTTGCAATTCCTTCCTATGGCCTTCAACCATCTTTTGGTTATTTCCCCAAATTACAAGGTGGGCCCACAACACAGGATGCTATTTGCAGTTGTTCGCGTGGGAAACTAGAAATCTTAGTTTGTTAGGGGTGTATATGACATTGGGTATGATCAGTGGGGTGCAACTATTCAACGGAGTTGACATACTTGAATAAAATTTGATGAAATCTGATAAATTTTAAAACAATTTGGTATGACCATAATGAGTATATGTCTGGCTTCCGAATAAGTGGGCCCGGCTTGTCATTTCAATGAAAATAATAAAATAAAGTAATAATTGTCAAAATGTCACAACTAGGTATCTGACAAGCTTTTAAAAATTCCTATTTTACTTTTGTGGTTGATGATAACTATAAGAACCATGCAATATAAACACCTCATTCGTGCAAGTACAAAGAGATAAGAATGACGAGGATGTAGGAATAACTAATCCGAAGTCAATTGAGAAATAGACACTCCTAGTTTTGAAAGTTTTGTAAAATAATTGGAGAGAAAAGTTGTCACATAGTCATATTTAGGGGGGGGGGGGGGCAGAAAGGAGAATGTGATCTATTCGAGGAAATAATACTGGTACAATTATTTACAACATATCACATTTTTTGGTGAACTCGGGGGGTACATAACTATCTCATTGCTCCGGCATAGTTAAGGGCTCATTCGGGTTGGACGATTTTTAGAGGATTCCATATGAGATTTCCAGCCATGGGGTTTTCTTTTCTTATGTTTAGAATTCATTTCAAAGAAATAGAAGTGCTAGATTTCTTAGAACAGTGTCCATTCTGTACTCATTCCTTAGGATTCTTAGCATTAGGTGAAATCTCATAAAAGTTCATAAGGATTTGAGTGGGCAGGACACCCCTAATCCTTTATTCTTCCTATATATTCTTTGGATTTTGAAATCATGTAAACCAAATGAGCCCTAATTTTTTTTAGAGAAAATAATATTGCATCTCAAACATATTATATTAAAATAATATGTAAATCATGCATGTCAAGAATGGATAAAAAATGTCATTTTGAATATATTGTATTTAAGAGAGTGATCCCCACACGTCTATTTATCTCAACATGCATGCTTCCACGCCATCAAAATTGTTGTAGCCATTAGATTTATAGCCTAATCCAGTAGCATCTGCCCGACTGCCGCATGAGAATCCTCTGCCATGCTGCATGCAATAGTGCATTCTCAGTGAGTTTTAAATCACATTGCAATTAATTGTGACATGCCCAACTTTTCATGTTAAGATTTTTCTATATAAAAAAATCTCATATAGTTTAAATCATGGGGTCTGAATTATATTCTGCATAATATTTAGAAACTATATAGTATTCAATGCCGCGGCAACGTGTACAGAACCCGTTTTGCAGGCTCCGGAAAACAATCGCATAATAAGATATTGTATATTACGCCACTATATAGATAACTCTGCGCAATAAATGTTTATATTTACATACTCCCTCTGATCCAAATTAATTGACGGGGCTTTTGTACAATTTTACTATAAAGTTGTACTAAAATTGCATCAATTAATTTGGATCGGAGGGAGTATCATAATTCACGGGGACATGTCTAAATCCATCATTCACTCCCCCCCCCCTCCCCCTCTATTTTAACATTAATGCACCGTAATGTTATGTTTCGTAAATATTGTCTTATTTCAGACGTAAAAGGAGAACGTAAGAAAATATATAATCGTCGTATAAAATATTTTATGTTACGTAAAATTACAAATGTAAAAACATAGTGCAAAATGTACATAAAATATATTTTTTTCCTGGTCTTATGACCTTTTTTTTTCCTTATGCTAGATTTTACGCAGTGAATCAATATTGAATGTAACAATTTGTATTTCAAATGTAATTTATTTATGAAATGATCGTAAGATTACCTTGGTGAAGAATAACTTATTTTGCTCCCTGGGGGATGAATATATATAATCTGTTACCTACATGTATGAATAATTTTTGTAACCAAAATTTCTGATTTTGGTTGTCTAACAAAGAGACCATGATGGTCCTGTTCTTCGTATATTAGCAACAAAACTGAGGGTAAATTAAAATGCAGCTGTATGAGGATTGTGTACGTTCATGAAAAAACAAGAGAAGGGACACGCCATCACTAAATAATCATCAACTGGTCAGACTTTAACAACTGATAGTCCATCTCATTAATCACATACAATTTGAAATCATGCATGCTTGATATTACATTTGATACATACTATATCTGCCAGAAGAATAGTGGTCTGTGAAGCTGACAAATTTTCTCCCTCGCAAGCTACTTGTATCTGCAGCTCCTCCAGAAGAAAATTCGGCTACTTCACTGCCTAGCTATCATCTACACGGCAAACCTCTATGATCTTATTATTGTATAAACACGCGTGTGTGTGCTCCTTGTTCCAGCCGTCTACGTACTTACACGTCTACGGAGCATATACCAATCGCATGTACGCAAAACTAGCTAATTTTTGATCAAGAATTAATTAATAAACCCTGTCAATTGATCTGTCAAGCTCACGCACGGGCACCGTGGCATTGGTCGAACCGTATGATGCGCTCCCTGCGCTGCTGCGTCGGCGCGGGCGCCACCGCGTCGGCGGGGGCTACGGGGTGGTGGCCGCCGCCGAAGGAGCGGACGTGGTCGTTGAGGGAGCGCTTGTGCTTGAAGTCGGAGCCGCAGGCGCAGAACCAGCGCTTGCCGCAGTTCTTCTCGTGCGTGCGCCAGTCGCCCTTGACGGCGAAGGGCTTGGCGCAGCGGCGGCAGGCGAAGGGCTTGGCGCCGTGCTTGCGCCGGTAGTGCGTCTGCAGCGTGCGGAAGTCCTTGAGCGGCCGCGCGCGCGGGTGGGCCACGTTGTTTCGGCACCCCGCCGCGCAGCAGTAGCACGGCAGCCGCAGCAGCGCCAGCGCCGCCGCGTGGGTCGACTGGCCCGCCGCGCCCTTGAGCGAATCCGGGCCCTTCCGGTACTCCCGCCCGTGGCCCCACATGTGCATCTGCATGCGGCACCAGCATGTCAGTCGAGTCTACGGCACGGATGAGAATCAGTGGAGCAAACGAATATATTTGGATAGAAAAGATGCATGTGTGAACCGAGCTAGCCTGATATAGAGTACGTGGCCGTGGCTATGGTGGTCTAGTTCCATTTCCATTTCAAGTAGCATATATTTGATTCCTTGCGGGCGGCATGGAATATTTGCTAGGTTATTCGGCAAACATGAAGATGCATGTATGCATGCATGAGGCCGAGTTGAGAGTGGAGACACAAGCAAAAGGAATATAATTCTTGTCTCACTCGCAGTATTGCACGCCACCTGTGCTTTACTATCCAAAATAGTGGTCATTCATCAAGCTCCAACGTTATGCATGTGTTCATATGTGAAAAATTAAATTCAAAACTCAACTAGGTAGTTTGAAAAAGAGAAGAATAGAAGATGAATCGGAAAACATTAAACAAAAGGCGGGGCATCGATCGGTCACCTGCATGTTGTTGTATCTATTGAAGGTCTTGCTGCAGACGTGGCAGACGAACTGCACCGCGCCGATGAGTATCTGCGCCGGCGTCGGGATCCAGAACCGCCGGTGGCGGCAGCCGCTGGTCTCCTCGCCGCCTATGGATACGTGGTCTGATCCCTCCACTGACTCCACCAGAATCTCACTATGTTCAACTTGCACGCCTGTTTCCATCTTGAACCTCTCGTACCTTGGTTTCTCTTCTTCCTCCTCCGTTTCGACCTCCTCCTCCTCCTCATCCTCGTCCATGGACATGGCCATGGGCACCTCTTCTTCAGAACTATAGCCGCCGCTGGCCGGCAAACCGATGTTCAAGTCAACACCGGCGTCTTCTGTAATACCGCTCAGCTCTTCTTTGATAGGGCTTGTCTGCGCGTCGCCGCTCGTGGACTTCTCACCAGCCCCGACCCTGCCGAGGAGCGGCAAGCACAGCATGGTGCTTCGATGATCTTCACTGGGCACCACGCAGTCACTCGACGGCGACGAGAACGAGGATGGCATCGAAGACGGCGAGGATGCCCGCGGTGACCGCGGCCTGAGCCACTCGAAGTACCGCACGCCGAGGCCCGCGCTCTCCATCGCGTAGGCACTCAGCACCATATATAGTTCGATTTGGACCCCGGACCTCTTCTATGTAGCAAGGTCTGCGTGTCTCGCTTGCAATATATCGCAGCGCAGGCCCCGGCTTTATATGTGTCCGGGGGTCGGGTTGGGATCTCGGTGGAGAGGACTGGCGGGGGTCGTCTATGTCAAGCCGTGCATGTCACGGCCGGGAAGAAACGGGGAAGGAAAGCTAGGCAGGGAAGCTGGTGCGCCGTTGGTGTTGCTCTCGGCCAAGCTTTATATCGCGTCGCGGCCGGCCCTCGGGAGCTTGGAAGGCTGCCGCGAGCTCGTGAGGTAAGCAGATTAAGCCGGGGGCCGCGGGCGCGTGGTGTCGCGTATGAAAAGGGCG
Organism: Aegilops speltoides; assembly: GCA_021437245.1. Taxonomy (NCBI): domain Eukaryota; kingdom Viridiplantae; phylum Streptophyta; class Magnoliopsida; order Poales; family Poaceae; genus Aegilops; species Aegilops speltoides. The sequence goes on along the minus strand of CM038141.1, from coordinate 365,625,025 downwards.
AGCTGTACAATCCGGGCATCTGTACTGATGCCTGGAGCTACCATGACAGCGAGGCTGATGTGTGGAATGGCACCGGAGTTACATTCCCGCCGCCGCCTCAGGGGCGGCGGGTACAGATACTATTGCCGCAAAGGAACGCGGCAGTACTAGGTTCTCGATCGCTCTCTCGGCGAATATCGATCCAGGCAGTGGGGGTGTCAATTCGGGTGCCCGATCGATCGATCGATCATGGGATGTCAAAAAACGTGTAGCTGCTGCCCGTATTATTCTATCACTTCCTGACGAACGTATTTAATTTGCTGTTGGTGATGCTGATTGTGGTAGCTAATACGGAGCAGAGTACTTAATAGGGTGAATGATTGCTAGAATACGTACGTATGTACGTACAACAGCTAGCTACGTCGCTTTCTGACGAGACGTAGGCAGATTGTTGGCGACACGCCTCTAGCTCTATGCACGCTTTGCTATAGATTATGCACTAAACAATATCTACTGATTAATCTGTAATCATATGACAGGGAGTTTAGGATGCGCTGCTTACCTCTCTGAAGTATTATATACTCTACGCCATCACATATCTTGTTCTCTAGCTAGATATGGTGTGTGTTTTCTCCTTGGGTACGTGTTACATGCAGGTTTGTGCTATATTGTTCGGCTTCAGACACGTGCATGATGATCGTGGACCTTGATCTGCAAGTGTGAATATGCTGACCGAGCGGGGTGAGCTTCGGCACTATGTCCTGTTTCAAAAATGGTTCTTAAGAGCAACCATTGTAGAATCGTCATAATATCGATCATCATCCATCATAGGGAGCGTGCTTCATAATAATATGAAGACTGCTGAACCGATGCACAAACTAAGAATCGCTATAAATTCCCTAAAAAAACTAAGAACCGCTATAAACATACCCTTAAAAAAGGACCCTAATATCTGGTGATCGCCACTTGGGGAGGTTCCCCCTAGCGAACGAAACACTCTCCCTCGAGTGTTCGCTCCAGGGGCGGTCTATCGCGAACACCCCCGCCCCCCACCCCGCACGCGCGTTTGGCCCAGAGAACCAATTAGCTGATTTTTTTCGAAAAAAACCAACAACGGAACAAACATATATTTCCTTATACAAAAAAAGGCAGAGAAAAACCATAAATTTGCAATTGCCATTTTAACTTGCCATCCTCTAATTTATAAAAAGATGTACAAAAGTTAAACTACAACAAGTTCATAATTTGCCATGATGTTAAAAAATACTCCCTCCATTCCGATTTACTCGTCGTGGTTTTAGTTCAAATTTGAACTAAAACCACGACGAGTAAATCGGAATGGAGGGAGTACACTTTATGGCAATTTAAGAGTAAAAAACTACATATGCCATGCTTTAAATTTTTATTTTCAAAAACATAAAATCACATGCAGGAAATTGCCATGATAAAAGATAAATAAAATTTCTATGCCATTAAGTTTTTCATGCTCATAAAATTAAAATTGCCATGCTCTTGATAGTAAAATTGCCATGTTATCAAAAATCAAAATGACATGCTTTTCATAATAAAATTGCCGTGAATAAGTGGTAATATTTCTCAAAGCTTGACATGGGAGCATTACAAACAAGACCCTGAAATTGCCATGGGATGGGGACAAAAAAATCTTAAAAAAAATGCCGTGTGTACAAAACAACTTGATGTGTGCACATTAAAAATGCTTAAAATTGCCATCTGACTAGTTCAAGAAAATAAGAAAACTGCCATATACATTTATTTTCAAAAACGTTGACATGTACCTAAAAACATATTTTAGCACCTAGTAAAAAGAAAAAGAAAAAAAAGAAAAAGAAAAAGGGGGGACCAGGATTTGATCCTAGGTCTTCCGAGTTGAGCTTGAGGCGCTTGCGAGTGCGGTGGGTGGTTTGTGTTGAATAGGATGTGTTCACACAACTTTTTTGTTGTAACGACCGAGTTCGAAAAGTTGACGTGGCCAGCAACCGCGCATCAAGATCTGTGTGGCCACATCCAACGGCAGCCATTCCATTCGTGAGATTGCTTTTACGGAAAAAATGCCATGTGGGACCCATTTTTCATTGGCTACAAGCCTTCTTCCTTCCTCACCTCAACAATGAAAGTTTTGTCATATTATTCCCTCCCTTTTCAGTTTATAGGGCTTATCTCGAAAATTTTGTTTTCTCAATTTATAAGTCTCTTTTTTATTGTTCTCATTCACATGTTCACATTTTAAGGTGCATTAAAGCATTGCCAATGCATGTAAAAGTTGTTGGTCATTTATTGGTCAGCCATGCATGCATTACAATTAATACCTTGGTAAACACAACTTCTTGAGGAAAACAAGTTCATTAATTGAGTTTTTTTGTGAACTACAAAAGTTATTCCACCAATCATCACTAGTAGAAAACAGGGCTTTGGTCCAAGCAGGGCAAGACCATTAATCCCGGTTCACTCACGAACCGGGACCCATGGGGGCATAGGTGCCGGTTCGTGAGGCCAGGGGGGCGGCCGGGCCTCGCGGGGCATTGGTCCCGGTTCGTCAATGACCCTCGCTCCTAGCCCACCACCATTGGTCCCGGTTGGTGGCTTGAACCGGGAGCAAAGGTTGTCCTTTAGTCCCGGTTCCAGCGATGAACCGGGACCAATGAGATGCCTATATATACCCCTTGCCCGCGAGCAGAGCAGTGGAGTGCTCTGTTTTTTTGGGGGAGGTGTGTGAGAGGTCTGTTGTGCTCTTGCTCACCTCCTATGCGCATGAGGTGTTCTATGAAATGCCCGAGCCACACTTAAGCTTTCTCCTCTCAAACTCCTTGTCAAAACTCCATTTTCCTCAAGATTTGTCTAGGTTAGGCTGTCTGTTCTGTCCCGTCCCCGTCCTCACCGCCGTCGATCGCCCGTGCCGATCTCGTCACCGGCACCACCGTGGTGAGCCTCTTGTTCTTATCTTCTTTCTAAGAGAAAAAGGTTCTTACTTGTATGATTTAGATAGATACTTGTGTAATTTTCTTACTTATTATTGTTTGTTATTATATAGTGCGATGGTTTTGGTATCCGCCTCCGTCGGCCCTCGTCCTGTCTATGATTCGGATGTGGTATATATATATATATATATATATATATATATATATATATTATCTTTTATAATTATTTGTTTCAATTAGTGTTTATGACAATTATGCCGAACAACGTGACATAGATTTTTTTTATCTAGGAGGTATGTGAACCGGAAATTCCAACCGACCCTATTGTCAAGAGGTTAAATTTAGTTGAAGAATAAAACAATTACTTGAAGGAAAAATTGAAAAAAAAATTAAGGAGGAGAAGATGATACTGGAGTTGCATGTTGCAGATGTCGTCGATGATCACAAGATCAAGATGGATGCAATGCGCTTGAAGATTAGAACGATTAGAAATTGTGCCATTCATACTGAGGCTTGGTATCATTATGCCGTTGGATCAATTGTTACCTTAGTTGTGATTATGATCGCATTTGTTGTTGCATTGAAATGTTTTAGATGGTTTCAATGTATGGTTTAATTAGATGCTCTGGAGAGATATATGTTGTTCAATCAGAACTATGTATGTACTTTGGTTTTAATGTGATGATGAAATTCTATTAATTTGGTCACTTCTGTATTCATGATGTTCTGTAATGGTTTTTGATACTCTTAATTATATATAATGCACGCAGATGAACCGGCAATGGATGTACGGTGACATACGCACCTCCGAGTACATTAACGGCGTGCATAATTTTCTCGAAGTGGCTTAGGCAAACAAGCAGAATGATTTTATGTGTTGTGCATGCCCTATATGTGGGAATACGAAGTCTTACTCTGACCGGCAAATCCTTCATAGCCACCTGCTTTATAAGGGTTTCATGCCACACTATAATGTTTGGACCAAGCACAGAGAAATAGGGGTTATGATGGAAGACAGCGAAGAAGAAGAGGATGATGACAACTATGTGCCCCCCGAAAACGGTGATGCTGCAGCGGGGGAAGCTGAAGATCAAGAGGAACCAGACGATGTGCCCGATGATGATCTTCGCCGGGTCATTGTTGATGCAAAGAGACAGTGCGAAAGTGTAAAGGTGAAGCTCAAGTTCGATCGCATGTTAGAGGATCACAAAAAAGGGTTGTACCCCAATTGCAAAGATGTCAACACAAAGCTCGATACCACACTGGAATTGCTGCAGTGGAAGGCAGAGAATGGTGTACCTGACAAAGGATTTGAGAAGCTACCGAAAATATTGAAGAAGAAGCTTCCAAAGGATAACGAATTGCCCGACAGTACGTACGCAACAAAGAAGGTTGTATGCCCTTTAGGATTGGAGGTGTAGAAGATACATGCATACCCTAATGGCTGCATCCTCTACCGCAGTGAGTACGAGGATTTGAACGCGTGCCTGATATGCGGTGCATTGCGGTATAAGATCAGTCGAGATGACCCTGGTGACGATGTTGACGGCGAGCGCCCCAGGAAGAGGGTTCCTGCCAAGGTGATGTGCTATGCTCCTAGAATACCATAGTTGAAATGTCCGTTCAGAAACAAACCGCATGCCAAGTTGATGTGATGGCACAGAAATGACCATAAGAAAATGGGAAGTTGAGAGCACCCACTAACGGGTCGAAGTGGAGAAAAATCAAGAGAAAGTACTGGGAGGACTTTGCAGGTGATGCAAGGAACGTATGGTTTGGTTTAAGCGTGGATGGCATTAATCCTTTTGGGGAGCAGAGCAGCAATCGCAGCACCTGGCCTGTGACTCTATGTATCTATAACCTTCCTCCTTGGTTGTGCATGAAGCGGAAGTTCATTATGATGCCGGTTCTCATCCAAGGCCATAAGCAACCAAGCAACGACATTGATGTGTACCTAAGGCCATTAGTTGAAGAACTTTTACAGCTATGGAATGGAAACGGTGTACGTGTGTGGGATGAGCACAAACAGCAGGAATTTGACCTACATGCGTTGCTATTTGTAACCATCAATGATTGGCCTACTCTCAGTAACCTTTCATGACAGACAAACAAGGGATACCACGCATGCACGCACTGTTTAGATGACACCGAAAGTATATACCTGGACAAATGCAGGAAGAATGTGTACCTGGGGCATCGTTGATTTCTTCCGACCAACCATCAATGTCGAAATAAAGGCAAGCATTTCAAAGGTGAGGCAGATCACCGGAAAAAGCCCGCCGTCCGTACCGGTGATCACATACTTGCTATGGTCAATGATTTACAAGTAATCTTTGGAAAGAGTCCCGGTGGACTATCTGTTCCGAATGACGTTGACGGACGCGCACCCATGTGGAATAAGAAATCTATATTTTGGGACCTACCCTACTGGAAAGACCTAGAGGTCCGCTCTTCAATCGACATGATGCACGTGACGAAGAATCTTTGCATGAACCTGATAGGCTTCTTGGGCGTGTATGAGAAGAAAAAAGTTACACCAGAGGCACGGGAGGACCAGCAACATGTGCACGAAAAAGACGGCATGCCTCCAAAGCACTATGAAGGTCCTGCCAGCTATGATCTTACCAAAGAAGAGAAGTAAATCTTCTTTGAATTCCTGCTCAGTATGAAGGTCCCGTGTGGATTCTCGTCGAATATAAAGGGAATAATAAATATGCCAGAGAAAAAGTTCCAGAACCTAAAGTCTCATGACTGCCACGTGCTTATGACGCAACTGCTTCCGGTTGCATTGAGGGGGCTTCTACCGGAAAACGTTCGGTTAGCCATTGTGAAGCTATGTTCATTCCTCAATGCAATCTCTCAGAAGGTGATCGATCCAGAAATCCTACCAAGGTTAAGGAGTGATGTGGCGCAATGTCTTGTTAGTTTCGAGCTGGTGTTCCCACCATCCTTATTCAATATCATGACGCATGTCCTAGTTCATCTAGTCGACGAGATTTTCATTCTGGGCCCTGTATTTCTACACAATATGTTCCCCTTTGAGAGGTTCATGGGAGTGCTAAAGAAATATGTCTGTAACCGCGCTAGGCTAGAAGGAAGCATCTCCATGGACCATCAAACAGAGGATATCATTGGGTTTTGTGTTGACTTCATTCCTGACCTTAAGAAGATTGGTCTCCCTCAATCGCGGTATCAGGGGAGACTGAGTGGAAAAGGCACGCCAGGAGGGGACTCGATAATATGTAGGGACGGGCATTCTTGGTCTTAAGCACACTACACAGTTCTACAGAATTCTACCTTGGTGGCCCTGTATGTCGATGAACACAAGAACATTCTGCGCTCTGAACACCCGGAGCAGTGTGACGACTGGATTACATGTGAACACATCAGGACTTTCGGCATTTGGTTGCAAACACGTATCAGAGGTGACAACACTATTTCTGATGAGCTGTACTCGTTGGCCAGGGAACCATCTTCAATTGTATTGACTTACAAAGGTTACGAGATAAATGGGAATACATTTTACACGATCGCCCAAGATCAAAAGAGCACAAACCAAAACGGTGGTGTCCTCTTTGATGCAACAACCAAGAGGGTAAATGACACATATTATGGTTACATACTGGACATATGGGAACTTTACTATGGACATGATTTTAAGGTCCCTTTGTTTCAATGCAAATGGGTCAATATGTCAGGCGGCGGGGTACAGGTAGACCCACAGTACGGAATGACAGCAGTGGATCTGAACAATCTTGGGTACATAGACGGACCATTCGTCCTAGCCAATGATGTGGTGCAAGTTTTCTATGTGAAGGACATGTCTACCAAACCAAGAAAAAGAAAAGATAAGGAAGCGAATACATCATACGATGAGCCAGATAGTTCTTTCAGGAAAAGAGACATCATGGGATTAGATGGCAAGACAGACATGTTTGAAGATTATGAAAAGTTTCATGAAATTCCTCTCTTCAAAGTCAAGGCTGACCAAAGCACCCTGTTAAACGATGAAGGGTATCCATGGTTACGGCGCAATAAGCAAAGGACACAAGCGAAAAAGTGAAGACTTTCTCTCCACAACATCCCGATCAGGAATTTTCTGGTCAGTGCGGAGCTATTGTTATGGACAGCAGCCCGATCAGCATCCAGTTATGGAATAAGGCTAAGAAAGAAGACCCTCAAGTTTCTTATGTCACCGATAGAGAGAAAGATGATCTTTGGACCTCGGTGAAGGCAAATTTCACCCTGCCGCCAGAGGAGGATCCGAATAAGCTAGTTATAGAGCCACTGGTCAAGTCGTATGCTCTTAAGAAGATGGCAGAGCTATTCAGGAGGTGGAATAAAGAGTTGAAATCAACGTTTGTTGACAAAGGGAAGACTCCAGAATTCATCGGCCGATTTGAGAAGGTAAGAGATCACTGGCCTGCGTTTGTGGCCTACAAGACATTGAACAAGAGTAAGAAAATGTCAGAGATAAACAATATAAATGTTGCGAAGTGGCACCATCGCACGGGGTCAGGCGGTTCTTGTCTTACAACCGACTCATGCACTAAATCGACTATAATACTTTAGCATTCTAGTCTTCTTCATGATAATTTATGGAGTGCACTCCAAAGCTAACCCTCTAGCCTTTGCTTTTGTCATATTTGGATACTGGGAGCTTTGTTAAGGAGTGGCCTCCATCCGCAACCGTTCAAGCAGGAGAGAAGTTAGCCCAACCTCTTTCCCCCTGAATAGCATGGTTAATGGTGAACCCGTCTGTATGGCTGCCTCTTACACATGGAGAATGGCGCAACCGCTATTCCATTGAAAAGGGTGCCAATTAATAGTCATGACCGCACTTCACATATGTTTCCCACCCGCGCGGGCTTAATCGGCCTTAGTTATCCAATAAAGAATTTTCTAGAAGTGTATTATGTGCCCTAGCCATGTCATATTACGTGTCTGGAAGTGTATCACGTAATAAGATCCATCACCATAAGCTATCCAATAAAGAATGGAAGTGTATTGAAGAACGAATTGAAAAAAACTTAGCTGCTGGAAGGGCAAGCTTATGTCATATGGAGGTCGGTGATACATCTCCGTCGTATCTACTTTTCCAAATACTTTTGCCCTTGTTTTGGACTCTAACTTGCATGATTTGAATGGAACTAACCAGGACTGACGTTGTTTTCAGCAGAACTGCCATGGTGTTATTTTTGTGCAGAAATAAAAGCTCTCGGAATGACATGAAAATCCACGGAGCGACTTTTCAGAATTAGTAAAAAATACTGGAGAAAGAATCAACATCAGGGGGCCCACACCCTGTCCACGAGGGTGGGGGCGTGCCCCCTACCTCGTGGGCCCCCTGGACGTCCACCGACCTCAACTCCAACTCCATATATTTGCTTTCGTGGAGAAAAAAATCAGAGAGATACGGAGCCGCCGCCAAGACCTAATCTCTCTCGGGAGGGCTGATCTGGAGTCTGTTCGGTGCTCCAGAGAAGGGGATTCGTCGCCATCGTCATCATCAACCATCCTCCATCACCAATTTCATGATGCTCACCACCGTGCGTGAGTAATTCCATCGTAGGCTTGCTGGACGGTGATGGGTTGGATGAGATTTACCATGTAATCATGTTAGTTTTGTTAGGGTTTGATCCCTAGTATCCACTATGTTTTGAGATTGATGTTGCTATGCCGTTGCTATGCTTAATGCTTGTCACTAGGGCCCGAGTGCCATGATTTCAGATCTGAACCTATTATGTTTTCATGAATATATGTGAGTTCTTGATCCTATCTTGCAAGTCTATAGTCACCTATTATGTGTTATGATCCGACAACCCCGAAGTGACAATAATCGGGATACTTCTCGATGATGACCATAGTTTCAGGAGTTCATGTATTCACTATGTGTTAATGCTTTGGTACGGTACTCTATTAAAAGGAGGCCTTAATATCCTTAGTTTCCATTAGGACCCCGCTGCCACGGGAGGGTAGACAAAAGATGTCATGCAAGTTCTTTTTCATAAGCATGTATGACTATATTCGGAATACATGCCTACATTACATTGATGAATTGGAGCTAGTTCTGTGTCACCCTATGTTATAGCTATTACATGAGGAATTGCATCCGACATAATTATCCATCACTGATCCAATGCCTACGAGCTTTTCACATATTGTGCTTTGCTTATTTACTTTATCGTTGCTGCTGTTACAATTACTGCAAAACTTCTACTGTTGCTTTTGCTACCGTTACCGTTACCTCCATACTACTTTTCTACTAAGTACTTTGCTGCAGATACTAAGTTATCCAGGTGTGGTTGAATTGACAACTCAACTGCTAATACTTGAGAATATTCTTTGGCTCCCCTATACTTGTGGGTTATCAAGACTATTTTCTGGCACCGTTGCCGAGGAGCATAGCTCTATTCTTTGAGTCACTTGGGATTTATATCTGCTGATCACTATGAGGAACTTGAAAGACAAAAGAACTAAGATTTATCCCTCAACTACGAGGGGAGGTAAGGAACTGCCTTCTAGCTCTGCACTTGATTCGCCTTCTGTTATGAGTAAACTTGCGACACCTAAACCTGCTGCTGCTATTAATTATGATATGTCGCATGTTATTGATGATGCCACTTCTACTATGCATGATGCTTATGATGAAACTACTTCTGTGCTTGATACTACTGTGCCATTGGGTGAATATCTTGATGAACAACTTGCTAGGGTTAGAGAGAATGAAATTATTGAAAATGAAATTATTGAAGATAGTGATGATGAAGGTTCTCCCCCTAAATATGAATTGCCTGTTGTTCCTGAGGGTTATGTTATGGATGAAGAAACTGCTAGAGGTTTTCTTGCTTGCAATGATAGATCTGATCTTAAGAAGTTGTTAGCTAAACTGAAACAAAAAACTCTGAATGCTAGAATGAAATATGACCCTGCTTTTGCTACTTCACCTATCTTTGTTGCTGATAAGGATTATGAATTCTCTGTCGATCCTGAGATAATTACTTTGGTTGAATCTGATCCTTTTTATGGCTATGAATCTGAAACTGTTGTGGCACATCTTACTAAGTTAAATGATATAGCCACCCTGATCACTAATGATGAGAAATCTCGCTACTATTATATCCTTAAGATATTTCCGTTCTCATTAAAGGGTGATGCTAAAACTTGGTTTAATTCTCTTGATCCTGGTTGTGTGCATAGTCCCCAGGATATGATTTATTACTTCTCTGCTAAATATTTCCCTGCTCATAAGAAACAAGCTCCCCTGAGGAAAATATATAATTTTGTGCAAATTTACGAAGAGAGTCTCCCACAAGCTTGGGGGAGGCTTCTCCGGTTACTTAATGCTTTGCCTGATCATCCTCTTAAGAAATATGAAATACTTGATATCTTTTATAACGGACTAACTAATGCTTCCAAGGACCACTTGGATAGTTGTGCTGGTTGTGTTTTCAGGGTAAGAACAGTCGATCAAGCCGAATTGCTATTGAATAATATGTTGGCTAATGAAAATAATTGGACTCTTCCTGAGCCAACTCCTAAACCTACAGCGAAGAAGAGAGGTGATCTATTTCTCAGTCCTGAAGATATACAAGAGGCAAATAAATCTGTGAAAGAAGAAGGTATTAAAGCTGAAGATGTTAAGAATTTACCTCCTATTGAAGAAATACATGGTCTTAATATACCATATGTTGAAGAAACACATGGTCTTGATAACCCGACACAGGTAGTAAAGGTAAATTCTCTCTATATATATGATAAAATTGAAATCCCGTCTACTAAGTTTGCTAGCCAATGCTTGGATGAATTTGATGAATTTATGGCTAGACAAGAAAAATTCAATGCTTATGTTGGTAGAGAATTAAAGAGTAAAGCTTACATGATTGGACACTTGAGTGATTATATGGCTAGAGTTAAAGGTGAACTTAAACTCATTAGTAAATATGCTTCTATGGTCACCACTCAAGGAGAACAAGTACTTAAAGCTCAAAGTGATTTGCTCGATGAATTAAATAATAAACATGATTTTGTTGTTAGAGTGGCTACTAGAACGGGTAAAATGATTCAGGAACCTTTGTATCCTGAAGGCCACCCTAAGAGAATTGAGCAAGATTCTCAGAGAAATAATGTAGATGCACCTAGTCCTTCTAAAAAGAAGAAAAAGAAAAATGTAGGACTTTGCATGCTTCTAGCGAACCTGTTGTAGACACACCTGAGAGTCCCAATGATATTTCTATTTCTGATTCTGAAACACAATCTGGTGATGAACATGAAACTAGTGATAATTTTAATGATAATGTTCATGTTGATGCTCAATCTAGCAATAATAATAATGTAGAGATTGAACCTGCTGTTGATCTTGATAACCCACAATCAAACAATCAACGTTATGATAAGAGAGATTTTGTCGCTACAAAGCATGGTAAAGAAAGAGAACCATGGGTTCAGAAACCCATGCCTTTTTCTCCTAAGCCATCCAAGAAAAAGGATGATGAGGATTTTGAGCGCTTTGCTGAAATGTTTGACCTATCTTCTTAAGTATGCGCCTAAATGATATGCTTAAAGTGAATCCTTATGCTAAACATATGAAAGATATTATTACAAATAAAAGGAAGATACCGGAAGCTGAAATTTCCACCATGCTTGATAATTCAATTTTAAGGGTGGAATACCAAAGAAACTTGGAGATCCATGAGTACCAATTATACCATGCTCCATTAAAAGAAACTATGTTAAAACTGCTTTATCTGATCTTGGAGCCGGTGTTAGTGTGATGCCTCTCTCTTTATATCGTAGACTTGAATTGAATAAGTTGACACCTACTGAAATATCTTTGCAAATGGCTGATAAATCAACTGCTATACCTGTCGGTATTTGTGAGGATGTGCCTGTTGTGGTTGCAAATGTTACTATCTTAATAGACTTTGTTATTCTTGATATTCCCGAGGACGACAGTATGTCAATTATCCTTGGTAGACCCTTTTTGAATACTGCAGGGGCTGTTATTGATTGCAACAAAGGCAATGTCACTTTTCATATTAATGGTAATGAGCATACGGTACACTTTCCGAGGAAACAACCTCAAGTTCATAGCATCAATTCTATTGGGAAAATTCCAACTATTATTATTGGAGGTTTTGAATTTCCTCTTCCTACTGTCAAGAAAAAATATGATATTCTTATTATTGGGGATGTTCATATCCCTGTTGAGGTAACATAGTGTCTCCGGTTCCATGTTATTCGGAATGAGTTTGTTAACAAGACTTGATCAACCTTGTTAGTGGATTCCTTTTGATGATCATGAGATGGATGAAGTTAGAAGGCACAACCTTATGTACCCTCCTTTTACTTTCTGTTATTTAGTTTAAATAAAGAAAAAAATAGTATTTTCTGTCTGTTTCCTGAATTATCCAAGCAATAAAAAATACCCCAAAAATAAAAGTTCTCCAAATGCCCTGCAAATTTAATATGATTTTTTCTGGAATATTTGAGAATATCTGGCACTGAGAACACAGCAGGTGGAGCTGGCACCTGGCCATGAGGGTCCAGGGCGCGCTCACCCCAATAGGGCGCGCCCCCTGCCTCGTGGGCCCATGGTGGCCCCCTCCACTTATTCTTGCACCCACACACTTCATCTTCCTCCCAAAAAAATCATCATCCAGCTCAAGCACGAGTTCTAGCTCATTTTGCTGCCATTTTTGATCTCCTTGCTCAAAGCTCCATTCACAAAACTGCTTTGGGAGATTACTCTTTGGTATGTGACTCCTCCAATGGTCCAATTAGTTTTTGTTCTAGTGCTTTATTCATTGCAAATTTTTGCTGCCTAGGTGACCCTGTTCTTGAGCTTGCATGTCAAATTTATATGGTCCCAAGCAATTCTAATGCATGATATAGTCTGTAGGCACTTGTGGGAGTAGTTGCTATCAATTTTGTTAAGTTTGATTCACTTTTATTTTGAGTTACTAAAAATTTCAGAAATTTTCAGAAAAAGATGAAGAGATTTTTCTTGAGGGGATCTTCTAGCCAAGGCTCTAAGGATAAACAAGCCAAGGAGAATGAAAAGCCCACGTATAATCTCCCTCTTGTGGCGGAAGTACGACCGTGTGAATGGCCTTGTGATGATTTCTTGAGAACAGTCGGGATTCATGATGATTTTTATTCATTGGTTCATAATGCGGGCCTCACCGACTTCCTCCACGACCAGATCGAACAACCCTTACCTTGTCTTGCCGGAGGCTGTATATGCGCTCCGTGGCCAGACATCAGCTCGAGAGCCTAAGCCGTAACCACCACTTGACCCATATCGACCATCCTGTTATCAGTGGGATCCGGAGGAGATCGCCAGCTAGTGGCAGTATAATGACACTCCTCAGTATACCGGACAGAGTAGCTGTCACATCCCTAGTTCTGGTATGCTCTGAGCTAGCTAGTCATGTGTTGCATCATGTTTAATTTCTTTTTAACTTGAAATGGGGATTGTTCAAACCCTAGCACCAGATCAAATCAAATAGGTTCAACCTAAAATAATCTTCAATGAACCCAAAATGCCTTTGGAAATGTTCATGATTTTTGATAAAGGTGAAAACCTCTACCAAAAATGATGAGCATATTTCTTGGCCATTTATGGATTTTTGAATTAACTCATATTATATTTGAGTTGGGGCATTTAAATTCTATAAATATTTTAAATGCTCTAATAAATTCTGAGAATAGTTGAGGGCTATTGGGAATAATCCAGTATGTGCCCACAATTTATTTCAGGGTTTTATTAAGTGATTTAGTATTTTACTAAATCCAAAATAACGAAGACAGAAAATAGAAAACATTAAATAAAAGAAAGAGAGAGAGGACTAACCTGGGCTTACCTCATGTGGCCTGCTCGTGTAGCAGAGGCCCAGCCCACCTGGCCAGCCCAGCCCACTCGCCTGGTGCCAGTCATCGCCTACCTCTGCTAGTAGGCAGAGGAGGGACACCGCGACGCCGCCGAGCTCGCCACGCCACCACCCTGCCTGCCTGCCCTCGCCCGCGCCAGTGCAGCGCCTCAAAGACTCTCCTCGGCGCCTCCCCGACCCCCTCTCACTCTCTCTCGTCCCCACCTCCTCCTCTATCTCTCTCTCCCGCGATTGCCACGACCGCCAAAACGCCGACGAGCACCACCGGGGCCACCGGGAACCCCTCGCCGTGCCGCTGAGCTCAGGAGCTCCGCCTCGACCTCTTCTTCCTCCCCAGCGAGCCACGCCCCTCTGGAAGCGCTGCAGCATTGTCCTCAAGCTCATCTTCAACCTCCGGCCGTCGGCAACCTCATCATCGATTCGCCGCCGTTCGTGCTTCCCCGAGCTCGCTGACCTTCCCTGCATGATTCCGTGAGCTCACCGTCTGTTTCCCCCTCTACGTTCCTTTGCTTGCGCGCCGTAGCCTGCTACCTGTCGAACCCGTGAGCACCTCGACGCCGTCCATGGCGCCACCGTGACCAGAACCCGAGCCAGCCGCTCCCGCGCACATCACCGTGCTCCTGGTGACGCCAGGAGGCCGTAGAGGCCCTCCGTAGCCCATGCCGTGCCCTGCAGCCACATCCCGCCCGGAGCCGTGTTTCGGCCGCTGCCCCGAGCTCCGCTCCGGCGAGGTCCCGCCACCCCACGCCCTCCCGCGTGCCTCTCCTGGATGCGCGAAAGCGCCAGCAGCCCATAGGAGCAAGCCGCACCCACAGCCGTTTCCTGTAGCGCCGCCCCGACCAACTCCGGCGAGTTCCTGCCGTTGCTGTGGTCGCCGGTGTCACCTGCTGACGTGGCGCCGGTTAATTAGCGCTAATGACCCAGCTAACCACCCCTATAGCCACCGCCATGTGGGCCCCATTGTCTAATTAGATTAGTCTAATTTTCTGTTAAGATTAGTACTAATCTGTGTGGACCCCACGTGTCAGCTTTGACTTTGGTCAAGTCAACGTTGACCGGTCCCACCTGTCATACACCCAAACCAGCCTGAGACACTGACGTATGGGTCCCACAGGTCAGGTTTGACCTGGCCGACCCAGTTGACCTGCTGACGTCACACCTATGTCATGCTGACGCAGTAACTTATTTTCTGGATTTATTCTTATATAGGAAATTCCAGAAAATGTTGCAAACTTCAAAAATTCATAGAAAATCAACCGTAGCTCCAAATCAAACAATTTATATATGAAAAATGATCAGAAAATTCCAGTCTATCCATATGTACCATTTTCATGCATGTTAGAACAACTTATAGCTGCTGTTTAGGACAAATCATATGAATGGCATTTAAATAATCACATGTGGAGTTTGAATTTGAACCTAGGGTTCAAACCAACTCCATTTAACTTGCTGCTAGTTGCATTAGCTCAAATCACAGCATATTGCCATGTCATGATCATGCATCATATTGTGCATTGCATTGATTTTGTTCTTCCTTGTTTGCGGTGTTTGTTCCTCTCGATGAGCGGCGTCTGACGATGTGATCGATGACACCGATGAAGAACTATACTTTCTTGAAGTGCGAGCAAGCAAAACCCCTTGTTCATTCCGATACAATCCTACTCTCTCGCTCCTGCTCTCTTTTCTGCATTAGGACAACAACGATTCATCTGTTACTTGCTGCGGTAGCTGAACCCCTTTATCCTCTGCATGACCTGTCATTGCCACAGTAAATAGATGAAACCCACTAGCATGAGTAGGATTTGTTTGAGCCCTGATGTGCCTACTCATTCATGCTTGTTTGTCATGCCTGCTATTACTTAGAGTTGTGTCAGGTTTGATTCATCAGGGATGAATTGGAGGTGTGTGAACATGTCCTACTGTTGAGAGCTAAGTGTGTGAACACGATTTGGTAAAGGTAGCGGTGAGAGGCCATGTAGGAGTACATGGTGGGTTGTCTCATTGAAGCCGTCCTTACAAATTGAGTTCTGTGTTTGTGATCCATGAACAGTTACTACCACACATTGGGTTCCGGTAACTCGACCCCTCTCGACTTATTAATCAACATGATCTCTGTCCAGGAGTTGCAACTAGTTTACGGTGTTTGTAGGTAGTGTTAGTAGTCTACCAAGTGGCACCCGATCTGGTGGGCTTAGGGACAGACTAAACCTGATGTTTGATGTACCAAGTGGCACCCGGATGGTGGACTTGGGAACCCTGCACACATCGTTTGGGGCCGTGAGCGACACCCCGGCCGGATCTCCTTGCGGATGGAACCCGAATAGGCAATAAACCTAGACTAGAGACTTGTGTGGTTAGTTAGGTCGTGGCCAACACCCTCGCCAGGCTTCCGCTTGAAGGTTGCCGAGATACATGACGTGCACATGGCGGTAAGTGGCGAGAGTGTGTGTGAAAAAGTACACCCCTGCAGGGTTAACATCATCTATTCGAATAGCCGTGTCCGCGGTAAAGGACTTCTGGGTTGCCTGTACAGTTCATAGACAAGTGAAAGTGGATACTCTAAAATACGCAAGATAAGCGTGAGTGCTATGGATGGCGTTCTCGTAGTGAGACGGGAGCGGATCCATAGTGGTGTATTGATATGGTGAATATGTGGACTCGTGTGCGCCACCTCAAAAGAGTTACTTGCGATCGTAGTTTAGGATAGCCACGAGTCAAAGCTGGCTTCTGCAGATTAAACCCCACCATCCCTTTGTTGATAATGATGCATATGTAGTTAGTTACGATGTAAGTCTTGTTGGGTACATTTGTACTCACGTTTGCCTATTTTATGTTTTTGCGAGAGACTTGGTCTCACTAGTAGTTCCACGTGGACTTGACGTTTAGCTTGTTACCTCAGCTACGATCTTGTGCCCTCGGCGGATCTGTAGATAGTCGGGCTTTTCAGCCTTTTTCATTTATAGATGTCTGTACTCAGACATGTTAAGCTTCCGCTTGTGCTTTGAATTGTATGCTCTGAATGTTGGGTCGTGAGACCCATGTTTGTGATATCTCGCTCCTCGGAGCCTATTGAATAAAATACTTGAGTTGTAGAGTCATGTTGTGATGCCATGTTGTATTTGCACATATCAAGCATATTGTGTGTATGTTATTGAAATGCTTGGTATGTGTGGGATCTGACTATCTAGTTGTTTATCCTTTGTAGCATCTCTTACCGGGAAATGTCTCCTAGTGCTTCCACTGAGCCATGGTAGCTTGCTACTGCTCCGGAACACTTAGGCTGGCCGGCATGTGTCCTTCTTCATTCACGTATACGTCCTTCGGAAATGTCACGTGATGAATACCGAGTCTGTTAGCCGCTATAGCCGGTTCACGAGTCCTGCTAGCCCGTGCTACAGCTGGATTCACTCGCGATGGCCGACACGTTCGATGTTGGGTCATGGATGCTGTCCTGTAAGTTTGTGCCACTTTGGGTTTACGACTAGCCATGTCAGCCGGACTCCTTATCGTATGGATGCTAGCGACACTATCATATCGTGTGCCAAAAGGCATAAGCGGTCCCGGGCAAAGGTAAGGCGACACCGTGGGGATACCGTGCGTGAGGCCGCAAAGTGATATGAGGTGTTACATGCTAGATCGATGTGGCATTGAGTCGGGTCTGACAGCTTTGGTATCGAGCTTTGTTGCTGTAGGATTACCAAGCCAAACTGGTCGAAGTTGAGTCTAGAAATGCTTTAGTTATATGTAGGGGAATTGATTGTGGGATGGGAACGTAAGGCTCTTTTTACTCCTTTACCTCATGCCCTTCTGATCCGAGTCATCTTATCTTTCCTATGGGGTTAATAACTAGGCCTTCTCTTCTTTTTATCAGGAACACGTGTTACTAATCCGTAGACTTATAGGATTGTTGGTTTCAAGCCTCAGTTAAGTTCCTACTACTTCCATATGTTAATTGTTGATCTTGAAACCTTGATATTGTGCTTCTGAGTGGCGATGCCACCATTTTTGTAGCATGTCTAAATTCTTTTGAGCATTTACAGCCGTTATGCTGTCCGAGTCATCCCAGGTTTCTAAATAGTCTGATGCATTTGCAAATCCCTTCTGACCGTTCTGATGTTCCTTTGGCCAGATTAACCACACCAACTAGTGTGTTGAGGTACTTCATTGCCTCGGTATATATGTTGGAGCTAGTATTATGACCCTAGGTGTCTTAGAGTACCACCTAGTAAGCTAGCCATGATTTTTGTTTCTAGTGTGAAGATTCTGGCCTTTATTCTCGAAAGCATCCCGTGATGCCACTTAGTAGTAGGTATTCTACTCCTGGGTTTCTGAACCCGAGATTTCCCTACTTACTTCATGTTGTTAGTGTTGCTCGTACCTTTAGGATATTAGTAACCTTTACGATAGTCCTCGAGGTCCGTGGTATTTCCTTCTTCCAAATACCACGTACTGCTTATGGCAGAAGTTCTTCGCCGATCTGAAAGATCACAACTAGAGTGCTCTTGACGAGTTCTCGATTCTAAGATGTGACTCTGTCAGTCCTACCTTCTCCGCATGGGTTATCCGGAAGAAATGTGTTGAGCTTTGCTCGGCATACTAATCTATGTGTCCACAACTCAGAAAATTGTATGTTCTTTGAGTTGTCCCCTTTGTAGTTGTCTTCTGACCTTCATTTATCAATTGGTAGTCAAGAGAATGCATGCATTCATTCATCGATGCCTATTACTCTTGTGGTCCGTCAAGCCATTCTATTCGGAATGACTAGGAGAAACAAACTCCAGTACCTCATCCATATCCAGGATTGGGTCAAAGCAGTTGTGTTCCACAGATCAAAATGCCAACCCAGCTTTTGTTCTGTTCTACCTTGGAGTATTACCCTATTTATGTCAAGAATATCATAGGAATTACCATCTCTTATAAAATTTTGACGCAGTGATACTTCTTGCCATCATTGTTCATTCCTCGGTTCCCGTGTTATTGTAACCGGAATGCCGGCAAGTGAGTCATGATGTGTGAAATCAATACTCCTAGCAACTCCGTTGCTTGGTAGTTAATGGACAATATTCTCATTCTTAGCGTGTTGGTTATTAAATCATCATCCTAAGATTGATCGTGCTACCTAGTCCTTATTTCCTGGTGCACTCTTCGATCAATGAGTTAGGATTGTGCCAATCCCTTGCTTATTTGATCATATCGTCTTGCCCTAAAAAGCAAGATTGTTCTCGAGCTTACTAACATATCGGTGGTTCATGATTTTCCGAATTTCTTCTCGGAAGTATTACCAGGTTGTCACCTGACCGCTATGTTGAGCTCGTGATCAAGTTGGTTTCTTGTAAACCACCCCTTCTCCAATAATCCGTGTTGGATACCCCTGAGCTAGTTGGTTAAGCTAAACGACAACTTGGAGAGTTGGAAGATAAAAGCTTACCTAACCTGAGTTCGTTTCAAAGGATATCTGGTGTTGGTGTGTTAGTTGAAGAAAGATGATATCTTCATCGATTGGTCCCTGTGATCAGTTGTTGGACCTATTATCTTATAAAAACTTTGATTTGAGTATGGGCTATCGTCAAATCAAATCAGAACCAATGATGTTCGTAATGTTGTCTTACTCGCGGTTATCCCTCGAGTATACACCATTACATCTTTTGGGTCTGACCAATGCTCTGTCCTTGTTCACATAATTATGGAATTCCATTTATATGGTCATCCCGATGACTTGTTGTTGAGCCCATCAGCAGCATTTTATCTTCTCCATGATCATGTTGAACATCCATCTAGTGTTGGAAACTTTTGTAAACATTACCTTCGTGTTCCATTCATGAGGTATATGTTCGGATGAAAGAAGTGACTTTCTCTAATTCACGTGCACTTGGTGTAAGTTGCCGTCGTGGATCCGAGAAAGATTGTTTTTGCTTCCTTTGGAATCATCCCAAGTCAGTCATGCATGTGCGAAGTATACATTGGATTGTGAGATTAGCTACCTCCATTCTATATGTGTCCCTAGCACGCCAAGCCACTGATTGATTTGTTCAAGGAAAAGGAGTTGATGTGCGAATACTAGTTCATGCACAAGACTTCAATATCCTCGACGATGGTTCCCCACCTGAACTCGGTAGTGTTTTATTATAAGACTACTATGTGGTCATGATTGTTTGTGACATTGTGTCCACATGTGTTCAGCAGAACCAGCTCATGTTTTGGAGCCTGCTATCATAGTTCTTTTCCCGTGAATCTCGCAACGTCATCTCGTCGATTTGTGTTGCAAACTTTAATTTTTCTTTCTAGACTTAATGAGTCTGGAATATTCTGACACCAACTAGATCTGAATCTCAGGTAGATATGATGGTTGGAACGTTTCCCAAAAACTATAATATTGGTCTCTCTGTAAACCGGTAAAGTAGATGTCGTGGCCAACACACCCAGCCGGAAGGCCTATTATTGTAGTATCTTGATTGAGGAAGTTGGCCACCTCCCCATAAGGATTTCGTAGGATTTACTTCCATAGTTATTCCTTATGGATTCTTGAGCTCCCGAAGTCCGACCTGTTACTTGATGTTCTAGATACCAAACCATTTCAATGAATGGGTTACGCTAGCACATCAAGGAGAACATTAGAAGCGGAGAGCTAAATGTCTCTCGGTCGATCATCCAGATTTTCTTTCCTTGGCCTCGCCAAGGTGAAATATGAGAAAGTGTTATCTTTCCTTTGCATTTGCATCCTCCACCGGTATTCATCATGGTAGTACGTTGTGTTGCTAGGATCCTAGACACGGATATTGGTAAAACCTTGATGAATATGGAAATGCTCAAGTTCTTGAGAGCACGCGCAAGCAAAATCATTCCTTGTGTTGTTTTCAACAAGGTAATCCACATCATCCATTCTAATCCGGGTATGCCTGAGGGAGTCCTGGACTAGGGG
Organism: Aegilops speltoides; assembly: GCA_021437245.1. Lineage (NCBI taxonomy): Eukaryota > Viridiplantae > Streptophyta > Magnoliopsida > Poales > Poaceae > Aegilops > Aegilops speltoides. The sequence goes on along the minus strand of CM038141.1, from coordinate 365,604,299 downwards.
GTGTCCGGACAGCCGAACTATCATCGTCTGCCGGACTCCAAGACTACGAAGATACAAGATTGAAGACTCCGTCCCGTGTCCGGATGGGACTTTCCTTGGCGTGGAAGGCAAGCTTGGCGACACGGATATGTAGATCTCCTACCATTGTAACCGACTCTGTGTAACCCTAGCCCTCTCCGGTGTCTATATAAACCGGAGGGCTTTAGTCCGTAGGACACAACATCCATTACAACAATCATACCATAGGCTAGCTTCTAGGGTTTAGCCTCCTTGATCTCGTGGTAGATCCACTCTTGTAATACACATCATGAATATTAATCAAGCAGGACGTAGGGTTTTACCTCCATCAAGAGGGCCCGAACCTGGGTAAAACATCGTGTCCCTCGTCTCCTGTTACCATCCGCCTAGATGCACAGTTCTGGACCCCCTACCTGAGATCCGCCGGTTTTGACACCGACATTGGTGCTTTCATTGAGAGTTCCTCTGTGCCGTCACTGATAGGCTTGATGGCTTCTTCGATCAACAACAACGCTGTCCAGGGTGAGACTTTTCTCCCCAGACAGATCTTCGTATTCGGCGGCTTCGCTCTGCGGGCTAATTCACTTGGCCATCTGGAGCAGATCGAAAGCTACGCCCCTGGCCGTCAGGTCAGATTTGGAAGCCTAAACTTCACGGCGGACATCCGCGGAGACTTGATCTTCGATGGACCCGATCCGCAGCCGTGCGTGCCGCACTGTCATGATGGGCATAATCTAACTCTGCCGCCGGACAACGCCTTGGAGGCCGCACACGAATCTGCTCCGACCCATAGTCCGGAGCCAATCGCCCAGATCGAGGACCGGTGGCTGGACACCGCCTCGGGGGCTGCAACTTCCGTGGCGATGGAGCCGAACACTGACCTTGTCCCCTATAAAGCTCGTGACTCCGAGGTGCCGGACTCCCTGCCGGACTCCGAACCTCCTGCGCCCTTGCCAATCGAATCCGATTGGGCGCCGATCATGCAGTTCGCCGCTGCGGACATCTTTCAGCACTCGCCCTTTGGTGACATTCTAAATTCGCTAAAGCATCTCTCGCTATCCGGAGAGCCCTGGCCGGACTACGGCCAGGAGGGTTGGGATGCGGACAACGAAGAAATTCATACCCCACCCACCACCCACTTTGTAGCCACTGTCGATGATCTAACAGACATGCTAGACTATGACTCCGAAGACATCGACGGTATGGACGACGATGCCGGAGACGATCAAGAACCAGCGCCTACAGGACACTGGAAGACCACCCCAACACACAACGTATATATGGTGGATACCCCAAAAGGAAGCGACGACGAGGAACAACGGGGCGCGACAAAGGATAATCCCGCCGATAAACAACCAAAACAGCGGCATAGCGCCGCCTAAGCCCGCCTCGGCAAAGACAGCATTCCTAATGACCCAGCGTTAGAGCAGGGCAAACCAATGGGCGCGAACATGCAACCAAGCAACCGTCCGAACAGGGCGAATCGGATAATCAATCCAATCCCGGCGAAACCAACAGTCCGGACGACCTCACACCGGACATACCACCAGAGCATAAGAACCTTCACGGAAGACTCGTCGCCACCGCAAGAAGCTTGAAGAAGGAAAAACGGAAGCTCAAAACAGCGGAAGACATACTCAGAATGAGGCGGAGCAAAGTGCTCAAAACCACAGACAAATCGGCAATGGCCATCAATCAAAGAGCTACCCGAAGCGCAAAGCTGCTGCCAGAATTTGACGAGGAAGCCATAGAGCCTCCACAGTCAAAAAACAAAGAGGCCGCCTGGCCGGATAGACGGCCAGAGGATAGGCCAAAATCTACAAGCGATGCCGCACACAAGCCGGCTCATGCTCCTGGGAAAACAGATGGCCCAGCCAGGTCCATTTACGGGCCAAAAAAGAGGGCCCCAGGAAGCAACACAACACGCCAAGTGTCCGAAGACAGCGGTACACCCAAATACAGGGGCGCCGCACACCCACTATGTTTCACCAATGAGGTGCTGGATCATGAATTCCCAACAGGATTTAAACCCATAAACATAGAGGCTTACGACGGAACAATAGACCACAGAGTGCGGATGAGGATTATATACTACACATACACATGGCTAGAGGAGATGATCTCACGCCATAAAAAATTTACCCTCAAGCTCAAAGGGTCGGCCGTCATTGGCTCAAAAGCCTCCCGAAAACTCTTGTTGGAAGTTGGGAAGAGCTTGAGGGCGCATTTAGAAACAAATTTTCAAGGGACTTATGTCCGCCCTCAGGATCTGAGCGATCTAAGTCATATAACTCAACAGCCGGAGAGTCGGTAGCATAGAATTCAGGAACAGGTTCCTTACTAAAAAGAACCAAATAGTCAACTGTCCGGACGCCGAAGCCTTAGCAGCTTTTAAACACAACGTCCGAGATGAATGGCTCGCCAGACACCTCGGCCAAGAGAAGCCGAGGACAATGTCCACGCTAACAAGCCTCATGACCCGCTTTTGTGCGGGGGAAGATAGCTGGCTAGCAAGATGCAGCACCAGCAACCCAAGTACATCCGAGACCAGAGATGGAAACGGAAAATCACGGCGCAGAAAAGATCAGCGCCGGAATAAAGAGAAAAGCCCAAAGAACACGGCGGTCAACACCGGATTCAAAAGCTCGCGGCCAAACAACAAAACACTTGCCTCTTAAGGATAACGGTGATGAGCTATCAACAAACAAAATTTTGGATCGGATATGTCAAATCCACAGTACCCTGGAAGGCACGCAAACCACACCCACCGAGATTGTTGGGTTTTCAAACAGTCCGGCCGACTCAACGCCGAACACAAGGGCTCAGCGGATCAGCGAGGATGATGATAAACCCCACCAGTGAGCACGGAAAACAAAGACTTTCCCACAAGAAGTCAAAGCGGTAAACTCACTTCATGTGATAATCTGAAAAAACAATGCGGCACCGCTAAGATGGGTCTCGCCACGGTCCACCCAGCGGAACCTCGAGATTGGATGTCAAAACCAATCACTTTTGACCACTGGATTATTCGAAGTGTTGAAATGCAGGATGGACTGCTCGATATTGGATCCTATAATCGACGGACTACAATTTACACAAGTCACGATAGGCGAGGCAGCGATTTAAACCTGCTATATCCAAACACAATCCGCAAGTTGGGGATAGACCTTACTAAAATTTGACATAGCCTCACTTCCTTTAAAGGAGTGGCGCTTGAGCCCTTCGCCAAGTGCACAGGCTCCTTATTACTAGAAGTTGTGTTGAGTCATCGAACAACTTCCGACGCAAAAAACTAATCTTTCATGTCGCCCAGTTCAAAAGTAGCTATCAAGCACTATTGGGACGTGAAGCTTTTGTCCGCTTCAACGCCAAACCACATTACGCGTCTCTTACACTTAAAATGCCCGGTCCATGTGGCATCATTTCATTGTGATGGTCATTTAAAGACCCCGGACACGGCTAGACGAGTCCGGCATAAATACGCTAGGGGCTCCCTAGCCGCACACCCCTTCACAAGGGTTGTGTGTATAAGCAACAATGAGCTAATATAGACTCCGCTTTACTTATTTATTAATATTTTTCATATACCTTTTTTCGCAGGATTTCCTTTCAAACTAAGTTCCTCTCTTTTTACAGATGAACAACGTGCACACCCGTCTAGGATAATGGCACAACGGAGACACAGGTGTAGACATGCAGTAGGGACCCGTTGCAAGGATTCTTTTCAGATTAAGACCCTGCGTAAACCTTTTTCTTGTCTCTTGTTGCTATAATCCCTGGTTTCTCATTATAACGAGTGGAGCTGAAGTTTTGGCATCGGCGCGTCGGAGGACCTCGCCGTACACTGGACACAAGGGCTTAGGGCATTGTTTAGCCGTTATTATAAAGATCGAACACCTTAGGGAGTGTTCGCGTCTCGAGATTAGGCCTTATATGCATCAGCTCGAATCATGTCTTTGGTCAAATGTTGGGTTTGCCCGGCTCCTGTGTTTTGCTGCCTTCGTTCCGTATCATCGGCTAATGCGGCACCGGAGAACTCTGCGATTGTGCCCCGATTAATTTGGGCAAGCACCTCGATGAAAGCTGAAAACTGATGTCATGATCTGGCGAGGCTGGTCAACCACTCGATCGACCACGGAATGTTTACAATTCCTCGCTTTGATGAAGGACCGTTTCGGTCAGGCACACAGCGCCCGAATTCGGAGGCGCGGTGCCCCGAGGCTATATCGTAGCCCCACCCTCGAACTCAATGGCTAAGTGAAAGTGATAAAGCATCATAGTCCGGTTGCCTCGTTTGCTCGCTACCACCTCCTCAACGGGACCGAGGCGTCGGATTAAGTGTGAAAATCGCTATTTTGCGAACACCCCGCACCTTGTGCGTGGGGGCTGAAACCGGCGATTGCCATCTTCGAGGTTATACACACGTATACATAAACGGCTGCACAGGAGATATTTCAATACTTGAACGCACAAGTACAAAAAGCGCCTATATCATAAACATTGTTTTACAAGATAAAACGTTCATTTGAACGTGACATTTTTCAAGCACTGCGACTCTATTATATGAGCACCACGCATAACTTCACCAAAATAGTGCTCGGCGGGTAACCGGCTTTCGTCCCAACCCTGGGTTGCAACAGCGGTGGCATCCATCTCTGTCCAATGTGTCTTCACACAGGCAAGGGCCATCCGCGCACCCTCTATGCAAGCCAACCGCTTCATCTCCTTGATATGCGGCACCACCCCAAGAAACTCCTGCAATAAGCCGAAATAGCACGTCGGCTTGGGCCTCTCCGGCCAGACATGAGTCACGATATCCGTCATGGCAAGTCCGGACAACCTATTCAGCTCAGCCCATTCAGCCAACCGATCGGTCAATAGAAGTGAACGATCCGGAGTATGGAATTGAGACCAAAATAGCTCTTCCGTCTTGTGATCGCCGACTTGGAAGTGCTGGCGGCATCCGCCGCTTTTCGCCGCTAAGTCCATATATGGATCCTTCGGACCCCACAGCTGGCCAAGCTGGGCATATTTTGGATCCGTAAACCTGTGGCGTAGCAGAAAAGGCTTGCCAGCCATAATGTCTCCGGCCTGGCGCAGCTCCTCCTTTATAGCCCGCATTGCGAGCGGGCATCCTTGGCTTCGCGGTGGCCTTCCCAGGTCTTCTCGCTCCGATAGGCGCTCCTTTTCAAAACCTCATTGCGGTCGGTAGCATCCTTCAATTTGGCGGCCGATTCGCCATCTCCTCCTAACCGGCGATGTACAGCCCTTCGGCTTCTAACTCCTCGGCCGCCCTCGCGGTAGCCGCATTACTCCTTCTGGCTTGCTCCTTGGCTTGAGCAAGTTCTGCCCGAAGGCTCTCCACAGTAGCAGCACCATCTGCGTTAAGCACACATATTGTAAGAGGTGGGCTTTGGCTCCCTTAATAGGTGACTGCGGAGAGAAAACTTACCTTGCGACTCGTAAAGGCGCTTGTTGACTAGCGCGATGCCTGCATCCGCAACATCGAGTTGCTGCATTAATTCAGCAACTCCATTAGTCCGGCTAGCCCCCGGACTATCCGCCACCTGCATAGGAAAGGTGACACTCAATACCTATGATTTTGATCCTTGGCACGCTGTCGCTTTTGACAACCTACCGAGTCTCAGGGGCTACTATCTATACAGGGCGCACTTTCATGTGCAAAACTGTCAAAAAGGCGCGTCGTTTTCGTACCTCAAAACCCGCCACAAACTCGGCGGCATTATGCAATCGGTTTTCGGCGACGAAATCCTGCAATCACCGTACTCATCAATGCGGTGATCTTACGAGATGGATGCCCTCTCAAGCACATCCTTGAGCTCCCCGACCGAACACTAGTCGGCGCCCGAACTCTTCGGCTCTGCGGTTCGAGGATACCCTCCGTGACGACACTTCAGGCTCGTCCGCCCTATCCGACGGCGCAGCAGACGGAGGCGTCTTGCTCTCCATCATCTCCGGACGAAGATCCCCCGAGGACGAGCTCATTTGAGAAGGTCAGAGATCCGAGCTACAAGGTAAAAAAACTCGGTTATCCTCAGAAGCACAAATAGGGATGTCTCTCATTACCAAACTCCCTTTTTTCTACTCACGGCTCGCTGGAGGGCTGATGCTTTAGGGGAGATTGTGCGGCCGGGGCCTCCTGGGCCTTGAGACCCTCTGGTGAAGACTTCTTCCCGGCTTAGGGGCTTTGGCCTCCGGATTTTCGGGCGGTCCTCTTCTCCCCACGGAGGAGGGATTCTTGATCCCCTTCTTCAAGCACCCCATGGGCGAGTGGTAGCTCCTCCATTTTCCCTTAGCCTTCTTACAGGCGCAACCTCAACATTCGACCAGCCACGGGCTCGGCGCGGTCTCTGGGAGGGCGGACACCGTATCAGCTTTGCTTGCGCTATCCACTCTGTTGAAGGATAACGGGTTAAAAGGCGAATTGTAGAAAGGCAAACAAATGGTATGTCCGAACACTGAGCTACTTACTTGAGTATCCGGGCGATTGCAGCTTAGGTCGGCATCCTCGGTCAATTCCGGACACACCTCCTGTGGTCCGAAGAACAACTTGTACATCTCCACGGGTGTCGTACCCATGAAGTGTTGGAGAATCCGTGGTCCCTCCAGATTGAACTCCCATAGCCGAAGAGGACGGCGTTTGCAGGGCAGGAGACGCCTAATTAGCATGACCTCCACCACCACGACCAGATCGATCTCCCTCGCTTGGAGGTCTCGAATCCGGCCCTGCAATAGGGGCACGTCTTTTGACGGCCCCCAGTTGAGTCCTTGGTTGACCCACGACATCAACCGTCATGGAGGTCCCGAGCGGCGGAATGGGCGGCTTCACTGCTGCCCTTTGGGCGGTGATATAGAACCACTCCTGCTGCCTGGCCGAGCTCCTCTTGGAAGGAGCCCTCGGGCCCGCAGGGCATTGGCCCCCCCTTATGGCCGGCCCGCCCTCACTCTGCTGATGCCCCCAATCATCTTGGCTCCACATTGAAGGTCTTGACCCACAGGCCAAAGTGGGGGTGTGGCGGAGGAAGGCTTGAGACAACGATAAATCTTGGAAATATGGAGGATGGACTCGGGCCAAGTCGTGGAATTCCAACCCATAGTAAAACATGAGCCCTCTCACAAAAGGATCCGTCGGGAAGCCTAAACCCCGGCGGAGGTGGGATCTAAAGGCGACATGCTCGCCGGGCTCGGGGTGGGGATGGCCTGCCCTTGGCGGGCAACCTGTCGCGAAATCTCGTGGGGCCAGTGCCAGGCTTCTCGCAGCTTTAGCATGTCATCCTCCGTAGCGGAGGAGGGCATCCACCGACCACGAAGGTCGGGCGGACATTGTTGAAGGTCCGAAGCACTCGAATCTGGGGCTCTGGGTGTTGGAACTTGGAGCAAGGAGAAGATTTGGTGGAAGATTGAAGAAAAGAAATGAGCCTTGGTCCTATTATAAAGAGGGAGAATACCAAGAGCCATCTCCATGACCGTTCGGGACTCGCCTTCGATAGAGGAGGCGTGGCGACGGGCGCGGTTGGGTTACCCACGTCCGAGGAGCATGTGAAGCCGGAAAAATGACCAAGGCCAAGCATCCAGCGAAGACTATCATGAACACTACCCGTCCATTCGAATTGCTTCACATGGACCTCTTCGGACCTAATCATTATTCAGCAGTCACTAATGATGCATCTCTATATGGTTTTGTCATTGTTGATGATTATTCTTGATATACATGGGTACACATTGTTACTTACAAACATGAAGTGCAGGAAGTCTTCAAACGATTTTCCTCGAGGGCTTCAACCAACTTTGGTGTGAAGATCAAGCATACCAGAAGTGACAATGGAACAGAGTTCAAGAATTCCAGTCTTGATGCCTATCTTGATGAACTTAGTATTACTCATGAGTTATCTGCTCCCTATACTCCTCAGCAGAATGGCGTCGTGGAGCGCAAGAACAGAACTCTTGTTGAGATGGCTCACACTATGCTTGATGAATACAAAAGCGCCTCGGCGTTTTGGATTGATACAATTGATCTGCCTACAACATCATCAACAGGGTATATCTTCACAAATTCTTCAAGAAGACGCCTATGAACTCCTCATGACAAGAAACCCAATGTGAGTTATTTCAAAGTCTTGATTGCTAAATGTTGGATTAGAGATCCTCACCACAACTCTAAATTTGCACGAAAGCACATGAAGGTTTTATGCTTGGTTCTGGAAAGGACTCGCACACCTCTGAGTCTTCAACATTGTTCTTCACAAGATTGTTGACCTTTGTAGATGTGCGGTTTGATGAAACTAATGGCTTGCAAGCAGGCACCTACCTACGTGTTAGATGAACCATCACTGAGGATGCTATCAAGCTCAAGGCAACAGCGAGGATGTCATTCCTCTTGAAGAATCTGCTGAAGAATTCATTCCTGTTCATGAAGAGCGACGAGTGATGCACGAAGAACATGAAGAGGAAAATGGTCTTTGAAGAAAATGCTGATCAAAATCCTCGGCGACAACCAACTCATCCACAGCGTTGCAAGAGAAGTGCAAGTGGAGAAGATCATCGATGACATTAGCGCACGGGTCCTCTCACACGCTCAAAAGCCTCACATTTATCTAACTTTTGTGGGCACTATGCTTTTGTCTCTATCCAGAGCCCACTAAGGTAGATGAAGCATTCTGAGCAGTGGATTCAGGCTATGCAAGAAGAATTACATCAGTTCAAGCTGAACAATGTCAGGAATTGGTCGATCGCCCGGATCCTCATAAGCATAATATCATTGGCACAAAGTGGATCTACCGCAACAAGCAAGATGAAAATGGCCTTGTGGTGAGGAATAAAACACGACTAGTAGCTCAAGGCAACACACAGGTTGAAGGAATTGATTTCGATGAAACTTTTGCACTGTTGCTAGACTTGAGGCTATTAGCATTTTACTTGCCTATGCTAACCATCATGATATCATCTTATATCAAATGGATGTGAAAAGTGCATTCCTCAATGGTAAGCTTGAGGAAGAAGTATATGTTGCTCAACCCCGGGTTTTGAAGATCCCAAGAATCGACAAAGTCTTGAGACTCAATAAGGCCCTCTATGGCCTCAAGCAAGCCCCTCGGGTGTGGTATGATACATTGAAGGAATTCTTCGTGAAGAATGGCTTCACACCCGGTTCACTCGACCCTACTCTTTTTACTAAATCATATGATGGTGAACTGTTTGTGTGCCAAATATATGTTGATGATATTATCTATGGCTGTACTAACCAACGTTATAGTGATGAATTTGCCTATATGATGAGTGAAGAATATCAAATGTCTATGATGGGAGAGTTGAAATTCTTCTTAGGTCTTCAAATTCGTCAGAAGCGAAATGGCATATTCATATCTCAGGAGAAATACCTCAAGGATGTATTGAGGAAATTCGGCATGCAAGATTGCAAAGGCGTCAAAATTCCTATGCCCACAAATGGTCATCTATGCACTGATGAAAATGGTATTGACTTCGATCACAAGGTGTACCGCTCCATGATTGGTTCTTTATTGTACTTATGTGCATCTAGGCCAGATATAATGCTTAGTATTTGCATGTGTGCCCGATTTCAAGCTGCACCGAAGGAATCACACCATAAGGCTGTGAAGCATATTCTTGATATCTAGCTCACACACCAACATTAGGATTATGGTACCCCAAGGGCTCTGCCTTTGATCTCATTGGATATTACGACTCGACTATCTTTGGTGATCGTGTGGACCGCAAGTCAACATCGGCACTTGTCATTTCCTTGGGCGATCTTTGGTGCTGTTGGTCCTCGAAGAAAGCAGAACTGCGTATCCTTTATCTCTTCTTTGAAGCTGAATACATTGCTGCTGGCTCATCTTGTGCTCAAGCTGCTTTGGATGAAGCAAACCCTCAAGGACTATGGCGTCAATGTGAAGAATGTGCCTCTCCTCTGCGACAATGAGAGTGCCATCAAGATTGCTCACAACCAGTTCAGCACTTTCGAAGACTAAGCACATCCAGTTAAATCATCATTTTCTTCGTGATCATGTGTTGAAGGCGATATCTCCATCGAGCATGTGAAGATGAAGAACAGCTAGCTGATATCTTCACTAAGCCCTTGGATGAGAAGAGATTTAGCAAGTTGCGGTGTGAGCTAAATATCTTAGAATCTTGAATGTTCTTTGAAAAGGACACACATCCTAACCCTTATGCAGAATTGATGACTTAGATGTGCAACACATGAAGAAACATTTTCTTCAATCAATGAAGAATGACACTCTAAGTGTGATGAAATTAATGAAGAATTTGATTCTCGAACCCTCGACAATTGTGCAGCGGTGTCTGAAATCATCATTCTTATCTGATGGATTACGCCACCACAAAAGTTGAAAATCTTCAATTTGAGTTTTTCCTCATTTTGAAATTCTTGAGTTTTCAAATTCTTCAACTTTGCAAAATCTTCCTTTGTTTCCGTCGTTTTTCTTCATTGACTATATATATATATGAGTTTATGTCCTCTACAGCATTCACTTATTGCTATTTCTTCAAGTTGTGATTTCTCCTAAGTGAATGTGATCGGACCCTTCCACCTCTATGCTATACTCAACCCAATCTATTCACAAATTCTTCATGTGCGTTCTGATTGAAACTCGTTCAAAGTCTTCCTTTGTGTCCTTGTCACCAAGAAATTGCGAGCAATTTAAAAAAAACAAATCTTATCCAGATTTTCGGTTTTACCGCCCAAACCGTTCTGCATCCCATGATGCATTAGTTTATTCACCCACGATCTTACACGATCTCATCTGCACAGTATGTGGGTGACACATGTCGCGTGAAGAAGAAAGGGCAGGGGCATGTTCGTCCCAAAATCTTCGGGCGAACAGTTTTTACCGTGGCTATAAATACCCCTCTCCCCTTCCTTACTTCATTTACTCCACTCGGTCGCTGTCTCTCGCTCGAGCTCTCCTCAAACCCTAGCGCCGCCGCTACTCCATCGCCGTCGGTGAGGAAGAGCTTCACTGCCTCGACCTCGTCGCCGTCGTACTCATGCCGGCTGCGGAAATCTTCACTCCGCCGCCGCCGTAGCTGTCTCCCTCTGCCAAGTTAGGGCGTGGGAGATCTAACATGACGAACTTCACCACGGTTCATCTCTGTTCGTCGTGTTCTTCAGTTCGGGTAATTAAAAGTCACTTTTATTACTCGCTTTGATTCTCAAACTCTTCTGAAAATCTTCAAAGGTGTTTATTCTTCAAATCTTCACATATGAACACCTCACACACTGTATGCTCTTGATTTATCTCTCTAAGTACTCATTTCTTCAAGATTCCTCAATTGTGCGGATTTTCGATCTGTACAACTCTGGAACCTAAGACAAGAACGCTTAGTGAAATTCCTCAAGGCTCAACTGGTCAAATTCCTCAAAACTTGTCTTTTCGAAAAATCTTACGAGAGCATATGACCTCTCCAAATTCCTCGCACCTACACTCTGTTCACAGTACTCATGTCCGTTCTTTGAATCACTAGGTTCTCATCAACTTAACTCATTTGCAGCGTTCCTCGAAGAAAAACTGCATACTTCTTCAGAGTGTTCTATTGTTCAAATTCCTCATCTGAAAAAAATGGCAGAAGGCAAGAGACTGCTTTTGAGATCCCTGATGAAATATACAATGATTACTGCACACCTGATGAAGCCAAGTTTGGCAAAGAGAACAAAAATCAGCGCAAAGTGCGCATTCAGAGGATAGAACGAAGATGGGCATGAGAATGGAGGGAATATCGCTATGTTACTCCTAAGTACATGAAGAAATTTGCCTTAAACCCTCCATGCCCAAGAGCTCCATTGGCACCTGGCCAAGTCGCTGATCCCACCAGCATCAAGCGTGGTGAGGACTTTCCTGAAGAGTGGGCTAGGCGCCAAGCCAAATTGACAAGACAGGCCAAGGAGGCAGTGAGGAAATTCAATGAGGATTCTGCTGCTTTTACGCATTGAGACCTCGGTCAAGCCGAGAAATCAATGCGAAGAAGCCTTTCATAAGCCAAGTGCTTCACCGTCGGTGCCCTCACGGCCAAGTTCCTCGGCCAGCGCCCTCACGGCAAATTCCTCGATCTCTTGCTGCACCACCAAAGTCCTCGGCAGCTCCTCCAAGTCCTCAACTCATGTGCATCGGCTACATGTCAAAGGACTCAGGGTTTCTCGATTGCTTCTGGTGTCTCTGCAAGTTCCTCAGCTGCACCAATGTCCTCATCAGGCCCCACTCTGCTGAAGACAAAAGCAACAGCTGGACGCGGTCCTCGGCCAAGTCCAAGAAAGAAAGTTGCTTTCCAAGTGCCCTCTGTTGACGAGGCTTCTGATGAAGAACTTGCAGAAATCATCAGAGACAGACTAACAAAGGCCGCTAGAGCCAAAGGAACAACTGTGCCTCTGCTTTTGGATCCAAAGAAGATCCTCGACTACATTGACTTGTGGCATAAGGATCCAAACACTCCAATGCCTGATCTGCCTCTGACTCCTGGTCAAAGTCATATGCTCACCCATTTCATCGCTCAAGAGAAATGGAAGTTTGAAAAAGCTCATGAGATAAAGAGAGCACAAGCTAGAAAGGAGAAGCTTCTGAAGAAGAACATCATCAACCTGACTCCTGAAGAACTTCTCAAAGCTCAATCTGAAATCCAAGCCCTCAGCAAAGATTTCGATGCTTACAATGCTGATTGGCAAGGAGCCAAAGTGAGATTCGTCAATTTGATGAAGAAAATGACAACCGTTGCAGCCCCATCGCAACAAGAAAATCCTCAGGCTGCAGACTCTGCTCAGCCTGCTGAAGAACATGCCAGCACTGCTGATGACTTTCAGCCTGCTGATGAGAATACAAGTTCCAGGGCTGATGACTCAATTTCGGCCGCTGAAGAAATTCCCAGGGCATCCACTAGTGGTGCGCCTGAAGAAACTAAAGAGATCAGGGCAACTGCACTAGTTGCACCTGAAGAAAATGAACCACAGTCCTCAGCTCCTCCTGCGCCAACACCAACTCCAATTCTTCCTTCTGCTTATGAAGTGTAGAAGACCAAGGCTGCAGAGCGAGCTGCAGTGAAGAAAAGGAAGGCATCGGCTGCGTCAATCTTCGGCTGCGAAGAAAATGAAACCAATGACCAGCTCACTTGAAAATCCCATTGATGCCGTTCCCATTTCCTCCATGTCGTCTAAGGAAATTGTTCCTTATGGAGAAGACTACAAGATCCCAAGCGGATCTAATGAAGAAAATCAATCTGTTGCTACCTCAGAACAGTTTGATGAAGAAATTGAAGTGGAAACATTCCCTTCACCGCCAGTCGCTTCCTCACCTATGCCTCAGTTCACAGCTGAAGAGGCTGGTGTTGAGGAAATTGAAAAAGAAGAAGAAGACGTGGATATTGGATGCACTACACCAGTGATGAACGATGACTTTTGGGAAAGTCAGCATCCAAATACTCCTCTCTTCACTCCTATTCAACAGATTCCTCGGTCCCGGCTACAACTGTTCAATTGGGATCTGAAGAAACTCATCCCACATCGTGCATTCATGAAGAAATTCCAGCCGCTAGTCTTTGAAGAACTTCTTGGTGATCCCCAAACTGCACAAGAAGAGGAACGAGAAATTCCTCGGCTGAAGCACACGAGATTGCGATTCTGAGGTTGTCTTGCAAATCACGATACTCCTCTGCCCAAACCGAAGAATCCGTTCTCCGACAAGCAAAAATTCAAGGCTAAAGACTTCTTTTACGAGCATGTGTTCTTCATCGATTACAATCCATATGACTCTGCTCGCATAAGGAAAAGGCGTTTACGGACTGCTACTCAAGCTAACTTCTATTCCTCGGTGCTCTTTGACAAGGACAAAATCTTGATCATGAGCATATTCCTCATGTGGATATGGAATCTCTGCCGTGCTTGAGCGATTACTACGAGTTATTCACGATGCGGGACTCTGAATTTCTGCGATATATCGTGATTGGAATGAAGAACTCATTCTTGATTCTATGCCACTTTGCATATCACGGAGATCTTTGAAGATGTCAATTCATGGGTGTTGGATTGGATGACAGAAAACACTCACTATAAGGCACCAGCAACTGAATTGCTTCGTGTCCTTCCTCTTGATCCTCCCCATGATAGTGCATGTTGCATTTACAATGACCGCGAACTGACTGATCATTATATGCAAGTGCTCATGAAGCCTTTGAAGCCAGGGCAGGCCCCACAAACCAAATTCCTCGTCAAGGAATTACTGTATGTGCCTCGGACTGTCTATCAAATCCTGACGAAGACAATGAGTCCTATCAAAGGCCACGACTCAAATGATGAAGATGTCGTTGGTATCATGAAGAACATGCTTTTCAACATCATTCATGGTGTTCCCGTCAACTTCCATGATTTCTTCATGAGGACTCTGGCCAATGTTGCAATGTCACCTTTTGAGCTGAAGCCCTATGCGCCTTGGATTATGAGATTCATAAGGGCAAGATCTTCACTGAATTACAAGGCTGACACTCTGAACCATGGTAGCTACTTGCCGCCCATTGAAGTCCTCAAGCGACCAGTTTCATCATCTGATAATAAGGGCAAGGCAGCTGCTGTGATTGATGAAGGCACTCGTCCATTGGATGGTCAATTCCGCCTAGCTACTTCTTACTCCACCAATGACGATTCTGCAACACATGACAATGCCGCAAATACCTCAGCTAAGCAAAAGCCTCAAGCAACAGCACCCAGGGTGATGACTGACCGTGAGTTACTCCTCAGTCTTCATCAGAAGGTTGATCGCAATCACAAATGGGTGAAGCGTCAATTTGCTGCAATTCTTCACAACATGACCTCAACCCATAATGCAGTGAAGAAAAATCAGTATCACCTTCATGAAACCCTCAACCGCACCTGGGCTGTTCTCACTCATGTATATTCCGCGAAAGAACTGAAGACTATGGGTCTCCAGGAAGCATTTAACTGGTCTGCACTGAAGGAAATATGCCCTAGAGGCAATAATAAAGTTATTATTTATTTCCTCATATCATGATAAATGTTTATTATTCATGCTAGAATTGTATTAACGGAAACATAATACATGTGTGAATATATAGACAAGCAGTGTCACTAGTATGCCTCTACTTGACTAGCTTGTTAATCAAAGATGGTTAAGTTTCTAACCATAGACAAAGGAGTTGTCATTTGATTAACAAGGTCACATCATTAGTTGAATGATCGATTGACATGACCCATTCCATTAGCTTAGCACCCGATCGTTTAGTATGTTGCTCTGCTTTTATCCATGACTTATACATGTTCCTATAACTATGAGATTATGCAACTCCGTTTACGGAGGAACACTTTGGGTACTACCAAGCGTCCTGGCGTATGGGGTGATTATAAAGGAGTACTACAGGTGTCTCCAAAGGTAGATGTTGGGTTGGCATATTTCGAGATTAGGATTTGTCACTCCAATTGTCGGAGAGGTATCTCTGGGCCCTCTCGGTAATGCACATCACTTAAGCCTTACAAGCATTGCAACTAATGAGTTAGTTGCAAGATGATGTATTACGGAACGAGTAAAGAGACTTGCCGGTAACGAGATTGAACTAGGTATTGGATACCGACGATCGAATCTCGGGCAAGTAACATACCGATGACAAAGGGAACAACGTATGTTGTTATGCGGTCTGACCGATAAAGATCTTCGTAGAATATGTAGGAACCAATATGGGCATCCGGTCCGCTATTGGTTATTGACGGAGGCGTGTCTCGGTCATGTCTACATTGTTCTCGAACCGTAGGGTCCGCGCTTAAGGTTTCGATGGCGGTTATATTATGAGTTTGTGTATTTTGATGTACCGAAGGAGTTCGGAGTTCGGATGTGATCATGGACACGACGAGGAGTCTCGGAATGGTCGAGGCGTAAAGATTGATATATTGGACAGCTATGTTCGGACATCGGAATGGTTCAGTGGTTTGGATAATCTGCGGAGTGCTGAGGGGTTACTGGAACCCCGAAATAATGGGCCTTAATGGGCCATGAGGGAGAGAGAGGGCTGCGCCGGAGGTGGCGCCCCCCATGAGGAGTCCGAATTGGACAAGGAGGTGGCCGCCCCCCTTTCCTCTCCTCTCCCTCTCCTTCCTTCCCCTTCCCTTCCTAGTTGGACTAGGAAAGGGAGTCCTACTCCCACTAGGAGGAGGACTCCCCCCTCCTTAGCGCGCCCTCTAGGGCCGGCCGGCCCCCCCTTGCTCCTTTATATCACGGGGCAGGGGGCACCCTAGGACACAAGTTGATCCTTGAGATCGTTCCTTAGCCGTGTCGGTGCCCCCTCCACCATAATCTACCTCGGTCATATCGTGGCGGTGCTTAGGCGAAGCCTGCGTCGATAGTACATCAAGATCGTCCCACGCCGTCGTCTTGTGGAACTCTCTCTCCGGAGCTTTCTGGATCGGAGCCGAGGCGTCATCGAGCTGTGCGTGTGTCAAGAACTCGGGCGCCGAATGCTGGCGCTGGGATCGGTTGGATCGCGAGGAGAACGTCGACTACTTCCTCTACATTGTGATCGCTTCGCCCGGTCTACAAGGGTATGTAGACAACACTCTCCCTCTCGTTGCTATACATCACCATGATCTTGCGTGTGCGTGGGAAAATTTTGAAATTACTCGTTCTCCCAGCAAAGGCATCCGGCGAAGGTTTTTATGGTTTGATGTTTTTGCACAAGTAGAACACAAGTGAGTTGTGGACGATATAAGTCATCTGCCTACCAGCATGTCATACTTTGGTTCAGCGGTATTGTGAGATGAAGCGGCCCGGACCGACATTACAGCGTGCGCTTACGCGAGACTGGATTCACCGTTCACGAGCACTTCGTGCTTAAAGGTGATTGGCGGGTGTCTGTCTCTCTCACTTTAGTTGAACCGAGTGTGGCTCGCCCGATCCTTGTGAAGGTTAAAAGCGAGTCTATTTGACAAACTATCGTTGTGGTTTTGATGCGTAGGTAAGAACGGTTCTTGCTAAGCCCGTAGCAGCCACATAAAATTTGCAACAACAAAGTAGAGGGCGTGTAACTTGTTTTTGCAGGGCATGTTGTGATGTGATATGGTCAAGGCGTGATGCTATATTTTATTGTATGAGATGATCATGTTTTGTAACGAAGTTATCGGCAATCGGCAGGAGCCATATGGTTGTCGCTTTATTGTATGAAAT
The DNA here is from genome assembly GCA_021437245.1 of Aegilops speltoides. Classification (NCBI taxonomy): domain Eukaryota; kingdom Viridiplantae; phylum Streptophyta; class Magnoliopsida; order Poales; family Poaceae; genus Aegilops; species Aegilops speltoides. The sequence goes on along the minus strand of CM038141.1, from coordinate 365,587,074 downwards.
GCAAGCATACATAATTGCTTTACTTTATCACTAAGCGGTAGCGATAGTCGTAGAAGCAATAGATGGCGTGGCGACAACGATGCTACGATGGAGATCAAAGTGTCGCGTCGGTGGCGATGGTGATCACGATGGTGCTTGGAGATGGAATCACAAGCACAAGATGATGATGGCCATATCATATCACTTATATTGATTGCATGTGATGTTTATCCTTTATGCATCTTATCTTGATTTGATTGGCGGTAGCATTTTAAGATGATCTCTCACTAAAATTATCAAGTAGTGTTCTCCACGGTATGCACCGTCCAAAGTTAAATCGTCTTGAGACACCACGTGAAGATCGGGTGTGATAAGCTCTCGTCCATCTACAGCGGGTGCAAGCCAGTTTTGCACACGAGAATACTCGAGTTATACTTGACGAGCCTAGCATATGCAGATATGGCCTCGGTACACGGAGACCGAAAGGTCGGCGTGAATCATATAGTAGATATGATCAACATAGTGATGTTCACCATTGAAAACTACTCCATCTCACGTGATGATCGGTTATGGTTTAGTTGATTTGGATCACGTGATCACTTAGATGACTAGAGAGATGTCTGTCTAAGTGGGAGTTCTTAAGTAATATGATTAATTGAACTTAAATTTATCATGAACTTAGTACTGATAGTATCTTGCTTATCTATGTTTGTTTGTAGATAGATGGCTCGTCTTTGTTGTTCCGTTGAATTTTAATGCGTTCCTTGAGAAAACAAAGTTGAAAGATGATGGTAGCAATTACGGATTGGGTCCGTAACGAGGATTATCCTCATTGCTGCCTGAAAGAGTTACATCTGGAAGCACCGCTGGGTGCGAACTGCTTCTTGATGCTGGCCGGCGGCGTTAAGAACGTCTGGCGAGCAAAGCTGATGACTACTCTATAGTTCGATGTGCCATGCTTTACGGCTTAGAACCGGGTCTTCAACGGCGTTTTGAACATCATGGAGCATATGAGATGTTCGAGAGTTGAAGTTAATATTCAACAGAATGCCAGTTGAGAGATATGAAGTCTCCAATAAGTTCTATAGCTGCAAGATGGAAGAGAATGGAGTCATCGGTGAGCACATACTCGGAATGTGCGGGTATTAAAATCACTTGAGTCAACTGGAGTTAATCTTCCGAATGATTGTGTCATTGACGAATTCTTCAATCACGCCACCAAGCTACAAAGGCTTCGTGATGAACTATAATATGCAAGGGTTAGTAAAGACTATGCCCGAGCTCTTATAATGCTAAAAGCTGCGGAGGTAGAAATCAGAAGGAGCATCAAGTGTTGATGGTCAATAAGACCACTAGTTTCAAGAAGAAAGGCAAAGGGAAGAAGAAGGGTAACTTCAAGAAGAACAGCAAGCAAGTTGCTGCTCGGAGAAAAACCCAAGTCGGACCTAAACCTGAAACTGAGTGCTTCTCATCGCAAGCGGACTGGTCCTTTGAGAGCGGAACTGCCAAAGTATTTGGCGGATAAGAAGGATGGCAAGGTGAACAAAGGGACTACGGATTAGCGAACAACGGCAAGGGCGAGGTAGCGATGCGTGTGGGAAATGGTTCCAAAGTCGATGTGATCGCGATCGACACGCTACCTCTACATCTACCTTCGGGATTAGTTTTAGACCTAAGTAATTGTTATTTGGTGCGGCGTTGAGCATGAACATTATATCTGGATCTTGTTTGATGCGAGGCGGTTATTCATTTAAATTAGAGAATAATGGTTGTTCTATTTATATGAGTAATATCTTTTATGGTCATGCACCCTTGAAGAGTGGTCTATTTTAATGAATCTCGATAGTAGTGATACACATATTCATAATGTTGAAGCCAAAAGATGCAGAGTTGATAATGATAGTGCAACTTATTTGTGGCTTTGCCGTTTAGGTCATATCGGTATAAAGCGCATGAAGAAACTCCATCTTGATGGACTTTTGGAGTCACTTGATTATGAATCACTTGGCACTTGCGAACCGTGCCTCATGGGCAAGATGACTAAAACCCGTTCTCGGTACTATGGAGAGAGCAACAGATTTGTTGGAAATCATACATACAGATGTATGTGGTCCGATGAATGTTGAGGCTCGTGGCGGATATCATTATTTTCTCACCTTCACGGATGATTTAAGCGGATATGGGTATATCTACTTAATGAAACACAAGTCTGAAACATTTGAAAAGTTCAAAGAATTTGAGTGAAGTTGAAAATCATCGTAATAAGAAAATAAAGTTTCTCGATCGATCGTGGAGGAGAATATTTGAGTTCTGAGTTTGGTCTACATTTGAAACAATGCGGAATAGTTTAGCAACTCCATACCGGAACACCACAGCGCAATGGTGTGTCGAGCGTCGTAATCGCACTTTACTAGATATGGTGTGATCTATGATGTCTCTTCAGATTTACCGCTATCGTTTTGGGGATATGCTCTTGAGGCGGCCGCATTCACGCTGAATAGAACACCGTCAAAATCCGTTGAGGCGACACCTTATGAACTATGGTTTAGCAAGAAACCAAAGTTGTCATCTCTTAAAGTTTGGGGATCACGATGCTTATGTGAAAAAGCTTCAACTGATAAGCTCGAACCCAAATCGAGATGTGTCTTCATAGGATACCCAAAGGAGACAGTTGGGTACACCTTCTATCACAGATCCGAAGGCAAGACATTTGTTGCTAAAATGGATCCTTTCTAGAGAAGGAGTTTCTCTCGAAAGAAGTGAGTGGGAGGAAAGTAGAACTTGATGAGGTAACTGTACCTTCTCCTTATTGGAAAGTAGTTTATCACGAAACCGGTTTCTGCGACGAGTAAGATAGAGGCGAGGAGTCTCGGAATGGTCGAGCGTAAAGATTGATATATTGGACAGCTATGTTCGGACATCGGAATGGTTCGAGTGGTTTGGATAATACGGAGTGCTGGAGGGTTACGGAACCCCGAAATAATGGGCCTTAATGGGCCATGAGGGAGAGAGAGGGCTGCGCCGGGAGGTGGCGCGCCCCATGAGGAGTCCGAATGGACAAGGAGGTGGCGTGCGGCCCCCCTTTCCCTCTCCCTCTCCCTCTCCTTCCTTCCCCCTTCCCCTTCCTAGTTGGACTAGGAAAGGGGAGTCCTACTCCCACTAGGAGGAGGACTCCCCCCTCCCTTGGCGCGCCCTCTAGGGCCGGCCGGCCCTCCCCCTTGCTCCTTTATATACGAGGGCAGGGGGGCACCCTAGGACACAAGTTGATCCTTGAGATCGTTCCTTAGCCGTGTGCGGTGCCCCCCTCCACCATAATCTACCTCGGTCATATCGTAGCGGTGCTTAGGCGAAGCCCTGCGTCGGTAGTACATCAAGATCGTCCTGCCACGCCGTCTTGTGGAACTCTCTCTCCCGGAGCTTTCTTTGGATCGGGCCGAGGCGTCACCGAGCTGTACGTGTGTCAAGAACTTCGGAGGCACGAATGTAACGGCGCTGGGATCGGTTGGATCGCGAGGAGAACGTACAACTACTTCCTCTACGTTGTGATCGCTTCCGCTTCGGTCTACAAGGGTATGTAGACAACACTCTCCCCTCTCGTTGCTATACATCACCATGATCTTGCGTGTGCGTAGGAAAATTTTGAAATTACTATGTTCCCCAACATGCACCACCTCCGAAGAAATTCAAGAGAGTCAAAGTTCCTGATCTGGTGGCCAGCTCTTATTCTTCGTCGCGTGAAACTGATGAACATGAAGATTTGGACGACACTGCGGCAGGCCCTACTTCAACAAACAACCCCGACAACGCTGGCGCTCCTTCATCAACTTGAAATTCTTCAGGGGCGTTAGTCCTCAGTTTCGATCCTTTTGGTCATTTGATGACAAAGGGGAAGAAATCTGAGTTAGTCTTCAAGCGGGTTTATATTATGGGCGTTTTGTTAAGTTACAACTCTCGTTCTTCCGAAACTTTTATTGGATCGAGTTGTAATCTTAAATCCAATGGTGCCTTGATATTTTTGGTCATGCTCTGATGCTTTTGATGCACTGAACTCTGAAACTTTTGATGTGCTATTCCGCATGCTTATTCCTCGTTAATATTATTGCACGCATGCTGAATCTCATCAGGCACCATATTTCATCATGCATTTCAAATTCTTCATATTATATATCAAATGCGTGTATGAATTACAAGATATAAGGGGAGATCTCCATGATTCGATTCTTCAAATGTGCATTGCCTCAAAAGCAAATTCCTCACTATGCACATATTAGGGGAGTTCTTCTATATCTTGCAATCAAATTCCTCAATATCAGTATTTACACTTCACATGTTTATCCCGTTGAAAACTTAACCTATGTTGTCATCAATCACCAAAAGGGGAGATTGTAAGTGCATCTAGTGCCCTTAGTGATTTTGGTGTATTGAAGACTTATAGGTTAAATAACTGATCTTGTTTGTGAGTGTACACAGGTCTATAAGTCTATGAGGAGTTTGATATTTACAGAGAAAGTCGACCCTAAAATGAAGTTCTTCAATGAAGACTTTGATATTCGAAGACTTTACGAAGACTTTGAAAGTGAAGAAATTGGTGTGACCTTGAAGACTTGATATTCATTCGAGGAATATGAGCGTGAAGACTTTTGTTTTCGTAGTTTCATTTTCTCTTTCTTGAGTCATAGGAAACACCGTCTTTGTTAAAGGGGTTAGAAATACTAAGGAAAATTTCCATGTGATGCTCAACTCAAAATCCTACACCTACCAATCCCTTGAGTGAAGCCATTGGAAATATCATACTGATTCGATCAATTTCTTGATGTGAGACGCAGCTCTTACAGTCCTTGAGGACTTTTTCGGCCGAGGAGTTAGGAATTCTCGGTCTTGAATTGCCTACAGTGAGGAACATGATAGCCACGAGGAATTTGAGAGTCAAATTTCCGACCGTTCTTTGTCTTCTTGCCGCTGTCAAAATATCTTATCCACCTAACGGTGATATCATTGAAGGGCATTTATGTCTTATCATGTCGGGCTGCTCCTAGGCTATAAATAGCCGCCCCTACAACCACTAGCTGGTTGGCTGCTCGAAGAACTTGACACTTGTCATTTGAGAGCAACCCATCCTCCGGGACTTTGGCGAAAATCATCAAGTGAGGAAAATCCCAAAACCAAACCCCACAAACCCGAAGTGATTGAGTATCCTTGAAGAAATTGATCTGCGTGGATCGGCGCTTATTACCTTTGAAGATGTGCTTCTTCCAGACGGTTAGGCGTCAAGGTCTAGAACATCAAGAGGAATTGTGGATCGCCGAGTGACCAAGTCTGTGAAGGTTTGGAAGTCACTGAAGACTTACTAGGAGTGATTGGGCCGAGGCTGCGTGGTCTTAGTTCAAGGAGAATACGGTGAGGACTGGGTGTCTGAGTTGCGGCTCGAGGCGGGTGTCGGGACTGTGTGTCCTCGAGTTTAAATACTCGGCCGCTCAACAGACGTACAAGCCCGAGATAGCAGTTGGAACTGGTTTACCAAATCATTGTCTTCACCAACTAACTGGTTCTATTTCCTCAACTCTTTCATTTCCTCATTCTTGTGTTGAATGTTGTTCATATCGTGCTTGAAGACTTTGGTGAAGACTTTCACAAATTCCTCGGTTCAATTTCTTGATCTGTTTATCTTCATCTTGTTATCCCGTGTTTACGCTTTCCGTACTCTGTGTTAGTCTTCATTTCACCATGATGACTATGTTTGTATCCTGTTATATTTACTTCTGAGTACTTATTCCGCTGCAAGTAGTTCTTCGCTAAGGAATTTCCTCACCAGCAAATTCCTCAGTGAAGAATTCATAAAAATCGCCTATTCACCCCCCCTCTAGTCGATATAACGCACTTTCACTTGTTTGCCGATGTTTGTTCCCACTCAGTAGACGACGTACCGACGATGTGATCGATGACACCGATGAAGAACTATACTATCTTCAGAAGTGCCAGGCAAGCAAAACCACCTTGTTCATTCGATACAATCCTACTCTCTCGCTCCTGCTCTCTTTTCTGCATTAGGACAACAACGATTCATACATTTACTTGCTGCGGTAGCTGAACCCCTTTATCCTCTGCATGACTGTCATTGCCACGATAAATAGATGAAACCCACTAGCATGAGTAGGAGTTGTTTGAGCCTGATGTGCCTACTCATTCATGCTTGTTTGTCATGCCTGCTATTGCTTAGGGTTGTGTCGGTCGATTCATCGAGGGATGAATTGGAGGTGTGTGAACATGTCCTCTTGTTGAGAGCTAAGTGTGTGAACACGATTTGGTAAAGGTAGCGGTGAGAGGCCATGTAGGAGTACATGGTGGGTTGTCTCATTGAAGCCGTCCTTAGGAACTGAGTTCTGTGTTTGTGATCCATGAATAGTTACTACTACACATTGGGTTCCGGTAACTCGACCCCTCTCGACTTATTAATCAACATGATCTCTATCCAGGAGTTGCAACTAGTTTCTGGTGTTTGTAGGTAGTGTTAGTAGTGTACCAAGTGGCACCCGGTACAGGTGGGCTTGGGACAGACTAAACCTGATGGCCGATGTACCAAGTGGCACCGGATGGTGGACTTGGGAGCCCTGCACACATCGTTTGGGGCCGTGAGCGACACCCCGGCCAGATCTCCTTGCGGATGGAACCCGAATAGGCGATAAACCTGGACTATAGACTTGTGTGGTTAGTTAGGTCGTGGCCGACACCCTCGCCAGGCTTCCACTTGAAGGTTGTCGAGATACATGACGTGTGCATGGCGGTAAGTGGCGAGAGCGTGCGTGAAGAAGTACACCCCTGCAGGGTTAACATCATCTATTCGAATAGCCGTGTCCGCGGTAAAGGACTTCTGGGTTGCCTGTACAGTTCATAGACAAGTGAAAGTGGATACTCTAAAATACGCAAGATAAGCATGAGTGCTATGGATGGCGTTCTCGTAGGGAGATGGGAGCGGATCCATAGTGGTGTATTGATATGGTGAATATGTGGACTCATGTGCGCCACCTCAAAAGAGTTACTTGCAGTCGTAGTTTAGGATAGCCACTGAGTCAAAGCTGGCTTGCTGCAGTTAAACCCCACCATCCCCTTTGTTGATAATGATGCATATGTAGTTAGTTCTGATGTAAGTCTTGTTGGGTATATTTGTACTCACGTTTGCCTATTTTATGTTTTTGCAGAGAGACTTCAGTCTCACTAGTAGTTCCACGTGGACTTCGACGTTTAGCTTGTTACCTCAGCTACGATCTTGTGCCCTTGGCAGGATCTGGTAGATAGTCAGGCTTTTTAGCCTTTTTCATTTATAGATGTCTGTACTCAGACATGTTAAGCTTCCGCTTGTGCTTTGATTTGTATGCTCTGAATGTTGGGTCGTGAGACCCATGTTTGTGATATGTCGCTCCTCGGAGCCTATTGAATAAAATACTTGAGTTGTAGAGTCATGTTGTGATGCCATGTTGTATTTGCACATATCAAGCATATTGTGTGTATGTTATTGAAATGCTTGGTATGTGTGGGATCTGACTATCTAGTTGTTTGTCCTTAGTAGCATTTCTTACTGGGAAATGTCTCCTAGTGCTTCCACTGAGCCATGGTAGCTTGCTACTGCTCTGGAACACTTAGGCTGGCCGGCATGTGTCCTTCTTCGTTCTGTATACTGTCCCTTCAAGGAAATGTCACGCGATGAATACGGAGTCTGTTAGCCGCTATAGCCCGGTTCACGAGTCCTGCTAGCCCGTGCTACAGCACTGGATTCACTCGCCGATGACCGACACGTTCGATCTTTGGGTCATGGATGCTGTCCTGTAAGTTTGTTCCACTTTGGGTTTACGACTAGCCATGTCAGCCGTACTCCTTATCATATGGATGCTAGCGACACTATCATATCGTGTGCCAAAAGGCATAAGCGGTCCCGGGCAAAGGTAAGGCGACACCCGTGGGGATACCGTGCGTGAGGCCGCAAAGTGATATGAGGTGTTACATGCTAGATCGATGTGGCATTGAGTCAGGGTCCTGACAGTAGCCGTGATTCATGGCATAGACCAACTTAGGCCAAAAGCCTAAGCTTGGGGGAGTACATATTTCTCACCGACATTACATTCATGTTCACACACTCATTCTAGTTGTCGGTGCTCATACTTTTTCATTGTACTATCCATGCTACTTTATTTTCTTTTTCTAGCTTTCTTCTTGTGTGTTTGATAAACCCTAAGAAAAACCAAAAGAATTAGTTAGTTTACTTTCCATGCTGTAGTAGCAACTAAAAGAAAACCCAAAAAGATTTCTCGTTCTTCTTTGGCTTGCTGGGAGCTTTCCCGTGTAAATAGTTTTATTTCTTTTCTTTCCTTTGGGGGTCGAAGAAGACCATAATGAAAATGTTGAGTGGCTCTCATATGCATAATTGTTGATTTAATCAAGAGCCCATATTACCTTGTCTTCTCCATTGAATTGAATGCTTGCAGATTCCAGCTTAGTCCAATGCACGTGCACATTATTATTATCCACACCGTTCGGTCGTGCAAGTGAAAGACAATAATGACGATATATGATGGACTGGTTGAGATGAGAGAAGCTGGTATGAACTCGACCGCTCTTGTTTTTGTAAATATGATTAGTTCATCGTTCCTGATTGAGCCTATTATGAATAAACATGTTTGTAATGACAATTAGAGATTATAGTTGCTTATGCCATGCTTAATTAGCTAGGAGCTTATAATGGTTTACCTTGCGTGCCAACATGCTATTAAAATGGTTGTGATGTGGTATGATAGGGCGGTATCCTCCTTTGAATGATTCGAGTGACTTGACTTGGCACATGTTCACGCATGTAGTTGAAACAAAATCAACATAGCCTTCACGATATTTATGTTCATGGTGGATTATATCCTACTCATGCTTGCACTCAGTGTTGATTAATTTTAATGCATGTTCATGACTGTTGTCGCTCTCTCAGTTGGTCGCTTCCCAGTCTCTTGCTAGCCTTCACCTGTACTAAGCGGGAACACTGCTTGTGCATCCAAACTCCATAAACCCCAAAGTTATTCCATATGATTCCACCATACCTTCCTATATGCGGTATCTACCTGCCGTTCCAAGTAAATTTGTATGTGCCAAACTCCAAACCTTCAAATTAAATTCTGTTTTATATGCTCGAACAACTCATGTATCAACAAGGGTTGTCTGTATCTTCCATGTTAGGCAGGTTATTCTCAAGAGGAGTGGACTCCGCTCCTCATTCACGAGAAAATGGCTGGTCACTGGGATGCCTAGTCCCATGCTCAAATCAAATCAAAATAATTAAACAGAACTCCCCCAGGATTGTTGTTAGTTGGAGGCACACGTTGTTTCGGGCAAGCCATGGATTGATGCTTGTTCTTGGTGGGGGAGTATAAACTTTGCCATTCTGTTTGGGAACCGCCTATAATGTGTGTAGCATGGAATATATCGAGATCTCTTAGTTGTTATGTTGACAGTGAAAGTATACCGCTCAAAATGTTATTCATCTCTATTTCAAAATCGAGCTCTGGCACCTCTACAAATCCCTGCTTCCCTCTGTGAAGGGCCTATCTATTTACTTTTATGTTGAGTCATCACCCTCCTATTAAAAAGCACCCGCTGGAGAGCACCGCTGTCATTTGCATGCATTACTATTAGTTTATATTGGGTATGGTTATGACTGGATCTCTTTTACCATGAATTACAATGTTTAGTCAGTCCTTGATCTTTAAAGGTGCTCAGTATTTATGTTTTGTGGTCTTAGAAAGGGCTAGCGAGATACCATCTTGTTATATCATATTATGATTGTTTTGATAAAGTGTTGTCATCCGAGATTTATTATTATTGCTCGCTAGTTGATTATGCCATTGATATGAGTAAACATGAGACCTAAGTGTTATTGTGAATATGGTTAGTTCATAATCTTTGCTGAAAACTTGAATGCTGGTTGTACATATTTACAACAACAAGAGCAAACAGAGTTTGTAAAAGTTTTTCTTTATCACTTTCAGTTTGTCAACTGAATTGCTTGAGGACAAGCAAAGGTTTAAGCTTGGGAGAGTTGATACGTCTCCGTCGTATCTACTTTTCCAAACACTTTTTGGACTCTAACTTGCATGATTTGAATGGAACTAACCCGGACTGATGTTGTTTTTAGCAGAACTGCCATGGTGTTATTTTTGTGCGGAAATAAAAGTTCTCGGAATGAACTAAAAATCCACGGAGCAACTTTTCAAAATTAATAAAAAATACTGGCGAAAGAATCAACTCAGGGGGCCCACACCCTGTCCACGAGGGTGGGGGCGCGCCCCCTCCCCTAGGGCGCGCCCCCTGCCTTGTGGGCCCCCTGGACGTCCACCGACCTCAACTCCAACACCATATATTTGCTTTCGCGGAGAAAAAAATCAGAGAGAAAGTTTCATCGCGTTTTACGATGCGAAGCCGCCGCCAAGCCCTAATCTCTTTCGGAAGGGCTGATTTGGAGTCCGTTCGGGGCTCCGGAGAGGGGGATCGTCGCTGTCGTCATCATCAACCATCCTCCATCACCAATTTCATGATGCTCACCGCCGTGCGTGAGTAATTCCATCGTAGGATTTCTAGACGGTGATGGGTTGGATGAGATTTACCATGTAATCAAGTTAGTTTTTTAGGATTTGATCCCTAGTATCCACTATGTTCTGAGATTGATGTTGCTATGCCTTTGCTATGCTTAATGCTTGTCACTAGGGCCCAACTGCCATGATTTCATATCTGAACCTATTATGTTTTCATGAATATATGTGAGTTCTTGATCCTATCTTGCAAGTTTATAGTCACCTATTATGTGTTATGATCCGACAACCTCGAAGTGACAATAATCGGGATACTTCTCGGTGATGACCATAGTTTGAGGAGTTCATGTATTCACTATGTGTTAATGCTTTGGTACGGTACTCTATTAAAAGGAGGCCTTAATATCCTTAGTTTCCATTAGGACCCCGCTGCCACGGGAGGGTAGGACAAAAGATGTCATGCAAGTTCTTTTCCATAAGCACGTATGACTATATTCGGAATACATGCCTACATTACATTGATGAATTGGAGCTAGTTCTGTGACACCCTATGTTATAACCATTGTTCGGGAATTCGGTAACTGGTAACTGCTCGGTCGACTACTGATTAGCGATTAATCGGTTAATCGGCCATTTAACTGAATTAATCAGTTGATCATTAATCGGTTGCACATGAGAGACGAGGAGAAGATGATGGGAGGGGATGGGGGTCAGAGAAGGAGGCTAGGGCCGGCGACGGCAGCAGGGAGATCGCCGGCGGTGGCTAGTGTCGGCGAGGAGAAGCCATGCTCGTGAGGAGTCAGGAGAGGAAGGGGCGCAGCCGCTGCGATTTGGGAGAGGGAGGGTGCAACACCGGAGGTTACGGGGCCAGCTGAAAGATCGAGGATGTCTTGAGGCACCATAAGGCAAAACGCAATAGATGATGATGTAGGATCCCTTGAGGCACCATTAAACACCACATCTTGTTCCATGGAGTGTTCGGTTTCCTCTACATTGTTAGCACAACAATTCGAGGATATAGATGCATTTTTATCATGGCAACAAGACATAGCAAGCATATCATCATGATATTTAGTCAAGCAATTTCTACATGATATGCAAGGACTATCAACACAAGCATGTGAAACATTTGGAGTGCTCGAAGTGTTAAAGCCCAAAGAGGGAGCATTGCAATAATATAGTGATGAAGGATCATCCACAATAAGCATACTATCATCATTGCAATGACCAACACTACTCACCATATCATTACCTTGTGGCAAACCACATGTAGGTGAAGTAGAAGAAGTTGAGAAGACTATATGACCGGAGGTGGAGGGAGAACAACCATCCCCACAAATCTTGGACACACCATATTTATCTTGAAGCTTTGTCCATAACTCATGAGCATCCCGGAACGGCATGAGTTGAAAAATAACTACCTTGCTCAAAGCATCGAAAAGCACATTAAAGGCTTGAGCATTGAGATAAGAGTTTTCTCATCCTCTAAAGATAATCTTTGGGGATCCTTTGGAGGAAAAACCCCATATCTACAATTAAGCTCTAAATTTGGGTCCATGACCTAAAGAGATTAAGCATGCGAATTACCCAAACATCAAAATTTGTGCCATCGAAACTAAGAGTGTCAGAGAATCCTAATCCTCTAGTCGACATCTTTACTCTCTAGGCGGTTAAGCCCAACAAAGAGAGACGAGGCTCTGATACCAATTGAAAGATCGAGGATGTCGCCTAGAGGGGGGGTGAATAGGCGTTTTAAAATAATTATGGTTTAGGCTTGAACAAATGCGGAATAAACCTAGCGGTTAATTTGTCAAGCACAAAACCTAAAACAACTAGGCTCACCTATGTGCACCAACAACTTATGCTAAGCAATATAAGCAACTATGTGATAGCAAGATATATGACAAAGAACAATATGACTATCACAAAGTAAAGTGCATAAGTAAAGGGGCTCGGGTAAGAGATAACCGAGGCACGCGGAGACGACGATGTATCCCAAAGTTCACACCCTTGCGGATGCTAATCTCCGTTTGGAGCGGTGTGGAGGCACAATGCTCCCCAAGAAGCAACTAGGGCCACCGTAATCTCCTCACGCCCTCGCACAATGCAAGATGCCGTGATTCCACTATGGGACCCTTGAGGCGGTCACCGAACCCGTACAAATGGCGACCCTTGAGGCGGTCACCGAACCCGTACACTTTGGCAACCCTTGGGGCGGTAACAGTACCGTCAAAATGCTCGGGGCGATCTCCACAACCTAATTGGAGACCCCGACGCTTGCCCGGAGCTTTACACCACAATGATTGAGCTCCGAACACCACCAACCGACTAGGGGTTCCAAGCACCCAAGATAAACAAGCTCAAGGGCACCAAGCACCCAAGAGTAATAAGCTTCTCAAACTTCACTTCCACGTATCACCGTGGAGAACTCAAACCGATGCACCAAATGCAATGGCAAGGGCACACAGAGTGCCCAAGTCCTTCTCTCTCAAATCCCATCGAAGCTATTAATGCTAGGGAGGAAAATGAGAGGAAGAACAAGAAGGAGAACACCAAGAACTCCAAGATCAAGATCCAAGGGGTTCCCCTCACATAGAGGAGAAAGTGATTGGTGGAAATGTGGATCTAGATCTCCTCTCTCTTTTCCCTCAAAAACTAGCAAGAATCCATGGAGGGATTGAGAGTTAGCAAGCTCGAAGAAGGTCAACAATGGGGGAAGAACACGAGCTCAAAGGATAAGGTTCAATGGGGAAGAAGACCCCCTTTTATAGGTGGGGAAAAATCCAACCGTTATGCTCACAGCCCGCACCAAGCGGTAGTACCGCTTGACATCACGGTACTACCGCTAGGGGTAGCGGTACTACTGCTAAGGGTAGCGGTACTACTGCTTGTGGCGGTACTAAAAATTACATCCGTGCCTACCACCGCTGGACTTGTGACGAGTTTTTGGTCCCGAGCGAAGTAGCCACGGAAGTAGCCATGTAGTACTGCTCCAAGCGGTAGTACCGCTCCCAGGAGCGGTAGTACCGCTCCCAAGGGTGGTAGTAAAAAATTACTTCCACTCCTACCCGCGGTAGTACCGCTGCAGCCTTTTCAGAACACCAAAACTACCACAACTTCTGCATTCGGACTCCGAATTCGACAAAACCAAGTTTGTTGGAAAGCTAGCGACAAGGGCTAACACAATCTTGATAGAAATACCAATAATAAGCAAGTGAGAAAAGGCCCAAAAGAAAATGGTGAGAACCGTTCCTCGGATAAGACCGGTAAAACCTCCAACACCGAAAACATCATAGAAGACGCATGCAAACTCCATTTTCGATGAACTCAAGCTTGTCATCAAGATGACCATAAGCTCTAAGACTCACAAAGAGAACCAAACAAGAACCATGAAACATGATGCAAGGATGCAATGGTTTGAGCTCTCGAAGAACAATACGATCAAGCTACTCACTTGAGAGCCCCCTTGATAGTGCGGCTATCGATCCTATAACCCGGTCTCCCAACTACCACCATGAGACCGGTAAAATAGAAAACCTATCAAGGGCAAACCTTTGCCTTGCACATGATCCACTTGAGCTAGATGATGACGATCTTGTCCTCCGCAAGATGGACCACCTTTCTTGGTTGCGTTGGGTCGATGGAGACTAGATGATTGCTCCCCCATACTCCACTATGGGTGAGCCACTCTTAGGCACATCTTCACAAGTCCATTGACCCCACAATGGATGGCAAGCTTCAAGCACTTGATCTCTTCGTGATGCTACACTTGAACTTGCACATGACAATCTTGATGACGATCACTACTTGATGTCATCCTTTCCATGGGTTGTATGATATCTTCCTCTTGGCGCAAGCCCATGGACATGTACCTAACCCACATAGAACTCTCACATAGACCATGGGTTAGTACACAAAGTGCAATGGACAATGCTTACCATACCATGGGATCACTTGATCCCTCTCGGTACATCTTTTACGCTTTGTGAGTTGATCAACTTGATTCACTCTTGACTTAGTCTTGATCAACCTTGAATCTTTCCAACTCTCTTAGTTTGGATGATGTCTTGAAGGTAAACATGAATGATCACACAATCTTCTTCTTCAAGACATGCTTGCAATAAGCTCAACACTCACATGACCAATCTTTGGATAATTCCTTAATAGCACCGAGGTCATCACAAACTCTCCTTAAAACCAACAAATGGACTCCAAGAAAAGCCTATGGACAAACCCTTCAAATATAACTCAAGGCAACCATTAGTCCATAGAGATTGTCATCAATTGCCAAAACCAAACATGGGGGCACCGCATGTTCTTTCAATCTCCCCCATTTTGGTAATTGATGACAATCACTTTCAAGAGAGTTTATACAAGGAATTATGCATCACCATGCAATGCAACAACCAAAGATGCATGAGAATGAGATGCAAAAGCTTAGGAACCAAAACCAAAGCAAGGAGAAAACTCAGAAGACTTCTCCACAAAACTCTCCGAAACTCCTCCCCCATTGGCATCGATTGCCAAAATGGGTGAAAAGCTTAGAAGGCCAAAATAAACGGTGTTCCTCCATAAATTGTGTATCTCTCAAAAAGAGAGTGGAATTCAATACACATATCCAAAGGTAAATACTTGGAGGAAAACAAACTATATTGAGGCCCAAAGATTGCAAAGGAAAGATATGCCACAAAGACATACCAAGGAGAGACACAAGCAATCAGAAGATACCAATTGAAGCAAGCAATCAACGGGTATCAATTGAACCAACTAGACCAATGATCCTACATGCCACATGAATAAAGATATTATGATAAGTGCAAAGGAGTGTTCTAAAGAAACTAGAGAAGCTCCCCATGATTTGTGCATACATAAGAATTTTTGTATTTGAATACAAAGTGCACAAAATAGGATCATAGCTCCCCCAAAATCAATAGAAACTCACATCCAGTGCAAGTGAGCATATAGGAAACAAAGCCTAGCGCTTGCAACAAGCACATGGTTGAGCAACATGTAAAAGAGGCAACTTAAGAATAGGCTCAACCAAAATGATGTGTGTGAGTCATGGCAAAGCACTTGAGAGGACTAAAATTAGGATGAGCATTAAGCATCAACATAGTCTTGAAATAATGAGGCACACGGTGCAAGGCCTATCATTCCCACACACACAACTAGCAAATGGGTTCACAAGCTTACTAATAAGCATATAAAGAACTTATGCTTGTGACAACCCGTGGTGAAGATAGAAGATGAAAGCCTCATCAAGGCGAGGATGCCAATTAAGATGGCAAAAGCCTTGTAAAGATAAGAATGAAGAAAATAATCTTCACCACACAAGAGTGCATAAAGATGCAACGATAGAGGACACACACTCAAGGCAAAAGCTTTCACGGAGCCACCAAAGAAATAACATAAGAAAGACAAGGTGGGCGTGAAAGAAAGGATATCAACTAGAGATGTAATTTCTCTCAAGTGTATAAGGTTCTATGTAGACGAAATCATGATATATATATATATATATATATATATATATATATATATATATAAATATATATACAAAGAAGGATGTACACCCGAAATAGTTACACCACGAAGGAACAAGATATCCACAAGGAAGTCATAAATATACCAATAAGATATTTGCTTGAAAGCATAGCACTTGGCTAGATATGGTCTTATTGTATATAAATGAAGTCCAAACACACATCCATTAAGGGCATCACAACTAGCAACAGAGATCATCGTTGGGATGCTTTGAGAAAGGAAACAAGTATCACAAGATATGAAATGAATATCATGCCAAGATACAGCCTACACAAGGTTGAATGCAAGAGAGGAAAGCATGAATAGATACTTGTTACCGAGATATCATTGGAAGGATGTAGTAGTTACCAATTGAAGGTAGATAGTAGTTCATTGATCATCCTAGCTTGACTCCAATATGCACATGGTGACGACACCTTCTTTGTGAGTGAGCCGAGCATCCAATGCATCTCCAAATGTTCCTAGAAGAACAACACAAACTAAACGGTACCCAAACTCATCGGGACCAAATAGTTAGAAACACCAATACATAGGACAAACTCCACATAAATATGTGCATATAGATATGAAAATGAATTTCATGCACATCTCATCCAAATTGAGACTAGGTGGAGTTTCCCCTATATATTGAGTCAAAGAAAGAAAGCATGCCAAATGAAATACATGAAGTAAACATGCATGCTCAAGACTTTCAAAACCCGAAACCAAAAGACAAAGAAATTCCAAGTGAAAAGGATACTAAATGGAGAAATCATCACTTGGAAGATATCATTAAAGATACATCAAGGAATGAGATATCCATTGATACACACTAAACTAAAGATGTCAAACTCCGAAAGAGAGGATGGTTTCAAACAAACCAAGCCCTCAACAAAGTTTCATGATGGCACAAAGTACCAAAAAGAAATGGCTTGCCTTCCACCAAAACACATTTGATAAGGATCACAAGAAGAGTGTTCTGAAGAAAATAGAATAGCTCCCCCACGAGTTGTGCATTATATAGGATCTGTATTTGAATACAAAATGCACAAGGTGGGATCACCGCTTTCACTATATCTAGAAAACACTAGACAAGAACAAGAAATAAACAAGATCCACAAGTGGTATGGAAGACAACGGGAGTTGACACAATCCTTGGCAAGAGAAGAGGCAAGTAAAACAAAAGCCAATGTAAAGATGATCAATAAATTCTACCACACATAAATGACTACCAATTGTCAAAAGACAAGAAGTAGATGGAAAGAATTCCCGGTGGTAGATAGCAAGGATATCCAACATCATCTTCACACCACACACAAGCAGATTGCAACTTGTAGAGCTAACATGCCACCTAGGAACAAGATAATCTACAATATCAACACTAGGTGACAATATCTCAAATGTACACATTTTAGGCTAGTAATATACATAGCATATTACTCCCCCATAATGTGATACCAATGAAGAAAACTTAACAAGAGGCAATAAGAGGATCCAACAAGAGATAATTAATGGAAAATTTAGAATTTGAATTTCTCATGAGAAGACATACCACATAGTGACTAGATAATCTTGTAATATCAATACTAGATGGTATTACTCATGTACACACACTTATAGGAGTGTGAGGTGCACAAAGCACATCACTCCCCAATAATGGGATATTCCATTAATCTCTCACAAGAGCCAACTAAGATACAAAGAAGATGCACAAAGGCTCAACACACAACTCACACGTACATGAAGTGCACACCAACATACATAAGCAAGTTGGAAGCGCAACATATACAAACACATGCAAGGAACAAAACCAAAACATGCAAGGGGCAAGTAACTTTCAAAGTAAACAATTTAAGTACAAGTTACATAAGGAGGCACATTGGATATAAGATAGAAACTTGATAATCCAATTGACTTGGCTTGTGACAAAAAGAATGATGAATCCCCTTAATTCTTCATAATGTAGCCAAGTCTCCAATGCCCTCCAAAAACACCTATTGATCAAGTTTGAGCTTGTTGGTCCCCAACCAAGTTGGGTCCTAAGAGGTTAGTCACAATAGGCTTGGCTACCCAAATGGTTCTTTTCTTGACACCACTTTGAGTACCAACAAACTTGGCAAACACATTGCCAACCTTATCCTTCCCAAGAGAATATATATCATAAATAATAATTGGGTTGGATAAGTTACCACTATTGCATGAAGAAGCGACGTGACCTTTCTCACGACATAAGTAGCAACGTCTACTCTTCACTTTCTTCTCACTTGATTTTTCCACAAGAGAAGCATTAGCTAGAGTCTTCTTGGGAAGTGGCATTTATTCAACTTGAGGTTGAGCATGAGATTGAACTTGTGCCCTCTTCCCTTGTTGCTTGACACTAATGGCCTTCTTCTTCAATGGGCAAGATCTAACATGATGCCCTTCTACTTTGCACTTGAAGCAAACAATCTTGGCCGAATTCTTGACTTGTTCTTGGCCCTTCTTTTTGTTCATGTTGGACTTCTTCTTCTTATTGGAGTTGAATCCAAGTCCACCTTTGTCATTGGGGATTTTGCACACTCAAGATATTGTTGAGTCGGATTTCCCTTCATGACACTTTTCAAATCTTTCTTCAAAGAAGTGACTTGGGCCTTGAGCTCTTTGATTTCCTCTACATGGTTAGTCTCAACACAAGTACTAGAGGAAGTATAAGCTTCATCGTTAGAGCAACAAGGCAAGGAAAGCAATTCATCACAAGATGTACCAAAATTGTGAGTAGATGAATTACAAGGACTAGCACATGGCAATATACTATTTTGACTAGAAGTAGTGCTAGTATCCACATGAGGCTCACTAGATGTTACCTTAGCAATCATGGCCTCATGAGCTATCTTTAGCACACTATGGGATACTAGAAGATCATCATGAGAGCTTGAGAGCTTTTCATGACTTTCTTCCAATTTCCCATAATTGCAAGATAGCACCTCAAGTTGAGCCCGTAGCTCAACATTCTCCTTCAAAATGGATGCTTCACAAGTAATAGAATTAGTAGCACAAGCATCATCATTAACAACAAGAGGAGAAGGCAACTTGGCAAGCTCTTTTAAATAAGTGAAAGTGCAACTAATCCCCGGGTGGTTTTGGTAATTAATAACAACATATATATCATTGAACTAATAGTTTCTTGAGAATCATTTCAGAAAGTTCAGTGATATGGGTATGTCAATGACTGAAGAAGTGGACCCCTCAAAATGCTAAGGCAAACATTGGCAAAATCTCAAGACTCCATTTTTGGTTTAGTGATCCAAGATCACATTGAGTCTATAGGAAAGCCAATACTATTAAAAGGGGATGAGGTTATGTTAATGATCTGGTTGCTCAAAGTGCTTAGTGATACATCTCCTAAACTATCAGCAACTCTCACTTCAAATATACACTCATAAGTAATCTCGGTCCCACCGATTTCCTAAACTCAGTCACACCGAGATGAACCACCTCAGCCACAAAGCCAAACCCTAGATATTTCGGATTTTCCGATTCAGAACTCGGTCTCACGAAACTTGAGTTATAAGCTTACAGAACCTTCGTCATCAAATCGGTGTCACCGAGATGATGAAGTCGGTCCCACCGAGATTGGCAAGCTCTTGTCTTTGGAAGAATCGGACTAACCGAGATTGTATTTTCGGTCCCACGAAAATCCCAACGTTCACATGATTTGAACTTTCGGTCTCACCGAGTTGTCAACTTCGGTCCGACCGAGATTGGTCAAATGTGTGTAGCAGTTGGATTTTGTGTGGAGGCTATAAATACCCCTCCACCTCCTCTTCATTCGTGGAGAGAGCCATCAGAAAGAACTACCACTCCTACCTTACATTTCTGAGAAGAAACTACCTACCCTTGTGTTGAGATCAAGTTGCTCCACTCCCACCATATGAAACTTGATTTCTAGCCTTCCCAAGTTGCTTTCCACTCAATCCTTTCTTCCACCACAGCCAAACCAGTGAGGAGAGTTGAGTGTTGGGGAGATTATCATTTGAAGCACAAGAGCAAGGAGTTCATCATCATCAACACCATCTATTACCTTTTGGAGGGTGGTGCCTCCTAGATTGGTTAGGTGTCGCTTGGGAGCCTCCGTCAAGATGTGGAGTTGAACCAAGAAGTTTGTAAGGCCAAGGAGATCGCCTACTTCGTGAAGATCTACCCCGAGTAAGGCTAGTCCTCCGTGGGCGTATGCCATGATGGCATAGACAAGGTTGCTTCTTCGTGGACCCTTCGTGGGTGGAGCCCTCCGTGGACTCTCGCAGCCGTTACCCTCCGTGGGTTGAAGTCTCCATCAACGTGGATTGACGATAGCACCACCTATCGGAACCACGAGAAAAAATCTCCGTGTCTCCAAATTGCGTTTGCTCTTCTCCACCTCTCTTTACTACATGTGCAATTTACTTTCCGCTGCCAATACTCTAGAATTGCATGTGTAGGGTGATACTTGACTTGATCATCATCGTGAATCTACCAAAAACTTGTCTTTATCAAAAGGCTGAATTTTATATTGTCAAGTAGTCTAATCACCCCCCTCTAGACATACTTTCGATCCTACAAGTGGTATCAGAGCTTTGGTCTCCATTGTATTGGTTTCCATTGCATTGGACTCCATAAGCTTGGTTTCACAACCTAGGAGAGTATGGCGTCTAGTGAGGGTAATTTTAAATAGAGGTCCTTACTTTGATGGTTCAAACTTTGCTAGTTGGAAGCATAAAATGAAAATGCATATTCTTGGACATAACCCTGCCGCATGGGGCATTATTTGTGTTGGTTTCCAAGGTGAATTCTTGAGGAAGGAAAAGTTCGGATCGTGAAGCTTCTACGGATGAATTGCGGATGTTGCAAAACAATGCTCAAGCTTGTGACATTCTCTTCAATGCTTTGTGTCCCGAGGAGTTCAACAAAATCAGCCGTCTTGAGAATGCAAAAGAGATTTGGGATACTTTGGTCGAAATGCACGAAGGTACCGAGTCCGTGAAGGAATCAAAGCTAGGGGCCCCTGGGGGTTTGGGGTTGGGGGGCCGGGCGTGGTCACGGAGCCGCGTCGGCAAAGGAGCCGCGCCTTTGGCGGTTATGCCTTAGCGGATGTCTTTGTGGGCCAACCGCCGGGGCGAAATGAAAGTCAATGCATGGGGTTTTTTAAAGGGGTTTTTTAAAAACCCGGGAAAAGGGCCCGCCGGCCCCAAAATGGGCCCAAAGGGCTGGGGGCCCGCGAGGGCCCCCGGGGCCCCCCCGGGGGGGGGGGCCCCGACTGACCCTGCTTTTGGGCCCCGGGCCCCAAAATTCACCCAGTTTTGGCCCCTGAATTTCAATCCCAAACCCGGGCCCCGGTTTTTCCCCCAAGGGGAATTTTGGGTGTTTTCCGGCTATTTGGGGGCCCGGGTTCCCGGCACCTTTTGGGGGTTTGGGAACTGGGGTTTGGAAGGGCCTTTCTGAGGCCCAATTTGGGGGGCTTGGGATGGGGCCTTTTCCTGGTTTTTTTCTCTATTTACCCAAGCCCGCTTCCTGGGAGGGGCGGAGGGAACCTTTTTTGCTTTCGGGGCTTTTGGGGGGGCCCGGGCAAACCCCAGGGGGGGGCTGGGAAACCTTCTCGAGATAAAAACCACCCGACCAACGGGGCCCTAGCCGGGCAAAAGGGGGAAAGGGGAAATGACCCCACCGGGGGCCCCCAGCCAATTTTCCGGGTTCCCGCCCGCCCCAAAAAAGGCCCTTCCACCCGCGAAAAAAGGCCCCCCAGCCCCTGGGGGGCCGGGGGCCGAGAAAACGCCCAAAAACCGCCGGGGAAGGAAAAGCCCCCGGATTTCGAAGTCCACCTTTTCTTTTCGACGGGTCGCGCTCTCCCCTTTTTTCTGGGCCCCCCTCCCTTGGGAAAGAGCGGCGTTTTCTGGGGTGGGCGGCCCTAAGGGGGACCCGCCAGATCCCGGGGGAGGCGGGAAACGGGGAAGGGGGGGACCCCCTAAGGGCTGGGGATAAAGGGGCCGAGGGCCCTCAGGCGGGTGGGCGGTTGGCAAAACGGGCCGGCGTTGGATGGCCCTTGCCCCGCTTGCGGCCCCGGCCCCCAATTGGCAAGGGGGTGGCCCGGATCCCCGCCGGGAAGGTCGGCAGGGGTCGGATTGGGCCCCCGCCCCCGCCTCCTCTCCCACTGGGAAGGTACCGCGGGAGCCCGGGGGGCGCCCGCTCTTTTAGTCCCTGCCGGGCCCCGTCGAAGGGCGGGGGGCTTGTTTGGAAAAACCGGGCAAAACCCACCCCATTCGCCCAGTTGCCTTGGGCACCCCCAAGGGCTCGGGGTTGGCCCGGCGCAAGGGGAAAGCCCCAACTCTCAGGGCCTTCGTTGGGGCCTCCGCCAAAGTTTGCCTTGTTTTTTAAAAGGGCATGGGGTTGGGTTAACCCAGGGGTTTGGGCGGGGCGGCTTTGGGCTTCCCAAAGGGTGCTTTCTTTGGGTTGCAAAAACAACCCCGCTACCCCTTCCGCGTTGGGAACGGACCCCCTTGGGGAGGCAAACCCCTTTTCACGGCGCCCCAGGTGTAACCCAGATTGGGGGGTGCGCTGGGGGACCTCGCCCTTCATTCCCAGGAAGTTAACCTTTCCGGCGAACCCGTTGGGGGCTCGGGTCGGGCTCTCCGCGACTCTTCTTTGTTGTTTTTATCTTACGGGCTTGGGGCCAAGCAGCCCTTCAAGGGCGTGGATAAGCCCGCCCCCGTCGGCTAAGGAGAAGAAATGAAAGCCGCTCAAGCGCGCCTTGGCGGCACGGCCGGGGCAAGGATCGCCAGCCAAGGGCCCCAATCGCGGAAAAAGGCCCTTGGCGATTCGCGTGGGCGGGCCGGACCGCCCGGCGCGACCCCGGACACGGCTCGAGGAATCCGCGTGGTAACTCCTGGCTTCTCTTTTGGTCTTGATTTTTGTCGGTTCTTCTTTTCTTCTCCTTTCCTTGTCGGGATTCTTCCCGCCACTCGGGCGTCCCCCGACCATCGGGGCGGACGGGAGGGGGCGGGCGGAGGAGCCGCGCCCCCGCGGGCGGATCTTGGCAAGGCTGCCTTCGCCGCAAAGCGATGCCCCTTTCGCCGGCCCAAGTCTTCCCCATGTGGGCCGGCCTCCACCGGCGGACGCCGGGGGAGGTCGCCGCGGTCGCCGAGGAAGGTCCCGGCCGGCCCGGGCCTTCCGCCGGGGTTAAACAGGTTGGACCCTGGGCTGGACGGACCGCTGGCCTTCGGTCGAGCCCGGCGAGGGGGCGTGGGGCGCCCCGCCCGGCCGGGCCTCGTCGCGGCACCGTGTCTTTGTGCCCGGCGGCGCCCGGCAGCGAGGAGGCCCCCCAGGGGGGATCCCATTGGGGTCGGCGAGTGCGGTCCGCAGAGGGGGCGGTCGGAGGGCGGGGCGAGAGAACCCCGGGAAACCGGGCAGGACCACCTCGGCCTTGCCCTCCCAAGCCTGGAAGAAAAGGAACGTCGGAGGCGAAAGCCGGGAACCGCCCGGCCCCCCCGGGCCCGGCGCTACCCCCTCCGGCCCTCCGGCTCGGAGGGCCCCTAGGGCATCAGCCTTCTTTTTTTTGTTTTTCTTAAAAACTTGAGGCGCAATTCCCCCTGGGGTGATTGACCAAGGGCCTTAGAAATAACAAGTTTCGCCGCACTTTGGCCAGATCTTTTCCGCCGCCTTCCTTTGGTTCCGCCTTGGGCGGGCCGCTTGCGGACCCGGGGGTCACTCGGCTATTGGGAGGCAAGTATAATCTTGGCCTCTTTGGCGGAGTCGACAGGGACTCTCCGAAATCGGGGTCCTTGAAAATTGAAACATGAGCCATTGCGGTATCGGCCGCCAACGGGGCGGCTTGGGCCGGCTCTTAAGCCTTCCCCGTTTTTGTTCCCCCTTCCATCCCCGTTTCCGCAGTGTCGGGGTGCGGCTTTCGTGGAGGGCGGCTTTAAGGTTCGCCGCCCGGGGAGCTTTAAGCCCCGGGCGGTCCCGGGCCAGCGGCCATGGAAACGGTTGTAAAAAGGGGAAAGCATTTGGGCGAGCCAACATTAGTTAAAAGGCGTCCCGAGCCATCTCGGGGCCAAATCTTGTCAAACGGGGGTGCGTGTAATGCACAGCGAAAACTTGGGGATTTGCGTTCCCCGGGCCGTTCGGAGCGCCCGGGCCGAGGCTTGGCGCGACAAGGTTGGCTTGTTCCCTAGCACCTTCGGAGAAGGGCCTCCAAAGCCCCGCAACGTCGGCGGTGTTCCTGAATCCCGGCCAAAGCCCCTTGGAATATCGGCTTACCTTGCTTGTAAAACTTTTTGTGACTTACGGTGATGCCAAAGGGCCCTTTCCCGGGTCCGGCCCTCTTGGCTGCTTCTTCCTCCTTTGGTGCTGAACCGCGGCGTTGAATCCGCGGGATAGCCCGGCCCTGAAGCAGGAAAATCGTAAGCCGGTTGATTTTGGGGTGCGCGACTCGGAAGGGCGGCATTCTTACCCAGGCCGTGGTGGTTGACCAACGAGGCTTGATCGGATAGGTAGCCCGTTGGCTCGCTCCACCCGTTTTGCCGGATGGAGGGGGCGCTAGTCGATCGGAGCCCTCTCCAAAGCGGCAAAGCCCGGCGAAGTTGGTGCCGTTATGGGAGATTTGGGGATCCATACCCTTTGGATTCCAAATAAAGTCATCTGGGGCCCGTTTAATTTCTTATGGGTTTGCTTTACCCATTGGTAAGCCATAAAAATGGGTGCCGCCTGGGCCGTCTTGGTCCCCCTGTCGGGCCCCCAAATGGAAGGGCGGCATGGGGATTTTGATTGAAGGGTAAGGGGCTTGGGCGGCACGGCACCCTTTGCCTTCTTGATGTTCTTTGGCTTCCTCCGGGGTCGGCCAAAAACCTCTTAAAAGGCCTTCCCAGCCCTCGGGCGGGTCCCCTCTTGGGTCCTTGATCCTTTGTTACGACTCCGGGTGGAACCGTGGGTTGGCGCAACCTCGGACTAGGGTGGCTGCCGGGCGTTGACTCCGGGCAGTTCTCCACAACCCTTGTTGACAAGAACTTGAGATGGGCTGTGCCAAAAGGTTTGTTCCGCCACCAAGCTTGGGCGGGCGGGGGTGGGAGGGGCGGGTTGGACTTTTGCTCCGCTTTGAATGGGAATCTTGGGCCCGACTAGGGCGCTCCGTGGTTTGGTCCCGGGCCGTGGGCACCGCTGGCGCATCCCACCGGGGCCCAGGGACCCGGCGGGGCGCGATCCCCGGAGGGCACGCCCGGGACACTTTCTTGATTTGTTCTTGGGTCTCCGCATCCGGGGGCCGCCGAAAATAAGCCCGGTGAAGGCATGGGCCTTGAGGAGGCCGAAGGGCGGCCGGAAGGATCGTGGGAGTGGGCCGTCGGCCAAACTCTGCTTATGGTTGTCGCTTATGCGGGAGTCCATCCTTGAAAAATCCCTGTTGCTAAAACGGTGCTTGCCATGTTTGCTCCTTGGCCCCACGCCGGAGTTTTGAACCCCTGGTCTCCTGCAGGGATCCGGGAACGGTTCCAACGGCGCCTGGATGGCGCCAATTGGCGGCGTTGGGGGCGGATGGATTTCGCAGAGCTTATGGGCCCTTGGGGAGGTGGCGGGGCTGGGCGGGCGCATCTTGGAGCCGCGAATGAGTCGCCAAGGTAGAGGGGCGGTGGAAGAGGCGGCCGGTCGGCGGGAAGTGGGCGCCTGCACTTGTGGCGGTCGAGGTTGGAGAGATCTGTAGGGAGCGGACATAGCCCAGGGCCACTCGGCGGAAGCACTCGAGTTCCGAGATCCGGCGATGGGGGGTTCAAACCAGTTGGATGCCTTAAATGGCCCTTTTGGCGGCAAAATGCGCGCCGTAGCTCTTGGAGTGGGGGGCTTGGACGGGCGATTTACCCGTCGGGTAAATTTGGTCGGAGGGGCGTTTTCCTGCGTCGCAAAAATCGCCCCGGTTGTGGGGCGATTTATAAAACTGGGGGGGTCGGCCCGCCAACCGAAGTCTCGGATTTCTTGATTGGGATGTCACCGTTGTGGTTCCCTCGAAAAAGTGGCTTCTTCTCGGAAAATGGCGAGCTTTCTGGGGGGGTGTGCTTGGAAGCGGCGGTAACTTCCCGGGTAAACTTCGGGGGGCCTCCTCCTCCTGGCCTTGACTTCAATTTGTCTTGCCGTTGGGCCGGAAAACCAAGGGCTGGGGTGGGCCGAACACGGTCTCGATTCTTGATTGGAATGTGCGTTCTCAAAGGTCTCTTTAAGATTTCAGGCCCCTTCTCGCTTAACCATATCCCATAAGCGGGGACTGCCGAGTTGCTTGGGGCTTTCCATCCCTAATGGCCCGGATTCCTCAACGAGGTCATCTCGGGGAAAACCAAGGGCTGGTGGGCTTGAGTCTCTGGTTAGCTTGATCGGGAATCGGAGATAAAGCTCAAACTCGCTCCGTTTTGGGTCTTCACATCAATCCCAAGCGGGGATCCTTGGCGGGTTTGTTGAGGGGTTTCGATGCACATCCGCCCTTCTTGCTTCTTTAAACCAACAGGTTTGCCAACCATTCGGAAAAAACCTATGAGAACCCGGCTCGGGCGGGGGCTATCCTTCTCCTTGAACTTCTCTTTTTGACGGTGGCGAAGTCTGCCTTCATCCGACAGGGTTTGCCTTTCCGGACACCATGTCCTGGGGGACCATCCCGAAATTCCTTCTCCGGAGGAAATCGGACTGCCTTCTATTCTTTGGCAAGGCGGTGCCCCAAGGGTACCCCTGGGTCTGGGCCAAGGATTTCGGTTTCTTTCGGGAATGACCTTCGCCTCCATTTGGGGTGCAGCGAATCTCGGGTTGCCTCCGGGTCAAGGGACCTGGCGCGTTGGAGACTTCGGCCCCGACTCTTGGGGGCAAAATTCTTTGTTCGCCCGGCACGGTCGGGCCCCGGATCGGATCCACCGAGTAGGCGGGTGGGGAACGCCTGAACGCGGGCGGGCGACCTAGTGGCTGGTGGGGCTTTCCAAATCCACCACCTCGAACCGATGGCTCGGCGGAAGTGATCTTTGTCTCCGAAGAGGACATCTTCAGGATCTTGCCAATCGGCGGGGGAGGCGGGTACAATCCCATGGAACCCGGTGCGGCTTTCTGGGGCCTCCTGATTCGAGCTTCTCCATGGTATCCTTATCAGGATGTTTATCTGCTGCCTCCGTCTTCGGACCCGAGGGTGGCCCGCTGTCGATGGCAAAGGTTGCTCAAAAACCAAGGCGTAGAGCCACTGGCATCACCTCGGGTGATCTGCCCGACTCGGTGATGGCTTCCGGACCAATGCATGAACTTCGGGGCCTGCGCTGCGTTGACTTCTTCTGCTGTTGGCGCGCCCGATCATCTGCCGGTGGTGAACACTACTATGCTCCATGCTCTTAGGAACTTCGTCTTGGACCCGCCCTGGCGGCGCCCCTGCGGGCGGCGGCAGCCCGGGCGGGGGCGGCCGTCTCCCTGCGATCTGGCGAGCGGTGGCACTTTGGTGGTATGGTTCGGCGGCGGCGCGGTAAACTTCAGGACCATCGAGCCTCATAGGAAAAGCGGCCCGGTTGGACTTGTCGATACGCCTCTTGGCGGGCGCCCTTACGCTCTGGTCTTCTTTGCGCGACCGCCTATTGGAAGTCGGTGGGGGCTTCGCTTTTGTCGCTTGTTCTGCCGTCGGCGGCGTCTCGGCCGGCGTTACGGAGCGGGAATCACCTTCCGGCCGCGTTGACGGATCTCCGTCTTCATGGAGGAGTCGGCCGTGGGTACTTTGCTATGACTAGGGCTCGTCGAGGTTTCGGGCTCGTCGGGGCTTTGGAGGGGTGCCCTCCGGCCCGGCCGTAAAATACCGATGGCCTCACCTCGTGCCGCCCTCGCCAGGAGTTTGGAGCTTCGCCCGTAGCGTGAGATAATCCGGCGTCGATTCCCGGGGCCTCCGCCAAAAGGAGAAGTGGCGGCGGAGGTCGCTTATGCGTCTTTGGTGAAGTTCGAATGAAAAGGGCCGGTGGTCGACCCAGCTTTGATGCTGGGGCGGGCTGTTCGCCATGTCGGGCCGTGCCACAGGCATGAGGAACATCCGGCGACTTCGCTTGTTGCCGTTAGCGTCTTGGCGGTGTGGGTAGTCTATCAAATCTTCGGCTTCCGGGCGGTGTACTTAGGCGTATCTCGAGGGCGTGAATCCTTTGGGAAGGGCCCTTCTCGATCGGGGCCCAAAACAAAGCGGACCAGCGTCTTCTTCTTCTAGCGCCGAGGATCGTGGGGGTCGATCCGGTGGGGGCATCGTTCTCCCGACTCCCTCGGGACAAAGCGATCTCAGTCGGATGCTCGGCGGGGCGGAAGACTTCGCCGTTCTCTTGGGCGGGGAGGGTAATCATCCCCGCTCCACGGCCGGGGGCCCCGTCTTGGTGCCTTCGATGGAATCGAGTCGGGTGGCGGCGCTCTTTCTCTCTCCTCCGCAGACTCCGCCCGGTGGCTCGAAAATCGCCCTTGATCTCGGCGGGTAAATCGTCATTCTTCTTGCGCTTGTGGAGCCCGCCTGGCGTTCTGCGCCCCGTCGACTCTGGATCGCTCCGTCATCACCACGCTCTTCGCGTCGAGTTCCTGCTCCCGATCGCCCGCTTGGCGGCGGATATTCTCCGCGGGTGGCGTATCTGCGCCTCGCCCGAACAGTCGCGATGCGGCCCTTCGGACCCCAAGGCGGCTCGGCGGTCGGGCCGGCGAGCCCCCGCGCGGTCCATCTCGGATATGCCCGGACAAAGCGTCTCATGCTTTAACTTCTTGGCGCCCAATGGCTGAAGGGGCGCTCTTCCCATCTGCGTCCGCGTCCTCTGGGGGCGCGGCGCAGGGGCGCGAGCGGGGTCTGGCGTTTTTGCGGAGTGCTGGCCGTGGCGATGGCGAGCACCTCCCGTGGGGCGCTTCCGCCGCTCCCTTTCGTAGCGGCCGTCGTAAACCCCCGTTGGTGGGAAGGTATCAAGCGTCGGGTCGGTCGCCGCCGGGTCGGAGAGCCTCTGATTCCAAGTCTGGCGGGCCCCCGGGCGACAAACTGGTCAAAGGGGCCGCGAAGGTTCGTGGCCACCGCCCGTCTGGCCGGCTCGTCGGGCGCACCTGAATGAGTTGGCGAGGCCGCTCGCCTTAGCGGCCGCGCCCGGTGTCTGAACTCCATCTGGCGTGCGAGCTCCGCTTCGCCGGGGGAGGAAGAGGTTCCCGTCGGCGATCTCCGGACGGCGGTGCACCTCGCCCCGGTGGGCACCAAATGTCGGGGTTGGATCACAATGTCTGGTGGCTTATCATGGTGGGAGTAGACGTCGCGGTGCTGAAGCAGGATGGCGAACATGCGCCCGGGAATCTTACCCAACCGGGGCTCTCGAATAACACCCCCTTTGCTCTCGGGGTCTCCGCGATCACTATGGGGCGATAGTACAATGGTGCTCCTCGGTGTGGGAGCGGGAAGGGCAATAGCTCTTTCCCTCTTGCTATATGTTAAACCTATCCGGGGCGAACCCTTTGCATGGGTGGCCGGGGGATTCTATAGGCCTACCCTCGGGGTACAATGATCGGGGGCGTGGCCCCGGTCGTCGATCTCTCTTGCGGTCTTCCCCTTGACCCGGGGCCGCCCTTGGCGGTCCCGAACGGAACCTGAACGTCGATGGGGCTTGGTCATGGGGTGTGGGAGCAGTGCGCCCTTTGTCGGTGGTCCTCCGCCCTCGGTCCAATCGGTTTATGGCTTGCGGGGCCTGGCAACCCACAGGCCGACTCCGTGGGGCGTCTTGAACTCTCGGCGAGTTCTTCTATCCGGCCCAGGCGGCGATCTCCGGGCGTCTGGGTGCGTCGTGGGCCTGTGCCTTGTGCCTTGTGGTGATCAAGGAGGCATGGCATGGCGCCTCAGGAGATCTCTGGTGGCGGCTCCTTTGGCCATGCCTTCCTCCCGGGGTCAGGGGACAGCCACGATGGGGTCCTGCATTGGTCCGTGGAAGGTCGCGGGCCGACTCTGGTCGGCCCCTTGACATAAGCCAGTCGGCGTCGGTCGCCGTCTGGGAACTCCTTGAAGGTGCCATTTGGGACTCGGCCTTCTCGAAGGTCGCGGTGGTCTTTCGGCCTTCTCGAAGGTCACCCCGGGGGACTCGGCCTCCTCGGGCCGGTGGGACTCGGCGAGCAGCCCGATGTCTTGAAATCTAGGGTCTGGGTACCTACCCATTATCCAGTAGTCCCGGTGGCGGCCGTACGCCCGCCTCGTGGGGCCGGGTTCGCCTTGCGGGCCGACTCGAGATTCGCCGGCGTCTTACCGCCCGCGAGGCCCCGGCCCCCAAAGGCCCCTCCATCATGGCGGAAACCGGGGTTGGCTCCTTCCCCGCCATCCGCGAAGCGTCCTATCGCGTAACGCCGGTGGAAGCGATAGCGCAGCGTGGCGGGGCGGGCCCGGGTGGGGCCGCCACTCGCCTCGGCTCCCGGCGGATCGCGCGGCGGCGGTCGGCATCCCTGCGATTCTGGGGCGGTAACCGTGGGGTTTTTAATCGTGGGCGTCGTGGGGTTGGGCGATTAATCCCCGTCGCCCCCGGTTCTCGCCGAGGGCTATAAATAGGGGGGCGGCGGCGCAACCGCCCCCTCCGCCCTTGCCCTTCTTCTTGCTCCGTTCCCTTCGCTTTCTTCTTCCTCCCGATGAGCCCCTCCCCCGCCCCCGCCTCGCGCTCCGGTGGGATGGCTTGAGCGGGGCGGAAGGACATCGAGTTCCTCCGCGGACCCGCCCGCCTCCGGCCGTTTGGTGCAAACCCGCCTGCCCGGCGGGAAAATCCGGCCAGCGCCCGGGCCAGCGGGTCATCTTCCTTTCGCACCTCATTGGGGATGGGGCTCCCGTGGCGGGTTCCTCCGCTCGTTCCTCGGCACCACTTGGCCGCACCACGTCAAATGCGGTGGTGCTCCTCCCGCCGCCACCCACGAGGCCATCGCGTTCTCCCCACCCCGGCTGTGAAATTCTTCTTTGCTTCGGCCGAGGCTGCCGCGCGGCCGTCGGGCATGTTCATCGTTCCGGCGCCGACCGGCAAAACCCCCCGCCCATCTGCTGGTGAATCGGTGAAGATGTGGCAAGACATACTTCTATGTGAAGCTCCCACCGGCCCGGTCAACTTCCGCCCGCCCCGGCCGGGCCCGGCGGCTGGTTCGGGTGAACCTTCGGCCTCGGTCGGGCCGTGGCCGCCTCCGAAGGATCGGAGGGGGCTCGTCGCCTCCGACCTCCCCGCCGCCGTGGCGCGCCGGGTACTTCGCTCAAGGCGGCCCCATCTCTGCGGATGGGCGCCGCGATCGCGTGCACCAAAGACATGCCGGGAAGTGGCGAACATGGTGAACCTCGCCATCTGCAAGTTCACCGACAGTGGCAGTTCGGCAAAACCGTACTCTGCGACAACCCTCCGCCCGATGGTAAGTTTTCCGTGTGTTCCGATCTTGCTTGTTCCGACTTGAGCTCGATCTTGTTGGTTTCTTGGGCAGAATCCCCCTCACGGCGCTTTGCGGCCACGAAACCGGGTTCCCGACCCGGAGGTCGGCGACATCAACGACCCGACACAGGGCGGGCGGGAGGGCCAAAGCCCGGGGAAGGAGGGGGGCCTCGGACCGTCGGCGACCTTTTGGCCCGACGATTCGGGGTCGTCCCCAGACCAAAGGCCCTTCCATCCGAGCTGGCGCAAAAATCCGCGGGCGTCGCCCGGGGCGGTAAACCCGTGGAACCGCCGCGCGACCAGCGGGGGAGGAAAACCCCGGAAGGAAGTGAAAAACGCCCGCTTGTATCTTCGTAAGTCCCATCTCTTTGTTTTTTCGACTTTGCTTGAATCATTGACTCTCCCCTTTTTTCTCCAGCCCCTCTCCCTTGAGAGAGTCGCCCCTTATGGGCTCGGGGGCGTCCCCCTCGTGGTCGACCCGCCACCGATCTCGGGGGCGGCAGGCGGAAGCAGGAGAGGAGGCGCCTAGGAAAGCGCGGCCGATAAAGCGGCCGCCCCCGGCACATCTGGGCGAGCCGCGCCTGCGCGGCGGGCAAAGCAGATCGGGTCCCCGCCAGAGGTGTTTCCCAGCGTCCCGGCCGCCCGCCCCTGAATTCCGGACGGGCGGGAGGTCGGCACCGAACCCTCCCCGGAAGGTGGCGGCCGCTCCGGACCTTTCGCCGCCTCCGCCACCTCCCCCTCCGTCTCGAGCCCGCCGGCAAGCACGGTGGACCCGCGGATCCGCCGGTGCGGGCGATCGCAAACCCCTTCTTGGTCGCCGTGCCGAACCGCCCCGCCCTCGAAGGGCGAGCTCCGCGCCCTATTTCGAAAACCGCGCCCCGCATAGCAAACCGGCCGGGCCTCGATCGCGCCCCCGGTGGAGTGCCGGCGGCAACCCGCGAACCGGCCGGGCGTTGGTCAAGTTGCGCAAGGCGGCCCTCAACTCTACACCGGGCCGTCGATGCGGGCCTCCATCCTCGCTTTGTTCTCTTTTTTTTTCGTGAGGCGGCGGCCCCCTGATGTAATCCCGAGTTGGAGTGGGGCTGCGGGGGCTCGGAATCCTCAATTCGGGCTGACTTTGCTTTGCGGCCTTGCAAATATCACAACCTCCCCTGCCTTCAACGTTGAAGCGGAAGCGGACCGCCCGATTGCGGAGATCGAAAAGGGATTCTTCCTTCTTGGGAAGCGTGGCGCCAGGGGCTGTAATCCCAGGGGCTTTCTTTCGGGCGGATCCCGGCGTTTTCCTTCTTTCTTCTCCGAACGCTGCAGCCCCGCGTAATCCCGGGGGCGGCGCGGCGTGGGCGGATCCCGGCCCTTTGTTGATGATGTTTATCTTACTTTGGGCGGCAATGCAGCCCTTCAGGGCAGCTGGATAAGGGCGCCCGTCGTGCTAAGGAGGAAGTCGACAAGCTTCGCTCAAGGGCGACCCGGCGGCAGTGGGGCGGAGGATCTGCCGGAAGCGAGAGGGCCCAAATCGCGGAAGAAACCCTCCCAAAGTTCGCAATGGGCGGGCGCGGACCCGCCGCGGCGTCTGGACCTCCGGCTATCACGTGCTCGAGGCATCGTCGATGGTAACTCCTGGCTTCTCTTTTTGGTCTTCGATTCTTTGTCGGGTTCTTACGGTTTTTTTGTCTCCTTTCCTTGTCTTTTGGAGACTTCTTCCCGACCACTCCGGCCGTCCCTCCGGCCATCAGGCGGATCGGGAGGAGGGCGGGCGGTGATTATGCCCCCCGGCTTTGGCGATCTTGAGCCCAGGGGCTTTCATACCCCTCTCGTCGTCGCCGCCTTTTGGGCGCTCAAATGTTCCCTTGGCGGGGCGGCTCTTGCCCGCCCAGACGGGGTTGGGAAATCGCCGTCGGTCCCGAGGCTTGGAAGGGCTCCTCGGCCCGCGGGCCCGAACCCGGATTTCAGGGTTGGTACCAGGCTGGACCGGACCGCGGCGGGTTCGGTCCAAAGGCCAGGATTAGGCGTGGGCGCCCTCGTCGCCGCCATGCCATACCCGGACACGTGTCTTTGTGCCCGGCGGACCGCCGGCGGCGAGGCTCCTTCGAGGGTTGGGATCACCAGTGGGGAGGACTCGGGATGTCGGCTCCACAGGGAGGCGAGTCGGAGGGGGAGGGGAAAGGCCGGAGCCGGCAGGCGACCAGCCTCGGCCTAGCGCCTCCACGAGCCTCGGAAAGACAAAGCAATCGTGTGGGCGACCAGCCCAAGAGCCCAGCCGAGCCCCCGGCGTCCGCCCCTCCCCTCCGGCTCGGAGGCCGCCCCTAGATCATCAGCCACTTTCTTTTGTTCTTTTGCTTAAAAACTTGTTGAATTTGAACAATTCCACCCAAGGGTGTAAAAGGCCTTATGTAAATATTTATCAAGTTTCCCTTAACCTTTGGCTCTTTAGACTCTTTTCCTTTGCCTTCCTTTGGTTGCCGCCTTGCCAAGCGGGAGCCCTCTGCGGTTCCCCATTTGGGTCAGCCTCGGCTACTGGGAGGCAATATAATCGTTAGGGCCGTAAAGTTTGGCGAATCACAACCGACTCTCAAAGTCGGTCGTCCTTGATAAAGGTTGAAACTATGGGCCGCTTTCGTGAGTCGGCTCGGATCAAGCAGGGCCGGCGGGCTATGTAGCTCTTAAGTCCTTAGCCGTTTTTCGTGTTTCGCTCTCCATCTCCCGTTTCGGATGCTCTGCGCTCGCTTTCCCGTGGAGGCGGCTTTAAGAACACATTACTTGTCCGACCTCGGGGAGCATTTCTTCACAAAGGGCGAGTCCCGGGCGACTAGTGGGACCCGTGCGGGCAGTATGATAAAAAGGAGAAGCATTTGGGCAGATCCATATCATCGAGATAATCAAAAGCGTCGAGCTCATCTCGGGGGCCTAAATCTTAGTACTTAAAAAAGGGGGTGCGTGATACATCGCATCAACTATAAAATCTTGAAGTTTGCATTCCTGGCTTCTCTTTGCGAAGTCTCTCTTGCGTGCTCAAGGCTTGGCGTCGATCAAGTATGGCGTCGTTCCTACACCTTGTGATGATGAAGGGCCCTCCCAAAGCCCAACTTGTTTTGGCGGCTGTTCTTGAATCACCGTAGCACAAATCGCCCTCTTGGAATGATCTTGGCTTGACCTTGCGGTTGTTCCGCCGGGACTCTTGAGATCTTTGGACCCGGGAGTGCCAACAGGCCCTCTTCCGGGTCGGCGCCCTCTTGGCGTGCTTCTTCCCTCCTCTTGGTGTACATAGAGACTGGGGTCTTGTATATCTGTCGGGATAGCGGCGGCACCGTGAAGCGAGGAAGAATGGCGTGAAGCGGTTGATCTGTTGAAGTCGTCGGAACTCGAGGGCGGCGGGTTCTTCCC
The DNA here is from genome assembly GCA_021437245.1 of Aegilops speltoides. Lineage (NCBI taxonomy): Eukaryota > Viridiplantae > Streptophyta > Magnoliopsida > Poales > Poaceae > Aegilops > Aegilops speltoides. Next base: position 365,552,246 of record CM038141.1, on the reverse strand, counting down.
CAGCCGGCCCTTCGGTGGATTCGAAATCGAGCGATGCAAGGATGAGGGTTGGCTCGCTCCCTGGCGTTTTTGCGGATGGCCGGGCGCTAGGTCGTCGGATGCCTGCGTCGCGCGAGCCAAAAGCGCCTTTGCGAAATTGTGCCGTTATGCGTGATGATCTTTGTGGTATGCCATACCGCCTTGTGATGTCGACAATGAAAGTCACTGCTATGGGCCCGTTTAATTTCTTGATGGGCTTTGCTTCTACCCACTTGGTGAATTTGTCCCTGCGGCGAGCAAATGGGGGCGCCTCGGGCCGTCTTGAAAAGTCCCAATGTCGGGCCCCAAACTGCGAAGGGCGGCGATGGGGATCGTCTTGATCTGGCGGTAAAAGGGCTTGGGCGGAACACGCACCCTTGCACTTCTTGACTAGTTCTTTGGCTTCCTCCGGCGTCGGCCAAAAAAGCCTGCAAAAGCAGCCCGGCGCCCTCGAGGCCGCATGGTGACCACACTGCTGATGGATGTCCTTGAGGATCGCTTGGCCTTTTACGACTCACGTAGGTGGACACCTGGGTTGCGTCGACTAACTCTCTGTTGACTATGGTGTGGCTGCCGCCCGGGTGTACTCAGGCAGTCTCATCTGGGAAACTCCTTGTTGACTAAGAACTTGAGATGGGCTGTGCCCATGAAGGTGCTACTATCTCTTGAGCCACCAAGGACTTGGGGGCGGCTGGGATGGGGCGGCGGGTTGAATCTGCTGCCCTTGCTGAATCGAGGAATCTCTGGGCTGGGGCCTCAGAACGGCCAGCGTCCCGGCAGCCCGGCGTAGTCCGGGCCCTGGCCGTCCCGAGCGCCCGGGCAGTCCCCTGACTATAGCTTTCTTGAGGTGCTTTGGGTCTTGGTGAATCCGACTATCTCAGGGGCGCGAAAATAAGTCGGACCTGGTGAAAACGATAGGCGGGAGGCCTTGAAGGCGGCGGGGTATCGCTTTGGCGAGTGGAGCCGACTTGTGCCAAAGCATCTGCTTGTCGTTTCGTTTCTTGTGCGTGGAGGAATTGCATCCTTGAAAATATCCCTTGGTTTGCACCAAGCGGTAGCTTATTTCGTCCTTGGGTCGATCGGATATGCTGAAACCAAATCATCTCCATAGCGGGATCCGGAATCGGTTCCAAAAGCGGAGCCGTGGATGGCGCTTCATATTCGGCGTTGTTGGAAGGGCGAAGTGGATTGCACGTTTTGAGCTTTCGCCCTTGGGGAGGTGAGGGCGGCCGCTCCGAGGGGGCGCATCTTGGAGCCGTCGAAGTGTAGTGCCAATGGTGATCGGCCCGGTGGCAAGTATTGGGTCTCGGCCCGGCGGGAAATCGGCCGGCCTGCGACTTGATGGCGGTGCGAGGTTGGTAGTAGATCGTGTGGGCGGATCGATAATTGGCCCTCGGCGGAAGCATCTCGAGTTCGATGATCTCGGCGGTGGGGCGGTGCAAACCCATGATTGGATGCTCTTGAAAGTAAGGCTTCACCCGGCAAAATGCCCGTGCACATCTTCGGTGGTGTGGGTAGTTTTGCTTGAAAGTCGGATACCTGTGGGTTATCTGGTCTTGGGGGGGCGCCTTGCCTTCCTCCTTGCCTCACTACAAAAGTTTTCCTCCCGGGGTGGCGGCGATGTATAAAAACATGGGCCGGGGTCGGCCCGCCAAACCGGGTCTCACTCTTCTTGATTAAAATGCCTCATCCGCCTTTGGGCCAGAAAAAAAGTGGCTTCTTCACCGTTTCAAGGGAGCTTTCGACCCGGTGAGATAAACTTTAAACCAAGCGCGGTAACCCCGTCCACCACCTCCATCCCTAATGGCCTTGATTTTGGGGGTTTGCATCTTGGCGGGGCGAAAACCAAGGACGGCGGTGGGCTCAACGCATTTCGGTTGAGCTTGATCGGAATCGGCCGATTCTCAAAAGGCTCAAGATCCTCTGGGCTCCCCTTCTCCTTTACCACCCATCCCATTGTGGGCATTCCCGGTTCTTGAGGGGCATTTCGCACTCCTGAAAGGGGCGCGGGCATTCCTCCGACTCTCTCTTTGGGAAGGCCCAAGGGCGTGTGAATCGGCGACATTGCTGGATTCGCTTGATCGGGGATATCCGGATGCATCCAAAATCCAGCTGCATCCCTTTGTGGGGTCATACGATCTCCTTGGTCGGCGGATCCCCGGTTTTTGGGCTTGTGTCTGCCTCCGCCCTTGTTGTTCTTCTTTAATACCAGCACGGGGGTTTGCCAACCATTGGAAAAACACCTCCAATGGCCCGGCGGGGGCGGGATCCCCCTGATCCTCTTCTCTTGAGGGGGCGAAGGGCCGGCCAGCTTCAGGCCGCAGTAGCTTGTGCCGGGTTCCTCCACCACCTGGGGACCTGCGAAGTGTCTTCTCCCGGAGGAATCCGGTCTTCCTTTGCGCAAAGGCGGTCCCATGACCTATCTCGGGTCTCGGGTCCAGGTTCTTCTTGGTTTCTTTGGCGGTTGTATCCTTCGCCTCCGTCCTTGGGGGCGGCGAACGGTGCCCCAACCGCCACCACTACGATCGGCCCCTCGGCCGATTCGGAGACCGGCCAGCCGACTGCCTCCCCTGGGACTTCTTTTGTCGCCCGGGCGTCATCCCTTGAAATCGGCATCTTCATCTTGGAGGCGGTGGGGAACGCCGTTGGCCCGGGGGGCGACCTGGGCGTGGGGCGGGCTTTCCTACCACCTCGAACGGTGGCTCTGTGGGTTGTCTTTGTTCGAAGAACTTTGGGACTTCCAATCGGCAAGGGAAAGGCGGGCAATTGGAACCGGTCGGCTTTCGCAGGGCCTCCGCTGTTCCGACTTCCCATTATTAATCCGGGGTGTTTTCTTTCTGCCTCCGTCTTCCCGGGACCCGGAAGGGGGCCCGCTGTCATGGAAAGGTTGCTCAAGAACCGCGTGAGCCGGCTGGCACACCTCTGGGGTCCCCCGACCCGGTGATAGGCGGACCTCGCTCGGGGGGTTTGCGCCCGCGGGTTGCTTCTTCTCTGTTGGCGCCTTCTTGTATTCGGAGGTGAACACCCTATGCTCCTGCTTTCCCTTCGTCTTGGACGGCCCTTGGCGACCCGCCCGGCTTTGGCCCGGGGGCCACCCTCGGGGCCGGGGGGGTTCCCTTGGCGATCTGGGGCGGTGGCCTTTGGGGGTTGGTTCGGCACCCGGCGCCTTTGAAACCAAGGCCATCCATAGTCGCTCATGGGGGAAACGGCGCTTGGACTTCCGCCCAAACGCCTCTTGGGGGGGTGCCCTTCTCTGTGGCTTCTCTGCCGCGCCCATTTTTGGGTTTTGGGGGGCTTTCTTGGTCGTCGTTCTGCCGCGGCGGCTCTCAGCGGGGGGCCGGGGAATCCCTTCCGGCCCGGGTTGCTTATCTCTCTTCTGGGGTCGGTGGCGTGCCGCTTTGGCGCCGTCGGGTTTCGGGCTCGTCGGGGCTTTGTAGGAGGTCCCTCTCGGCCCGGCCGAAAATCTCGATGGCCGATCTGCCCCCCGCAGGGGGCCTCGGAGAAGCGGGGCGTCGACCCGGGGCCCGCCGCGGAAAGGCCTTGGCTTGGGAAGGCGGCAGCGTCTTGGTGAATTGGAATAGAGGCTTGGTGGTCGCCCACTTTGGACCCGGGGCTTTGGGCGCAAAGGGTCGGGCCGTGCCCGGGGATGGGGATCTTAAGGGCTTCGCTTTTCCGTTGGCGTCGCGGTATGGGTAGTCTTCAGAATCCCCTTTCCAGGGGCGGGTGATTAAGCGTTCGAGGGCGGAATCCTTTGGGAAGGGCCGTCTCGTCGGGGCCCAAAACGCGGCCCGCCTTTTTCTTTGGCGCCCGGGTCGTGGTGGGATCCCGGGGCGGGCTCGTTCCCCAAAATTCCGCGACAAAGGATCTCCGGCGGTGCTCGGCCCGGGCGGGGAGACTTGCCCGTTCTTTGGGGGGGGCGATAAACTCGCCCTCCACGGTGGGGAACCGCGGGGCCTTCAGGAACTTCGGGTCCCCCCTCTTTCTCCTCCTCCCAACCCGCCGATGTCGGGTCCCGGCTGTTCGGCGGGAAACGTCTTTTCCCTCTTGCGGCTCCTCCGGGCCAAAACCCTCGGGGTGCGGATTTTGCTCCGTCATAACGGCCCAGCGTGGGTTTCGTCCCGATCCCCGACCGGTTTCCCGCAGGTGGCGTTCTGGGGTGCGAACGGCGGCGATAGCCGCCTCCGGACGACCAGGCGGCCGGCCCGGGCCGGACCGCCCCGGGTCCTCGGATTGCCGAAAGGTTCCCCTAATTCTTCCTTTGAGGGGGCGTCTTCGGCATCTGGTGCGTCCCTGGGAGGCCGGCCGGGCTTTGGGAGCGCGGCAGCGGTCGGGTTTTCGCCCGAGTGCTCCCCGTGGCGGGACACCCCCGTGGGGCTTCCCCGTTCCTTTGGGGTCCCGGCCACCCAGGTGGGGAAATAAACCCCGGTTGCCCTCGCGTCGAATCTGTTCCAAGTCGGCGGGGCCCCGGCCTTCTGGGTAAGGCCGAAAGTTCCCCACCGGGTTTTGGCTCTCGGGCCACCTGCAAGAGGGGGCCTTTCGCCGGGCGGCGCCCCTGGCCCTTCTCAACCCACGGGTGGGGCCGTTCCCCGGAGAAGAGGGTGAAGATCTGAGCCGGACCTCCCGGGGCCAAATTCGGGGGGGAGGACAATCCAGGGGCTTACAGGGGACATAAAGGTCGGGTGGAAAGGGGTGGCGAAACTCCCAGAACTTAAACCCGGGGCTCTCGGGGGTCCTCTTGCTCTCGGGTTCTCCAATCACTATGGGCATATTTAAAATGGGTTGGGGCTTTACAAAGGAAGGTATCCCCTTTTTTATTTAAATATAGGGAACCCTTTGCTGGGTGGGGGGGTTTTACCCTACCGTGGTAGTAATGTGGGCTTGATTCGTGTCCTTTTGAGCGTCTTCCCTTCTTAAGTGGCCAGGCGGTCTGGATTTTGGAGAGTCGCCCGGGTCTTTCCCGGCCCCGAAATGGTTTAGGCTTTGGGACCCGACTTGGAGGCCATCCCTGGGAAAACCCGGACCTCGGCAATTTTCTTCCCTTTCGGCTTCCCAAGCTTTCTTCTCCTGAAGCCTTTGTTTGGTAGTTCTCATTTCCCTACCAATTTTCAAGCCCCCGTTAAACCACTTGAAAGGCAAAAGAAAATAAGTTTTTTTTTTAAAAAAGGGGGAAATTTTTAATTTAGAAAGGTTTGGGTTAAAACAAAAGGGGGGAAAGGCCCTTTGCCCTTAAAAGAAGAACTTTGGGGGAGAAATTGTTTAAAACCCTTAAAGCAAAAAGGAAAGGCACGGGGAAGAAAAAATCAAGGGAATTTTGGGGTTTTTTTTGAAAGCGAAAGGGGGGTTTTTCCAGCGCCCAAAAGGGGTTGGGTTTTGGAAAAATTTTTTGGGAAGGAAGGGTTCAAATATTTTCCTTACCTTTTCAAAGTTTTTGTTTCTCAAAAAAGGGAAAAAAAGTATGAAAATCCTAAACCCTTTCTTCCCCAATTGGGTGGAAAAACAAGCTCAAAAAGAATTTGGGACCCCCTTCCCCCAACCAACAAAGAAAAAAACCAAAACAAGGCCCCTTTTAAAAAGGCAAAAAAAAAAAAAGGGACAAAGCCTTCAGAAGGAGAAATTGATTGGGGGGCAAAATTTTTTTAAATTTTGGGGAAGGCAAACCCTAAAGGCCAAAAATGGTCAAGTGGTTCCCCCCCCAAAAGGAAGGCGTTCAAAAAGTTTTTCCCTAAACCTTAAGGGGTTCCCAAAAGCTCAACTATTTAACTTTCCCCCAAGGATTCCCATCAAGATGATGTGGATCCCAAAGAAGAAGAACTAGAGAGTTCTTGAGGGTGACTCCGCCAACATACTTCACTCACATTCATTTTGGCAAAACTTGCAACCAACTTCCCATTTGCACTAGTTCATGGAGTCACAAACCCTCTTGTTGGTAAGTCAAGGGACAAGGTAATCATTGCTTTCATGGACATCATCAATTGTGTACTTCAATCTATGTCCATGGATATCCTTGTTTGTTTTGTGGGACTAACCCATTGGTAGAAAGTGCCCGAATCAAAGTTGCTCCCAACTCTTGATGATCTTCATCAACATTGAGCATCCACATCTTCAACATCTACATGAAGTCTTCTCACAACCCAAGGTTAGTTTGACCCTTTAAAGGGTTCTCACATCAAGGGAGCTTTGCTCTAAAGAATTGAGCTAAAGCATCTTCAAATGATGTGAACACATTAATTTTATGTAAAGTGGTAACCCCCTTGTGCTTAAGCGATGAGTATGACCTATGATCAAATGTTTCATTTGACTCCTAATCAATATACTCATATAAAGATGACCTAGTCACAAATTGTGTGATAGTAGCTAGAGTTTTGTTTGTGCATGTTTGACACATATTTCATTTGCTATCTTATTGTGTGAGCATGTTGGATGCATGATTTTATCCATTCAAGGACATCCATTTGTTGCTTTGGTCTTTTTGGATTTTTCGACCAAATGGATGGACAAGAATGCCTAATACCTCCCTAGCTATCTATGCTTTCTTGTCTCAAATTCTATTCATGCTTAATCACAAACTTTGAACAAGTCATTTGGACCCTCGGTGAGGAGCCCGGGCCACCGACCCAAGGTTTCCAAAACCTTCTAAGTGATTTGGAGACCAACCCTCTCAAACTCGGGGAACGAAAGCATTTATTGATCTAGGTTTTCATCGGGAAACCGAGTTGTGATTTTGGCGTGAAGTGAGTAACCCTGCATTATCCATCTCGGTGCCACCGGTTTACTCGGTCCCACCAAAGGGTATATATAGAGGGCGCGGGCGTTGATTTCTTTCAAGCCCGCCCCACCCCTTCTGGTCGCCGTGGTCTCGGATCGTCTCCGTCGTCGCTTTCGCCCTGCCCGGTCTCCATCGCCTCAGCGGACATCTTCTCCGCCGTTGCGCCCGGGACTCCACCAAGTTAGGGTGAGTTTGATCCCCGTGCTCCATCTCGATTCAATGCCGTTGGTTTGCCTAACATCTTGCCATTTGAGATCTTCCTAACACGTTAGTTCGTTAGAGCGAAATTGATAAAGTTTTAGGGTTAGGTTTCCGGAAACATCTCGGTGGACCGATTTACATTCTCGGTATGACCGATTTGGCCTCTGGCCATTGCCCTTGGTCCCGAGTTGTGCAAATCGGTGGACGAAATGAATTTAGTGAAACCCTAGTGTTTTGGGGACGAAACCCAATCGGTCCAACCGAAAGTGGTGTGAATGTTTTTGAACACTTGATTCACGAATTTTAAACTCGGTCGAAAATGTTTCTTGAAAACCTAATACTAGAATTTGAACTCATTTTTTTGCAAAATCTTCCGGTTTTGATAACTCTTCTACTCGCCTACACCTTATCTATTCACTTTGGCCATTGGGATGCAGTGCGGAACAGGTCTGAATCACCTATTGCGATATTCGAGGCAGGCACTAGTCCGAGTCCGGCCTTTTGGATGATGGTGAGAGGAGCACACCAAGTGGTTTGCCTCCTGCAGCCACAGGGGAAAAGAGGAACTCGATGAAGAAGATTCGATTTCATGGTTGAGGAAAGGTCTCCTCAAGCCAAAGAAAAGTTGTTGCCAAAAGAGCATCAAGGCACAAACCAAGAAAGGCACATAAAGTGAAGAAGTCCACTGTTGCCAAAGCTAAGTATGGAAGAAAACTACGAGCAAAGTGAAAAAACTTCCAAGAGGAAGAGGTTGTGCATGATGATCAGGAGAAGAAGATGAGGATGAGGAAGCACCCCAGCCTCCTCCTCAATCTAAGTCATGGGTGATGCCATCGGGAAGGAGCCCCTTCAAAGTCAAGCCCTGCTCCAACAGCTCAAGCCAACCTCTTTGCCAAGCCCAAGAAAATTCGGGGAACATCCGCAAGAAGAAAAGATAATGTGCCACAGTGGGGGATGATGAGGCACATTCTGAAACTTTGAAACGCCAATTCACAATGATGCTCATCCTCGGCTGAGAACATGAAGGAAAAAAGGATAGAGGTCTCAGGCTATGGAGACAAGCTGATCCATATTGTGAGAAAGAACTCTTTGTTGATCCAAGATTCCACACGGAGCGGGACTTCTATGAGATTGCTAATGGACAAAAGCCCATTATTGGACCTGTATGTTGTTGGGCATACATTGATAGTGAAAACGAGACTTCTTTCCACATGTGCATGAGACTTTGCATGTGGTGTTGCAGACTTTTTGGTCAAGGGGATTGGAATGATGAATGATCATGCAATTCTATGCCCACTCATTTCTATCCAGATGGAAGATCACATGGATGTGAAGGCCAAGATTCTCTTCAATGTTGAAGAATGGGAGCCTTCTGAATGCTCCAGCAAGAGAGGATGATGTTGATGTCTATGGTATTCCCAAGAAGAACCATGAATCTATGAAGAAATGTACAATGAGGTACCATAAGGATGTGGAAATCGGGCTCGGTGTATCATCTCGGCGGTTCCTACCACAAACACTATTCGGGCATACCTTGATGCCCAATGGAGATCATCCATGATCAGAGGGTATTCTATCAACATGCTGCATATACTTGATCGGAAGGCACCTTTCAAGGTGATGGACTTGATAGTTGAGACTATCAAGAGGATGCCGACGAGAAGGGTCATGTGGTTTGCCCCTTTGGGCTTATCAATGCCAAGTTTGACGGGCACTACTTGTTGGATAGACCACACTTGCCCTTTACTGAGCATGAGGACAATGAAGTTGTGATGGATGAGGAGGATCAACTCGTTGAAGGTCAAGCAAAAGGGCTGAAAGCCAAAGGAAAAAGGGAGGGTAAACCCAAAGTGTTGGACAGCTCCTTGAAGCTACCGGAAGGATTGAACAACGCTGGCCAGCATTTGCGTCTCGGGAGAGTCTTGAGAGGATTGTTGAAGACAAGATCCATGCTCTGGATGTGAAGTGTAAGTGCAAGTCCTTGTCAACAAGCTTGGGAATATTGAGGAAGCAAAGGGGAAGGAAGAGCTCATGTGAGATGCAGGATGACCTAGTCGGATGATTATCAACGCCTGCTCCGGTTCCCCAAAGACCCGATCAGTGCTATTCATGCAACACCGGACTCGCCTCGGCCCTCCACAGCTCCATCGTTCCGCTCGCTCGTGACCCTCCTCCGCTCCACAGACATGCAAGTCTTGCCCACTGCCATCTCAACTCCATCAACGGCAGGACCGGGAGTCCCATGGCAGCTCTATACTTTTGAACTTTTGGTAACTTGTTGCCAAAGGGGGAAAGTGTATAGATCATAGGACTTCAGGAGAGAGGTGCTTTTGCTCTTCGTTCATTTGCGTTTCTTTTGAGATACTTTTGAGTTTTGAGACATTCGTGTGTTTGATACTCGTTTGCTCTACTTTGATGAGTGCTTGGTTACTATGCCTTAATGTGTGTTAATGCTTATCATATGCTATTCATATCTTGTATGACCATTTACTCATGTCTTGGTGATTGGGTGCATGCTATTCATTCTTATCATTTTGCGCTCCACCAAGATGTATGTGACATGGAAGAGTGACCCATGATCCTAATCGGTTGTGCATTTGCATTCAAGCAAAATCTTAAATAATGCACAAATTTAGGGGAGCCTTGCTTATCACATACTTCTCAAAGGACGATATTATTCATTGATTATATCATTTGTGAGCTTTGATCTATATTTGTCATCAATTACCAAAAGGGGAGATTGAAAGTGCAACTAATCCCGGGTGGTTTTGGTTTAATAACAACATATATATCGAACTTAGTTTCTTGAGAATCATTTCGAAAGTTCAGTGATATGGGTATGGCAATGCGAAAAGTGGACCCCTCAAAATGCTAAGGCAAACATTGGCAAAAGCTCAAGACTCCATTTTGGTTTAGTGATCCAAGATCACATTGAGTCATAGGAAAGCCAATACTATTAAAGGGGATGAGGTTATGTTAATGATCTGGTTGCTCAAAGTGCTTAGTGATACATCTCCTATCACAACTCTCATTCAAATATACACTCATAAGTAATCTCGGTCCCACGATTTCCTAAACTCAGTCACCAGATGAACCACCTCACCAAAAGCCAAACCCTAGAATTTGGATTTTCCGATTCAACTCGGTCTCACGAAACAGTTAAGCCTAACTCTCATCAAATCGGTGTCACCGAGATGATGAAGTCGGTCCAAAGTTGGCAAGCTCTTGTCTTTGGAAGAATCGGACTAAAAGATTGTATTTCGGTCCCGAAAATCCCAACTTCACATGATTTGAACTTTCGGTCTCTTGTCAACCGGTCGACGAGATTGGTCAAATGTGTTGGTTGGATTTTGTGTGGAGGCTATAAATACCCCTCCACCCCTCTTCTTTGGAAGCCATCGAAAGAACTACCACTCCTACCTTACATTTAGAAGAAACTACCTACCCTTGTGTTGAGATCAAGTTGCTCCCTCCCACCATATGAAACTTGATTTCTAGCCTTCCCAAGTTGCTTTCCACTCAATCCTTTCTTCCACCACAGCCAAACCAGTGAGGAGAGTTGAGTGTTGGGGAGATTATCATTTGAAGCACAAAAGCGGTTCATCATCATCAACACCATCTATTACCTTTTGGAGGTGGTGCCTCCTAGATTGGTTGGTGTGCTTGGGAGCCTCCGTCAAGATGTGGAGTTGAACCAAGGTTTGTAAAGGAGAGATCCCTACTTTGAAGATCTACCCAGTAAGGCTAGTCCTCCGTGGGGTTGCCATGATGGCATAGACAAGGTTGCTTCTTCGTGGACCCTTGTGGGTGGAGCCCCGTGGACTCTTGCAGCCTTACCTCCGTGGGTTGAAGTCTCCATCACGTGGATTGGCGATAGCCCACCTATCGGAACCACGAGAAAAAATCTCCGTGTTCAAATTGCGTTTGCTCTTCTCCACCTCTCTTTACTACATGTGCAATTTACTTTCCCTGCCAATACTCTAGAATTGCATTGTGGGTGATACTTGACTTGATCATCATGTGAATCTGCCAAAAACTTGTCTTTATCAAAAGGCTGAAAATTTTGTTTCCCCCCCTCTAGACATACCGATCCTAAATAAAAGCTTCAAGTTGAGCATGAGACTCGGTGGTTTGATGAGCTCACCCATGAAGAGCCATTTTGAGGTGCTCAAAATCCTCAAGGAGTCTAGCATGAGCAACTTCAAGCTTACATTTTAGTTTCAAAAACATTGGCCCCTCAAGGGCTCTATCAATAGATTCCTTCACTCTAGAAATTCTAGGCAAAATCCCTCCGGGAGATTCCTTGGTGGTTTGTTCAAGTTAAAGCTTGAGAGGTCCCTTCTCATTAAGGTAATCCGCCCTGACCTTCCATTTTTCAATGGTGACCTCATGCTCCTCAAGGCAGATTCAACCATCAATATATTTCTTGCTCTCAATACAATGGACATAATTTCCATGAAGTTGGGCAGCAATTTTATTTTATGAAGAGCAAAAACCATTTCCCCTTAATTTTTAAGGAGGCAACATTATCATTCTCTTCATTTATCCTCATCATCGTTAGCATCAACATCATCATCAAGAGACATTTGGGTCAAAGTAGGAGATACCTTTGGCCTTAGCCATAAGGCAAAAGCAAATAGTGATGATTAGGATCCCTTAGACCATTAAACACCACACTTTTCCATGGGTGTTGGTTTCCTCTACATTGTTAACAACAATTGGGAAATAGATGCATTTTATCATGGCAACAAGACATAGCCAAAATATCATCATCATATTTAGTCAAGCAATTTCTACATGATATGCAAGGACTATCAAAAAGCATGTGAAACATTTGGAGTGCCCAAATTTAAAGCCCAAAGGGACATTGCAATAATATAGTGATGAAGGATCATCCACAATAAGCAACTATCATCATTAATGAAACACTCTCACCATATCATTACCTTGTGGCAAACCACATGTAGGTGAAGTAAAGAAGGGAAAACTATACCCGGAGGTGGAGGGAAACAACCATCCCCACTCTTGGACACACCTATTTATCTTGAACTTTGTCCATAACTCATGAGCATCCGGAATGGCATGGTTGAAAAATAATCCTTGCTCAAAGCAAAGCCATTAGAAACGAGGCATTGAGATAAAGTTTTCTCATCCTCTAAAAGATAATCTTTGGGATCCTTTGGAGGAAAACCCCTATCTACAATTGCTCTAAATTTGGGTCCATGACCCTAAAGAGATTAACATCGAATTAGAAACATCAAAATTTGTGCCATCGAAACTAAGATGTCGGGAATCCTAATCCTCTAGTCGACATCTTTATTCTCTAGGCGGTTAAGCCCAAAAAGAGACGAGGCTCTGATACCAATTGAAAGATCGAGGATGTGCCTAAAGGGGGGTGAATAGGCGTTTTAAAATAATTCGGTTTGGCTTGAACAAATGGGAATAAACCTAGGCCAATTTGTCAAGCACAAAACCTAAAACAACTAGGCTCACCTTGTACCAACAACTTATGCTAAGCAATATAAGCAACTATGTGATAGCAAGATATATGACAAAGAACAATATGACTATCACAAAGTAAAGTGCATAAGTAAAGGGGTCGGGTAAAGATAAGAGGCCCGGGGGGCGATGTATCAAGTTCCCCTTGGGATGCTAATCTCCGTTTAGGCGGTGTGGAAAATGCTCCCAAAACCTAGGGCCGTAATCTCCTCACGCCCTCCACAATGCAAGATGGTGATTCCACTATGGGACCCTTGAGGCGGTCCCGAAAATAAATGGGCCCTTGGGCGGTCACCGAACCCGACACTTTGGCAACCCTTGGGCAGTAACGGTACCCGTCAAAATGCCAAGGGATCTCCACAACCTAATTGGAGCCCGGCGCTTGCACTTTAACCACAATGATTGAGCTCTAACACCACCAACCACTAGGGGTCCAAGCACCCAAGATAAACAAGCTCAAGGGCACCAAGCACCCAAGAGTAATAAGCTTCTCAACCACCACTATCACCTGGGAACTCAAACCGATGCCCAAATGCAATGGCAAGGGCCCAGGTGCCAAGTCCTTCTCTCTCAAATCCCACGAGCTATTAATGCTAGGGAGGAAAATGAGAGGAAAACGAAGGAGAACAAAAACTCAAGATCAAGATCAAGGGTTCCCTCACATAAGGAGAAAGTGATTGGTGGAAATGTGGATCTAGATCTCCTCTCTTTTCCCAAAACTAGCAAGAATCCATGGAGGGATTGAGAGTTAAAGCTCGAAGAAGGTCAACAATGGGGGAAAACACAGCTCAAAGGATAAGGTTCAATGGGGAAAAACCCTTTTATAGGTGGGGAAAAATCCAACCGTTATCTCCGCACCGGGTAGTCCGCTTGACATCAAAACTACCGTGGGGTAGGGTACTCTGTAAGTGTGTACTCCTTGTGGGTACTAAAAAATTCTCCTGTCCGCGGACTTGTGACGGTTTTGGTCCCGGCGGAAGTACCAAGTAGCCGCGGTAGTACTGCTCAAGCGGTAGTACCGCTCCCATGGTACCGCTCCCAAGGGCGGTAGTAAAAAATTACTTCGCTCCTACCCGCGGTATACCGTTCAGCCTTTTAGAAACCAAAACTACCACAACTTCGTTGGACTCCAATTCGGAAACCAAGTTTGTTGGAAAGCTAGCGACAAGGGCTAACACAATCTTGATAGAAATACCAATAATAAGCAAATGAGAAAAGGCCCAAAATAAAATGGTGAGAACCCTTCCTCGGATAAGACCGGTAAAACCTCCAACAGAAAACATCATAGAAGGCATGCAAACTCCATTTCGATGAACTCAAGCTTGTCATCAAGATGACCATAAGCTCTAAGACTCCAAAAAGAACCAAACAAGAACCAAGAAACATGATGCAAGGATGCAATGGTTTGAGCTCGAAAACACGATCAAGCTACTCACTTGAGGCCCCCTTGATAGTATGGCTATCGATCCTATACCCGTCTCCCAACTACCACCATGAGACGGTAAAATAGAAAACCTATCAAGGGCAAACCTTTGCCTTGCACATGTCCACTTGAGCTGATGATGGGATCTTGTCCTCAAAGATGGACCACCTTTCTTGATTCGTTGGGTCGATGGAGACTAGATGATTGCTCCCCATACTCCACTATGGGTGAGCCACTCTTAAACCATCTTCACAAGTCCATTGACCCCACAATGGATGGCAAGCTTCAAGCACTTGATCTCTTTGATGCTACACTTGAACTTGCACATGACAATCTTGATGCGATCACTACTTGATGTCATCCTTTCCATGGGTTTATGATATCTTCCTCTTGACGCAAGCCCATGGACATGTACCTAACCCCACATAGAACTCTCACATAGACCATGAGTTAGTACACAAAGTGCAATGGACAATGCTTACCATACCATGGGATCACTTGATCCCTCTCGGTACATCTTTTACGCTTTGTGAGTTGATCAACTTGATTCACTCTTAACTTAGTCTTGATCAACCTTTAATCTTTCCAACGATCTTAGTTTGGATGTTGTCTTGAAGGTAAACATGAATGATCACACAATCTTCTTCAAGACATGCTTGCAATAAGCTCAACACTCACATGACCAATCTTTGGATAATTCCTTAATAGCACCGAGGTCATCACAAACTCTCCTTAAAACCAACAAATGGACTCCAAGAAAATCCTATGGACAAACCCTTCAAATATAACTCAAAGGCAACCATTAGTCCATAGAGATTGTCATCAACCAAAACCCAGGGGGCACCCAGCCACCCGGGCCTTTCTTTGACCCGCGCCCACGTCCCACTACAAACCCCGATAATGGGTTGAAGAAAAACCCTTAAAGGGGCGGAAAATAAATTTTGGGGGACCCCGTGGGAAAGCCCCTTTAGCCGGGGGGCCTTGAGGGGGCAGGAAAATTCCGGCGGGGAAAAGGGGGTTTTGGGCCCCGGGCTTTTTTTAAAAGTCTTTGGGTCGTTTTTTGGCGGGAGGTTGATCCTTAAAATTCCCTTTTGTGAAAAGCGGTTTTTCCTTTCGTCCCTTGGGTGGGGGTAAACCCCCAAATTCCCATGGGGGGGGAATGGGTTCCTTGGCGGAGCCGGGATGGCGCTTCAATTTGGGTTTTGGGGGGGGGGAGTGGTTGGGGGATGGCGGCCCCGGGGGGGTTTCCCACCCGGTTCCGGGGGCTTTTCCCCCGTGAAGGGTTTAGGGGAAATTTTAAAAGGGGGGGCATTTTTTGGGGGTTTCGGCCCGGGGGGGTAAAAGGTTCCGGGGCCCGGGCCCCCTTTGGTTTTAGTTTGGGGGGGTTTTTGGGGGTTTTCCCTCCGGGGCCCCCCAAGGGTCGGAATTCTCGGGGTCCCCCGGGTGGCCCCATTGGGAAAAGTTTTATGGGTTGTTTGGCCCAAATTTCTGACCCTTTGGGAAATTTTAAAAGCCGGGGAACCCCGTAACCCCGGGGTACCTCCACCCCGGCCTTTTTCCTTTTTGCCTCAAAACCAAAGGGGAACCCCGGTGGGGGGGAAAACTTTTTTTTGGGCCCCCCGGGTTCCAAATCCCTTTTAAATTTCCCTCCCCTTTGGGTTCCCCCAAAAAAGGGGTTTTCCATCGGGCGGGGGGTTTCCTCCCCCGGGTTTTTGGGGGGAAAAAAAGGGGTGAATTCCCGGTCAACTCGGGGATCCCCAAAAGGTTTTTTCAAGGGTTTCACACCCTTTTGGGAACCCAAAACCGGGGCGGGGGCCCCGGGGGGGCCCCCGACCCCCGACACACTTTAACTTTCTTGGAGGTTATCTTCAGAGCTACAGCTTGAATCCGTACGTGGTCCTTACTCACTCCTATGGACTCCATGAAGCCTCTGGTTACTGTGTGCAACCAATGGGAGATGGTACCTCGGGTTATATTCAACCTGTCCGGATGACGCTCGCATAACAGGATAGGAGTCTAGGGAGCTTATCCTTCCTATTACCGTATCGGTTGTCTTTGTCAGCATGTAATTTGCCTTTTTTACTTTGTTCTGCTCCGTTTGCGAGCTGTAAGACTTTTATGACGATACTTTGTGGATTGTTAATAAGATGGCTGCATGAATCATCATGATGCAGAGGCCGGGGGCAATGCCTCCATTTCCAAAAAAAAGACAGGAACCGAGCAAGGTGGTTGCTTTTTTCTCTAAGTGGTTTCGCAGCCGACTTCAATAATATGAGTATTAGCTTCACTTTTGGTGACCTGTGAGTATTAGCTTCATTAGAATAGACTTGGAAAGCAAAACCATGAGCGAGCTATGTAATCTAACCACATCTTAAAGTTGAACTTTACCAGTTAATTATGTACATCTTCCTTCCAATGAATAAGGCAAGGGAGACTAGTATGGGATCTACCCTTTAAGTAAGATTGTAGGATTAGTCTCAAAATTTCATATTTAGACAATCCAAAAAATTCTGAAATTGTTTGACAAAATACCTGCGGGGTTATGTCTATAACTCCAAAAAAAATCAGCTCAAAACTCGATTCACAGTTAGAAAAATTCGACTATGCGTGTCAACTTTGGGTGAATAGTATTTGACCCTATTCACATCAGATTTTTTTTCTTTTTTGTTTCTCTAAGTGTAGTTTAGATTAAGAGCTGAAACTTTTTAATGTTGTACTCCCTCCATCTTTATTTACTCCGCATATTAATTTTGGTCAAAGTCAAGCTTCACAAACTTTGACAAAGTTTATAGACAAAAATATTAACATATAGAATAACAAATCAATACCATTAGATTCGTTGTTGAATGTACTTCCACGTCATATAGATTTGTTATGCTAAATATTTATATTCTTTTCTATAAATTTGGTCAAACTTTACAAAGTTTGACTTCAGTCACTCTAATATGCAGAGTAAATAAAAACGGAGGGAGTACATCAAACATGGATTTGTGTCTGCAAATATTTTCAGAAATTTCACATGTTTTGTATCTTCAACACGGTTGAGCTCACCTAAGTGCACATCCTATATTAGTCTCCCCATGAATAAGGTTGCCCGCAGTGTGGGTATCATAGCAAGTTCATTGTGTCAGGCATGATAAATAAATAAGGCAATTTAAAGTATTCTAGTAGCCTAGAAGTAGTATCATACTTCCCACTGCAGGCAACCTAATAAGGTGCACGCTTATTTCGACCAACTTTAACCATCAATTCGGTCAATAATAAAATGTTATGTGACTTAATAGAAATTGTGCCATTGAAAACATTTTTCAGATATGAATTCAGTGATATAAATTTTGCCGCATACTACTGCGTTGAATTGATACATGCCCTTTGGTGGGAGTATAGAGATGTCGATTTTGTATGTGAAGGTGATACACCGTAGGAACATACGAGAGTCCATCAAAGCCAAAGCGTATCTCTTTCCTCCTCCACAAGAAAAGCTCCTTCTCCTCCCATCGGCGCCGCCGCCGGTCCGCCCCATCTCCGATGGCCTTTAGGCCATGGAGGTGCGGAGGATCTCAGGGCGCCGTCGGCGGGAGGGACCCCGTTCCCGTTCTTGTTAGATTCATCTTCTTGGTTGGGGTTGTGTGGTGGGGTGATGTCCCTTAGTAGGAATAAGGCCTCCCACGTTCTATCCCCGTCCCGGTGGTGCGTCTAGCATCATTGAAGGGCGTATAAAGGTGTGCCTCCGTCGAATCTCGCGGGATTCGGTCGGTGCTGATCTTCGACGGATCTGTTTCGATTCGGTCTTCGTTCGTCTTCGTTTGAGTGTTTACATGTTTGATCCTTCTGATCTATGACTTTTTTCATCGGCGATGGTTGTTGCTTTGGTGTGCTGGTCCTATGGGACCTTAGCACGACGACTTCCCGGCTGTCTACTGCCACAAGGTTTGACTGGCTTCAATGAGGGAGGGGTGATGACGGTGGCGCGCCTTTGGCTCGCGCCAGTGCTTGTAGTCGTCGCAAGGTGGTCCACAAACATGGTTGTAATTTTTATTATCTCTTTTGTTCTTTGCACTGACAGATTAAAGATGAATAGATTGAAAGTTTCTCGGAAAAAACTGGTAATATTCAGGTCATCGGTCGTCACCTACACATCAGGTGCAACTTTACCCGCTTAATTAGAATACTCCATTAAGGTGTGCAGGTACTATACTATCGACTGGGTCAAAAAGGAAGCTATAATAGCAACCATACGCCATCCACGCGCTGGAGAACATATAAGAGCAAAGTTGACAATTTGACATTTATCTAGCATCACATATGCATGCATGTACATGAGAAAAAGTGGTCATTTAGCGTGTAATGTAAAAAAGGGTTGCGCATGCAGCAGCGACTCGACTAGTAGTCTAGTAACCACCGAGTCTACCCAGAGAAGGTAAGCCACCCAGTGCTAGTGGAGGTCGCAGTACCGTGTGGTGTGGATGTATAGACCAGTAGACCGGGAAATACAGCCAGCCAGCCGGCGATCGGTCCAGCGAGCAAGAGCAGATGTCAAACTCGGGTCCACGATGCGATGGAATTGCATGCGTGTGGGCACGGCCGGGCTCGCGATTAAACTCGGCTTGACCGACCGGACGGAAGCTGTGCCGCTAGGTGGCTAGGGTAATCATCATATCGAACGGGCGGATCAAACACGACGAGACGAGTAGGACCGGTGGTGGATCGGTCGGTCCCGCACGCATTGACGGACGACGCGGTTCTCGACTCAGGGTCGTACCCCGGTAGTAGGGTACCCTTCTCGCTAGGCCCTGCTCCTAGGTACGTACGCGCGTGGTCGACCCGGCCGGTCCATGCATGGTGGGGAGGAGTGGGGAGTGGTACGGCCGCGTGCTTGTCTCAGCCATGTGCCGGCCGGTGGACCGCGCGCCGCGCGCACTCTTGTCTCCGGGCCAGTGAGCCGATCGGGACGGCTGCCGCGCGCGTACGCACGGAGGAACGTGGAAAAACCGAAAACATGGTGAAGAGCCGGCGGTGGGTCGACGTGTGGAATGGCGGTGGTGGGGAGCAAGTGCGTCGGCGACGTGCCGACGTGAAAGGCGCCCTTCTGAAACGGCCGTGCCGCGGCCGGCGGTAATGGGGTGACCGGGAGAGACCCAATTCTGCTTCTTTTTTTTTTGAGCAATTGCTTTTTTTTTTTGAGCAATTGCTATATTTGCTACCTTTGCCAAATCCTATTTGACGCATTTTGGGCTGAATAACCGGCCATTCACGCACAGTGGTTTGGCGAACATTCTGAAGGTTACTGTATGGTCTTTTATCGGTTTTAGCCATTTATTAGGTTTTTGTGTGATCTTTTAACAGTTAGCGCCACATCCTTTTTTACTTTTTAGGTTTATTTGGATTTCTTTTCATTTTTTTCATGTTTTCTTTCGTTTTAATTCATTTTTTAAAATCACTTTTTCTAAAAAAATAAAAAAATTGTGTTTAAAAAAACAGTACCTCCAAAGTATTTTTGTTTACAAAACGTTTCACAATTTTAAATAATGTTCATGCTTTTAAAGAAATGCTCGTTATTTCGCAAATATTTGAAATCTCAAAAAATTGTTCGAGTTTTAAAATAAATTGAAAAAAAAGAAATCATTAGGATTCAAAAAATATTCAGGTTTACAACTGCTCAGAAAATTAGATAAATGCTCAATTATTTTGAAACATTACCTGCAATGTTTGCGAGTGTAAATAAAATTGCAGGCGTTTCTAAGAAAAAGGAGCTCTCGCTATTTTTGGTGGGTTCTCTCTTCTTGGGCTGGCGACAGTTCAGGCCGTTTAGGTAGTTGGATTGGGCCGGCAAGGTAAGCCCGATGAGTTGTCACATTGGAACCGGCTGCCACTTTTTTTTTTCTGTTTTTCCCTGTTATATATACATAAAAAAAGCTGTTCTCCGGATCTGAAGTTGATGCGAGTTGCACTATGCTTTTCCTCCTTTCCCCGCAGGTTCGCATCGAGCGCCCCGGATCAAGACCCGGCCCTAAGCTTTATTCTGCCCTCTGGGTGGTCACCATCCGTCAGGTGCAGGCAGCACGTACGCTACATCCACCAGGTGGGGCGAACGAGCGTGCAAACAGTAGCTGCACTAGTCCGTTCCATTCACACACGCCGCAATGCTGGCATGCACGGCCGGCCAATGGTTCTTATCAAGCAATGTCTTGTAGCACCTTTAAAGAAAAGGCGCAGCTCGTTTCTCAGGCCTAAGTGCAACTCTAGCTGATTTGTCAAAATTTAGCCCTTCAAAAGCCTCTTCAAACCTTAACTTTTCAGTTTTGACTTCACGAGGAGTTACGAAAAGGTGGTTCCTAGACGAAATCGTAAGTCTAACTGCCAAAAAAAAATTACACACAATTTCATTTCAGACATAAATTGAAACTACTCAATTAAACAAAGGTAGCACAACATACTTTTAAAACTAAATGGCATTATTAGATAAATGTGGATTGTTCCAAGAACGTAAAACAACGTTTTAAACTACTCCCTCTGTTCCTAAATATAAGTCTTCCTAGAGATTACACTATCGACTACATACGAAGCAAAATGAGTGAATCTACACTCTAAAATGCATCTATATACATCCGTATGTGGTTCATAGTGAAATCTCCGCAAAGACCTATATTTAGGAACGGAGGAAGTACATGGCATACTATACTAATCGGATTCCTCTACGAGCTTGTCCCAATCTACCTCGTCGTCACCGGAGCTGAAGGAAATATGGCTCACGGAGGGTCCGCCTCATCGGTATTGTTGCTATGCTTCTTGTAGGCCGCGTAGCATGTAATTTCCTTGGCGACGTGCTGCATGTGTTTCCCTCTGAGCTCAGCCATATTGGCCCTATCCGTGCGCTCGGTCTCGAGCTGCTCGAAGGCATCATGATTCTCCCTCACCTCACGATGGGAGATCACTTGAGGTTTGACGGCGACGATGTCCATGACGCCGCGACTGCCGAGGGGGAAGTTCACCTTCGCCCCATTGCCAGCTCATTTACCTAACTGTGGTTTGCCGAACTCCAAGGAGGTTACTGTATGGTTTTTTTTATCGGTTTTGACCCTTTAGGTTATTGTATGGTCTTTTATCGGTTATCGCCAAATCTTTATTTATTTATTTATTTGATTTTTTTCCTTTTTCTTGTTTTTCTAATTTTTAGTTTTAGGTAAAAAATGTTCAAGTTTTCTCACACAAATAATGGAATTGTTAAAAATTGTTCACTACTTTCAAAAGTGTTCATGTTTACGAAATGGTTCACTTTAAAAAGGTTCATGCTTTTAAAAAAAATGTTCATATTTTAAAAAACAATTAAAATCTCAAAAGATGTTCGGATTTTACAATAAATGTTCAAAAAAAATCATTTCGATCCAAAAAATATTCACGTTTTAAAAACTTAACAAATGCTCAATTTAGAAAAAAAATTACCCGTAGTGTTTGCGAGTATGAATAAAATTGCAGCTGTTTCTGAAAAAGGAGTTGTCGTTATTTTTGGTAGGTTCTCTCTTCTCGACCTGGTGATTTTTCAGGCCGTTTAGGAGTTGGATTGGGCCGGCAAGGTAAGCCCGGTGAGTTCACCTTGAAATCCTGGGGGCAGGAAAATGGTCAAAAAAAGGAGAGAAGCCTACAAGCGGCTGCCACTTTTATTTGTTCTTTTACCGCTGAAAATAATTTGTTCTTTTTTCCTCTGATCTGAAGAAGGCTTTTCTCTGTCTTTTTAGATGGGTCTATTCTCCGGAGCTGAACTTGACGCGAGTTTCATCATGCTTGTCCGATGCCACGCCTTTCCCCACAGTTCGCATCCGCCCCCCCCCTCGGGATGAAGACCATGTTTTTTTTTCTTGATGGAGGATCAAGACCATGCCGGGGGCCGAGAGCGAGCTTTTTTTGAACAAACAAAGGCACCAAAGATGCCAAATATTCCATTCAGCTCAAAGGGTAGTACAAGTCAGATGCAAAGTTCTGCAAAAGAAGAGAAGAAGAAGAGATACAACAGAAACTCTGAGAGGGAGCTGAAGGAAGGATCCTAAAGAGGCAAAGTGAACGGAAGTTCAATGCCCTCAGCATCATGATCAGATTACAAAAGCTAGCAAATATATAAAACTATTCATGCATGTTCCTGAGAATAACTCCTTAAAGAAGAATATCGATCATCTTGATCTGCAACTGGATTTTGCTTGCATTAGAAACAGTACACCGTATGCAGCTGGATACCTTCAAGTTGAAAACCTGAAAATGTATTTGCCACTGGACATGGAGAAGATGAATGAGAATGAGCAGAACATGTCAAAAAGGGTCCTCCAATAGATCGGAAAACCTGCCGGGCAAGGTTATGCGCAACCATTAAAGTCCCTGGAAATGTGAAACACATGAGGATTTCGATTAGAGGTACATTTAACAAAGGTCGCCAATTCTTTTCTAATATTCCAATGCGAAGTAGAGTGAGAAATGTTCCAAGAGGCAACATCAGAGGCAAGCGAAAGACAGTCCATCAAAAACATGGGACAATGAATACTAAGGCGAGCCGCCAACTGAGCTACGCATGCAAGAGCTACAGCTTCTGCTTGAAGAGGAGTAGAAGTAGGAGGTGCCGAAGCTTGAACCTAAATATTGATCTCACCTTGGTTTAAAGGAATACAAAAATAGACACTAACGCCTGTCCCCACTTCTCCATGTGTAAGACCTGGGATTTTTGAGGACCGAAATGTTGCATCCGAAAAAATCATAGTACCAAGGATCAATGAATCAGACTTGAGGGTGCGGCCCTGTATAGGAAGATCATGAGAAGCATGTTGATTATTATTAGAGGATTGCTTATTAGGGAATGGAAAGGCTCCTCTTGAAAGCCACAATCCATACTAGCAGCAACAATTTGGACTTGATAAGGAAGATGCTTTTTGCGATCAAACAGAAAATCATTTCTAGCTTTCCAAATGCACCACAAAAATTGAGAACATTCTGCAAAGAAGCATGAGGATGCCCATAGTAACAAGATGAATAAGAATGGAATGCATTGTCGAGTGTCCTTGAACAAGAATGTTAGATCGAAGAAACCAAGGGGACGAGAACCAAGCTGCTCTAGCAAAGTCACAAAGAAAGAATAGATGAATATCATCTTCTGGCTGAGCACATCTACAGCAGTTTTGAGAGATGTGAATGGAAAAACGACCCGCTCTCATTCCCGTAGGCAGAGCCCTACTAAGAAGTCTCCAAGCAAAGGTTTGAACTCTACGAAGAAAAATTTTCTGTTTCCAAATAGTCTTAAGAAAGTTTTTCAAGTCTGAACAAACATCCACAGGAGCAGTTCTAGGATGAGCATAAATTGCCTGCAAGCAAAGTTTATAGGCAGATTTGGAAGAACAAATACCATTAGGAGCGAGAGCCAACAAAGCAAATCTTCAGTATCATCATCAATAATATCCAAACTAACAATATGAGAGGCAAGAGGCTCCTGAAAAAGAGAGAAAATAAGTTCATGATTCCATCTTTTTTGACCAGACAACCAAAGATCTCTAACCAAAGAAGGATAAACAAAGCCTGGCCGTTGAGGAATGAGATAATCATGAATAGAATTCCAAAGATTGCACCAAGGCATGCTCCAAAACGAAATATTACCTTGAGTGAGTTGGTAAAAAGCATGTTCTTTAAGCTTAGGCAACATTTTTAAAATGGAAGCCCAAAAAGCATATTTAGGAGGAGTAGTCGTAGCTTTCCAAATGGTAGAAGTATGGAAATATTTGGCCTGAAGAACACGATACAAATGGGAAGAAGAATTTTTTGCTAGCCTCCAGGCTGCAGTGAGGATAAGGCTTTCATTTATCGCTTTTAAATTCCTGATTCCTAAGCCACCCTCTGCCTTGGAATTAGTAATATCCTTCCAAGCCCTGAGGCAAAGACTCTTTTCCGAATCTGTTTCTCGAACACCTGTCCACCAAAAATTCCTAATGATAGCCGTGAGTTTAGCAATGATTTTTTTAGAACAAAATGTTGGCCATATAATAAACTTGAATAGCTGAGAAGACAGAGCGAATACGTTCAAGCCGAGCAGCATGAGAGAGCATATTCGCTTTATAAGAGGGCAGCTTGTTCAAAAATTTATCTAACACAAAATTATAAACAACACCTCTATTTTTTAGCCGGAAGAATAAGAGGATGACCAAGATGAGTGAAATTAGCATCAAGATTAGCAACTGGAAAATTTTGCTTAATGTCATTCATAGTGGCTTGAGAAACATGAGAGCTAAAAAGAATGGCAGACTTATTCCAGTTAGGAGTTTGACCAGAGAGAGCACAAAATATTGAATGAGATTAGCCATAGCTTGTGCCTCTTGGCAAGATGCCTGCCCACACACCAACAAATCATCTGCAAAAAAGAAGAGAATGCACAGAGGGGCAATTTGGTCCAAGAGAAATACCCTGCAAATGATTAGCCTGAAGAGCCTCATTGAGCATGATAGAGAGCCCATTAATGGCAATGACAAACAAATAAGGAGACATGTGACAAGCTTGTCGGATACCTCGGCAACTTCTAAATTTTTGAGAGGGCTGCCCATTAATGAGCACAGAAAACGTAGGCGGAGAGATGCAAGCGTGAACCAGATTAACAAAATGATCATGAAGTCCTTTACGTGTCAAAGCTGAAACAATGAAATTCCATTCTAAACGATCAAAAGCTTTGGCAAGATCAATTTTAAGCATGAAAGCATCGTGTTTCCAAGATTTGAGCGAGAAAGAGTGTGCAATTTCTTGGGCAATGATAATATTATCACTAATATGCCTACCTTCAATAAAAGCATGCTGAGCTGGATCAATGTAATCAAGGAGATGAGGTTTGATCCTATTAGCCAGAGATTTAGCAATGATTTTGTAAAGAACATTACAAAGGCTAATAGGACGATATTAGCCAGATATTTAGCAATGATTTTGTAAAGAACATTATAAAGACTAATAGGACGATAGTCCATGGGAACTTGAGGAACCAGTTTTTTAGGGATAAGGGAGCGAGCTTTGTTGTTCTGTTTAGCCTCCTAGGCCCCTAAGCTTTGTTCTGCCCTTGTGGGTGGTCACCATCCGTCGGGTGCACCACGCTAGCTACATCCATCAGGTGGGCCGAACGAGCGTGTAAACAGTAGCTGCACTTGATACAGACACATCACAAAGCTGGCATGCACGGCCAAGGGTTCTTATTAAGCAATGTTTTCTAGCACCGAAAAAGCGCAGCTCGTTTTTCATGCGTAACCATAATCCCCGGATAGTTTTGTCCCGGCCTCAACGCAAGTTGCAATATCGGGAAAAAAGAAAAGTTGCAACATCGCAAATCAGGTAATGGCTTATTTTTTTGAGGGGACAAATTAGGTAATGGCTGGTTTATCTGGCCGTGTCGTTTTGGCAAATGCTCAGATCAGATTAATTGTTTATTCCTCCGCCCATTTCTCAAATGGAATGGCCTACTCTACTGATAATACAAACGCAACCCACGTCCACGTCCCTCCCACCGGCCCTTGCCTTTTCCTAATCCCCCTCTACGCTTTGCACCAAATTTCCTGCAAAGGTGCTAACCCCTCCCTTGGTGCAGTTCAAGAGCCATAAGAACATCACAACACACGCCATGAGCCAAGCCAGTTAATTTCTTCCCTTGGCCGGCCTACTTTCTGCTCCTTTTCCCTAGCTAGTGATATGATATTCCCCTTTCCCAATATCTTAACAACGATGACAGAACAATGCTACAGTCTCATCGCGTTCTTTGTTGGCAGAATTTGTGCGATGCTTCAGAGGCCGGAGAACTGGTTTTGCTGCGACTGATGATGAATGGCCTGGAATTCTGTTGCTGTAGAGCTGACATTCTCCGGCATCATGAAGTTCCTGCAATTGAAAGAGTATACGCCGAGGGTGAGATGTGATTCTGAGTACTCCCTCCGTCCGAAAAAGTTTGTCCCAAGCTTGTTCCTCAAATGAATGTATCTAGCATCAAGTTAGTGCTAGATACATCTATTTGAGGGACAAGCTAGATACATCTATTTGAGGGACAAGCTTTTTTGGACGGAGAGAGTATTATACTATTGATGATCAGTGAGATTGTCGTGTCCGTCTTACTCGCGAGGACGTGAGGCCCAGATGGAGCTGAGGGCGCGGAGGCGGCGATGGTACTCGCCGAGGGAGACGAAGCACCGAGCCGTCTGCCTGGTGGTGAGGATCCGCCGCATGTGATGCAGGGTTTGCTGTCTCAGGTTGTCGGCCTTCACTTGCAATGCCATGTTGAGGTATTAGGTCAGTGAAACGGGTTAACTGACGACTAGGCTGACAGGAAATATCTAATGTTTGTTGCACTATCTACATGACAATACACTTCAGAATGCAATTAATGATTGGTGGCGGCAGCATCGGATGATAACGAAAGATGCAAAGCCAATGTTCCTGCTTGAGACATGGGCTAGTTGGAAGCTTCCTGCCGGTTGCATATTGTACATCTCAGTTTGTGTGATTCCATTTTTCCTCCATAATCTACAATCTATGCTATGTAGGATCTTAACACAGATTATAATATATAAGAATATAATGGTACGCAGTTTCCTGTTTCTTTCTAAAGCCTTTGGATGTCTAAACTGCTCCAAATATCTACTCCACCAAAGTTTATCCACAAACCACAATCTGAATATCTCAAGTGGAGCAATTGGATGTCTCGATCTCCTTTTATTCAGATACGGGGGGAGAAGAGAACCTAGAGAAAGAGAAGACCACTTATTTTTCTACTCATCTCGTGGAGCAGCATGATCCTACTTTAATTCAAGGCTCCTCTGCTTCATCTCTAAGTGCTCAAGTTTAGGTTGTTAAGCTGTTCCAGATATATGTGTGCATCTGTTGAACAACCAGCAAAAATAGGTGGAGCCTGGGTGGATATGCAAGACGTGGTCAGAAATGGGAGTAGGACACACGGAATAATTTATGCAAGGCAAGAAGGTGAACGTCATATTCTGATATTCCTACTTGGGCTTTATGAAGAAAGTGATAGGTGTTTATGTCTCTCAAGACATTCGTTTTATACGTAATAATAATAAAGAACCTTCTCCAGGACTCAACCAATTGATCAAAATATTGGTCCACAAACATCAGTCAATATACTAGTTTATAAGAGACTAATTATGCAATCTGAAAAGTGCTAATGATGTTTATCTGCATGATCTAGCCAGTTGCTCAAACAAAGTTGACCATGCTACACAACCACATCTTATATATCATTAGTACCTTCTATTTATCCGAAAAGTAGGACAACATTCTGTAGGACCAGCATTTCAACAATAATAAATTAAGTGATTCAGCTTAATGGTAAATATACTTCCCATATTCAGTTTTCAGCTCCAATTATTTTAGTTTTCTCTGTTGAATTATTGTTCAGAAAATCAAAGGAGTGTATTTCTCTTTGTAAGTTCAGAAAACGGTTAATCATGCAAGAACATTGGATTTTACGGCAGAGTGCATGAACTGCAACGAAGAGAAAAATACTGACCTGACGATAAAAGCTCTCGAGGTTGTCGAGCCTGTCAAGAGCTAGAGCCATGAGACCGGTATAGTTGGCAACATCGGCACCATCATTGAGAGGGCCAGCGCCCACCGCATCGGCCAGTGACTGGTGCAGCTGCTTTAGCCCCTGCTCGAGCGCCTCCTCGGCTTGCTCCGACGACTGCTGCAGGTTGCACATCCCCAGCAGCTGCTGCTCCGTCGACGGATCAAGCTGAGGTATCAGCATCTGATGAAAAGAAAAAGACAAAAAGACTCAGCATGTAACATCGCCTTCATCATCACACGAAGGTCAGACAAATTAAACGCACTACGGTGCATTCATGTGGCAACTTCGTGCTAGACCTTGAGGATTTCTGAAGGTCGGAAGCCGGCCATCCAGAGGAAGCACCGCTCAGACTGCGTCGCCCACATGCCGGTCATGAGGTGGAAGACGTCGGACCTGGCGAGCACGGCCCTCAGGTGGAACAGCTCGTCGTGGTGCCGCATGCAGTCTTCGACAATGGTGCCGAGGTTCGCGTCCAGGACCTGGGCCTGCAGAGCGCCCTGAATCTCCGCCATGTACTTGTTGTCTTCGTCTAACCATCGGGCGTACTCCATGTCGAACATCACAGCGGCTGTAATAGCAAATCAAGAAGTTGTTGAACCTGACGTGGTAACGTTGTGAAGCTTGTAATGCTGCAAGGGATGAGATGCTTACCGGAACTCATCTCTCCGGGTGCGCTACATCCTCCTGTGAGCAGACCCTGAAACGATATTATTAAAGCGTTACAGCAGATGGCAACGATAGTGGTGAATACTATTAAGATGTTCTAGAGAATTGGAACCTGTGAGCGCCCTCTCTGAAGCTCTTGCTCGATCTGCTGAAGCCTAATCCGGCCTGTTTCTAACTGCTGAACATAAGCCTGCAAAATAAGTGCAACTGTTTTCGTGAGAATGTGGCTTTTTTTTTCATCCAGTGATTTTTTTACTGATTGTAATTGTTTTGAACCTTTTTTCTCAGCCTGCTCTTCCTCGCAGCTTCTCTGTTCTGCGCCAATCGCCTTTCAGTCTAAGAAATAATAGAGGTGCAAGTAAGAAGAGTATGGCACAAGAATGAAATGCAGGGCCATGCAAGCAACAAACTGAAACTAAATGAATCTCACCTTGGGATCTACCAATTTGCCATCTTTTCTTGTGGATCCATGCTTTCTCTGCATCAGAGTGGTAGACTTGGAGGTTAGAACAGTGTGCAATGCTAGGTAGTTAACTAGTTATACAGTAGTATACCTGGAGCTAAAATTCCTGTTGGGTGTTGCTACCCACCTATAATATAACCTATTCACTAGGAGCTTTTTACCTGCACGTCTCTCTCTTAAAACAGTAGCAGTGTCTATAATAGTTCATCTTTGTGAACTATTGAAAGAGAATGTGCTACTACTATTGTGGTTGTTTTATGTTCCAAGGAACAGTTCAGGTGGTTATCTTGTTGCTTCTATCCATCAAAAGGAGGAACACAAGATCACTATGATGTCGCCAATCATCTTTTTGTCGACTTTTTTTTTTTGTCTTGGACCAGCCTTGACCATATGATATTGCCTACTCTCCAGCGGTTCTAGAAATATGCCATTTCCCAGTGCCCACCCAACGACCACCATGAACTCGTTTTTTCTATTCAAAGGCATATCTAGAACTGAAAGGATGCTCAAGCTCAAAGCAGACTCAAGTTTATGCTTCTGAAAGCAAACTTCTTGAGGATGCATCGAAACGCTTAACCAAGAACTTGTCCAAAAACGTAAACCATGATGAAGACGACAAAGTATTGTATATATCAACGTTGACACTGTTACGTACCTTATCTTGGGTTCCTGCATGTTGCTGAAAGCTTGGTGCAGTGGCTGGTGCAGCCCCAAGTCCTTGACTGTAGTTGTAATCATCAATGGTCACCATCAACGCCTCCTGCTGGTCCTGCTGCTGCTGCTGCCCAGAGTCGGTCCTCATGCTCACTGGGGACACCAACTCGGCCTGTGACATTGTGTTCTGGGCTGAGCTGGAGTCAGTGCTCCCTACTGACTGCGAGTTCCCCTGTGAAGCAATTAATCCAAGAAACAAGAGGAGGCCGGCAGGCAGACGAAGACAGTGAGCTAGCATGCAAGCAGTTAATTAACCAAGAGCAACTTTCCCCCCGCTGCTGCGGTCAGAAAGGAACTGTAGGAGCCTGCGAATGATCTAGAGAAGCAGTGCTTACACTGTATGGCTGCTGTAGATGACTCATTGGCCAAGAAGGGAAGATCTCCAACGTGGGGGGCCTAGCCGCAAGATATCCTGCCGCTGCTGCTACTGCTGCTGCTGCATACATACAAACGGAATTAAAGGCCTTGTCAATCGCCCTCTCCCACAAGAGGTTGCGAAAATGTAGGCAAAGAGAGGAGAGAGATGCGAGGCGTGGGGGGTCGCGGGATCACACCATTTTTGCTGTTGCCGCACCTTGCCCAAATTACATGTGGTTAGGGCTCATGGCTGTGTTTGGCAAGGCAAAAGCCAGGGCGTGGTGTGCCTGTCTATCTATGCCGTGTGCTGTGGGGAGGGAGAGGGGAGCAAAGACACAAGCCTTTCTCTCATGCAGGCGGTTAAGGTTCGGAGAAAGGGAGAGAAGAGATCGATCGGAAAGGCAGTTATAGTCTCTTACACTTGGTGTGGGCATCACTTTCGATCATGACAGGATCGACACCGGCCGCGCAGGTGCCATGGATAAGGGCCTCCTCCAACTCGCCAAAGTAAGCAGCGGCTGCCGGTTGCAACTCCCTCCTGGATCACAAAGCAGCAGGCGCACAGAATTTAGAGCCAGTGATACGGTGGTATATAGATAGGCATATGCAATATATGACAGAGCAGATAAAAACTAGTGAAGCTTTTTCAAGAATGTAAAGGCAACATGAAAGATTAGAGAGGTGGATAGATAAGGATGAGAGCCAAAAGGATGGAGGGTAAGAGGAAATCACTCACAGGATCCAGGCCTTAGGCATTAAGAAACTATTTGGTTCGTGGGAAGAGGTGTAACCCAATAAGCACAAGAGTTGGATATATATAGCACAAGAGTTGGTTATAAAGGTGGTTAAAAAGAGGTGATGGGAGGGAGGGGGAGAGGAGAGGAGGCCTATATTTTATAGCAAGCAAGAGCCGGAGTTGAAAACTAGAAGATGCAAAAAGGAGCAACTTTAGCTTGTGTGTTGTCTTCGCACGTACACTAGCAGTTGAAGAAGCAGCAGAGAGGGATATAGACTAGAGAGCGGAGGAGGAGCAGTACAGGAAGTTGGCAGGGGGAGGAGCATGGCCTTGGATTCCATATCCAAGCGCTTGGCCGAATGGTACAGCTCTACCACGACCACTCGCCATCCCCCAAGAACTCTCTCCTTCACCCTGCTGCAGCATGGCAATGAGTGGAAGAACTCTACTCTGCAACAAGTGAACAGTAGGCCAGTGAGAGCTATGCATGTACGTAGGAAGTACGATGTATTCCAGTATACAGGGAAACTATAGATAGATTGGAGAACGAAGAGGAGCATACCATATGATAGGATGTTGCCTCCTCTCCTGTCTGTCTTCTCCCACACTGTCAAATCGAATCGCCCTTGGAGTTTCACCTACCACTGTACCGCGAAGAAGATATTGTGTCCTTTTGAACATGCCCTACGAGCATGTGTCTCTTTTCAGATTTCACAGGCTAGAGAGAGAGAGACGATGAGAGGGGAGGGGAGATAGGGGGAGGATGTGGTGGGGCTTTCTCTGTCAGGAGTCCTGTCTCCTACTATACTGCCCCGTAACTGTAACAGCCCTTCATCTCTCATTGGGCGCCTCTGGCCTCGCTGCTGCGACGGCAAGTACTCCCAGCAAAAAGATCATTGAGGAGAGAGAACAGAGAGACAGAGAGATAAGACGAGGGAGTACACAAGACTTCTTTTTCTAAGTGCAAAATAGGGGGTTTGAGCAGTTCTACAAATGCGTAAAAACAATGTATATTTTGGGGGCGCATGAAATGTGCTCTTTTGAGATTATCCTTACTTCCAGCTAACAGGTCAGCATCACTGCCTTGTCACGCGCCAAATACTAAAATTATTTCCCCGTCCAATAGAAATTTAGTTTTAGCGTTGCTGTTTTGCTCTGTTTGCAAATGCTTGTGGATCGCTATCTGTTACGAGAATATGTTTTATTGAGAAAGTTGCCCCTTAATTAATACTACCTATTAGTGCTTAACCCTTTGGATAAAGTAGGGGCCACGAGTATATATGAAAGCAAGTGCGGTGAAGCGAAAGTGCATTTATACTCACCGGAAAGCTCTTGGCGTCTGAGTTCTCCGCAGATTTGCTTAATCCTTTGGACACGGAGAGGCCAGAAAGATCATTTCGTGTGGCTTTCACCCCCTCTACCTCCGAGGACACGGTTCCTGTCTGATGCACTTGGGGCAGAAGAGAGAAATTTGCAAAGAACAATCAAGTTAGCAACAGAATGCTTGAAGCGCAAACATGAACAGAAATGGCAAATTCATGGCACAATCCTTAACCATTAACTTAGACTGTTCATTTCCAGAATATGTTCTGTAACCAGGAACCATAGGCATCACATCACAGGAACAAAGCAAGTGATCCACACTTGATTTATATGGATATTACTGGTTATCTGGGAACGAATGTATACAAAAAGAATATCTGAATACCTATTTTCCATGAACAATCAACCAGTCATTTCTGTAAATGTGCAGCAGCCCTCTCCTTTTGTGGTGTCAAATACAGTAAATGCAACGGTCAGTTTGCAGCTTTAAAAAAAAGGCTCAGAATTATTTTTTGCGCAAAAGGTCAAACCTTGGAGGTGCATTTGGTTCTGAATTATGGTACAAAGTACAAACAGACATCTTTGATAGGCCAACATAATGGTAGCTGAACTGTGAGCACAGTGGCAGGCAACTGAAAGCAACCACAGTCCTCATCAGATCACAGGTTCAGACTTCAGAACTGCAAGTTGGGTATCATCATTAAGAACATAAAACAAGACAGATAAAGGGATTGATCACAAAATTAAGAAGAAAATGGAGAATTTCAACTGCTTGTAACTTGTTAATGCCAATTCAGATTTCCCTTTTTTAGGAATCCAATTCAGATTTCTTATGTCAATAACATTTTCCTCAAAAGACCGTTAAAAGTAAAGCCAAAGAAATCACGGCTACATGAGAATCGTCCTAGTGGAGGCTCATGTGGCTGGGTTAATAAACTCAACTAAGGTCGCAGTGATGATTTACTTTAAACATTCCGTTATGTTAAATAATTATAACCTTTTATGTGCTGACTTCTGGATGTATATTAGTACGTACTAAATAAGATTGCTCCAGTGTTCCAGACTCTGTAGCTCAGTTCGGCACCTGTGATCATGTTATTAATAGACAAATCCAACACCTCCAGCTTCTGCCCCCTGTTATGCAAACTGCTGAGGCCACCATCGCATCATGCCATGTGCAGCATCTTGATGTTGACTATGGGAGAGGATTGCTGAAGACTTCAACAATCAAGAGACAAGTGTTGAGCAAGACAGAGACAGACGATACCTATACGATTTTGTCATGTCACCCAATTCAGAACTTGTGCCGTTCTTCAGGTAAGTCAAACAGACAAACAGTTACGGTGCGATTTCCACGGTACTGAGAGGCCCTATGCATGCATCAACATTTGGTTCTACCCATTCGATCAGGGCCAACAAACCTAGTTCAACGGTTCATCCACCAGCCCGGCACTACGGATCCCGCAGAAATAATTCGAAATTAAACAGCGGAGACGCCGACAAAACGTGTGAGCCGCGCTGGCTACAAATCAGAGTATGGGAACCACGCTGATAAGCCTTCGACTAGGGCACCCCAGAAAAAAATTGCTGCGCCGCGGGGGCTAGGAGGAGGAAACCAATACCTTCCCGGGTGGGCGATGAACGCGATCGGCGGCGAGATTATGGCTCGCATGCGGCGAGGAGCGCAAGCGATGAGGAGGCAGACGACCTTTGCGGGGCTCGGCTATGCTGCGGGGCTGGCGTGTGGCTTTTGCGGGCGGCGCGGGGAGGCGGGGAGGAGAGAGACGACGCCGACGGGGACAGTTGGCGGAGAGCCGGAGACGGAGCAGAGAGACATGTTTGGGCGGCGCCGTTGGCCCGTTGCCGTAGTGGTTGTGGTTACAATCCGCCGCTTGGGCTTCTTTTTCGTACGGCGTTGCTGTACTGGGCTCTTAGGGCCCAACCGAGCCGCTATGGCCGCAATTTTTAACTTAGTTACTTCTTTGAATTAGGGGAGCAACTAATTTTGTCTCAAAAAAAAAGGGGAGCAACTAATTAACGAGCGCTCCTTCAGGAGCCTCGCAACGATCAGCGTCACTTGGCGCGCTCTCAGCCATTTGCCACGTGTCGCGCTCTGGACGCTTCCTTCGAATTTTGTTTTTTATTTTTCCGCACGCGTTTTTCGGCTTTTTAAACGGTATTTTTTCGGTATTTTTTGACGTTTTTGTTTTTCCACCGGTCTTCCCTAGCTTTTCGACCAAAAAATAATTTTGGAAAAAATATTTTTTTTTGCGCAAAAAAACATATTTTTTTCACGAGAGTCACGGTTTTGTTTTTGCGAGAGGCACGGTTGTGCTTTCGCGACTCTTGGAAACGGAAAAAAACATGTTTTCTGTTTTTCTTTCTTCCGCGAGAGGCACGATTTTGCTTCCGCGAGAGGCACGGTTGTGCTTTCGCGAGAGGCACTGCCATGCCTCCTCGGAAACGAAAAAAAAACACGTTTTCTGTTTTTTTTTCTTCCACGAGAGGCACGGTTTAGCTTCCGTGAGAGGCACGGTTGCGCTTTCGCGAGAAACGCAGGCGTGCCTCTTCGAAAAAAAAAAACGCGCGTTTTTTTTTTTCTTTCGCGAGAGGCACGGTTTTGCTTCTGTGAGAGGCACGGTTGTGCTTTCGCGAGAGGAACGGGCGTGCCTCTTTCGAAAAGGGAAAAACGCGTTTTCTTGTTTTTTTCGCGAGAGGCACGGTTGTGCTTTCGCGAGAAGCACGGTTGTGCTTTCGCGAGAGGCACGGCCATGCCTCCTCGGAAACGAAAAAACACGTTTTCTGTTTTTTTTTCTTTCACGAGATGCACGGTTTTGCTTCCGTGAGAGGCACGGTTGTGCTTTCGCGAGAGGCACGGCCATGCCTCCTCGGAAACGAAAAAACACGTTTTCTATTTTTTTTTCTTTCACGAGATGCACGGTTTTGCTTCCGCGAGAGGCACGGTTGTGTTTTCGCGAGAGGCACGGGTGAGGGAGTCCTGGATTAGGGGGTATCCGGACAGCCGGACTGTGTACAATGTCCGGACTATTGAAGCGTGAATATACAAGACTCAAGACTTCGGCCCGTGTTCGGGATGGACTCTCCTTTGCGTGGAAGGCAAGCTTGGCGATCCGGATATTATATTTTCTTCCTTGTAACCAACTCCATGTAAACACTATCCCTCTCCGGTGTCTATATAAACCGGAGGGGTTGGTCCTTAGAAGGCCGATCACAATTACAATCATACCATCATAGGCTAGCTCTTAGGGTTTAGCCTCTACGATCTCGTGGTAGATCTACTCTTGTACTACCCATATCATCAATATTAATCAAGCAGGAAGTAGGGTTTCACCTCCATCGAGAGGGCCCGAACCTGGGTAAACATCTGTGTCCATTGCTTCCTGTTACCATCAGCCTTGACGCACAGATCGGGACCCCCTACCCGAGATCCGCCGTTTTTGACAGCGACATTGGTGCTTTAATTGAGAGTTCCTCTGTGACGTCGCCACAAGGCTTGATGGCTCCTTCAATCATCATCAACAACGCTGTCCAGGGTGAGACTTTCCTCCCCGGACAGATCTTCGTGTTCGGCGGCTTCCCATTGCGGACCGATCCGCTTGGTCATCTGGAGCAGATCGTGTCAGGAGCGCCGGATAATTATGATGAGCATGGCTTGGACCTGTCGTCAGACGATGCTCGGGATATTACCCCGGCAGAAGCCTCGGATCTAAATCCGGGGCAGGATGTGTTGCCTAAGGATGGAGGGTTGGACCCCGCCCCGCAGGCCGCACCCTCATCGGCGATGGGGCCGAACACAGGCCCCACCTCTGGGAAAGCCCATGACTCCGGGCCCCGGACTCATATCCGGTCCTAGGTTCCAGTCCGTGCGCCCCCGAGTCCGCCGAGTCTGGTTGGGCTCCGGTAATGGAGTTCACCGCAGCAGACATGTTTCAGCACTCGCCCTTTGGAGACATACTAAACTCATTTAAAATTCTCTCTTTGACAGAGAATTCCGGGCCGAACTATGTCCGGCTCGAGTGGGAAGCAGGCGACGAAGAAATTCGTTACCCACCCACCACCCACTTGATAGCCACGGTTGATGATTTAACCAACGTGCTTGACTTCGACTCCGAAGGTACCGACGATATGGACGACGATGCAGGAGAAGACTCAGAATCCATGGGGTACCGGATTCCCGCCTCGTCACATGACATATACATGGTGGATACACCCAAGCAGGACGACGGTGACAATCCGAAAGATAAAACCCCTGGGCAAAAAACAAAGGGACGGCGCAGACGCCGTTCCAAATCCAGCAACAGTAAAAATATCAGCAAGAGCGCCAGAAGAATGGATACTCCGGTCAACCCTGAAGGCAATAACGACCAAACGGAACCCGCGATGGAGCAGGACGAACCAGGTCACGCCGAGCATAGTTCGGAGCAGACGCCCGAAGACAACGATCCAGAGGGACGATTTCATCAAACCGGCCCAGGACAAGAAGACAGTCCGGACGATGATGCATTCATCATTCCGGAAGGACGCGTGGAAGAGAACCTCCACAGAAAGCTTATGACCATAGCGAGAAGTCTGAAGAAGCAGAAGCAACGGCTTAAAGCCGCACAAGAAACACTCAATCGCAGATGGAATAAAGTGCTAGACACTGAAGAAATATATGGCGACGATCGCCACACAAAGAGCTACCCAAAACGTAAGCTACTGCCAGAATTCGACGATGAGGCCGTCCCACCAAAAAGTAACACGATCAGGAGACCAGAAGTACCACTTCATAACCGCAATAAATCAACTACCGAAGACGCCCACGATCTACGTGAGCACCTGGATAAGAAAGCTGGCGCAGCTAGGTCCATCTACGGATCTAAAGGACACACCTGGCGGGGGCCGTGGTCGTCAAAACAATTATGACAACGGACACCATTGAATAAACACGAACACAACAACAACCGACGGCATGCCACAGTAGCGTCCAGATCTGAGAGGATGCTCACCCCATGCTTCACCGATGAAGCTTGGACCATGAATTCCACGGGCTTTAAACTGTGAACATAGAGGCATCTGACGGAATGATGACCGAAGTGCGGATCGAGGACTTTATCCTGCACATACACATGACTCGTGGGGATGACCTCCACGCCATCAAATACCTTCCCCTCAAACTGAAGGGACCAGCTCGGCACTGGCTGAAAAGCCTCCCCGAAAATTCAATTGTGAGCTGGGAGGAGGCCAATTTCCAAGGGACTTATGGCCGGCCTCCGGATGCTGACGATTTAAGTCACATAATCCAACAACCCGGAGAGTCCGCCCGCAAGCTTTGGAACAGATTCCTCACTAAGAAGAATCAAATTATTGATTGTCCGGATGCCGAAGCCCTAGCGGCATTCAAACATAGCATCCGTGACGAGTGGCTCGCCAGACACCTCGGCCAAGAAAAGCCTAGGACAATGGCAGCCCTAACAAGCCTTATGACCCGCTTTTGCGCGGGTGAAGATATCTGGCTAGCCCGTAAAGGCACCAGCGACCCCAGCACATCCGAAATAAGGGATGGCAACGGGAAACCACGGCGTAATAAAAACAAATGCCAAAACAAGGAAGAAAGCCCGGACAACACAATGGTTAATGCCGGATTCAGGGGCTCTCGACCTAACCAGCAAAATAAGCAATCTAAAGGCAGTAAAGAAGGACCGTCCATCAACAGTTACGGACAGACTATGCCAAATTCATGGCACCCGACAAACTCAGCAAACCACACGCACGAGAGTCTGGGTCTTCAAGCAGGCCGCAAACTAAACGCCGAACACAAGGGAAGGAAACACCAAGTGAAGACGAGGATGAACCTCGCCAGCCGAACACTGGGGGACAGAAAAAAATCCCGCCAGAGGTTAAAACAGTGAACATGATCCACACGACTCGCACATCCTTGGGTAGGCACGAACGCACCCATAAAGACGCGCGCGATATAGAGCCCATCGTACCCACACCTAACTACTTGATGTCTTGTTCGATCACTTTCGATCGCCTGGATGGCCGAACTAGTATTCGGCGCGAAGGATCAAACGCCTTGGTGCTTGACCCAATAATCGACGGATACCATCTCACTCATGTCCTCATGGATGGCGGCAGCAGACTCAATTTAATATATGAGGACACTGTCCGCAGGATGGGGATAGACTCATCCAGAATCAACAAGATTAACACCACCTTTGAAGGGGTGATACCAGGTGTTGAAGCCTACAGCAGGGGCTCCGTCATACTGGAAGTAACATTCGGCTCTCCAGGCAACTCCAGAAGCGAAGAACTAGTCTTCATCATCGCACCCTTCCAAAGCAGCTATCAAGCATTGCTTGGAAGAACAGCCTTCGCCCGCTTCAACGCATTGCCGCACTATGGCTACCTTACACTTAAGATGCCCGGTCCACGCGGCGTCATCACCGTTAGCGGAATAACAGAGCGCTTTTCGCACGCAGAGGAATACGCGACGACCCTAGCGGCCGGACTATAAGCGGCCTCTAACAAAAATATGACGGGTCGTTAAGACCACGGACACGGTTAGACGAGTCCGACAGCCCATATCAAACCAGGGCACTGTATATGTAATCCTATAGTGGACACCAAGGGCTAATAATAAAGCCCCACACTTGCCTCAACCTTATTGGCAGGCCAGCATCTTACATTTTTTACTATCCATCGCATACTTACGTTGCACTCTCCTATGAGTTTCCCTTTTCCGCAGACAACGTTCGCGCGATACCCTTCGAGGATGCGGCACAACGGAGACAAAGGCGCAGATGTGCAGCAGGGCCCCGTTCAACAGGTTTCTTTTTAGATTAAGCCCATGTGTAAACCTTTTCTATTGCCTCTTGTTGTTTAACCATCCCATGGGTTCCATACCCACAGAGGATACTGTCGTTTTTGGCATTTCGCCATGATAGATTAACGCACGTACCTGGAAATACAGGGTTTATAATGAATGGGCATTATTGAGCCCATCATCTATTATAAAGTCCGAATACCTTCGGGAGTGTTCAGCGTCACGAGTTTGGCCTTATATGCATCAGCTCCGAATCATGTCTTTGGTTAAATGTTGGGTTTGCCTGGCTCCTGGGTTTGCCGCCTTACATTCCGTTATAATCGGCTAAGGTGGCCAAAGGAGAACTACTGCAATTGTGCCCTGGTTATTCCGGATGAGAACCTCGGTAGAGAAAGCCGAAAACTGACTGTCATGATACAGCGAGAGACTGGTCAACTACTCGACGACTCACCGGAATCTCTAGGATTCCTCCGTAGTAACGAAGGGCCATTTCCCGGACAGGTACATACGCGCCCGTATTCAGATGCACGCGAAGGTACCAGGGGCTACATAGTAGCCCCAACGTTAGAATCCCACGGCGAAGCGGAAGTGTTACAACTATATAGTCCGGTTG
The DNA here is from genome assembly GCA_021437245.1 of Aegilops speltoides. Lineage (NCBI taxonomy): Eukaryota > Viridiplantae > Streptophyta > Magnoliopsida > Poales > Poaceae > Aegilops > Aegilops speltoides. The sequence continues at coordinate 365,513,059 of CM038141.1, read as the reverse complement.
CCTAGTTCGACGTGCGATCACCTCCTTGCCGGACCAAGATGTTGGATAAAGAGTGATTAAGCACATTTTTTCGCGAACACCCCCGCATTGTATGCGTGGGGGCTGAAGCCAACGACTGCTATCTTTCGGACAACCTGTGAAGCTCCACTATAGCAGCCATCTTATCACTTAACGGCAGCGGGCGAGTGGGAGCATTGAACTGCGACCAGAAAAGCTTCTCCACCTCCTTCTCACCCTGATATTTGAAGAACTCCACAGCATCAGCCGTACTCTTCGCCAGGTCCACGTAGGCGTCCGCCGAACTCCAGCGTCCATCCAGGGGAGCGTACTTCGGATCGAAGAACTTAATCCGCAGCAAATAGGAGCCTCCAGCCACGATTTTACCGGCCTGTTGAAGCTCCTCCCGCGCACCTCTGAGCTCGGTCCGTATTTCCTTGGTGGCATTAAGTGCCTTGCTCAGGTCAGCCGATTTATCCTCGTGCTCCTTTTTCAGGAGCTCATGCTGGTCAGCGGCATTTTTTAACTCGATAGCCATTTCGGCTATCTTTTCCTTGCTTCGGCGATGCGTAGCCTGTTCGGCTCTCAATTCCTCGGCCGCCTTTAGGGCAGCTGCATTGCTCACCCGAGCCTGTTCCTTGGCTAGAGCAAGTTCCGCCCTCAGGGCCTCCACTGCAGCAGCACCATCTGCAGTCCGAACATATTACATTACTATGTGCCACCTTAATATTTTCCTATGCAATGGAAAGACAGGACACATACCTTGTGATTTATCCAGCCGCTCATTCATCAGAGTGATATCGGCATCAACCGACCCAATTTGCCTCGTCAGTTCGGCAACTTCAATGGACGGATCGGCGGCCGGACCCACAGGTAACTGCACATATTTACAACATAAATCATTGGTTTATGACCCTCTGTTTGCTGCCTAGGGCAGTCAACCAGAGTCTCAGGGGCTACTATCTATATGGAGCACACCTACCGCGTGCCTCACAACCAAAGAAATAGTGCGCTCTTCATTACGTACCTCAAAGCCTCTGAACAGGCTTGTGAATGCTTCATTCAAACCGCTTGTAGCGGATGAAATCTTCTTGAGCACCGCACTCATTAATGAGAGCTGCTCCTCCGAGAGCGCAGCTCGCTCTAGCAAGCCCGTCAGTACGTCCGACCAGACATTGAACTGCGCCGGACTCTTTCATCGCCCCTTGTTGTAGCCAAATGCTCCTGGTGCAGGGCGGCTGACGGATTGACTTCCGGCTTCGGTAGATCCGGACCCCTCCGTGACGACACCTCGGCGTCGCCTGCTTCATGAGTCAGAGAAGGGGGTGGGGTTTCGCTCTCCATCATCTCCGGAGGAAGGTCCCCGAAGATGAACCCTGTTGAGAGGAGCTGCTGGCCGGACTGGAAGAAGTTAAACCCTGGTTATTGATCTAGGAGAAACACAGTACCTTCGGATCATAAATTGACTTACAGCTCGGTGGAGGGCTGGACCGTTGGAGGGCATGGTGCGGTGAGGGTGCCCGTCAAGGCAAGGCCCCCCGGGGATGTCTTTTTCCCTAATTTGGGCATCTTCGCCTCCAGATCTTCGGAGGCGGCCCTCTTCTTCCCGCGCAGAGAGGAGGCCTTAGCCTCCCCTTCCCGAATATCCTCCTTGGGGGAGGTAACAATTCCCCCGATTCGGATGCGTAGCGCGTGGGGTTCGGATTCCTCGTCCCCCCATCCCCCCTTGTTTTTTCCCGAGGGCATTCTGCTGAGTACCCGGTCGAGCATCTTGGCCATAGTGGGGATGGGCAAGCCTTCGGGAAGCGGTGCCGGACACCTAATTCTCTCCGCCTTGCTGAGCCATTCCTGGACGCGGATGATTGTTAGAACAAACAGTCATGATAAATACAAAACAGGGTGTCCGGTATCAAGGCTACTTACTTGGGTATCTAGGCGATTACAGCTTAGGCCCGCATCCTCGGTGGTGTCCGGACATACTACTTTCTGTCCGAAGAATAATTTGCACATCTCTTCGGGCTTCAAGCCGAAGAAGTGCTTGACAGTCCGCGGACCCTCCGGATTGAACTCCCACATCCGGAGAGGCTGGCGTTGGCACGGCAACATCCGCCGGATTAGCATCACTTGCATTATGCTGACAAGGTTGATATCCCTCTCAAGAAGCTCCCGGATGCGGTTCTGCAGTACTGGTATATCACCTACGGGCCCCCAATTCCATCCTATGTCTGTCCAGGACGCCAACTATGACAGAGGGCCCAAGCAGAACTCAGGGGCGGCTACCCACTTTGTGCCCCTTGTGGCCGTAGCATAAAACCACCTCCACTGCCATACATCAGATACTTCTGGGAAAGAACCCTCCGGCCATGGGGCGTCGGCGTTTCTGCTTATTACGACACCTCCGCACTCCGCATGTCGCCCCCCGATCATCTTTGGCTTCACATTAAAGGTCTTGAGCCATAAGCCGAAGTGCGGGGTGATGTGGAGAAAAGCCTCGCACACGATGATGAACGACGAGATATGGAGGATGGCGTCTGGAGCCAGATCATGAAAATCCAACCCATAATAGAACATGAGCCCCCTCACGAAGGGATCGAGGGTGAAACCCAAACTGTGGAGGAAGTGTGGGACGAAAACAACACACTCATTGGGCTCCGGCATGGGGATGACCTGCCCTGGGGCAGGAAGCCTGTGCTGGATATCTGCAGTCAGGTATCCGACCTCCATAAGATTTGCAATGTCCTTCGCTTCAATCGAGGAGGCCACCCACCGGCCTTGAGGGCCAGATCCGGACATATTGGAGGATTCCGGAGGAGTGGAGCCTAGGTTTTGGGTGTTAGAACTCGAGGTGCGAGAAGGCGCGATGAAGGTGAAAAAAGAGGCGTAGGTCTCGACCCCTTTATAAAGAAGGTGAATATCAAGAGTCCCCGGTGTGATCGTTTGAGGGTTATCTAAAAACACATGGGGTTATACCAACAACCGTCGTGGGGTCACGCACGCTCATATTGATGGAAAATCCCGTAATAAAAGGGACATGATCTCTGCCTCGACGGGACGTGCCAATAAAACCGCCTCGTAACACGAGTCATTGTGGGGCAGGAAACGTCAGTTCGCGTTGGACCGAGCCAAGATGCAAGGGCACGACGCACGAAGATTGCCAGCAAATCAGATCTATACCATGTGAAGATCATCTTGCAGATCCGGACATGGTCTACGTGTTCGAGAACCACTTTGGAGTATTCGGAGGAGGAACCTGCCTTGCAATGTCGAAGACAATACCGCGCGCCGGACTCATCGTCATTGAAGCCTGGTTCAGGGGCTACTGAGGGAGTCCTGGATTAGGAGGTATCCGGACAGCTGGACTGTGTACAACGTCCGGACTATTTAAGCGTGAAGCTACAAGACTCAAGACTTCGGCCCGTGTCTGGGACGGACTCTCCTTTGCGTGGAAGGCAAGCTTGGCGATCCGGATATTATATTTACTTCCTTGTAACCGACTCCATGTAAACCCTAGCCCTCTCCGGTGTCTATATAAACCGGAGGGGTTGGTCCTTAGAAGGCCGATCACAATTACAATCATACCATCATAGGCTAGCTCTTAGGGTTTAACCTCTACGATCTCATGGTAGATCTACTCTTGTACTACCCATATCATCAATATTAATCAAGCAGGAAGTAGGGTTTTACCTCCATCGAGAGGGCCCGAACCTGGGTAAACATCTGTGTCCCTTGCTTCCTGTTACCATCAGCCTTGACGCACAGATCGGGACCACCTACCCGAGATCCTCCGGTTTTGACACCGACAACGGGCGTGCCTCTTTCGAAAAGGGAAAAATGCATTTTCTATTTTTTTTCGCGAGAGGCACGGGCGTGCCTCTTTCGGAAAGGAAAAAATGCATTTCCTGTTTTTTTCTTTCGCGAGAGGCACGGTTGTGATTTCGTCAGAGGTACGGGCGTGCCTCTTTCGAAAAGGGAAAAAAACCGTGTTCCCAGTTTTCTTTTTTCGTCGGGTTTTTTTGTCTGGTTTTTTCGTGAAAAAAAAGTTCGTAAAAACCTATCAACATGGGATCTACTTTAGAAGATCTCGACGCGAGGAATCCAATGGCGAAAGCAGTTCGAGATTTAGACGCACGGTTTAAGAGATAAAACGTTTTGAATAAACAGATCTGCGAAAAAAGGAAAACTCCCATATGCAGTGCGCCACTTGTCGCAACCTAGAGAAGTTGGAGTGATCTCCGCAAGGAGTACTCCTTAACTAGTGATTTCGTTGAATTAGCCCTAAAAAAACTTCTTTGAATTCATTCGGAAAGTTCTTTGAATTCAATCTCTCTCCGTCTTCCTGTTATCAAAAAAAAAAGTTCGCCTTCCAGTTTGCTGACTACTCCAGCAACCATGTATTTTCCCCTGAAAAACCTTTTTGACAAAAACACCCAATATAACATGGGAAGTGTTTGTGGCCGGGGCGCCGGCCAAACCGTTGTGCCGGTTGCGCTCCGTGCATTGGATCTCTTTTGATCCAAGGACGCTGTTTGCACCACGTGTTACCAGACCCATGTTTTTTTAAACGCGCACGAGTTATCCCTTCCTGTGTTTTTGCTGCAATCGCACGGGGGTTCATTTTGGGGCAGGGCGACCGGCGGGCGACGGGCTTGTTGGCGCCTGGAGATCAGGAGCGGCAGCGGTGGCGGCCCAGGCTGGATCTCGATTCTCCGGCGATCTATGCCCCCCAGATGGTAACTCTCCCCTCGTGCTCTCCCTTTCGTTGTTGTCTTCCCCTCCCCCCATTGGCTTTAGGGTTAGGGCGGGTTATGGTGTGGGCGAGCCGTTTGTGTTCCCACAGGCCGCCACCAGCGCCGGCGCGAACGGGGACGCGGTGGTGTTCCCGCGGGTCGAGGGAGGCGGCGTGGTGGTGTTCCCGCGGGCAGAGAGAGGGGGCGTGGTGGTGGATTTGAATCTTCTATTGGCTAGGGATTTGGGATGGGATTGGGATTAGGATTTGGACTCGTCACGCCATGCGCAGTGCTCACCACTGACATGGCTTGGATGTATGTTTTGCGTGGGTGGGATGGGGCTGGGAGAAGTAGATTGAGGAAGAGGGAGATTGAATCGATCAGTGGCAAGATAGATTTCGTGGTGGCAGTTTGGGGCAGTTTGGGAGGAAGAGGGAGAATGAGTCGATCAGGGCTTGTTCGTTAGAGGGGATTGAGGTGGATTTTGACCTTGAAATCTCATGGAAACGGACGAATGTGTGTGGCAAGATTTCTTGGTTCGCTGAGGCGCAGTTTGTTGGGAGGAGCAAGTGACTAAGCGAGGAATATGCTGTTGTACATGAGAAAAGATTACGTAGTTGAAATTCGTAGCTGCTGCATGAGGGTCTACAGTAGTACTGTGAATAGCCTTGCTGTCGATCGCTCAACGGTGCGATGCCAGACACGGACCCAGCATGATGGGTGACAACACAACACCGGTTTAATTTTAGTACGTAGCAACTATGTTGACTTCTGTGTTGAATTAATTTAATTGATGCTTCTACCATTGAGATTTTGTACATCCACAAACTATGGCATACACGAAATGGTATGGCTATGTTTAAATGGTCACTGGACGCTTCCGAGGGGAAACTTTGAGGAACATTTTAGATGATACAGTGGGGAAACTTCAAATAGAATGACGCTGAAAATTAACTTGTTTGAGATCCTGGAGGAATCACACACCGCAAAGAGGCATCTTTGTTTGCTATGTAAAATTGTAAATAGGTCTCTTGGTGCTGGAAAATCTCCTAGGTTTTATTCTATAGCAGACGTACTTGTAATAAATGCTAATTTTTAGAGTGCTTTATGCGTGCTTGTATGTTTCATAGGTTTTACATATTTTTTTAGGTGTTCATGTATGTTTTTTCCTAGCTTCTGATGGTGCATTTTTATGGTTTTATTGACTTGTTTTTTTCCTTCTTTTAGATGTTGCAGGCACCTCTGGTGAGAATGAGGGGAGTAAGAAGGCTAAGAAGAATAATAAGAAGGAAGGCAATCTATGTGGCTTTAAGTCAAGGTTTAACTCACAAAGGCTGGCTGAGATTGGGAAGCAAGTGTCACCGGAAAAACAGAGAATCATAAGGGAGGGATCGTTTGGAGACTTGTTGTACATCCGGTCTTTCAAGGTGCCCCATGAGCTCATTGAGTTTGTTGCAATGAACACGAATCACATACTCTCTGAGCTCAAACACAGGAACAAATCTATCACCTTCAACAAGCTTATGGTGAAAATGATTTTCAACGTGCCATACGGTGATAGACTAGTGAAGCTTCTTAAGAAGAGTGATGAACATGATCTTCGCAGCATCTACAAGGAGGGGAACAGGGCTCCAATCGCCCATGTTGTCAAGTTGCTCACTAGTTGCAGTGAGGAGGACGTGGTTATGATAAATAGGACTTGGGCACTCCTTGCATTGGCAATAGTTTTGTGCCCAGGCACGGGCAATATGGTGAATCTCGAGTATCTTGCTTCCCTGGAAGATATGTCTTTGGTGCATGAATTCACTTGGGATGAGCACTTGTTGGCACGAGCGATGGAGGAGGTTGGAGTCTTTCAAGAGAAGAAGAGGATGCAAGCAAATATAGAAAAAGAGTTTCAGATCGCTTCATGCCTTCCCATGTTAGCGGTATGCAATGCAACATTATGAAATACCTCCATCTTTTTTCTTTGCTGCATGAAACCTTCTATACATTTTCTATAGCTCGCATTTATGTTTTTTGTTGGCTAATGTCCTTTTCCATTCCATGCAGATCATATGCATGGATCATGTTGATATCCCGGTCGGCCTCCCAAATGAGCATGCTATTGATTATTCCGTGCCGAGGATACGTTTTGTTTGTCAAAAGGATTTTGATTGGTTGGATAAAGTTGACAAGAACAAGCTCACTCTTGTCCAACCTTTCTACGGGAAACACACCCAAGTAATTTTGCTACATCCCGCCTATGTATTTTCCTTTGCCAATGGAGTATTAACCCCCCCCCCCCCTATTTTTTGCTCACTGAATTTGCATGTAGCAATATTTGCTTTTCCAATTAGGTTATGGCAGCCTTCTTATTTCCGCCACTCATGTTTCGTTTTCCTAGATCCAGAGTTTGTGCAACACCCCCTATGCAGCACAACTTGTGGGACAGGAAGTTGGTGCTGAATCAGCCAGTGGGCAGGGAGTTGGTGCTGAAGCACCTAGTGGCGAAGGAAGCCAAATTCAAGGTGCTGAAATTCAAGCAAAGGACTCTCAATCAAACGAGGCTCAACAAAATGTTGATGCTGAATCACACATGTCATCATCGCTCAACAATTCGCTGCAGCAATCATTCCCTAGCATGCAAGATCTAAGGGTACATTATCTTTTTCATTGTATTCATTTCCTGTTTACCTTTGGCTTCACATTATTTATTATACCCAGTTGCAAGTGTATATTTATTTTGCTGCATCCTTCATTTTAATGTGCTACAACCATGTTCTGTTTTTGCTTCATATGTGGTTTAAGTTCATACCTACTAGGCTTTTTTGCTACATCCATATGTCTAGTGTGCTACAACTACATTGTGTTTTTGCTTCATCCATGTCATAGTTTTGCTACATCCATATCATTAATTTGCTACCTACATACATGACAGTAAATTGCTACAATCACACTGTTTATTTGATATATAGTGACACAGCAGTATACCTACTTGTTTTCTCGCTTCATCCATACCTCTAATGTGGTACACCCACATTTGTGTTTTTTTACATCCATACATATGACTAAAATGTTCAACACTTGCCTTCTTGTAGGTACCAACTCAGTTTCAAATGCTGTACGACAAGCACAAGTGTATTTTTGCAGCAGAGGTGGATGATGTAGTAGGCAAGTTTGGACAGTGTTTAAAGGGATTGCGGTGCAACCGGATGGTTGCTCTCCTTCGTGATGTTGGAGACGCCATCACAGCTACCAGTGAGCCCAACTTCTCCTTTGAAGCACCTATCATGGACGAATGTCGCGGAAAAGAGAATGATGCTAAAGCTGCAAATGTCGGCATTGGTGCTCAAGCTCAAGCTGAAGGTACAACACCTAGCATTAACAAGGATGAAGTCACTGGAATGAACCTACAAGTTGCAACCGAGGCTGCTGAAACTCGTGAGCAACAAAGAGTGAGTTTCGAGATGGAAGGCAACGTCTCACCTCACAGCCCCCACTCTTCTATGATGCACTCAGGAGTGCGACAGCCGGCATTTGGGATGACGAGCCATCCTGTGAGTTGTTCCCAAAGGGCTCCGAAGACTAGGAGATGATGCATTGCACAGATGAGCCTACAATCAAGAAGAGCACAGTCAGCCCCATCTTCGAAAACATCCTCGTGTTCCCTGTTTCAAACGATGATGACAACCCAAGTATGCTATCTTCCTCCTGCATCATTTCTTTTTGTTTTTCTCCATGTCATTTTTTTTTGCATTTTGTGTGATTGCAGCAAATTCTCTTTTGTACAATCCCTCGCAAACTCATCCATTTATTGCTTGCTATAACTTGTAAGATGGTCGCTACAGAAGAGAAATTTGTTGATGCAAGCAGTGGCCCTAGCACACATGAGAAGAACACTAGGAAGAAGAGGATGGCCAAAGTTCCAGCCATAAAAAATACCAAGGCAAAGAAGCAAAAGGTCGATGCAGCTGCAGCTACGTATGAGAAGTATGTAAAGCATGGGAAACCATTGAGGAGATCACAAGCCAATGAACAAGTGTGAGCTACCTAAGCCCTATCTCTTTTTGCTTTCTATTTTTTATTTTTTTCTGCTCGAAACAAATGATTCATTCGGTTGCATCTATGGTAACAGAACACCTTTCATCAAGGTAGGTGGATTTTACATTGGATACAAGAAATTCCTGGTATGCTTCAAGCCTTGTGGGGATATGAATGATGAGGTTATGTCCCTATGTATCGAGATGAACAACATCGCATCCTGTGCAGCAAGTGGTACGAATCTGAAGAAATACATATTCTCGGTCCACGTGGGGGTAAGTTTTTGCAAAAACAAGCAATGCTTCATTCCTTTTTTCTTCACATTTTTTTGTTGCAACACACACTAACCATTTTTTTGTATCTGTCAAGTAGATCCTACTAAAACAAGACACAACAACCTTCCAACCAGCAAAACTCATACCTGAGCTTGAAAGGGCTGTGACAAAGGTTCAAAAATATGACCTCGTAAGTTTCCCGAGAGCCTACTTTTGTTTCACACCACAAATACTTTCAAAATATGATCCAATGATGTAGCATTTCTTTCGAAACATATGTAGCAATTGTTATTGATATTGACAACATCTCTTTGAAACATATGTAGCAATTCTAATTGATGTTGGAAGCTTTTTTTTGCAGTTACAACATTGGAAAGCATATGCTCATACCTACTAGGCTGTAACATTTTTTACATGTTCTGAGTACCTTTTTTGCCTTTCTTTTATTTTTTCCAGCTTTTTTTCACAATTGTTCATGATAAGCATTGGATAATTGTTTGCGCAAACTTGCTATACAAGCAGTGGAATGTATTTGACTCAATCCATTCAAAAGGAAAACAATCTCCTTTGAAGAAGCAGGCCAATAACCTGGTAGGCTCATGCTCTCTATTTTTAATTTTCTGTTTCCCCTTCGATTCATCTACATACACTAGAAAAAAAAGACACATCCGTGACATTTTGGGCCGAACGAAAAAATTTCTGTCATACATATGACACTTCTATGACGATAATTGTGACAAAACCCGGTATCATCATAGATGTGGTGGGATCCTACTTCTATGACAAAAAATCATGACAGAAAATGGGCTTTTCGTCCTGGGCGGGCCGGAGACGCAGCTGCATGACATTCTTTGGGCCGTCCATGACAGAAAAAACCGTGGTAGAAGCAAGGGCGAGGAAAATTTTGGGGAGTTCCCGGTTATGGTGGGAGGTCGGGGGCCGAGCGATGCGCGTTTCTCTCGTACACGTACGCGCGTGTGTGCGAGGCGTTGGCTCTAACCGAACCCAAGTGAGGCATTGGGCTCTAACTAAACCCGAGCGACTACACTGCAGGCTACGCGTTACTGAACCCGAGCGATCAATCGATGGCTGTTAACTGAACCCGATCGAGCGATTCCTTCACTACTGCTGCTAACTGAAGCCGATTGATGCTGCCTCTCTGGATGAACAGTGAGCATTGCGGGGGGGGGTTGGATGAGCATGGCGGTGGCGTTGCCTCTGGATGAACAGGACCCTGTGGTGTGGAGGGCTGGATGAGCAAGAGACGATGGAGGGTGCCCATGGAGGTTGGTTGAGCGGTAGCTAGTGGAGTAAGCGCGCGGTGGAGGCTAGATGAGCAGGGCCCGTGGAGGCTGGAGGAGGTCGACGGTAGCCGTGGAGGCCGGAGGAGGTCGGCGGTGGAGATGAACAGATCTGTGGAGTCTCGTTTTGCGATGCGCCACACCCTCCCGATGAACAGGGACCCCGTTTCGACCGTGGCGCTCCAACACAAGTCCGTTTAAATCCGTTTTGCGATACGCCACACCCCTCCCGATCAACAAGACCCCCGTTTCGACCGTAGGAGGTCCGTTTCGTCCGTTTTGCGGTACGCCACACCCCTCCCGATCAACAGGACCCCCATTTCGACCGTAGGAGGTCCGTTTCCTCCATTTTGCGGTACGCCACACCCCCCCGATGAACAGGATCTTGTTTTGAATGTGGCCGGTCGAACACAAGGCCGTTTCTTCCGTTCCGCGGTACGCCATGCCTCGTTTCCATCGCCTGTTCCGTCCAAGCCCTCCCGATGAACACGACGACGCATTCCGTTCCGACCTAGCCGGTTGGCTCCCACGCGTTCTGTTGCCTCCCGATGAACACGACGCATTCTGTTGCCTCCCGATGAACACGACGCATTTTGTTGCCTCCCCATGAACACGACGACGACGCTGTTTTTCCATTTCGACCCAGCCATGTACACGAGCCCTGGCCGTACGTATGCGCAAGTAGGTGTTCGAGACCCTACCCGTATGTACGTATGTGGCCGTATTTTCTTTCTTGCACCATGGCCGCTGTACATACGTGTACATGCTACGTGCATGCCTCTACTACGAGACGTGCGCGCCTCTACAACGACCAGTATGTACGTACACGTTCCAGAATGACAATGCTATGTACGCTTCGACCAGGTGGGTCTGACCGCGAGCACTTCCTTACTGCGAAGATGTAGTGGTGGGTCCCAGCGATGGAGAAGCGAATCATTTTTTGCTCGGCGCACTTCCTTGCATGGGAAGATGTAGCTGGTGGGTCCCAGAAGTCAGGGGGGTGAATCATTTTGTTTTTTTGCCCGGACGCACTTCCTTGCGTGCGAAGGTGTAGCTGGTGGGTCCCAGCAGTCAGGGGGGAAACGTTTTTTCATGAAATACGGTGGCCCGTCTGGTGGGTCCCTGCTATCAGGTGGAGGAATCATTATTTTCCATGTAATAAGGAGGCACTTCCTTGCTGCGGCCGTGGACCCAGCTGTCAGCCTCTCCATGTACAGTCCACGTCCGATGGAAGTCGTTCCTTGACCACGTTGACCACGCCATGCCGAGAGCACAACGGCGGTGGACAAGGGCAAAGCCTAGGAAGGGGACGACTCGGAGCCGGGGAAGACGCGACAGTGGAAGCCCGCGCGGAGAGGAGTAGGAGGGTTCACTAGTTCAGCTGCGGTGTGAGGCTGCCGTCATCGCAGGGCCCGGCCAGCGGTTGGAATAGTAGGGGGCGGTGAGGCCTCCGCAGCAGCACAACCGACCACGGGAGGCAGGAGCATGCGACACGACCGGCGCTGCTTTGGGTGGCTGGAGCAAGAATACCAGAGGTTGAAGAAGCACTACGGCCGTTGGATGGACATCGTACGGTCACTAGAGCTAGAATTGTTCATATTGACTAAAGTTGACTAAGGCCCCCATCCCAGTCAACTTAGTAGGCCCACAAGTTAGCCTCCCACCATGGTGGGTCCCAGCTAGCAGGGTGAGTATTCATTTTTTTGTGCGTAATAAGGAGGCACTTCCGGTGGGTCCAAGCTGACAGCGGGGGGAACGTTTTTTTCGCGAAATATGGTGGCCCGTCTGGTGGGTCCCAGCAGTCAGGGGGAAACATTTCTTTTTCACGAAATAAGGTGGCCTGTCCAGTGGGTCCCTGCTGTCAGGTGGAGGAATAATTATTTTGCGCGTAATAAGGAGGCAATTCCTTCCGGCCGCCTGGACCCAGCTGTCAGCCTCTCCATGTACAGTACTCTTCTGATGGAAGTCGGTCATTGAACATGTTGACCACGCCGCACCGAGAGCACCAGGGCGGTGGACGACGGCGAGGCCTCGGAAGGGGACAATGCAGAGCCGGGGAAGATGTAGCAGCGGAAGCCCATGCGGAGAGGAGTACGAGGGTTAACTGGTTCGGCTGCGGTGTGATGCTGCCGTCGCTGTAGAATAACAGGGGGTGTGGTTGAGTAGAGGGATGGCCTGGCCAGCGGTGGGAGTAGTACGGGGCGGTGAGGCCTCCGCGGCATCACAACCGGCCACGGGAGGCAGGAGCACGCGGCACGACCGGCGCTGCTTTGGGCGGTTGGACCAAGAAGACCAGAGGTTGAAGAAGCCTACGGTCGTTGGATGGACATCGTACGATCAATGCAGCTAAAATCGTTTATATTGACTAAGTTGACAAAGCCCTTGGTACGCGTCAACTTAGTAGGCCCACAGCTCGGATTTGGCAGAGAACATATAGCCCATTTGTGATTTCTAAGAATGTACAACCCATTTTTTAATTCTAATGGAATTTACTACAGCCCATTTACAGTTTGTTAGAAGTACAGCCCAACTTCTAGCTAGGACAATGATTAATAATTTCAAACAACCGCTCAAAACAGAATAAAAAAAATTCCCACATTTTGATGGGATCCGAAATATTTTTATCCGAAATTTCTAGTCAGGTTAAATATAATTTCAAAATAAAGTTGTATTACGTTAAAATCCAACGAAATATTGCGCGCGCAACAAGTAATGAAATTAAAGTTTTCAAATTCCAAATATAATATATTTTTAAACTAATTACGCTTTTGGTGCATAGTTACTGCCCAGTTATTATAATTACATCACATTTATCATTTCTTAAAGTCCATTTTCTTGTTATGCCTTATGCATACCTCCTAGGAAAGTTTGCAGCCCAGCGGGGCGGAGAATAACAAGTTGACCCGTATATTGTGTACAACTGTCGGCCCAGTTACATTGCTGATGTTAAAAAAAGGCCTTTGTAGTACAGTACAACCTAACATGGCTACTCAGCCCACATTCAGCGACACCGGAAAGGCCCAAACAAGGCTTCTGTACAACTTTTTGAAGTCACTGAGCTCAACTAATAACTTAAGAAAAAAGTTAGATTACAGTGGAACCTAATTAAAAGCTGTCACGAGCAAATAAATAATTCAACGGGTCCCACTTGTGCGTGTGCGCGCGCACGTGTGTGTGTATGTGAGAGAGAGAGACAGAGAGAGAGAGAGAGAGAGAGAGAGAGACCCATTGGTCGATGCTCGTAAATACATCTTTCAGCCATATGCATTGCCGATGCTCAGTAAAAACTTATATAGTTGACACAATCATATGGAACATCATAGCACACTGAACTTGCATACAAAAATTTCACGCAAGCGGCACAATCAGGATGGAAGCAGTGGATCGGTACGGGTAGGGCTATGTTGAAACCAACGAAGTCGTACATAACGGTTCATCGTCTTTATCAATGACGGGGAAATATCTTGAATGCTGTGCAAAGAAAAATGATGATAACACAATAAGTTCTGCTAGCATATTAAGTTGACGTATAGCCCTTTCTAAAAAAAGTTCAGGTATAAAATTAGAACAGGTCACAATCAAATGTACTGGCATATCAGTGCTTCACACCCATAGCTCGGATTTAACTAGTATCTGACAAGATTCAGTTGTTACCTCAAATTAGAGCACATCCAGGCAGCCAGCCCTGCCTCTTCTCCCAAAGAAGTAGTGGCCTCCGCCGCGCGATGGAGTAGGCCCTGTGCCATCCATCATTCCGAGCAACATGGGGAAAGTCTTATGTTGACTCCTGTAATGGACGTCGTCGACGGACCCTGGCACCAGCGGCGGCGGCGGGACTTCGATATATGGATTGACCACTTCTTCGACATGCATGAACACTCGATACAGGTACATCCCTAACGTGGTCCGCGGTGGCCTTGGTGGCGACGAATAGTACAACCCCGGTTCCTGCACCAGTATCTCAACACCAATCACCTTCGATATGGTGGAGGGCTTCCTCATCCATGCCATAACTATCAGAGCCCATCTGTCTGGAGGAACAAACATACTTACGAGCTCACCTCCAAGGTCGTTGATAAGCTCGTTCATGGACTCGCTGTTCCAAGCACGTTGAGGCATGCCGTGGAAGGTAAGCTTTGTTAAAACTCAAGCTCAGAGGCACCGAGCCCCATCCTGGGTGCCACCGATCAAAGCTCACCAACGCGCCATCGCAGAACAAACGCCGGAAAGATTTGAACACACGACTGCAGTCGAAAGTTGTCCGGAACCTGATGAAGAAATCAGCCGGTAGCGGATAGACTTCGACGAGCAAGTCACTTATTTGGATGCCGTGCGCAATGCCAAGAGCTTTTACAAGGTCGTCCGGCGAGACGGGAGGCCGGTCGCCGTTGTTGGTTACCATCAGCACTTTTCCGGCAAACTGGTCGTCAAGCGGCGCCATGCCACTGTTGAGCGACAACATGCAGCGATCGAAGGCAGGACGGACCTCAGGATCTCCGGCTCAGAGATCCGCATTGACCGGCGACATGATAGTGCGCTTGAGTACAGGGAGTACAAGAGGGGGATTTGGGGGAATTGGAGTAGGAATCGAGATTCTAGAGGTGGGGGAGGGGCGGGAGACTGGGGATGAAAAGGTAGCATGAATTTCGAGCATGCACCAATATGCTCTCGGCGCGCAAGCGCACGAAAACATCGGTGGCGCCCACATGTCGGCCTAAGAGTCCTTATTCTTTCTTTTTTGGCGAGCCCGGCCTTTTTTTTCAGGATCTTTTGACAGCCCGACCTGAGAGTCATAATTGACCTGTTTGGCATTGCGTTACTACTCGACCCATATTCAACGACACCTCACTGGCCCAAACAAGTGTACATCATCGAAAAGACATTGAGCTCAAATTATATAACTTGAAAAAAGGAGATATACTCTGAACACTGGAGAATGGTGATGCCCTCATTTAGCTCACCAATAGTTCGAGACAATAAACAGTTTGAAACAACGATATATACAACATTCAAACACTGACTAGTGACTACTACTGACATAAATAGCAAGACATGATAGTTCATAAGATGTCTTGCTACACCACCAAAACGCACCCATCTGCAGCACTCAGACTCTCGTGATCCAGACGAGAATGACATTCTAAACAGAAGCAACTATTACATAGTAAGAGTTACATAGACGAGGATGACCAAATGACAGGGAATATGCATAACAAAATAAAGAACTACCCATCCAGAACCAGCAGCAAAGACAACAAAGTCATTCAGAGAGATGATCCAACACCATCATAATTTGCAGCCCCGCTTCAGCGACCAATGATCCGGAGACACCAGTACTCCACCCTTTCGATGCAACAGCCCAATTACCTATCAATGTGAAGGCTTGAACCACATCACTGCCTGTCGTAACTGAGACATCCAAGGATCAAAGTTAATCCGGATGCCTTTGTCATTCTCACCTTCTTTTGGTTGCAGGCTGTATTGTTGACAATTAGGGGAGTTTGCTCCCGAACTCCTAGGGCTCACCGTGTAGACACAGTTTTCCATAGCAAACAGAGCCTCTTTGCCATCAAGGTCCTTGCCAACGGTGATCTCCTGGTTAATCGGATAATTGAGTCCGAGAAACAGAGAGTGTGAACCAAGGCTGTTTAGCCGCCTCCAACTAAAAAATCCTAAAGGCCCCAACAAGCTAGTATCCTGCTCATAGACGTAACAGCTGTCAGTGTCAAAACCGTCGGATCTCGGGTAGGGGATCCCGATCTATGCGTCTAAGGCTAATGGTAACAGGAGGCAAGGCACACGATGTTTTACCCAGGTTCGGGCCCTCTCGATGGAGGTAAAACCCTACTACCTGCTTGATTGATCTTGATGATATGTGTATTACAAGAGTTGATCTACCATGAGATCGTAGAGGCTAAACCCTAGAAGCTAGCCTATGATGATTATGATTGTGTCTCTAAGGACTAAACCCTCCGGTTTATATAGACACCGGAGGGGACTAGGGTTTACATAGATAAGAAGTTACAAAGAAGGAAATCTATCATCCGGATCGCCAAGCTTGCCTTCCATGCAAAGGAGAGTCCCATCCAGACACGGGGCGAAGTCTTGAGTCTTGTATCTTCACGGTTCAACAGTCCGGCCAAAGTATATAGTCCGGCTGTCTGGATACCCCCTAATCCAGGACTCCCTCAGTAGCCCCTGAACCAGGCTTCAATGACGATGAGTCCTGCGCGCAGTTTGTCTTCGGCATTGCAAGGCAGGTTCCATCTCCGAATACTCCAAAGTAATTACCGAACACTTAAATCATGTCCGGATCTGCAAGACGATTTCCGCACACCACCGTAGATCTACTAACAAAATTTTTGTACGGTGTGCTCTTATGTCGTGGCCTGGCCCACCACGAACCAGTTTTTCTTGACCTGCCTCGATACGCGTTGTGAGGCGTTTTATTGGCACACCTTGCCAAAGCAGAGATCGTGTTCCCTTTATCGCGGGATCTTCCATCAATACGGGCGTGCACAACCCCGCGACCACTATTGGTATGACTTCGTGTTTTTTAGGTAAGCCCCAAGCGGTTATGCTGGGGACACTTGATATTCTCCCCCTTTATAGAGGGGCCGAGGCCTATCCTTCTTTTCTACCACGCTTGCGCCTTTTCGCACCTCGAGTTCCAACACCCGAAGCCCAAGCTTAAGCCCTCCGGATCTTCAATCATGTATGAATCCAACCTTCAAGGCCAGTGGGTGGCTTCATCTGTCATAGAGGAGGATATCGTGAAGCTTAGGGAGGTCGGATACCTGACCGCCGACATTAGGCACAGGCTCCCTGCTCCTGGGCAGATCATCCCTACTCCCGAGCCCAATGAGAGCGTCGTATTTGTTTCTCACTTCCTCCGTGGCTTAGGCTTCACTCTTGATCCCTTCGTGAGAGGGCTCGTGTTCCACTACGGGCTAGATTTTCACGATCTAGCTCCGGATGCCATCCTTCATATCTCGTCATTTATCGTTGTGTGCGAAGCTTTTCTCCATGTCACCCCGCACTTCGGCTTATGGCTCAAGACCTTGAATGTGAAGCCGAAGATGATTGAGGGGCGACACGTGGAGTGCAGAGGTGCTGTAATAAGCAGGAATGCCGACGCCCCATGGCCATAGGTCTCCTTCCCGGAGGTGTTTGATCTATGGCAGCGGAGGTGGTTTTAAGTCACGGCTCCCAGAGGCACAAAGTGGGTGGCTGCCCCAGACTTCCATTCTGACCCTCTGCCTCAACTGGCATCATGGGCCAACATAGGACAGGATTGGGGGCCTGCTAATGATGTACCAATGTTGCAGAGCCGCCCACGGGAGCTTCTTGAGAGGGACATTAGCCTTATAAGCGTAATTTAGGTAATGCTAGTCCGACGGATCTTGCCGTGCAAACGCCAGCCTCTCCGGATGTGGGAGTTCAATCCGGAAGGTCCGCGGACTATTCTGCACTTCTTTGGCATCACGCTCAAAGGGATTCATGTGTAAGTTATTCTTCGGACCACAAGTAAAGTGTCCGGACACCACCTAGGATGCGGGCCTGAGCTGCAATTGCCCAGATACCCAAGTAAGTAACCCAGAAACCGAACACTTTGTTTATTTTTATTATAACATTATTCTGAAAATCCTCCCTGGCCAGGAATGGCTCCGCAAGGCGGAGAGAATCAGGTGTCAGGCGCCACTTCCCGAAGGCTCGCCTAATCCCACCATAGCCAAGATGCTTGGTCGTGTGCTAAGCAAAGTGCCCTCGGGGAAAGACGAAGGGAAGAACAGAGAAGCAGAACTTCACACAATGCACATCCAAACCGGGGGAATTGCTACCTCCCCAAAGGAGGATAGTCGGGGAGGGAAATCTAAGGCCTCCTCCCCTCGCGGGAAGAAGAGGGCCGCCTCCGGAAACTTGGAGACGGAGGTACCCAAACAAGGGAAGAAAGCTTCACCAGGGGGCCCTGCCCCGAAGGGCGTCCTCACTGCGCCATGCCTGCCAACGGGCTAGCCATCAACCGAGCTGTAAGTTAATCGTAAATACGAAGATACTGCTTCCTTCTCCGAGAACAATAACCAAGATCCATTCTTTGCAGTTCGGTTACCAGCTCTTCTCGACAAAGTTCGTCTTCGGGGGATCTCCTTCCGGAGATGATGGAGAGTGAGACCCCACCAACCTCCGCCTTATGGGGCGGGCGACCACGAGGTGTCGTCACGGAGGAGTCCAGATCTGCCGAAGCCAGAAGCTAATACTTCAGCCGCCCTGAGCCCGGAGCGTTCGGCTCCCACGGGGGGCGATAAGAAGGGTCCAGCACAGTTTGGTGTCCGGCCTGACACACTGACGGGACATCTGGAGCGAGCTGCTCTCTCGGAGGAGCACCGTTCAATAATGAGCACGGTGCCTGAGAAGATTTCATCCGCCACAAGCGGGTTGAGTGAAGCGTTTACGAGCCTGCTCAGAGGCTTTGAGGTATGTAATAAAAATGCATAATTTTTGACTGTGACGCACGCGCTAGGTGTGCTCTATATGGATAGTAGCCCCTGAGACTCTGGTTGCCAGCCCTAGGCGGCAAACGGAGGGTCACATTGTTAAGTAATGATCCCGGTGTATTTATGCGCAGGTGACTAAGGATCCGGCAGCCGACCGGTCCGTTGAAGTTGCCGAACTGAGGAGGCAGATTGGAGTTATTGATGCCGATATTACACTTGTGAACGAGTAGCTTAACGAGTCACAAGGTATGTGCTCTGCTTTCCCCTTTTTATAGGAAACATTGGGAGGAGCATAATATTAGTGTGATATGCTTGGACTGCAGACGGTGCTACTGCCGTGGAAGCCCTGAGGGCGGAACTTGCCCTGGCCAAGAAACAAGCCCGGGCTAGCAATGCGGATACCCTAAAGGCGGCCAAAGAGTTGAGAGCCGAACATGCTGCTCATCGCTGAAGCGAAGACAAAATAGCCGAGATGGCTGTGTAGATGAAGAATGCCGCTGACCGGTATGAGTTCCTTGAAAAAGAGAATCAGTCTAATTCGGCTGACCTGAAGAAGGCACTTGATGCAGCCAAGGAGACGCGATCCGAAATCAGGGATGCACGGGAGGAGCTTCGACAGGCCGGAGAAATTGCGGCTGGAAACCCCTATTTACTGCAGATGAAGTTTGTAGATCCGAAGTATGGTCCCCTGGATCGACGTTGGAGCCCTGCGGGCGCGTATGCGAATTTGGCGAAGAGTACGACTGATGCGGCCAAGTTTTTCAAAGATAAAAAAGATGATGAAGTGGAGAAGCTATTCTGTTCGCAGTTCAGTGCTCCCACGTGCCCATTGCCGTTGAGTGAGAGGATGGCAGCTGGCTGAGATTCATAGACTGTCCGGTCTTGCAAGTTTGTAATAGACCATCTATGGCCGAAGGGGCCTAAGCTGGACAGCTATTTTGGTTTAGTGCAGCAATTCTGTGGTGCCATATTGCTGATCGATGCCATGAAGAGGTCGGCGTGCATAGAGGGTGCACGGATGGCTCTTGCCCGCGTTAAAGCATATTGGACAGATATGGTGTAGCGACCCGACCTCAAACGGTCAAATCTCTGTGCCTTAGTGTCATCCCTGGATCAGTAATGCTGACATGCACAATACTCGAAGGATTTATAACAGAGTAGCAATCACACACTTATTACATCGAATGTCTCAAAAGAGAACTTATTACAATAATATGGCTTAAGGCCATCTAATGCGATAACAGCGGAAGGCTTGGAAGATAAAGTGAGTCCATCAACTCCAACGGCATAGCTGAGCTGCACGGCAACGACCTAACGAACCTTACTCCTCGTCTGAAAAGTCTGCAACATAATAAGTTGCAGCCCGAAAATGGGTCAGCACATGGAATATGCTGGCAATATAACACAGTACAGTAGAAACAGAATAATACTATCACTACATGCATATATGGCTGGTGGAAAGCTCTAGGGTTATAGTTTTGCGGAAAGCAAATTTTTCCCTACAACAAAGGAATAAATTTTAATTTAACTATCATGGTGGTTGATAAAATATTGAGAAGGTAAACCCCCTCTCAATCCCAAATTAAAGTCATTAATAACCCAATAGTATTACTTAAGAGAGTGTTGAGATACATGTGAATACTCAAGTACTAGATACTCAAATTGTCCATAACCGGGGACACGGCTAACCATGATTAGTTTGTACACTCTGCAGAGGTTTGCACACTTTTCCCCACAAGACACGATCTCCTCCGTTGGATTTCTCGCACTGCATGGCGTTTGAGAAACGGATGACCGAGACACAGTCTTTCAGAAACATTAACTCTCTACTCCGGGTAGACCATACCAAACCTACAAAACCCACTACCTGCTGATCTACCTCTTCAAGAGCTTCACGTAACTTACTCAACTATGCTAGAGCCCATAATAGCTTGTGGCTGCACAAGGAAGTTTCTAGCATGAATAATCTCAGTTCCCTTTGAGCCTGGGTAGCAGTCCATAGGAAGATCACACGGTAACCACGGGATTTCCAAAAAAACAGGCAACACTGGATACCCCAGGTGCCTCAGTCCACCCAGATGTGTATTTAAGTTGCCACCTTAAGTAAACCATTAATTAAAAATCCCACATTTGTCATGGAAAACACTCAAACCCAATCCACGTCTACGAGCATAGCATGGCAATATAAGCAACGCGTAGAAATAACTCCCAAGGTTTGAATGCAGGGCAATAGGTTCTACCTCAACAGCTACTTCCCAACCCACAAGTTAAAGACATCCTAATCATGCAATGGTTGAGGATTGTACTAATGCAATGAAACTGGGTATGGAAAGAGTATGATCAATGTGTTACTTGCCTTGCTCACGATCCGTGAATCCTAGAGACTCGTAGTAACACGCTCCGCACTCCGAAAATTCTATCGCAAACAAACAATAACATACATAAGCAACTAGCAAAGATGCACAAGCAAAACTCCAAATAAAAGAGATTGACCAGAAAGTTCAACTTAAGAACTCCGGTTTGCAGAAAGCATCAAACCAAACGAAGCAACGAAACTCAAACGGCGAAAGAAACAAGATCCGTTTACTAATCTGGACTAAGGTCAAATTTTACAGTACCAAGACTTTGTTTAAATGGATTAAACAGAATGAGGGTCTCGAGATGAAACTCTAGGCGCTTGAATCACCTGAATCCGACTAACGAGCGCGAAGAAAAACATAAATTAAGATCGGATCAGAAATCGCAACTGAAATATGATCGCCGATAAATCCGATAAAAGAAATCTGACAAACAGACTATCAAACGAGCGTTCGTTAGCTGTAACTAACGGAAGAAACCCGTTCATTTAAACGAACGTACGGACGAACGTCCGTTAGATAAACGAACCGAGAAAACCGTCGAACCGAATCGAAAAAAACCGACCTAGGGTTTCAAAAAAAACCCGAACGATTTAAAAAAAACCGGCGACGACGGTTCGGCGCGGTACCTTGACGAGGTGGCTCCGGCAAGGCGGGGCTTGGCGGCGGGGCAGCGGCTCTCGGGCGGCAGGGGCTTGGCGGCGGCGGCGGCTCTCGGGGCGGCGGGCTGGTGGTGGTGGCGGTTTTGGGGGGGGGGGCGGCGTATATAAAGGGGGGGTGGTGGCTTGGAGGAGGGGCCAAGGCGGTGGCGAGGAGGAGTCCCGGCCGGACTCCTCGTCTGAGGCGACGGTGGCTCTGTCTCCGGGTGGGAGATGGCGCGCGCGGGGAGGCGGGCCGGCTCGGCTGGGCTTCGGCCCAGTCGGCGCTAGAAGTTTTTTTTAAAGTAATTTCGCCGACAGAAAAATAAATTCCTATAAAATAAAATAAAAACCTAAAATGCCAAAACAAATTTTCATCGTCTAAATAAAATATTTAGAACGAGATGAACATTTTCTTGGCCCTAAATGCAATTTTAAAAACGTGCACATTTTTCTAATGCAAATAAAATCCAAATAAGCTCTAATAAAAACAAATAAATGATTTTAACATTTTTCCTCCAATATTTCGATTGTTTTGGAGAAGTCATATTATCTCCTCTCATATATCTTTATAAGAAATATTTTTCAGAGAGAAAAATAATTAAAATCAAAAATCCTCGTTTCACTATTTGATACAAAATCAAATATGAAAAATCAGGAAATCCCCAACTCTCTCCGAGGGTCCTTGAGTTGCTTAGGATTTCGAGGATTTCGAAACGGAAACACAATAAAATATGATATGCATGGATGATCTATGTATAACATTCCAAATTTGAAAATTTGGGATGTTACAAAGCTACCCCCCTTAAGATGAATCTCGCCCTCGAGATTCGGGTTGGTCAGAAAATAGGTGTGGGTGGTCCTTGCGAAGATCATCCTCTCGTTCCCAGGTGGCTTCATCCTCGGTATGGTGGCTCCACTGAACTTCGCAAAATTTGATAACCTTGTTGCGAGTGACTCGGCTGGCAAACTCAAGAATCCTAACTGGTTTCTCCTCATACGTCAAATCACTGTCCAGCTGAATTTCCTCCAAGGGTACGGTATCTCTTAACGGTATATCAACCATCTCAGCATGGCACTTCTTCAGCTGTGAGATGTGGAACACATCGTGAACTCCTGACAATCCCTCAGGTAATTCCAACTTGTAGGCAACTTCTCCCATCCTTTCCAAAACACGATATGGTCCTACAAACCTCGGGGCTAATTTCCCCTTAACTCCGAATCGTTTCACCCCTTGCAAGGGTGATACTAGCAAATATGCTCTGTCTCCGATTTCATAGTTAACCTCCTTGCGTTTAGAGTCTGCATAACTTTTCTACCTGGACTGAGCTATCTTCAGTCTATCCCAAATCAACTTAACCTTCTCCTCAGACTCTTTGATCAAGTCTGGTCCAAACAGCTGTCGGTCTCCTACCTCGTCCCACATCAAGGGTGTTCTGCATCTACGTCCGTACAAAGCTTCGAACGGTGCCATCTTCAAACTGGCTTGGTAGCTGTTGTTGTATGAGAATTCAGCGTAGGGAAAATTGTCATCCCAACTAGATCCATAGTCTAGCGCACAAGCTCTCAACATATCTTCCAGTATCTGGTTGACTCTCTCAGTCTGTCCATCCGTGCTCATGGGTGGAATCTTTGTCTTGAACTCCAATCTTGTACCCAAAGTCTGGTGTAACTGATGCCAAAACTTTGAAGTAAACTGCGTCCCTCTATCTGATATGATGCTCCTCGGAACTCCATGCAAACATACGATCCTGGACATATATTTTGGCCAACTTTGCACTTGTATACGTGGTTTTCACCGGAATAAAATGAGCCACTTTGGTCAAGCGATCCACTACTAACCATATTGAGTCATATCCTGCTTTTGTCCTGGGTAGTTCGGTGATAAAGTCCATGCCAAGTTTATCCCACTTCCATTCAGATATCGGCATAGGTTGCAATAGTCCTGCTGGCTTCTGATGCTCTGCCTTCACTCTTTGACATACATCACATACGGCTACATACTCAGCGATATCCTTTTTCATACCAGTACACCACAAACGTTCCTTTAATCCAAGTACATCTTGGTGTTTCCGGGGTGTATTGAGTATGGTGAGTCATGAGCCTCCTGAAGTATTAACTTCCTGATCTCTGGGTTGTTGGGCACATAAACTCGGTCCTCAAACCATAAGGTATCGTACTCATCCTCGCGAAAAATCTTTGGCCTTTCCTTCGCTCATCCTCTCCTTTATTTCCACAATCTCTTTGTCCTCCTTCTGAGCTTCTCGAATTTTGTTTAACAAGGTCGACTGGACCTCCATTGTTGCAATGAAACCTCGTGGAACAATCTCCAATCGAAGTTCCATGATATCCTCAGCTAACTCCTTTGGCAATCCCCTACTTTCAAGTATGTTAGCATAACTCTTCCGTCTTAAAGCGTCTGCTACAACATTGGCCTTCCCTGGATGGTAGTGTAGCTTCATATCGTAGTCCTTTATAAGTTCCAACCATCTTCTCTGCCTAAGGTTCAACTCCTTTTGGGTGAAGATATATTTCAAACTTTTATCATCCGTGTACACATCACAACGGTTCCCAATAAGATAATGTCTCCAAGTCTTTAATGCATGCACTACAACTGCTAACTCCAAATCATGGGTGGCATAGTTCAACTCGTGGGGCTTCAGTTGTCGTGAGGCATCTGGCAACTTTTCCATCCTGCATAAGCACACATCCAGTCCCAATCGTGAGGCGCCGCAATATACTTGAAACTCCTTATGTATATCCGCAATGTTAGTCTCAGGGCCGTAGTCAAACGTTTCTTCAACTCCTGGAAACTTGCCTCGCAATCTTTCGTCCATATAAACTTATTATCCTTCTTCAACAGTTCAGTCATTGGTTTTGCCAGCTTGGAAAAATTCTCAATGAATCTCGATAATATCCCATGAGTCCAAGGAAATCATGGATCTCGCCAATCAAGTGGGTGCCAACCATTCAGTGACCGACTGAACCTTGCTGGGGTCCATTGCTATACCTTCTCCTGATATAACATGCCCAAGAAATCTAACCTCCTTCAACCAAAATTCGCACTTGCTGAACTTGGCGTATAACTGGTGTTCCCTGAGTTTCTCGAAAACTAATCGCAAATGCTCCTTGTGTTCCTCTTCATTCTTCGAGTACACCATAATATCATTGATAAACACCACAACAAACTTGTCCAAATACTCCATGAACACTTTGTTCATCATACTCATGAAACAGGGGCGTTTGTTAGTCCAAACGACATGACCGTGTACTTGTATAATCCATACCGTGTATTAAACCCTATTTTTTGGTATATCCTTCTCTTGGATCTTCAATTGATGGTATCCTGATCACAGATCAATCTTCGAAAACACCTTAGCTCCTTGCAGCTAATCAAACAGATCATTGATCATCAGTAGTGGATACTTGTTCTTAATTGTTACTTCGTTCAAGGCTCGATAATCAACAACCATCCTTAAGGATTTATCCTTCTTCTCCACCAAAAGTACTGGAGCTCCCCAAGGTAATGAACTCCTACGAATATAACCTTTCTCCAACAACTCCTTGATCTGCTTCTTAATTTCCTCCAGATCATTTGCGGGCATCCGATAAGGTCTCTTGGATATGGGCCCTGTACCTGGCAATAGCTCTAACGGAAACTCAATGTCTCTATCCGGTGGCATGCCGGGTAATTCTTCTGGGAAGACATCTGGGTAATCCTTTACTATAGGCACTTCCTCCTGAACAACTCCCGTGAGGGCATTCACTTGGTTCCTCCTAGGAACATGCCTAGATACGTATTTAATCCATTTTCCCTCCGGGGTGGTGAGATAAACTGACTTACTAGCACAGTCAACACTTCCTCCATACCTTGACATCCAGTCCATACCTAATATCACATCCAATCCTTGTGACTCCAAGATAATTAGGTCAGACGGAAAAACATGCGCCCAATGGTTAGGGGTATCTAGTTGCACCAGCGACTAGTCATATACTCTGGTCCAGGCGAGCTCACTAAAAGAGGGGTCCTCAGGGTTTGGGTTGGTAGGTTAAACTTATCCATGAATCCCCTTGATATGTATGAATGCGATGCACCAGTATCAAAAAGAATAAGAGCGGTAAATGACTTAACCAAAAACTTACCTATTACCGCGGCCGGCTGTTCTTCAACCTCCTCCAAGTTAACGTGGTTCACTTGTCCTTTGTTGAATGGGTTAGGCTTCTTTCCAGCGTTCCCGTTTCCGTTTCCATTCCTTCCTTCCGGACAATCATTGGCATAGTGCCCTGTCTTCCCACACTTATAACATGTAACTTGACTTAGGTCTCTCTTGCCGGGTGTGGCTGGATTGGAGCGATTATTGTTAGCTCCGTTCCCATTTCCGTTCTTAGCGCCATTGTGATTATGCGATCCTCCTCCAGGGTGGTTATGTCCTCCGTGGTTATGAACGAGTCCTCCCGAATTCGGGGTTAAGCGAGGCTTCTGCTGAGCTCCCGAATTATACTTCCCTTGTCCATACTTCCTCTTACGGCTCTCAATCTGCTGCTGCTTCCCTTCAATCATGAGAGCTTTATCTACCAACTCCTGGTAGTTGTTAAAGCTCGCCACCATCAACTGCATGCTCATCTCATCATTCAACCCTTCCATAAACTTCTCCTGCTTTGCGGCATCGGTGGCCACATCATCAGGGGCATAGCGTGATAACTTGCTAAAATCATCCACGATCGTGTGAACAAGCGGTTCCCTGGCGTAAGTTGCGAAACTCCCTCTTCTTCATCTGCATAGCTCCAGTGGAAACATGGGCAGTACGAAAGGCCTGCTGAAACTGAGCCCATGTGACAGTGTCGACATGGTAGGTGGTTGTGAAATTCTCCCACCATGCTGCTGCGTGTCCATCCAGTTGGTGTGCGGCAGAGCGCACCTTCTCCGCATCCGTGCACCCTGCAGTGGTTAACTCCCTTCTGATACGGCGTAGGCAATCATCTGCAACTATTGGCTCGGTGCTACTGGAGAACACCGGCGGCTATAACCTTAGAAAACGGGCTAGGTTGTCCACTGGTGGCGGGTTGTTGTTGTTGTTGTTATTTTTGTTGTTGCCCTGGTTCTGAACTAGCAATTGCATCAAAGCATTCTGCTGCTGGATCAACTGGGTGAGCTCCGGTGGGAAAGCAAAACCGGTGTCACGTCTCGGAGGCATCTGAGGGGGTTTTAGATGGAAGAGATTAGAATAGAGGAAAGGTCTAGTGGGGAAGCACTACCCATATGCACATGACACAAACACAATCATTTCATTCAATCAATCAAGCAAGGGCATACATCGGTCTAAAACTATCGCAAAAGTGCTCCACTACTACTTGATACATGGGAAAATTACTAATATTGTATGGTGGTCATCTAGAAATTTTGATCGGTGGAAGATTCCATGATGTCTGCTCTAGCTTCGTCTTCATAGTCATCATCACTCGGATCAGAATCAGTGTCGTCAATGATGATGTAGTTGTCTGGGCAGGTGG
Source organism: Aegilops speltoides (assembly GCA_021437245.1). NCBI lineage: Eukaryota > Viridiplantae > Streptophyta > Magnoliopsida > Poales > Poaceae > Aegilops > Aegilops speltoides. Next base: position 365,485,735 of record CM038141.1, on the reverse strand, counting down.
GGTCGTCGTCTTCGTCTCCCGGTGCTGGTCCTCCCATGAATATCCCGATCTTATTAACCAGGTCGTCATTCTTCTCCAGTAGTGTCTTGATTTCCTCCTCATATCCATCGCGTGTGAACTTGAGTTCTTCTTCCAGCTCGATGATCCTAGTCTTTGCCTTCTTCAATTCCATCATGTTGGCGCACATCTGGTTCTCCTGGCGTCGAATGTGCTGGTTTAGCTCCTGGATAAAAGCTGCGACAGATCTATCCTTCCTGGTGCTGATCATCTCCCATTGCTCATCTCGGCGCCCACATATCTGATAGGTAGTGTCCTTGAGTTCCCGGTTGTATACTTCTCCAATGCGTCCCATGGTAATGTGGGCTGCCATGCTCTTGCCTAGACTCCAGGTTGGTGCTTCGAAAGAAAATTCTATGGGTTTAGAAGTTGGCGAGAACGTTCTTCCTGGAACTTGTACTTGAATCATGCAGCGTTCTTCTTCTGGTAAGTTGGCGTTGTCCGTCCCGGTAAAGCTAGTTATTCCAATGTTCAAGTACCTAGTGACTTCCTTCAAGTGGCGTCCAAAAGGTGTATCCTCATCCGGTTGCGCGAACTTGTTCTTCTTCTCCGTCATCCTAAAGAGTGGAAAAGGGAGAGGAGTCAGAAATGAGTAGAGAAGAGTGACCTATAGTTTATCTTAGTGGTCGTGTCCTACACTCAGCATGTGCTCTGATACCATCTTGTAGCGACCCGACCTCAAACGGTCAAGTATCTGTGCCTTAGTGTCATCCTTGGATCAGTAATGCTGACATGCACAGTACTCGAAGGATTTATAACAGAGTAGCAATCACACACTTATTACATCGAATGTCTCAAAAGAGAACTTATTACAATAATATGGCTTAAGGCCATCTAATGCGATAACGGCGGAAGGCTTGTAAGATAAAGTGAGTCCATCAACTCCAACGACATAGCTCAGCTGCACGGCAACGACCTAATGAACCTTACTCCTCCTTTGAAAAGTCTGCAACATAATATGTTGCAGCCCGAAAACAGGTCAGCACATGGAATATGCTGGCAATATAACACAGTAGAGTAGAAACAGAATAATACTATCACTACATGCATATATGGCTGGTGGAAAGCTCTAGGGTTATAGTTTTGCGGAAAGCAAATTTTTCCCTACAACAAAGGAATAAATTTTAATTTAACTATCATGGTGGTTGATAAAATATTGAGAAGGTAAACCCCCTCTCAATCCCAAATTAAAGCCATTAATAACCCAACAGTATTAATTAAGAGAGTGTTGAGATACATGTGAATACTCAAGTACTAGATACTCAAATTGTCCATAACCGGGGACACGGCTAACCATGATTAGTTTGTACACTCTCAGAGGTTTGCGCACTTTTCCCCACAAGACTCGATCTCCTCCGTTGGATTTCTCGCTGCATGGCGTTTGAAAGCGGATGACCGAGACACGATCTTTGAAACATTAACTCTCTACTCCGGGTAGACCATACCAAACCTACAAAACCCACTACCTACTGATCTACCTCTTCAAGAGCTTCACGTAACTTACTCAACTATGCTAGAGCCCATAATAGCTTGTGGCTGCACACGGTAGTTTCTAGCATGAATAATCTCAGTTCCCTTTGAGCCTGGGTGGCGGTCCATAGGAAGATCACACGGTAACCCCGGGATTTCCAAAAAAATAGGCAACGCTAGATACCCCAGGTGCCTCAATCCACCCAGATGTGTATTTAAGTTGCCACCTTAAGTAAACCATTAATTAAAAATATCACATCTGTCATGGAAAACACTCAAACCCAATCCACGTATACGAGCATAGCATGTCAATATAAGCAACGCATAGAAATCACTCCCAAGGTTTGAATGCATGGCAATAGGTTCTACCTCAATAGCTACTTCCCAACACACAAGTTAAAGACATCCTAATCATGCAATGTTTGAGGATTGTACTAATGCAATGAAAACTGGTTATGTAAAGAGTATGATCAATGTGTTACTTGCCTTGCTGACGATCTGTGAATCCTAGAGACTCGTAGTAACACGCTTCGCACTCCGGAAATTCTATCGCAAACAAACAATAACATACATAAGCAACTAGCAAAGATGCACAAGCAAAACTCCAAATTAAAGAGATTGACCAGAAAGTTCAACTTAAGAACTCCGGTTTGCAGAAAGAATCAAACCAAACGAAGCAACGAAACTCAAATGGCGAAAGAAACAAGATCCGTTTGCTAATCTGGACTAAGGTCAAATTTTACAGTACCAAAACTTTGTTTAAGTGGATTAAACAGAAAGAGGCTTTCGAGACGAAACTCTAGGCGTTTGAATCACCTAAATCCGACTAACGAGCGCGAAGAAAAACAAAAATTAAGATCGGATGAGAAATCGCGACTGAAAAATAATCGCGGATAAATCCAATAAAAGAAATCTGACGAACAGACTATCGAGCGAGAGTTCGTTATTTGTAACTAACGGAACAAAACTGTTCGTTTAAACGAACGTACGGATGAACACCATTAGATAAACGAACCGAGAAAACCGGCGAACCGAATCTAAAAAAACCGATCTAGGGTTTCAAAAAAAACCGAATGATTTTTTAAAAAAACCGGCGGTGACGGTTCGGCGCGGTACCTCGACGAGGCGCCTCCGGTGAGGCGGGGCTTGGCGGCGGCTCTCGGGCGACAGGGCTTGGCGGCGGCGGCGGCTCTCGGGGCGACGGGCTGGTGGTGGTGGCGGTTTAGGGCGATATAAGGGGTTGGTGGCTTGGAGGAGGGGCCAAGGTGGCGGCGAGGAGGAGTCCCGGCCGGACTCCTCGTCCGAGGCGGCGGCGGCTCGGTCTCCGGGTGGGAGACGGCGCGCGCGGGGAGGCGGGCCGGCTCTGCTGGATTTCGGCCGAGTCGGCGCTGGAAGTATTTTTTTTAAATAATTTCGCCGGCAGAAAAATAATTTCCTATAAAATAAAATAAAAACCTAAAAATGCCAAAACAAATTTTCATCGTCTAAATAAAATATTTAGAACGAGATGAACATTTTCTTGGCCCTAAATGCAATTTAAAAACGTGCATATTTTTCTAATGCAAATAAAATCCAAATAAACTCAAATAAAAACAAATACATTTTAACATTTTTCCTCCAATATTTCAATTGTTTTGGAGAAGTCCTCTCATATATCTTTATAAGAAATATTTTTCAGAGAGAAAAATAATTAAAATAAAAAATTCTCGTTTCACTATTTGATACAAAATCAAATATGAAAAATCGGGAAATCCCCAACTCTCTCTGAGGGTCCTTGAGTTGCTTAGGATTTCGAGGATTTCGGAACGGAAACACAATAAAGTATGATATGCATGGATGATCTATATATAACATTCCAAATTTGAAAATTTGGGATGTTACATATGGAGGTAACCATGATTGCGACCCAGAATCCGGCGGGAGGCCAGGATCCGGCTGAGCACTACTTGGAGCAGGTAACAGAAGGTGCTCGCTTAATAGAGGCTCAGCATTGGAAGAATGTCATGTTCGAGTGACAGATCGTTTCATTATAAAAACAATGCTATTTTAATTATGAAGGCTATGTTTATACTTTTTGCCCGAAAGTGTTATTGTGCCTCCTGTGCGGCCGTTTATGCATATATATGTAATCTGAAAGTTAGCAGTCGTTGGCTTCAGCCCCCACTCATGCAATGCGGGGGTGTTCGCGATAATATGCATAATCACACTTGATCTAACATCTTGGTCCATTAAGGAGGTGATCGCACGTCGAACTAGGCAACCGAACTATATAGCTTTAACACCTTCACTTAGCCATAGGAGTTTGACGGTGGGGCTACTATGTAGCCCCTGGTACATTCGCGTGCATCCGAATACGGGCGCGTGTGTACATGACCGAGAAACGGTCCTTCGTTAATGCGGAGGAATCCTAAAAATTCCGATAAGTCTTCGAGTGGTTGAACAGTCTCTCGCTATATCATGACAGTCAGTTTTCGGCTTTCTCTACTGAGGTGCTTGTCTGGAATAACCAGGGCACAATTGCAGTAGTTCTCCTTTGGCCGCCTTAGCCGATAAGAACGGAATGTAAGGCGTCAAACCCAGGAGCCTGGCAAACCCAACATTTGACCGAAGAGATGATTTGGAGCTGATGCATATAAGGCCAAACTCGCGACGCCGAACAATCCCAAAGGTGTTCGGACTTTATAACATATACTGGGCTGAGTAACGCCCTTTATTATGAACCATGTTTTTCCAGGTACGTGCATTAGTCTGTCGTGGTGAAATGCCAATAACGTCAGTATCCTCTGTGGGTGCAGTTCCCATGGGATGTGTAAACAACAAGAGACAATAAAAAAGTTTACATAGGGGCTTAATCTAAAGAGAAACCTTCGAGCGGGGCCCTGCTGCACGTCTGCGCCTTTGTCTCTGTTGTGCTGTGTCCTGGGTGGGTATCGCACAGATGATGTCTGTAAAAAGAAAAACTCATGTAGAAGAGTATGACGTAAGCGTGCGAAGAGTTGGCTATCACCAATGGATAGTAAAAGTGAAAGGCATTGGCCTGTTAATAAGGTCAAGCCAAGAGTTTGGCTTTATTAAATATCTATAGCCCATGGTGTCCTCTATGGGATTACATGTGTAGTGCCCAGCTTAGGTTTATCTGGGCTACCAGACTTGTCTAACCGTGCCCGTGGTCTTGACGACCAATCATGCGTTCATATATTAGAGGCCGCTTAGAGTCCGGCTGCTAGAGCCGCCGCATACTCTTTGGCGTGTAAGGAGCGCTCTGTGCTTCCATTAACGGTGATGACGCCACGTGGGCCGGGCATCTTGAGTTTAAGGTAGGCGTAGTGCGGTACTGTGTTGAAGCGGGGGAAGGCCGTTCTTCCGAGCAATGCATGATAACCACTTTGGAGGGGGGCGATGGCGAAGAATAGTTCTTCACGTCTGAAGTTGCCTAGGGAGCCGAATATCATCTCTAATACGAGGAGCCCCTGCAGCGGGCTTCAACGCCTGGTATCACCCCTTCAAAGGTGGTGTTACTTTGGCTGATTCTGGATGGGTCTATCCCCATCCTGCGGACAATGTCATGGTATATTAGGTTAAGACTACTGCCGCCGTCCATGAGGACGCGAGTGAGATGGTATCTGTCAGTTATTGGGTCGAGCACAAAGGCAGCTGATCCTCCGTGCCGCCTACTAGTCGGGTAGTCCCTGTGATCGGGCAGGACGACCAGTGGTTAAGTTTGGGGGCGACGGGCTCTATAGCGTATGCATCTCTGAGCGAGCGTTCGCGCCTTCTCGTGAGTATGTGAGTCGCGTGGATCATGTTTACTGTTTTTATCTCTGGTGGGAATTTTTTCTGTCCCCCAGTGTTCGGCTAGTGAGGCTCATCCTCGTCTTCACTTGGTGTTTCCCTTCCCTTGTGTTCGGCATTTAATTTGACGGCCTGCTTAAAGACCCAGCATTCCCTATGAGTGTGGTTCGCAGGTTTTTAGGGGGTGCCATGAATTTGGCACAGTCTGTCCAGGACTTTGTTTAGGCCGGACGGTCATTCTTTGCTGCCTTTAAATGGCTTCTTTTGTTGACCAGGGCGAGAGCCGCTGAATCCGGCGTTGACCATTGTGTTGTCTGGACATTCTTCCTTGTTTCGACGTTTGTTTTTATTGCGTCGTGGCTTCCCGTTGCCATCCCTTATTTCGGATGTACTTGGGTCGCTGGTGCCTCTACGGGCCAACCAGCTGTCTTCACCCACGCAAAAGCGGGTCATAAGGCTTGTTAAGGCTGCCATTGTCCACGACTTTTCTTGGCCGAGGTGTCTGGCGAGCCACTCGTCCCGGATGCTGTGTTTGAAGGCCGCTAGGGCTTCGGCATCCGGACAATTGACAATTTGATTCTTCTTAGTAAGGAATCTGTTCCAAAGCTTGCGGGCGGACTCTCTGGGCTATTGAATTATGTGACTTAAATCGTCCGCATCCCGAGGTCGGACATAGGTCCCTTGAAAATTGGCCCTGAAGGCATCCTCGAGTTCCTCCCAACTTCCAATTGAATTTTCGGGGAGGCTTTTCAACCAGTGCCGAGCTGGTCCCTTCAGCTTGAGGGAAAGGTATTTGATGGTGTGGAGGTCGTCCCCATGAGCCATGTGGATATGCAGGATAAAATCCTCAATCCAGACTCCGGGGTCTATCGTTCCGTCATATGCCTCTATGTTCACGGGTTTGAAACCCTGTGGAAATTCGTGGTCCAGTACCTCTTCGGTGAAGCACAGAGGGTGAGCAGCTCCTCTGTATCTGGACATGTTGTGGCATGCTGTCAACTGTTGTTGTGTCCGGTGTTGATTCTGAACTGGCACTCGATCAGTATGGTCGTTTTGGTGACCATAATCCTTCGCTGGAGCGTGTCCTCTAGATCCGTAGATGGACCTGGTCGCGCCGGCCCTTTTGTCCAGTAGCTCGCGTAAATCGTGTGCGGCATCAGTGGCTGCTTTGTTGCAGTTACGAAGTGGTTTGTCCGGCCTGCTGACCATATTGTTCCTCGGTGGAACGGCCTCATCGTCGAATTCTGGCAGCAGCTTGCGCTTTGGATAGCTCTTTGTGCGGCGATCGTCGCCATATTTTTCTTCAGTGTCTAGCACTGTATTCCATCTGCGATTGAGCGTTTCATGGGCGGCCTTAAGCCTTTGCTTCTGCTTCTTTAGACTTCTCGCAGTGGCCATAAGCTTTCTATGGAGGTTATCTCGTTCCAAACGTGTTTTCGGGGTGATGAATGCATCGTCGTCCAGAATGTGCTCCTCTCCCGGTGCGGGTTGATGGGTTCGGCCCTCGGGATCGGTGTGATCGGGCGTCTGCTCCGGTCTGTGTTTGGCGTGACCTGGCTCATCCTGCTCCATCGCTGGGTCCAAATGGTCGTTGTTGCCTTTGGAGTTGTCTGGGGTGTCGATCCTTCGAGCGCTGTTATCGCTGTTTTTACTGTGGCTGGACTTGGAGCTACGTCTGCACCGACATTTTGGCTTTTGTCCGGGAGTTTTTGTGGGGACCCCGACTCATAAGTCGAGATCATCGAATGCACGTGTACAGTGATCCCAGAGATCAATGCTCACTGAACACACAGAAGCTGAATAACAAGTCTTACATTCATACATACCGTCTTACACAAATTATGACCATCATGGTCAAGTCTTACATCGATAAAGCCTTAAGGGCTGAACATCAAATGAAACACAAGCAGCGGAAATCTTCGTCGATAAGTAGAACCCATGCCATCTGCCCTAACCCTACAGGCATTCTGACTGGGAAACGTCCTAGTTCGCATGTTCGCTGCGCAAGAACTCTTCTTCGAACTCCGGTTCTTCCATGCCTGGTCAATTAAATAACCAGTGGCAAGCCAATGAGTACTTTGAATGTACTCGCAAGCACCCCATGTTTTGGTTCAAGATACAACAATGCACGATATAGGTAAATTTTTGCAGAAAGCTAGTTTTGAGTGCAATGACATGTTCAACAACTTGTAAGACATGCATAAGGAGAATTCAAGTAACCATGAGGACAGGTTACAGATATCAACATAAATAGAGTGGGCACCAACCCAACTCAATCGTGTCAAGTCCTTTGACTTGACCCGAGTAGTTTTATCAACTCACACACACACGGTTGTAAAACTCTGGACATAGTCTAAGTAGCACCGCCCAACTGTCCTTGACCGTGGACACGGCTGTTCGAATAGTTTTACACTCTGCAGAGGTTGCACACTTTACCCACAAGATCCGGGGAACTTCCGTGCCATCCACGACCCGCGATACCTCAAGTACCCGGGGTAAGCACCCGATCACTACCTTTCCCTAGACGACACTAACATGGAGTCCACTCGATTGGTAGTAACCCCCGTGCCCAACATTTCACATCTTAAAATTGTGGAGCATCGCTCCCATATTCATCACATACTGGCACGGGGTACCAACGGTGTGTCCGGTGCCCCATAAAAATGTTCTTGGCTGCCCTACAGCACGACCCGTCCCGAGAGAGCGCACCAACAACTCTCCGTCACTAGTAATGCGGGCTCCAAGCTAGTATCGGTCTAGGTAATCAATAATGCCCTTTCCCATATAAGGGTCGAGTGGTTGCGCATCTAAGGTTGGGACATTCGGCAAATCTTAAATCTAATCCGTTTTCGAAAACAACACACACACTTGCCTCGGTACACCACTTCGTCATCAAGTGGTTACCCATCTCATCATCTCCCTCGGGCATAAGTGGCACCCGACGGGGTTTTCGAAAAGTCTTTTGAAAATACTTTGTCTCCATCAGCATGCATATTCCCGTCCCTTTTTGCGTAGAACTACTTTAGCATCCTATCTACTCCCACCGTCATAACCCTCATAAGAAGGTAGGGTCATGCACAATGCATGTATCAACGAGGAAGTACGGTGGCAAACCATCAAAGTGGATACCACCTCATCATGATTCCGTTGCAACAACAATATGGTGCTATATGACATGCATAAAAGGGTTTCATAGACATGGTCAAAGGGCTGCTTGCCTGGCTCAACAAAGTCTTCTGGGTCTTCAAAGTCTTCTGGTCCAACTCCTTCACAAGAACGCAATCTATAAATGCAAAATAATAACGAGAAAATTAAGGCAATAATAAAACAGAAAAACCAAAGTGCTCAGAAAAATGTCAACTCATTTTTGTTAAATACTAGGGTGAAAACTAAGAAGGGGAAAATTCCTAGTTTTGGATTTGGAGTAGGAGAATAGGAGAAATGGATTTACAAAGGTATATTTAAATGCTTTAAATCACATTTAAATATTTATAGTGAAGAAAAGGTTGTTGGATTTGAATGAAAGTTGCACCATTAAATAGGTGGGATTTTTACAAGAATTTAGGAACTAGAATTATTTCATTTGGATAAATATTTTACCCTGTGGGATTTTTGGAAAGGTGACAGAAAAAGAAAAAGGAAAAAGGCTCTATACTCTTTGGGCTGTAATAGCCATGCCAAGACTTGCCCAGCCAGAGAGGCGCCCAACAGACCTGTGTCTGCTGGCCAGTTTAAACCTGACGGGTGGGGCCCAGGCGTCAGCGAGAGAGAGAGGAGCGATGGAGGGGAGAGGCTGACAGGCGAGGCCCGCCTATCATCCCTAACCCCGCGACAGAGGGCCGGCGAGCTCACCGGCGTCGATGCAGGGCACGGCGAGGTCGAGCGATGGTAAGGCTGGACTCAGCGTCGAGTCGCCGTTCGAGTGGAGGTGGTTGCGGTCGCCGGGGTAGCCTGGTTCGCCAGCGACGAGGTCATGCAGCGGAGGGGCTTTGGGCGTCGACGTTTCCGGCTGCTACAGAGGGGAAACAAGGGGGAAAGGATCAGAGGGCTGCAGGGGTTCCAGATCGAGAGGAAAGAGGGCCGGGGACGGCCTGTACCTTGCGAACTCCGGCGAGCCGAAGCGGCGGAGCTCGAGCTCGATCTCGAGCTCGGGCGGCTCTGTCGATGAATGGGGGTGCGGGAGGTTGATTAGGAGTGTGGGGGAGAGATAGGGAGTGAGAGAGGGGCTCGGTGTTGCCTTATATAGGATGGCCGAGGTCCACCGTAGGCGTGGCCTACGGGTGCCCGCGGGATCGGCTCGGGTGGCCGTTAGAGAGGGAACGGAGGGCTCGGGGGTGTTCGTGGGGGTGGTCTAGGGTGCTAAGGACAGAGAGAGGAGGATAGGGACGAGCTGCGGGCGGGCCACAGGAGCGGCGCGCACATTGGCCGAGCGGAGCGGCGCTCTGGCGCCAGCTGCAGGAGAGAGAGGAGGATGCGGGAGCAAGTGGGCAGCCTGCTGGCGTGGAGCGGACGTCGAGGGGCATCGACTGGCGCGCGGGGGAGGCTCGAGGTGGTCGGGGGACGCGGCGTCAACGGTCGGGTGCCCTGCCAGGCGCTCCAGAGCGACTTTGGCTGGCATCCACGGTTTTCCCGCGTCCGCGCGCGTCCACTTGTGTCTGGCAGCTGGAGGGGGCATGGGCAAAAGCTGGAGAGAGCCTTGGATACTCTGGAAAGCTGAGGGGAGAGAAGGAGGCTGAGAGAGAGGGGGGAATCTGCTGTCCAGAGAAGAAAAATGGGTTCCCCCTCCCTTCATCATTGCTTCCTCGGGCAGGAAAGCATCCAGGTGATAGAGGGGAACTAGGAGGAGTTGTGGTAAAAAGCAGGGCTCATGGAGATTAGTGGGAGAGGCCAAAATGGGATTTTGGTAAAGTGGCAGAAGGTGTTTGATGCTGGTTTGGGCAAGTAGATGATTTCCATTAGTCATGTGACTCCACAGGGTGAAATGGCACATACATTTAGGGCCTTCCATCCATTTTGAGCTCATTTGGGCAAAGTTGCCAATGCAACTTTTGTAAACCCTAGAAATTAGCAGAAATGAACTTGTGTAGATCTAGTTGAGCAAATCACTTCTCCTTGATGCACCACTTTGTGTAGTGGCCTCATTTGGTCATGTGAACATGCTCACAAAAGTTGGGGTCAAGTAGAGAAAGTTGGTAGTACAAACTTGTTCAAATTTGATTCTGGTCAGAGAGGGTTTTGGGGCATTTTGGTGAACCAAAATGACTTCAATTGACATGAGGCTTTGCAAGGTGATCAAAATATGCATTTGTGACTTGCTGGATTTTCCTTGGATTTTTGTGAAAATATTTCCTGTAGAAATATTTCAAATCCTTGAAATGGGCAGAAATGGTTTTGGGAGGTTTTGTCCAATATTTTGAACATGACCATGTGTTGAAACTCTTATATATGGGAAATATATGCCCACTGAGTTTCCCTGATTTTTGTCAAATATTTTTTTAAAAAATAAAATAATTTTTCCCTATTAAAGACCATTTCTGGCCTTAAGAAAAATCTTTTAAATAAAATAGGAAAAATAACTTTTAAAATTATATTTTTGTGGTTTATGGGAGTCCTACATCTAATAGGATTCAAATATACCTTTTGAAATATTTTCATACCCCAAATCAAGTACTTGCAAAGGCAAACCTCAATTTAGGGTTTTTGGAAAACTAATTTTTGAAAATACTATTTGGCCAAATTATTTTTGTATGAAAATACTATATTGCTCTATACACATGGCATGATCATTGGGCAGAAGTTTGTGGCAAGGAGATGAAGTATATAAGGTGGAGTTGTGTTGACTTTAAAGAGCACTTAAAAATCACAAAGAGAAAACCAACTCCAAATAAAAGCCAAATAATGCAAAAGTTTTTGTTGGTCCAAATTTTCATGCTTTAATAATGCAAATGAAATGTTACAAAATGCAGGGTATGACAGTTTTGTCCTCCATTTTATCGCCATCATCCTCCTTAGGCGTGTCCACCATGTATATATCATATGATGAGGTGGCAGTCCAGCGCCCCGTGGGTGGTGGTTCTGAATCGTCTCCTGCGCCGAAGTCCATACCACCGGTGTCATCAGAGTCGAAGTCAAGCATGTCAGTTACGTCGTCGACAGTGGCTATGAAGTGGGTGGTGGGTGGGTAACGAATTTCTTCGTTGCCTTCTTCCCCCTTGAGACGGACATAGTTCAGCCAAGGGTCTCATGACAAAGAGAGAGATTTTAGTGAGTTCAGCATGTCGCCAAAGGGCGAGTGCTGGAGGATATCCGCGGCGGCAAATTCCATTACCGGAGCCCGACCAGAATCGACGGGCTCGGGGGCGCGCGGTCTGGGACCTACAACCAGACACAAGTCCAGGGGTCTGGAGACACAGGCTTCCTTGGGGATGAAGTCCGTGTTCGGCTCTTCTGCCGATGAGTGTGTGGCCTCCGGGGCGGGGTCCATCCACCCGTCCTCAAACGACGTAATCTGCCCCGGATTCAGGTCCGGGGCTCCTGCGGGTGCGATATCCCGAGTATTGTCCGACAGCAGGTCTAAGCCGTGCTTATCGTGACTGTTCGGCGCTCCTAGCGTAGGCCCGAATCCATCGAAGATCAAGTCTCCACGGACATCGGCCGTGTTGTTCAAGTTTCCGAATCTGACCTGATGGCCAGGGGCGTAGCTGTCGATCTGCTCCAGATGGCCAAGCGAATTGGCCTGCAGAGCGAAGCCGCCGAACAAGAAGATTCATCCGGGGAGAAAAGTCTCACCCTGGACCGCGTTGTTGTTGATGATTGAAGGAGCCATCGAGCCATGGAGCGACGACACAGAGGAACTCTCAATGAAAGCACCAATGTCGGTGTTAAAACTGGCGGATCTTGGGTAGGGGGTCCCGATCTATGCGTCTAAGGCTAATGGTAATAGGAGGCAAGGGACATGATGTTTTACCCAGGTTCGGGCCCTCTCGATGGAGGTAAAACCCTACTTCCTGCTTGATTGATCTTGATGATATGAGTATTACAAGAGTTGATCTACCACGAGATCGTAGAGGCTAAACCCTAGAAGCTAGCCTATGATGATTATGGTTGTGTCTCTAAGGACTAAACCCTCCGGTTTATATAGATACCAGAGGGGACTAGGGTTTACACAGAGTTGGTTACATAGAAGGAAATATATCATCCGGATTGCCAGGCTTGTCTTCCACGCAAAGGAGAGTCCCATCCAGACACGGGGCAAAGTCTTGAATCTTGTATCTTCATGATTCAACAGTCCGGCCAAAGTATATAGTCCGGCTGTCCGGATACCCCCTAATGCAGGACTCCCTCAACAACGACTGTCCGGATACTGACGTATTACACGGTGCTTGTATACAGTGGGTTTTTTGCAATATAACTTTTCCGGCTCATGTGTCCGAATGATCATCAGTCTTTTGCCGTCGTGTGATCAAGCGAGGAACCAGTTGTGCTTCCCTGCTTTTGGCAAAGGTGGTGTGATTACAAAGGGCAGTAACTGTAGGGACACTGCATCATATCAAAAAGGACAGGCATTGTTAATGTGAGATCAGCATTGTTCAAAGTATGAGTAGGATAATGCAAGAAACATCATTGATATGTCCCTGTTGGAACTGGGAGGAAAATACAGGGAAATGTATACTGGGTTCGAAAATATAGAAGTGCCATGCATGGTTATACTCATGTTATCTACTTATCGATTCTTCACAGAAACTAGCATGTCATGCATGTTATGTAATCATGTTCTGTCCTCACAAACAAATTCTTCAAGGTAACTAACAGACCATGCATTGTTATATACTCGTGTTCTGTGGGCAAAATTTTTGTGAGGATATTATTCTATCCATTGATTCTTTGAAGGGCTTAATATAGGTATGTACACATGGTAAGCATTGCAGATTTCACTACTTCCAAATATAGAGTTCTCCATATGCACATTTACTTCCCTAATGTATGGTTAGATGAAACCAACAGTGTGGTGCATGTTTCTACATTATGAAAATGAGGAAACTAAAATGGCCATTGATACACACTCATATTTAGTAGTAGTATATAGATTACTATAAAATAAGGATAATATCCATATATTCCTAACCGTTTGATTATTCAGGGTACAAATTGGCTGTAATGACATGGTCACAATCGCATGAATTAACTCATTCCAAATATAGCTGATTTACGGCATCTCTAATACATTGCCATAGTTCTACTCAAATTCTGCTCAAACAGGGATATGCCAATCATCACAAAAAGTTCAAACAGTGTCATGGCGTCATCACTAACATGAGACGGAAACAACTTACATGTGCCGTCCCAGCAATGCGTGGTGCCATTTGCTTTGTCGATCGCGTAGATGATGCCATTGTGTTCAATAGCATCACATAAGTGTGTATCAGCTTTGACGATGATCCACTGCGAGCTGAGTTGTCTCCAGCTAAAGAAGGCACCAGCGTAAAGATAGGCGAGTCCATGGTCGAACAACGCAATTAGCTTGAAGTCTGTGTAATCCGCATGTCGTGTGGGCACTTGGCAGATTACAATCTTCTGCAAAACAAGGTCTGTCCAACTGACGTGGTAATCTAGATGACTTGGACCGCGATGGTAATACTCTATATAATCCAACGGAGGAAGGATAATCTCATGGGAGGTCTGGAAGTTCACGAGCACCAACTTTTTACTGTCTTCTCTGAAGGAATCCATCCAGTGGGAGTTCATGCCGACCCAGTACATACCTGCCAAGAAGTTTTGGGCGATGGTGATGGGATCGATGTCGAGGGAAATGATGTACAGCGACCCACTACATACCTGCAAAGAAGTTTCGCCTAATGGAGATCGGATTGAAGTCGAGGGGCATCATGTACGCCTCCGTATCATGGCGAGCCAATCTCGCAAGACCAGATAGCAGCAAGCAGGGTGTCTTGAAAAGCTTAGGCCTCGCTTCGACGATGGCCGTGTGCATGTCCCTCGAGCATGCAACCAGCCGCAGGGCGCTCAACATATCCATACACGAACAATAGAGGTCGAGGATGTCACTGGGGAAATTGCTCCAATCGCGGCTCATATGGATGCTGCGCGGTTCACGTTCGGCCATGGTGGACTTTGGAAGGTGGGGGTTTTGGGGGGCTTGATTTACGGGGGAGAAGGATGTCGGTGCTGGAGCGGCTAGCGAGGGAATAGTGATACTAGGGGAGGCGAGTGAGGCGACGGTACACGGGGGCACAGTGAGATGGAGATGGATACGGAGAAGGAGATGGAGATGGAGATGGAGTGGTGCTATGGGAGCGGAGAGGGAGACGAGACGAGGCGAGGCGCCAATGTGGTGTACAGCGGCGGTGATAGACTGCACAGTGCATAGGGTGAGGCTGACTTTGGTAACCCGAACACGCCGCCTCGCCTGGACTAGTGTCAGGCGCAGGGTGTTGTCACTTCACTGTGAGGACCGGATAAATAGTATTTTGACCATCAAGTGTACCACAGTTGTACTACTACTACTACTACTAGTAGGAACATGAGTACTCCAGTATTGTATAGCGGAAATAGGTCTCCCGTGCTAGCATGCCTATTCACTTCATCATTCAGGTATCATCCATATTGCGAGCAGAACCAAATTCTCATGCATGCCCAATCAATGCCCTGCCGCGATGCATGCAGTGGTCGTTCTGGTGCATCAAGGATGACATGCAGATCATTCCACACTTGAGAAGAGGAAAAATGGAAAGGTAGAACGTGACAGCAGAGGAAGAAAACACTGGCTAACGAGGCTGGGAGGGGATCGAGCAGGAAGTTAATGCTCCACGCCTAAAGGTTTTGGGAAAACCGGATTTTCATAAGGTGACTTATACTCACCTAAACGGAGGGAGTATTCCTTAACCAGAGAATGTTGTGTCTCCCACTCACGCGCTCAAAAAAAAGCCACAACACATTTTTTTATCTGTTTGCATAGGTCCCACCTATCAGGAATGATGGGCATGTACACGAACAGGTACGACTCATCAATCTACCCGCATAGCCTTTTCGTTTAGTCTACCTAGCCATCTAATCAACTGCCTGCACACCACTTCTCCCATTTACTTCTCCATCGGGAACCGATTTTCCTCGGCTTCTTCACCTCCCCTTCGTCTTCATTTGCATCCAAACCCCACTGCGTTCACATTGTTTTAACCTCTTTAAATAATCATCTACTACTTCAGTTAGACTAGCCATCTAATCCTAACTCTCCAAATCATAGCCCTCCATTTCTCAGCGGTTCCAAATGGCGAAAGAGAACGAGATGCAGGTTTTTAGCGTCCAACATGTCCTCGTCGAAGGCTCGATGAGCATAGTTGCCACCGTCACCGTCCACCCAAGGGTTGTTCGGCAGTGGATTAACAATGTATCCAACTCCCTCAAAAAGGTAGAGACGAGGGTCATCGGTCTCGACACAGAGTACACGGAGCGTGCCCCTGGGAAGATCCAACGCGCTGCCGTCCTTCAGCTGTGCCTCGAAGATGATGTTTTGGTGTACCACATCATACACTCGCCCTCCCTACTAGGTGAGCTTCACGATTTCTTGTCTCGGGAGGATGTATACTTCTGTGGGGCAGCCATCGAAGGGGACAAATAGAAGCTGGAGCCGTACAACCTTGACTAGAAAAGCATCGCTGACCTACAAACCAGAATCAAAATTCCTATAGAAGATTGTGATAAATAGACACCATCCCTATTCGACGTAGCAAATTTTGTGCTCGGTACAAATATTCAGAAGGGTGATGAGACGGTGGCATTAAGGTCGTCTGGATGGGAGAATTATCCCTTGATGTACGAGCGGATAAAATATGCTGCCCTCGATGCCCGTGTGAGTTTCGAGATAGCTGCAAGGTCCAAAGAGCTTGTTGCGAAGCCGTCTCCCACAGAAAATGAGAACAACAACAACAACAACAACAACAACAACAACAACAACAATAATAATAATAATAATAATAATAATAATAATAATAATAATAATAATAATAATAATAATAATAATAATAATAATAATAATAATAATAAAAAGAAAAGGCTGCACCAGCAGGAGGGCATTATAGATGGATGAACTATTTCCTCTCTTTTAAAAAAAAATATTCCCTCTTGGTGTATATTGATATAGATGGACTATTTCGATGGTGTGCAGGTCTTTGGAACAGAGTAGTAGCATGGGTCTACTTGACTATAAGGAAATATTTATACGCATATATAGCTTTCTCTGCTACTCCTTCCAGTGATCAGTATGCAGTGCATGTGTCCGTAGACATGACAGCTTGTCCATGGAAGTTCAACTATGGCGACCATCACGTTTCATCTCGCGATTCCCACGACGCCTCTCCAACCCACGGCACCAAGTCGCCCGACGTGCGCCTCACCCCTCTCGGCCGCACCGCCCCTCTGCCTTTGTGTGCATGACATGTGGGCCACCTAAAATGCAGCGAGCATCAAGTTTCTACCGCAGCCACACGCGATTCCCACGACGCCGCTCCAACCCATGACACCACAGGTCCCCCGATCTGCGGCTCACCCCTCTTGGCCCCACTGCCTGTCTGCCTTCGGGAGCATTACATGTGGACCAGTCACCTATCGGGTCCACATGTTATTGACTCAAAGGTAGGTGTAGTAAGGCGTTGAAGCTCAGTCCTAACGGCCCTGAGAGGGAAATGTAACTCCTGTGCTAGGGCTTGTGGTGCTACCGCTGCACGAACTCGTGACAAACTCGAGATTTGTTTCTTTACTATACATGCACGCAACGATTTAATGGATATTGTAATCTCAACATGTGATGGGGAGCTCTAAATTTGAATTTGAAACTTATAAAACGAAAATATTCAAAACTAATAAATTGGAGGGAGGGAGTATATCGTATGATGTGTCCCATACAAAATAAGTCCCCTGGTTTGTCACCATGAAGATGCAGTTAGAAAGGAGCACAACGTCTTCGTACTCGTACGACAACAAATTGGCTGCAGACAGCATGGTCTGCCTTTGACCGCCATGTGCAAGGTTCGTGCTATCTTATTCATTCTTACCGTGGTTCCATCGTACCAATTCATGCGGTGGCCCGTTGCATGGCTGATCCCAATGTTGGACAAAGGTTCTAGGGGAACGGTGTCACCGTTGTAAATGTTGTGCAAATTGATGTTGGTACCCTCCCGTACAAATGCAAGCCAATCTCCACTCGCACTGAGCCTAGCCTGTGAAACAGTGGGCAGGGGGAGAATTAGGAAATGGACACGGAAGTAGTCTTTAGAATGCATTTACTATGTGATCAAACTCATCTTACCTGCTCATCGGAGGAAATCCGAGTGACCCTCAACGTCGGCATCTCAAGGGGCGTCAACTTGCAACTACGGCCACGCCGCGCTGGAGAGACCCCCAAGGAAACATCCTCGTGCGTTCCACGGAACATCAAGATGCATTTGTATGAGTAGTTTATCTTGTGAGAGAAAAGGATGAACGAGGGAAGGCCTCTAGAGATAGAGATGGACACTACTACTACCAATGTGCCGGCCCGTGTGTTGCAATGGATCCAAAGTAGTAGAATAATACTTGTTCACATGCTTCAAACATGAACACTTTAGTTTTGATATACATGTGTCAGCAGACATGACAGCTTGTCCATGGAAGTTGAACCACAACGACCATCACGTTTCTTGTTTCTACCACTGCCACACGCCCACACCCACACGCGATTCCCACGATGCCGCTCCAACCCACAACACGACATCCCCCAACATGGACATGGATCCTCTGACGTGGCTATCACTACCTTGCCCTGCCTTTCCTTCGCTGACAGGTGGGACCCATGCTTATGGGTCCCACATGTTAGTGATAGAATGGTAGGATTGTTCGCGTCAGGGGATCCTCATCCCCTGGACGTGCCCCTCATCCCTCTCGGCCCCACCGCTCCTCTGCCTTTGTGTGCATGACATGCGGGCCAGCTGAACTGCGGCGACCATCAACTTTCTACCACAGACACACCCAATTGGACGCGGTTTGCCTGCTCCGCTGCTGTGCTCTGATCCGTACTCCCGCACCATCGAATTTTCATCCAGCGGCTGTGACACATTTCGTCCCGGGCATGAATCATCAGCTGGAGTACTTATGTAATACAGGTAGTACCCGCCGGTGTGGCCATCTACGCCTCGTAACGCCCCGACGCCTAGCTGTGGCACCCTCGACACGGCCACGCCACCACCGGTCGGTTCATCTCAAACGAGTGAGTCGCAAACCACGCCACCACCATGAGAATGATATGTGGGCTAGCCGCATTTAAGGTCCGCATGTCATTGACTCATAGGCCGGGCACTAAGCCACTGAAGTTCGATCTCGTGGGCCCCGAGAGGGAAATGTAACTCCTGCGGCAGGCCTTGTGGTGCTCCCGCAGTACGAGCTCATGCCAAAACTGGAATTTGTTTCTTACTACTACCAACTAGTACTAGTATGGTACACGTGCATTGCACGCATGAGATTCTGGTGGTTTTTGCATTATGCTTCTACATGTGGAGTTTTCTAGATTCTAACATGTGGCAAAATCTGGTGGAATGTAAGGTTAGGCAAGTTTGACTAACTTAGGTGAGTGTTTGGTTCAAGCCACACCTTAGGCAAGCCACACTAAGGCCCCACATGACATACACACAAAAAATGTGGCAAGATTCCCTTAGGCTTGCCAACTTGTGACTCTCATTTTGAAGAACTAATAACTTTGCCTAAGCTTAGTTGTGGCAAATTTAGTCATGAATTAAGTTCAACCATGGAGTCTTCTAGATTATACATGTGGCAGAATCTGGTGGATGATATCCAACGGCCAGTAGTGCTCGGATTTGCCATCTTTGTACCGTCGGATTGGCTTCATCCAACGACCAACTTTCAAAGTTTTTCACACACTATATAGGGGGTATAGATATAGATGTGCCGGTCCGTTGCATGGATCCAAAGTATATCTATTTAGTGGAGTGCACTCTAAACACATTATCTATTTATTTTTCTCTAACCTTTCGTAGCCATGCAACCAAGCCACATAAGCTTCATGGGTGCCCCCCACATCATATTATTCATACTACGTTGATTGAAAAAAAGATAAATCACCCAAAACAAGATCTTCCCGTTTTTTGTTCCTATAATGTTGTGCCGTGCACGTACCTACTAGTTGTATAGTGGTAGTACTAGTTATATAGTATTAGGAGTACAAACTTGGTACTAGTACGGAATGCTCCTACTCTATCAATGAGCCCCATCTGACACCAAATTTCTTGGCTTCCGTTCTACAGCTAGATCTTCCCCTCGTTTCTGTTTTCCAACTCGGTGGCGGGCGGGGTATCGGTTTGCTCAACGGCGGTCCCACATGAAAGTGAAAATGCTAGGCAGCACGCCTTCCCTAAGCTATGTGTCCTGCCGGACGGGCCGTGGAGTACTCCCGATTCCCGGGCGTGTGGGGGTGCGACGCGACGCGGCATGCCTTTTCCTTTGACTAGCAATGTGCATGTGCATTGCGACGGATCCAAAGTAGTAGAATAGTAGTATTTGTTCACAAACTTGAAAGAAATCACTATTGTTTTGATATACTCCTAATATATTACTCCCTCCGTACCTAAATATTTGTCTTTTTAGAGATTTCAAATGGACTATCACATACGGATTATATAGACATATTCTAGTGTTTCTAGCAAGATGCCCGCGCGTTGCACAAAGTTGATGGAAAAGATAAGCACAACTTATAAATTGACGGATGGAGTACTAGTTATAGTGATGCATATAATTAAGCAAAGGGATCACACATGTCGGTATTGATTGGAACGAGAATGCAACAACACAATAAGAATTAAGGCCATGATGATGCGATCGTAGTGGTGGTTATAGAAGGCAAGAATAAAGATGGATCCATGAACGTACGACCTCCTCCTCCTCGACTTAGTGCGCCGGGCCACCGACCGGCGACTAAGGAGCGGCGGCTTTTGTGGCGAGGTCGACGTGCTTCTCAGCAAAGGCATCCAAGGCTTCCAGCCAGTTGAGGAAGCCCAACATCGTACCGTCCTCACTGGCCTTGTAGCTACCTATGTACACGATTTGCTCGTACACGTGGATGTGTAGGTCGACGTATTCTTGCAGGGCGAGGCGCCTCGCGACGAGCGCGACCTCCAGGTGGATATTCTTTGTGGCATCGGTAGGCAGTCGCAGGGCCACCAGTGCTTGAAAGAGGTTCCGACCATGGAGGCTGATTAGGGTGGCAGGCAATGAGGTGCCCGGCGCGCGGGCTGGAGGAGTACGGTGATGTAGTCCGCGAGCTTCTTGAGGACGGTGAACTTGTTGCTGGTGGCAATGATCATCTGGTCCAACTGAGAGTCGTAGTTGGCATCGACGGCGGCCATCAACTAGCCGGTCTCCAACACCGTCTGGAGACAATCCTCAGCACCATGCCGCAGGCCGGCGTCGTGGACCATCTGGCACAGCCGCTGGCCGCTCATGCGCATCGCCGCCATGGGTCTAGAGTGAACTCTTTTGCGCTTAGTGTAGGTGCTTAGGCAAATGCTTAGGTGCGTACGATGTGGTAGATGCATTGGAAATTGGAATGGAGGGGTGCCTTTATATGAGGGCAATGAGGGCAAACTGCATTGCATTCACATCGTGCAGCCTCTTTTCCCGGACCTCCTCCCATTACTTCCCTCATGCATTAATTGAAGGAGGATGCATTGGCCGTTCAACATATCGGGAACCGCTACGCCCTCCCTCATCTGCATTAAAGCCGTATCGGGAACTGCGCTGCCCGTTGTCAAATCGAATACTCCCTCCGTCTTGTGGTATTAAGTCATCTTACGAAAACCAAATAGTAAACACATAGGCGTGGTGCATTAACTCTCATGTTGTTTCTTATTTTTTGACATAAATAGAGGAATCAACCAATAAGAGATGTGGGGCTTGTATGCTTTTAATGACTTGAGACTATCAAACATGGCATGCAGTGGTCAGTTCGTTGCACACAATGATATTAATAAGGGAGTACCTAGAACTCATCTACTCCCTCCGTTCCTAAATATTTGTCTTTTTAGGATTTCAAATGAACTACCGCATACAGATGTACATAGACACATTTTAGAGTGTAGATTCACTCATTTTGCTCCGTATGTAGTCATTTGTTGAAATCTCTAGAAAGACAAATATTTAGGAACGGAGGGAGTAGATGAGATATAATTTGGTCTCATTCACTTTGAAAACAAGAACAAATACAACCCACGTCACCACACACGCATCTTATAGCATCACATCCAATGGCTATAAAAGATGAATCAAATTAAATTATATCTCATCTAGATGAGTTCTAGGAAAACTGTATTAATAATACTTAGTACTCCTGAGCCATGTATCATATATTAGTATCATGTAGTACTTTATTTATTGCCATGTATGACACATAGTACTCAACTCTCTCTCTCTTTCTTCATTTAATTTTAAGACACCTCATCAAAATTGCTAAGGCTAGTACCATTACAACCAGCCTTAGCAAATACTAAACATTAAGTTCTCTCGTTTTCCTCTCCACCTTGGTCACCTAGAAGGAGGGAGTATACTGCGCAGGCTTTTCCTGCACGGTAGGCGGGGCAGTTTCGCCTAGTTGGTTCGACAGAGATGCGAGAGGACGAGGGAGTAGGCTGCTGCAAACGTAGGGTTGTGTGATTTGACATTGAGTTACTGCTGGATAGGTGGGGCCTTGTGATTTGACTTGCCATTATCATTTTAACTGCGGCGCTACGACCGACGTGAGTCTCCTGATTCCTGACCACCTCCATACAGGTGCCTCTCCCAATGCTCCACCATGTAGTAGAGGCTGGCTCTTGCATGAGAGCCCACTTCTCCACTTCTTCCTTGCCTCTCTTTCCTCCACATATGCAAAAATGCCATGTAAAGCGCACTATTGTACTTACTTGCTCCTACAAGTGCTTAAGCTTGCCACATAGGCATAAAGTCTGATGTGGCAAGTTAATCAAGAAGAGAGAGACTAGTTTGGTGACCCAAGGAAGAAAGCAATTGCTAGCGTGTGTACCTAGGTGAAAAGACAATTTTGAGTCTATAGCTAATTAAATGAAGCAAACTTAGCAACACCATTTCATTGGAAGAGGTCACTCCTTGGCAAATGCAATAAATACTAGTACTCCCTGTGTCCCATAATATAAGAACGTTTTTGGCACTACACTAGTGTCAAAAATGTTCTTATATTATGGGACGGAGGGAGTACGAAGAAAGAGATAGAGAGGAGTAAAAAAATAAATACACTTATAGCCAACCTTATAGCTAACCTTGTCGTAGTATGTGTGACTAAGTGATGACTATGTATGACATGCCAACATCAGATATCCTAATGCACCGTGTTAAATCTCCAAGGGCGTGACCGCGCGTGCGACGCGACGGTCGTGGTAGGCGCGACCATGATACGGGCTGCTGGCAGCCCTTGGATCTGAGATCAAACGGTCGCATGCTAAGTTGCTGAAAATTTGTAGAATAACCCTCCAGGATAGGATATTCACCCATAGATCTAGAATCACGCCATGCAACCATTCGATCTCAGGTCCAAGGGCTCTCGGAAGCCCATATCATGGGAGAATGGAAAGCCACTACCCTGCCGTTCGCACGCTGGTAGTTAGCTCCTACTCGTCTCCACACGTCCTTCAATACTACGGCGGTTCGCTCCTAGTCGTCCCGTCCTTTCACATTACGGCAGTTCCACCAATCCTAACCCTCCTCCCAAATCCAGGGCATCCCAAATCTCCACGATCAGCGGTGAGTACAAGGTTAGAACCATCACTGGCGATGAGTTCGACGTCATCTACACCCGTTCTTCCACGAGGGTGAAAGGATGCCTTTCTCGCTTCAGGCGCATGTTCGAAGACTCAGATGATGAGTGGGTCGCTGGACTAGATGTTGAGTACACCACAGTCCTGGGACGAGATAAGGATCTAAGGACGAAGAGAGGAAGAAGCCCGCCATGATCCAGGTTTGCGTGCATGACTTATGCTTGGTCTACCACATATGCCATGCCGACGTTGAATGCCTGGATTTTATGGATTTCCTCGAGAGCAACCTAGTCAAATTCGTTACTGTAGACTTTGGTAACGACAAAGAAGTCGTGGGTCGGATAGGCCTCATTGTAGGCAACCCCTTCGACCTCCAGAAAAATCGGCTGGTGTCCTCTCGTCAGCCTTCAATGCTGACCCTAGCAGGAGCCATGCTTCATCCTTCATACGGTAAACTGGAGAAACCTCCATACACGTTTCATCATTATGCATGGCAGCGAAATGTACTAGATATAGACCACATCCACTACACAGCAATGGATGGCTACCTTTGTTTCAATATCTACAAGGGTTGGATGAAGAGCAAGAGCCAAGTGTGCGGTTCAAGCAAAGAAGTATCGGCCAAGAGGAAGAGGGACAAGGACAAAGTCGAGGACGTGGACGAGGACTCCGAGTAAGGTGGCAGTGTCGTTGCTCATGGTGGTTCTAATGCAGTGTCTACCGGAATAGTTACAAAGTTTAATTTCAGGTGTGCTTAATTTAATTTGAGGGGTGTGTTTTGCTGAGCCCCCAGCAGAACTATGTTATGTTTCTTCTCATTACTTTAGCTCTTTAGTACGTACATACTAGTATTTCTTATATTTGATCTCTTAGTTGGTATAGTACTACCACTCGTTTCTTCACATTATATACGTACAATATATATGGCCAACATTATATAGCCAGCAGTTTAGTTGTCAAAGAATTTCAGGGTGCTTAGTTTTGTCAAAGAATTCCAGGGTGCTTAGTTTTATTTGAGGGGTGCGTTGTGCACTTGTGGTGGACACCATTATTGTGACAAGCCTTTTTAATAGTACTATATGCATAATTTGGCGACGAGCGCACTCTATATGTACCACGTTTTTTTTAATTTCAAGTTTTGCTCCATGGCGCAATCCATCGATACCGTACTACTGTACAAAAGTGGAGTATATATACTTTTTAAAAGGCTAGAGGGCGGGGCAGTCTAGCTCGGTCGGTTTCACGAGAGGCGAGGGCCTTTGTGATTTGACGGCTCAATACTTCTATCAAATCAAATAGTACTGCACCGCCCGCTACACGCCCGGCGCCTCTATTAAACCCCTTCGTTAAACTCGCATGCAAACCGAGAATCCTACTCCAGCCACATGTCCGTTCATGAGCGGGCCGGAATTAAACGCAACACCGGCCGAGCTCCTCCCGTCCGCCCTCAGTTTAAACGAGGCCAGACACCGGCCAAGCTCCTACCGTCCGCCCTCTATTTACACGAGGCCAGACAGACAGCGGGCAAGAATCGCACCCATCCGCCGCTCCCCCATCTCCTCCTTCACCATTTTCTCCACTCTTCCGATGGCTTTCGATGAGCCGTTCTCCGGCATATTACCCAGTTAGGTGGCCTGCCGAGCCCTCCGGATACGGGCGAGGCCACTCGGTGCTTCACCAACCTCGCTTGGCCCGACAAAGCCAGTTGCCGCCCCAAGCAGGCGCATGGTTCAGCAACTCGCCGCTCCAGTTCAGCTCGATGAGGAGTGGCGAGTTGCTCCACGCCGGTACGGGCGCCATCGCTGCCGTGTTGTACCGCGCCACCAGTGTCTGCTGTGGCCGCGCCTCCCGTGTCTGTGGGCGTGCCTCCCGTGCCTGCGACAGCGCCATGCAGGCAGAGACAGAAGCCGGGTGTGTGGAGGGCGACGAGTCGGTGGCCAGCTTCTCCATGTCCACCGCCATCATCGAGGAGAAGTAGAACAGGGGAGGTCGCCGCCACTTGGGACCCATGAAGTCCACCTTCGAGGCGACGACTGCAGATTCAGGTGGTTTCTTTGCTGCTTCGTCTCTTCCGAGGACCTTCGTCGACCCCGCAAGTGTCTGACGGACATGAGGAAGGCAAAGGGATCCGCGGGCGGCCATTTAGAACTAAAATAAGTCTAGATACATCCATTTCTAGGACAAGTATTTCTGGACGGAGGGAGTATTAATTATACAAGAGAGCCGGATTGGCACCTCTTAGTTCATGTAAATGTAATGAAATCCATCATGTTTATATGAAGATCCAGCTTTGTTATACGAAATCCTTCATGCTTATATGAAATTAGTCCGTGTTTGCACGAATTTCATCTGGTTGGTTAGAGTTGTAAAAATGTATGCCGCTGGCGTTTGATGTCGTCCTCCGCGGAAGGAAGCGGGAGGAAATTTGCCGGCTGCCGTTGGAGATGCTCTTTATGCTGGAAATAATAGAGTGACATTCAATCCATTTGAGTTAATTTCCTGTATGATTATCCCTCTATAAAAAGTTAATTGCATGTACAGTGTACACGTGACTTGTAGGGTGGCTACAGCTTCGTACAGAAAGTTAAAAAGAAACAAGTCCATCCTTAATCTTGTATTCTAGGTACTCTATGGGTTCCACTGTCAGTACAGTAGCGAAAGAAGTATATATTAAATAAGTAGAGTAATATATAATATAAGAACCTAAAGTCAAAAGACAGAATTCGAACTCATGTCATCGCATTTCGAGCATCCGGTGCTAACCAGCCCAGCACATTTTTGTTGTAGACCATGCTGGAGATATATCTCCATGTCTACTCTTATACTCCATTCGTTCCTAAATATTTGTCTTTTTCAGATTTCAAATGGACTACCACATACGGATGTGTATGTAGACATATTTTAGAGTGTAGATTCACTCATTTTGCTCCGTATATCTTTTCAGGAAGGGGTCAGATTTGTCCTTAATTTATTTATGAGGTATCCAGATGGCACTGCACTGCCAAGAAAAGAGGGTAACATCAAAATTATGGACTACTTTTTGAGTATGTTGGTAAGGTCCGGTCAAATACTCCCTCCGTCTGGAAATAATTGTCATCAAAATGGATAAAAGGAAATGTATCTAGACGTATTTTAGGTTTAGGTACATCTCTTTTTATCCATTTTGATGACAAGTATTTTCGGACGGAGGGAGTAGAAAACAGAGTTGGTGATGATGGTGTGCATGCCATCCAACAATATAGGCCGTCGGATTTATATCTAATGGATAGGAAAGAAACTATGGCAATTTTGCAAAAATATACCCACACGTCTCTCCACGTTCGCAAATAAGGCCTTCCCTTGTTCAACCTTTTCTCTCACAAGATAAACTACTCATACAAATGCATCTTGATGTTCCGTGCAACACACGGGCGACTAGCTAATTTCTTTTAAAATAGTTGCTGCGATAATTGGGTTGAAGTGGTATATTTTATGTCTGCCCCGAATGATTTCAGATTCACTAGTAGTAACAAAGAAAAGGTTGCCTTGTTAATTAACAGAAAACAGGGTGAAAACTATCACGTGAGGCCGGTAAAAACAAGGCACACTGGGTTCAGCGTCATCGTCACTATAGCTGTGCACGCGCGAGAAATCTACATATCGAGGGGGCTACCGAGCGAGGCACCGAGACACAATGTTTGAGAGAGAAACCAATTGACAGATTATGATCAGATCGAGTTGTCACCCTTCTGCTGTCATTGTTGGGGGGGGGGGGGAGGGAGAAAAATACGTATCAAGAGTGTGCACGGTAGGCACAGAGGCACAACTAGCGAGTGTGTGTGTGTGTTTGAAAGAGGAGTAGATAGATTATTATCAAGATCGATGTGCCACCCTACTCCTTCTATGTCGGGTAGTGTGTGTGTGTGTGTATGTTTGAGAGAGAAGCTAGTTGATAGATTAGTATCAAGATCGATGTGTCACCCTACTCCTTCGCTGTTGGGAAGTGTGGGTGTGTGGGTGTGTGGGTGTGTGGGGGGGCATGATACTCACATATCTCTACTCTTATAAAAAACAGAGTTGGTGATGATGGTGTTCCTGCCATCCTGCAATATAGGCCATCCGATTTATATCCGACGGATAGGAAGGAAACTATGGCAATTTTGCAAAAAGATACCCACACCCCTCTCCGCATTTGCAAACAAGGCATTCCCTCATTCATCTTTTTCTCCCACAAGATAAACTTCTCATACAAATGCATCTTGATGTTCCGTGCAACGCATGGGCATCTTGCTAGTAGGGAGAAGGAGTTTGTGTGACACATATCTAGCTATATTAAGGGATAGGTAGATAGCATTTGTGCGAGGCATACTTAAAGCCTCAGGAAGATAAACAAACAGTGTGTGTGCATGCAAGTGCCAGAAAAATGAAGCGAGAAACAATGTGCGCGCATGCGGGCGCGCTGTGTGTGTGTGTGTGTGTGTGTGTGTGTGTGTGTGTGTGTGAGAGAGAGAGAGAGAGAGAGATCTCAAAACAAAAGGTGCTCTGTTGGAATCCCATTGTATGTATTCATATGGTTCCGGAACTCGAGTTAACCTTAGGCATATGTGTGAGAGACATTATTATACTTTGAGACATTAGTGGTTGTGGGTGGGCGGAATTAAAGGGGTGGGCGTGTTAGACATAGAGAGCGTGTGTGTTTCTGTGTGAGAGACTTGTAGGACGGGGTAGAAAGACGAATTTAACCCTGATGTAGGGAGAGAAATACACGAAGTGCGCGTGTGTGATTCCGATGCCCACAGGGAAATGAGATATGTATGCATGTGAGAGAGATTGCACAATTCATTCACGTATCACTATCTAGCGATCGTGGATGTGCATCGCTTGAACATAAGTCAATATCTACTTCGTATCGTGGCTAAAGGTACAATATCGATTCAACGCTATAAAGATTGGACACTCACATATCACATTTTTTTCTATTTAAATAAAACTTTTTAGTTGTACATGCCAAAGTTACAGTGACGTTTCTTCAAACAACCAATGTAGCTATCATGTACATGCACCATTGTTACTCTTGCATTCAAATTCATTAGTCTTGGATGATTTAAGTTTCTATTTTTAAGTAATATATGTACTATTCATATACAAATTCAACGGGTACACAATTTATGAAATGGAGGCTATGTAATCATATGAGGTAATACTTTTAAGTAGCGGACTACAATATCCATTTCTTTTTGTGCGCCTCTACACTAACACGGCAATGCATTATGTTTAAAGTACTAACCAATGGCACTAAATTATCTATTTACACGAGAAATACATAGGCTGAGCGTTTGATCCCTTTTTTTGTGAACGCGCCACTACACCCGTGCGATTGGCCACGCCTGTGTGAACGTCCAAGTTATCGGCGCATCATCCCGAGTTATTGTCTTTTTTTCCGGGTGGACTTCACACCAGTTATTAATCACGACGCGTGCCCGTGTACACAGCCTAGCATGACCTTCCCTTAGCACGGTCCAAAATTAGTTGAAACCGGATACTGAACGATCCCTGGCGCAAAATCTCGCCTCCTTCTAAAATTTCCGCCACCTTAGTCTTTAGCATGTGAAATCCCCCTTTTGTCCTTGGTGCACGGAGACCAACAGTTACAATACCGCCCTCATCTACATGATAGGTCGGGGCTGCTTTGGTAACTTCGGTTCCCCCCACTACACGGCACCCCCATTTCCTCTCCCCCTCCCGCAAAAACAACTAACTCGTAACTCCACAGAACCAGAGCATCTTACATCACGCCGTCCGTACTTCATCGCCCTTTCTCCCCTCCCCTCTCGAAACCCTAGACTACTCATCCACCAGCGTACCATAGTCCTTTCACTGTCAGCAGCGTCCACCTCGCCGGATCTGCTTCTACGGCCGCATCTACCCCTCCCACCTCCCCTAGAAACAAGTAGACTGCTCATCCACCACTGTACCACAGCCCATTCAGTGTCGGCCTTGTCCACGGCGCTGGATTTGCTTCGCCGGTACTCTCGTCAACCGCCGCGCATCTGCAGCGGCTCATTCGTACTCCCCACCGGAGACGCTTCGTCCACACCCCCCGGAGCCGCCTCACCGACGCCCTCGTCGACGGCCTCTGATCCTCTTCGCCGACACCTTCCTCAACCCTACTGGAGCCACTTCGCCGTCACCTTCCTCAACCCTACTGGAGCCGCTTCACTGACACCATCGTCAACCCTACCGGAGTAGCTTCGCCTATACCCTTCTCAACCCTACCGGGGCTGCTTTGCCAACTCACAAGTCCACGGCCTCAGATCCGCTTCCTTGCACCCTCATCCAACCTACGGGCAACCGGCGCCCGTCCACGGCCGAGATCCGCATCATCGACACCATCCTTAACCCAACCACGGGCAACCGGCGCCCGTCCATGGCCGCAGATCCGCATCATCGACACCATCCTTAACCCAAGCACCGAAGCAGCTTCTGACGCCCCATCCACGGCCGCAGATCCACGTCGTCGACACCATCCTTAACCCAACCACCGGAGCAGCTTCACCTACACCCTCGTCCACGACCACAGATCCGCTTCACCCACACCATAGTCCACCCTACCGGAGCCGGTCCACAAACACCCTAGTCTATGGTTCTAGATCTCCTTACCGGACCCCGACAGCCAGCGCAGCATCATCACCCTTGACGTTTCTAACCTGATTCCCACCGTCTGGAGAGATGCCAAACACCCGCCACGGCCTAGCTACTTGTCACCTTTAAATCCGTCCAGCATCACCTGCCCGATGTACTTCAAATATACTAACTGGTCGCTGTTACCTGTTATGTAGCTGGCAAAAACTACAAGGATGATGTTTCTTCTGGATCTAACAGCTTGGCCAACCAAGATCCTGGACTGAGGCATTGCTATGATCTTGTAAGTGCGTCTCTCTCTCTCTTGTATTGTTCTATGCCTGCCAGCGTGCTTTGCTAGGATTTTCGACCAGTAATCCCTTTATGCAGACAATGATTTCTACTACTGGCTGCTAAATTCGATATGTAGATGTCATACATGATACTACCTCGTACCTCCATTCCTAAATATAAGTCTTTCTAGAGATTCCACTATAGGCTACATACGGAGCAAAATGAGTGAATCTACACTAAAAATGCATCTATATACATCTGTATGTGGTCCATCTTGGAATCTCTACAAAGACATATATTTAGGAACAGGGGCAGTACATTACACAAAATCATAGGTGGCATGTAGGAATTCCAGTGCACTACATTAGGCTCCCTTAGAGTGCCTGCTAGTCCAGCATACAGAGTCATGGCTAGTTTATGGTACGCACACAATCGTTAATTGGTGGTTTAAATATGCGCAAGGGATATGCAATGTAGTATCATGTAGAGATGTCTGAAATTAGCCATGTCAACTTGCAGATAGGGTTACACAATGAAAAAGTACAAGATGTATGTGGCAATTTCATGGAACATCGCAAAAAAAGGAGAGGCATCGGTGAGCCTATACAGTGTGCTATGGTACGTCACTCCTCCATTGCAATCATTGTGACATGTTATTTGTATGCCAGTTCTATTAGCTAAGTTTCTTAGGGACAGTTATTACGAGTTATCCTAAGAAAATAAGCACATATGAATATAAGCTCCATGTAATAAACAAACTAGTTCTTTTCATTGTGTTTTCAGTTTATCTTTGGTATGATCAGCGGAAAGTCTAGGTTGCATTATATATTTTTCATTTTGCTGCCCATATGGAAATTAATTTGACTTGCAAACATCACAAATTGAACCCAGTGCAGTAATTAATATGATAGGAAAACAGACCATCACTATTTGCTCAAAATGCAAATACAAAGATACCACCTACTTGGCACAGTCTACTTTGGTCAATGTTTTCCATAGAGATCCCATTGCCTAATTTAAACGAAGAACGCATGGCCCACATTTAAATGAAGAACAATTATTTATTTAAATTCGATGGTCCAAGTGGCTGGTTATTATCATATAGCAGCACCACCTGAAAGCATCATATAGCAGCAGCAACAGCTCATACTAACTCATCATACAGCAGCAGGAATCTGCAATTCATCATATAGCAGCAGCAGGAGCAACTCATAGCAATTCATCATATAGCAGTAGCAGGAGAAGCTTATAGCAACTCATCATATAGCAGCAGCAGCTCATAGCAATTCATCATATAGCAGCGGCAGCAGCTCATAGCAACTCATCATATAGCAGCAGCAGCTCATAGCAATTGATCATATAACAGCAGCTCATAGCAATTCATCATATAGCAACAGCAGGAGCAGCTCATAGCAATGCATCATATAGCAGCAACAGAAGCAGCTCATAGCAATTCATCGTATAGTGGATCAGAATGAAAATTTGGCAAAAAAATCAGAGGAGATCCTCACCTTGTTGGATGAGCTCATCCTTCAACAGCACCTCAAGGCCATGGCCTGGGAGGAGGGGAGGGGGAATAAGGTGCCTTCGCGCATGATGTGGCATTAGTCATAGTTGTGCAGCGCCCGCCGGAGTAGTGCGTTGGACGAACCACAGTGGAGCAGCTGCTGGAGACCATGAGAATGAGGGGCAGCGCCAGAGGGAGGAGCAGCCAGGGAGATTTGCCCCTACCCGCCGGCCATGTAGCCTAGCTGGACATAGCATCGTCGAGGACCAGGCCAGATAGGACCAGTGGCGATGGCTCGCTGGAGGAACCCTAGTGCTACAGGCAGGGGATCGAGGTAGAGGGAAAGGGGAGAGGAGATGCATGCGGGCAGGGCAATGAACGCTTGCGCGTTTGTTTTTACTTGAGGGTCAGGTGTGATACAGGCGTCAGCAGTTGCATATTGAGTGTAATATAGGCAAACAACAGAGTCATTTCACTATTCCCCTTCCCTTCAATTTTTAGTGAGGTTCTACCCGAAACACCCCCCTCCAAAGTGAAATTAGTTAAGCCCAAGCCCATAACTCAAAAATGACTTCTTTACATCTTTTATGGCTTATTTTGACAATATGCCCTGAAAAGGCGGAATTGAACTGGCCCTTAACCTACAATTCAATTGTGCATGCAATGATGAATCACTCCTGCCTGCTATCTGTACATTTAGGCATCATCATACATGGCATAACTTAAATACATGTGCATTCCATTGTAGAATCTAGAATATGCAATGTTTATGTTAGTTCATTCGTTGCACATGATGTTTAAATGCCCCTTAAATCTGGTCAGTCAAGTGATGGTCTTTAAGCCTCCTTCTTTGCTTATTTTCTTGATATGTAAGATTTGCTCACACATCTGTTCAATTGCTTGTTTGCATCAGCCAGCCATACTAGGACTGTTTGCTTTGATTACTTGTTGTTCTTGACCTAACACTCTAATAGAGCTTGTCAACAATTTAAACACTAAGGGCTGCTGTAGTGGGGCCTTGTCTAACTCATAGGTGACATAAAGGTTTGGTCAGTACACTCAAGAGGCTCTCCAAGAGTACCGGAGATCCAGTTCAAGGTATGCCTAGTTTTTACATAGTGCAGACATAGTAAATGCTCATTTCATTGTGTGCAAGTGCAAGAGATGCGGTATGTTTCATTACGTGGTGTTGTTTTGTTATAATCTCATCCTTTTGTGTTCACAGTATGCATATTTATCTTCCAAGGAGACGAGTAACTAGTTTGTGTCACCTTGCAGAGGGGGTGCAATGAAGATAAGATTGAGGATTTCCAAGTACAAGATGTTAGGAAGGAGCCTTGCAAGAGAAGTAGGAGCTGCGCTGAGCCTCTTCAACCTGCTAAGGTAAGTCACTGTATGCAACTCAACAGTTCAATTCCTTGTTTGTTTCAGGGACATTATGCTCTTTTCAATTGCTTTATTTGTCCTCAGTTAATGAGATGCCCAAATAATCATGCGTGATGTTCAGTACTTGTATAACTGTTAGTTGACATAATTAAAGGCCTCACCATTTAGTTACTCTGCCGAAGTGTGCCTGAAGCTTTGATGTCTATTAACCAACTATTATTGCATGAGGCTCACAATCTAGTTTATACTACGCTAATGATTGCATAGTTTTGCCTGCTGTAGTATGTTTGTATGAAACCCTCTGCTATTCATTATGCTCCCTAAGACTTTAATTGAGCTACAGAATGGCCACCTGCTTGCTTACTTATACGCAATCTGTTGTCTAAATTTGTAACTTGTCTGTGTTTTCGATTGGGCCCCAACATCATGCTCCTCTAGTGAGCTAAGAGGGATTTCGTATGCAGGCTGCATGACTATCTTTTTATATTTTAAAATATCACCTGCTTATGATTCATGACGTGTAACATTATTGTTAGTCCTGTTTTGCCATGTAGTACAAAATAGTGTCTTGCTTGCTTCACTGTTGTAACTATATTTTTGCCCTAGTCATGTGTACTTACAAAAACATTTCAGGATGAAGTGACATCAACACAAAGATCTGCGACTAGTGCGGCATGGCCATTACCGAATGATTATGGATTGGAATTGGAATGTGCTGATGTTCTCGAGCATCAACTAGAGGTGGCAAGACAACGTGTACATGATTGTCAACGTATAATCAACAAGTTGAGACTGTACATGCAGGTATTAGAGGCAGGAGTCAAACAAAATGAAACAAGACACTGAGGTAACCATGAAGGAATTGGAGATTTTGCAGACTGAAATTTGTGCTATCTGAATCCGGCCAATCCTATTTTCTGAAGAGATTATAGTTCAAATGGAGTTAAGTTGATGCGCGTCCATGATGTATGAGCTGTATTTGCCCAGTGTATGTAATTTGCTGTTTGTGTATGCTTTATTATCACCGTGCGAACCATAATGCCCGATGGGTATAATCGGTCAGAACTTCTTTATTGTATAGTGTAGGATTATTCTACCTTTCTATGCCTTGGTCTCTTTGTTGTATAGTGTATGTTTTTAGAGGTGATAGTATTGAGTAGGATAATTCTTTGAATATGCTATATCGTTCAAACGGGGGCCAACTTGCCCGACCATGGCCCATCACGGGCCATACGATCCATGGGCCATGTACGGGCCGTCGGATCCATGGGCCTTCAATGGGCGTAGGATCCATGGGCCTTCTACGTCTCATAGGATCCATGGGCCTTCTACATCTCGTAGGATCCATGGGCCTTCTACGTCCCGTAGGATCCATGGGCCTTGTAAGGGCCGACACATTTATGGGTCTTGTACGGGCCTTTAATGGGCCGTAGACGGGCCTTTAATGGAAATCGTACGTTTTATGGGCTAACCATAACGGGCCGTTAATAGGCCGTATTTGGTGATGCTATGAAAATGGCCCAACAGATTAACGGTCCACAAACGGGCTAACTGTAACTACAGGCTGAATTTGGCCCACAAGCGAAAAATGACGATGTGGGCCGTAAGTAACGAATCTTGCAAATGAGCCCAAGAATAAATGGGCCCTCGGAAGGCGAAAGATAACTTGGGCTGAAACGCCCAAAGGAATAACAGCCGTTAATGGGTATAAAGTGATACATTTGTTCATTCTTGCCGCCACCACGGGCCGTTAATGGGTGTAAAGTGATACACTGTTCATTACGGGCCAGTTTCACCATTGGCCGTTAATGGGCCAAGAGTTACAAAGGGCCTCATATGGGCCGAAAGACGTCATGGGCCATACATGGCCTAGAAGTGAAAATGGGCTGGAATCATATTGGATGGCCCAGATGACGCTACTGGGTCTAATTCGGATAGGGCGTAACGGGCCTTGGGTTAGCGGGCTGTAAATGGGCTATATGCGAACAGGCCATTAACATGCTTTCCATGCGCTAGCCCGCCACCTTTTGACCAAGTCAAACGGGCCGGCCTTTTCATAGGAATGGGCCACTGTTGGGCCGTGCCACGTGTCGATGTATCATAGGCGCCTTCTGTCCAATAAGTGGATGACATCTGTCCCAACGATGAGCCGACACGTGTTTCCTCCAGCCAATGATGATTTTACACGTGGAAAATCCCCAGTGGTCGGGGCTGTTAACGGGTTATCAGATCCAAAACCTGACCCGACAGCTTAACGACGTTCCGTTACGGTGGATGCCACGTGTCGGTCACTGTCGGTGTCAAAACCGGCGGATCTCGGGTAGGGGGTCCCGAACTGTGCGTCTAGGCGGATGGTAACAGGAGACAAGGGACATGATGTTTTTACCCAGGTTCGGGCCCTCTCGATGGAGGTAAAACCCTACTCCTACTTGATTGATATTGATGATATGGGTAGTACAAGAGTAGATCTACCACAAGATCAAGGAGGCTAAACCCTAGAATCTAGCCTATGGTATGATTGTTGTTCGTCCTATGGACTAAAACCCTCCTGCTTATATAGACACCGGAGAGGGCTAGGGTTACACAGAGTCGGTTACAATGGTAGGAGATCTACATATCCGTATTGCCAAGCTTGCCTTCCACACCAAGGAAAGTCCCATCCGGACACGGGACGAAGTCTTAATCTTGTATCTTCATAGTCTTGGAGTCCGACCAATGATGATAGTTCGGCTATCCGGACACCCCCTAGTCCAGGACTCCCTCAGTAGCCCCTGAACCAGGCTTCAATGACGGCGTGCATATTGTCTTCGGCATTGCAAGGCGGGTTCCTCCTCCGAATAATTTATAGAAGATTGTGAACACCAGGATGGTGTCCGGCTCTGCAAAATAAATTCCACATACCACCGTAGAGAGAATAATATTTACACAAGTTCAATCTACTGATGTATTTCGTGATATGACGTCACACCACGGCCAAGCCTTTACTCGAATCGTTTTTATTGTTCCACCTCAGCTCGTTTAGCGAAGCGGTTTCCTTGGCACGTCTTGTCAAAGCAGAGATCGTGTCCCCTTATTCCGGGATTCTCATCAATACGGACGTGGGTAACCCAACCGCGCCCATTGGCACGCCCCCTCCATCGAAGGTGAGTCCCAAACGGTTACGGGGATGGCTCTTGGTATTCAACCCCTTTATAACGACACCAAGGCCTGTTCTTTTTCTTCAACCTTCAATCGAATCCGCCCCTTGCCCCGAGTTCCAACACCCAAGGCTCCAGATTCAGGCGCTTCGGACCTTCGACAATGTCCGGCTCCGACCTACAGGGTTGCTGGATGCCTTCTTCCGTCACGGAAGAAGACGTGCTAAAGCTGAGAGACGCCAGGTATCTAACCGGCGAGATTTCGCATAGGCTGCCCGCCCAAGGGCAAGTCATTCCCACTCCCGAGCCTGGTGAGAGCATGGTGTTCGTGTCTCACTTCCGTCGAGGCTTAGGCTTCCCGATGGACCCCTTCGTAAGGGGGCTCATGTTTTATTATGGGCTGGAATTCCATGACTTGGATCCGGAGTCCATCCTCCACATCTCATCGTTAATTGTTGTATGCGAAGCCTTCCTCCACACCACTCCTCAATTTGGACTGTGGCTCAAGACCTTTAACGTGGAGCCAAAGATGATCGAGGAGTGGCAGGTAGAGTGCAGAGGGGCAGCTATAAGCAAGAGAGCTGACGCTCCGTGGCCCGAGGGCTATTTTCAAAAGGAGCTCGGTTTGTGGCAACAGGAGTGGTTCTACATCACCGCTCCCAGGGGCACCAGATGGGCGGTGTCGCCTGCCTTTCGCTCGGGCCCTCCACAGCGTCTGGCGTCATGGGTCAACAAAGGGCTTCACTGGGGGCCGTCCAAGGACGTGCCATTATTGCAGGGCCATATTCGAGACCTCCGAGAGAGGGAGATCAATCTGGTTGTAGTGGCACAGGTCATGCTGATTCGGCGCCTTCTGCCCTGCAAACGTCGCCCCCTCCACTTGTGGGAATTCAATCCGGAGGGACCGTGAGCTCTCCAACACTTCATGGGTGCGACACCCGTGGAGATGTATAAACTGTTCTTCGGATCACAAGAGATGTGTTCGGACCTGACCGAGGACGCAGAGCTGAGTATGTCGCCGGATACTCAAGTAAGTAGTCCTGTGCCCGGACACGCTGTCCATACATTTACCATAAACTTGCCCTTTAACCAGCTATCCCTTGAACAGGAGTGGATAGCAAAAGTAAAACTGATGTGGTGTCTGGCCCCCCTCCCTGAGACCACGCCGGATCCCGTGTTAATCAAGATGCTGGAGGCTGCGCCTTCGGAAGAGGGTGAAGAGGAAAACAGGAAAACTACCGCCTCCGCTAAAGAGGATCTCAAGAAAGGGGGGATCAAGAATCCTTCCCTTCAGGGGGGAGAAGAGGACCGCTTCTGAAGATCCGGAGGCCAAGGCCTCAAAGCGGGGGAAGAAATCTTCACCAGAGGGTCCTACGCCAGGAGAGGCCCCGGCCGCACTATTTCCCCAAGGGAATCAGCCCTCCAGCGAGCCGTATGTAGAAAGGGGAGTTTTGTAATAAGGGACATCCCTGTTTTTATTTCTGAGGATAACCGAAGTTTTTACCTTGTAGTTCGGATCTCCGCCCTTCTCAGCATAGCTCATCTTCGGGGGATCTTCATCCGGAGATGATGGAGAGCGAAACGCCTCCATCTGCCTCACCGTCAGGCGGGGCGGACGACCCTGAGGTGTCGTCGCGGAGGGTCTTCCCGAGTCCGGCGGGGCCGGAGAGTTCGGCACCAACTGGTGTACGGCCGGAGGAGCTGAAGGATCTGCTCAGGCGGGCGTCTATCTCAGAAGATCACCATACGTTGATGAGTACGGTGATTGAAAGGATTTCATTCGCTGAGAGCGGATTGCATGAGGCCGTCAGAAGTTTACTGATGGGGTTTGAGGTACATAAAAATGATATACCTTTTGACAGTTTTGCACATAGAGTGTGCCCTGTATAGATAGTAGCCCCTAAGACTCGGTACGTTGTCAAAAGCGACAACATGCCGAGGATCATAATCTCAGTTATAAGATGTCTCCCTTCCTATTCAGTGGCGGAACGTTCGGTGGCCAGCCGGACTGATAGAGTTGCCGAACTGAAGCGGCAACTTGACATTGCGGATGCGGACATCGCGCTGGTCAATAAACGACTTGACGAGTCACAAGGTATGTGGCTTCTCCGCGGACACCTTGTACGGGAGCTTGACGCCCGTGCCTTACAACATGTATGCTTAATGCAGATGGTGCCACTGCTATGGAGGACCTTCGGGCGGAGCTTGCCCGAGCCAAGGAGCAAGCCAGAAAAAGTGATGCGGCTGCCTTGAAGGCGGCCGAAGAGCTAAAAGCTGAACAGGCTGCTCACTGCCGAAGCAGGGAGGAAATGGCCAAAATGGCCGTAAAGCTGAAGGATGCTACCGACCGCTATGAGTTTCTTGAAGGAGAATGCCGAGCGGAGCAAGAGGACCTAAAGAAGGCCATCGCCGAAGCCAAGGATGCCCGCTCCATGATGAGAGCTATAAAGGAGGAGCTACGTCAGGCCGGGGATATTGCGGCTGGAAAGCCCTTTTTGCTGCGTAGGAAGTTCACTGATCCGAAGTATGCTTAGTTGGGCCAGTTGTGGGGTGCGGAGGATGCTTATCTGAATTTGGCGGCGAGTGCGGCGGACGCAGTCGCACACTTCCGAGGCCAAAAGGATCACGGAATGGAAGAGCTTTTTTGGTCTCAATTCCATAGTCCGGAGCGTCCACTTCCATTAACCGATCGGTTGGCTGAGTGGGCTGAGCTGAATAGGTTGTCCGGACTTGCCATGAAGGATGTTGTGGCTCATCTGTGGCCGAAAAGGCCCGAGCCGAAGAGTTATTTTGGCTTGGTGCAGCAGTTCCTTGATGCGGTGCCGCATATCAAGGCGATGAAGCGGTCGGCATGCATAGAGGGTGCACGGATGGCTCTCGCCCGTGTCAAAACATACTGGGCAGAGATGGAGGCCACCGATGTTGCATCCTCGATTGAGACGAAGCGATTACCAGCCGAGCACTATTTTGAGGAAGTCCTGCAGGGCGCTCGTTTAATAGAGTCGCAGTGCTCGAAAAACATTATGTTCAAATGACATGTATGATTTGTGAAACCATGTTTCAAATATATAATATAAGGGCTTTTTATACTTGTGCGTTCAAGTATTGAAATACCTCCTGCGCGGCCGTCAATGTATATGTGTATATAACCTAAAAGATGGCAGTCTTCGGCTTCAGCCCCCACGCACATAGTGTGGGGGTGTTTGCAAAAAAGCGCATTTTCACACTTAATCCAACGTCTTGGTCCTGTGAAGGAGGTGATAGCGTAGCAAACTAGGCAACTGGACTATAATGCTTTATCACTTCCACTTAGCCATAGGAGTTCGATGGTGGGGCTACTATATAGCCCCATAGGGGCACCGCGCTCTCCGAATTCGGTGCACGTATGTGCCTGACCGGGAAACGGTCCTTTGTCAAAGTGGAGGAATTCTAAACATTCCGGTGGTCGATCGAGTGGTTGACCAGTCTCTCGCTATATCATGACAGTCAGTTTTCGACTTTCTCTACTGAGGTGCTCGCGAGGCCGAACCGGGGCACAATCGCAGTAGTTCTCCTGGTGTCGCGTTAGCCGATAGAACGGAACGTAAGGCAGCAAAACACAGGAGCCGGGCAAACCCAACATTTGACCAAAGACATGATTCGGAGCTGATGCATATAAGGCCTAACTCGAGACGCCGAACACTCCCTAAGGTATTCGGTCTTTATGAAAACGGGCAGAATGATGCCCTAAGCCCCTAGTGTCTAGGTATGCGCGAAAACTTCTGACGCGGCCGATGCCAAAACGCCAGCCTCCTCCTCGGTTATGGTAAGAAACCGGGGGATGTGTATCAACAAGAAACAGTAAAAAAGGTTTACGCAGGGTCTTAATCTGAAAAGAATCCTTGCAACGGGTCCCTACTGCACGTCTGCACCTGTGTCTCCATTGTGCCGTATCCTGGACGGGTGTAGCACGTTGTTCATCTGTAAAAGAGAAGAACTTAGTTTGAAAAAAGAGATCGTGCGAAAAATGTATTTTTAAAATAAATAGAGTATGATTAAAAAAATGAATAAAATTGAGCTTTATTGGCTCTTATTGTACATGCGTGCAGCCCCTTGTAGGGGGGTGGGTACGCGGCTAGTAAGCCCCTTGTTTGTTTGTGCCGGACTCGCCTAACCATGTCCGGGGTCTCAATGACCTGTTTAGGTGCTTCAATCAGCAAGGCTGGATGAATGCATGGCTGTCGAGGCAGTCTCACGTTCTTCCGTATTCGAGGAACACTCGAAGTTTCCTTTTAATGAGATGATGCCACGTGGACCGGGCATTTTAAGTGTAAGAGATGCATAATGTGGTATTGCGTTAAACCGGGCGAAAGCTTCGCGTCCCAATAGTGCTTGGTAGCTACTTTTAAATGGGGCGATGTGGAAGACTAACTTTTCGCGACGGAAGTTGTCGGATGAGCCGAACAAAACTTCTAGTAGTAGACAACCCATACAATGGGCATATGGGCCTGGCATCACTCCTTTAAAGGAAGTGTTGCTATGGCAAATTTTGGTTGGGTCTATCCCCATTCTGCAGATTGTGTCCTAGTATAACAGGTTTAGATCACTGCCGCCGTCCATTAGGACTTGTGTAAATTTCAGTACGTCGATTATAGGATCTAATATCAAAGCAGTCCATCCTGCGTTTTGGATACTTCCGGAGTAATCCTGATGGTCGAAGGTGATTGGTTTTGACAACCAGTATTGGGACTCCGCTGGGGTAGACCGTGCGGCGCGTATTTTAGTGGGTGCCGCTCTATTTTTCCTTGTTATCACTTGAAGTGAATTTACTGTTTTGACCTCTTGTGGGAAATTCTTTTGTTTTCCGGTGCTCTGCTTATGGGGTTCGTCATCGTCCTCACTTGGTGTGTCGAGTCCCTTGTGTTCGGCGTTAAGTCAGCTGGACTGCTTGAAAACCCAACAATCTCTGTGGGTATGGTTTGCAGGCTTCCCGGGGGTGCTGTGGATTTGGCATATCTTGTCCAAGATTTTGTTTAGGTTAGATAGCTCGTTGCTATTGTCCTTGAGAGGCAGTGTTTTGTTGTTCTGCCAAGAGCTTTTGAATCATGCGTTGACTGCCGTGCTCTTTGGGTCATTTCCCTTAGTCCGGCGCTGGTCCTTTCTGTGTCGTGGTTTCCCATTTCCATCCCTGACCTCGGATGTACTTGGGTCGCTGGTGCCGCATCTTGCCAGCCAGCTATCCTCTCCCGTGCAAAAGCGGGTCATGAGGCTTGTTAGTGCGGCCATTGTTCTTGGCTTTTCCTGGCCGAGGTGTCTGGCGAGCCATTCCTCTCGGACGTTATGTTTGAAGGCTGCTAAGGCTTCGGCGTCCGGACAGTCGACTATTTGGTTCTTTTTGGTGAGGAACCTGTTCCAGAATTTGCGGGCTGACTCTGCGGGCTGTTGAGTTATGTGACTTAAATCGTCTGCATCCGGAGGGCGGAC
Organism: Aegilops speltoides; assembly: GCA_021437245.1. Taxonomy (NCBI): domain Eukaryota; kingdom Viridiplantae; phylum Streptophyta; class Magnoliopsida; order Poales; family Poaceae; genus Aegilops; species Aegilops speltoides. Next base: position 365,444,207 of record CM038141.1, on the reverse strand, counting down.
ATAAGTCCCCTGAAAATTTGCCCGAAACGCATCCTCGAGCTCTTCCCATCTTCCAATGGTATTTTCTGGGAGGCTTTTGAGCCAATGCCGTGCTGGCCCTTTGAGCTTGAGGGGTAAGTATTTTATGGCGTGGAGGTCATCTCCTCTAGCCATATGTATGTGCAGGATGTAATCCTCAATCTAGACTCAAAGGTCATTGTTCCGTCATATGCCTCTATATTTACAGCTTGAATCCGCTGAAATTCATGATCTAGCACCTCATCGGTGAAACATAGGGGTGTCTGGCGCCCTGTATTTGGGTGTGCTGTGATTTTCGAATACTCGACGTGTTGTGTTGCTTTCTGGAGCTTGCTTTCTTGGCCCATAAATGGATCTGACCGGGCCATCCTTTTTGCGAGGATCCTTATGTAGATCACGTGCCGACTTGTGTGCGGCGCCGCTTGCCGCTCTTTGTTTGTCATGCGGTCATCTATCCGACCGGGTGACCTCTTTGTTTTTTGATTGTGGGGGCTCTACGGCCTCCTCGTCAAATTCGGGCAACAGCTTGCGCTTCGGGTAGCTCTTTGCTTGGTGACTATCACCGTATTTGTCTGCGGTCTTCAGTACCTTGCTCCATCTCATTCTGAGTATGTCTTCCACTGTTTTGAGCTTCCGCTTCTGCTTCTTCAGACTTTGTGCGGTGGCGACGAGCCTTTTGTGGAGGTTCTTCTGCTCCAACAATGTGTCTGGCGTGAGATCATCCGGACTGTTGTTTTCACCGGGGATGGGTTGCTTGTCCAATTCATCCTATTCGGATGGGTGCTTGGGGGTATGTTCGTCGTCCCCTGGTTCTCCCTGCTCTATGGCTGGGTCTTTGTTGAGGCGGAACTTTGGGCGGCACTTGCGTCGTTGTTTCGGCTGTTTTTCGGGGGAGTTATCCTTCGCAGCGTCCCGTTGCTCCTCGTTATCGCTTCCTTTAGGTGTATCCACCATATATACATCATGGGTTGAGGTGGCTTTCCAGTCCCCTGTGGGTGCTGGTTCTTTGTCGTCTCTGGCATCGTCGTCCATACCGTCGATATTTTCGGAGTCGAAGTCTAGCATGTCGGTTAAGCCGTCGACAGTGGCTACAAAGTGGGTGGTGGGTGGGCTTTGAATTTCTTCATCATCCGCATCCCAACCGTCCTGACCGTAATCCGGCCAGGGCTCTCCTGATAAAGAGAGATACTTTAGCGAATTCAGGATGTCGCCAAAAGGCGAGTGCTCAAAGATGTCCGCAGCGGTGAACTCCATGATCGGCGCCCGATCGGATTCGATTGGTAGGGGCGCGGGAGGTTTGGAGTCCGGCGAGGAGTCCGGCACCTCGGAGTCACGAGCTCCACAAGGGACAGGGTTGGTATTCAGCTCCATCACCGTAGAGGTAGCAGCCTCTGAGGCGGTGTCTAGCCACCTATCCTCGATCGGCGTAGTCGGCTCCGAGTTAAGGGTCGGAGCGGACTCTTGCGCGGCCTCCAGGGCACTGTCCGGCAGTAGAGCTAAATCATGCCCATCGTGACAGTGCGGCGCGCTTGCCTGTGGCTCGAATCCGTCTAAGATCAAGTCTCCGCGGATGTCGGCCGTATAGTTCAAACTTCCAAATCTGACCTGATGGCCAGGGGCGTAGCTTTCGATCTGCTCCAGATGGCCAAGCGAATTAGCCCGCAGTGCAAAGCCGCCGAATACAAAGATCTGTCCGGGGAGAAAAGTCTCACCCTGGACCGCGTCGTTGCTGATGATCGAAGGAGCCATCGGGCCTATGGGCGACGACACAGAGGTACTCTCAATGAAAGCACCAATGTCGGTGTCAAAACCGGCGGATCTCGGGTAAGGGGGTCTCGAACTGTGCGTCTAGGCGGATGGTAAGAGGAGACAAGGGACACGATGTTTTTAACCAGGTTCGGGCCCTCTCGATGGAGGTAAAACCCTACTCCTGCTTGATTGATATTGATGATATGGTTAGTACAAGAGTAGATCTACCACGAGATCAAGGAGGCTAAACCCTAGAAGCTAGCCTATGGTATGATTGTTGTTCGTCCTATGGACTAAAACCCTCCGGTTTATATAGACACCGGAGAGGGCTAGGGTTACACAGAGTCGGTCACAATGGTAGGAGATCTACATATCTGTATTGCCAAGCTTGCCTTCCACGCCGAGGAAAGTCCCATCCGGACACGGGACGAAGTCTTCAATCTTGTATCTTCATAGTCTTGGAGTCCGGCCAATGATGATAGTTTGGCTATCCGGACACCCCCTAGTCTAGGACTCCCTCAGTCACCCTTGACAAAAGCACTTCTGTGACGCGTGATTTATCGTCATGGAAGTGGACACTTCCATGATGATAATTTTGGTAATGTCATGGAACACTTCTACGACAACACAGGTATGACTATCTTGATTCTGTCATAAAATCGTCATGGATGTACATGCGTGGAAAAAAACACGACCTACTGTGACAAACATGTATCATCACGGAAATGCATTTTTTTTGTAGTGATAAATGCCCTGTTGTCATCTTCACACACCTCATCCTACTTTTTCAAACTTTTGTGTGTGTTTTTGGTGGTAGATCACAAACTTTGCAACCCTCGCACAAGAGTACAGCGAATCAATGTCAATGTTGGATCCTTCGCCCGTGTTGACCTAGAGGATTACCCAGAGCAAGATACCCTCTGAGTTTTCTTTTTGAATTTTGCTTCAATCATGTGTTCCATTTCAACATCTTGTTGTTTCAACTATGCATGGGAACTATGAAGGAGAACTTTTTTTATCTTACAGATGTGATTGTGGCTTTTTCGGGCTCAAATATGTGGAGAACTACGATGGGAAGTCAATGAAAGAGTTCAAGCAGGTACACATTTTTGTTGTTGCAATCTAGTTTCTTTTTTCAATACTCATGCAACACAAGAATAATTAGTATCATACTTGCTTACTTTTTGCATTCATTTTTACAGGAAGACACGGCGTGATACCGCATGGATGTGGCGCACAACCTCTGCATTCACCCAATAAACAATGCCCTAATGGAGCGGGCATTCAGGGAAGAGTTGGCGGCTTAATTTGCTATAGGGTTCAAGACGAACAAGCTCGTTTCTTTTGTTAGGTCTAGAATCATGTCTGAGGTGGTAGTGTTCTGATAGGATTAGAGTAGTGTGCGTTCGTATGTAAACTGATGATACCTTCAGTAAACATATGTGTTCTTTTGGTATGTAAACCGATGATAACTTGATCTTTTGGATGAAGCACTTCTTCCGTTTTTAATGGATGTGTTCTTCTGCTTGCCAACATGATCATGCATTGACAATTGTTTATTGTTTTGCTGGTTCTGAGCTTCATCCATCGAAGTTTCAAGGGAATCTCTGTGCATTTTTCCCCTTGAAACCTTTTTCATGAAAACGATATGTGGATGCTGCATTTGCACACTCAAATTGCTGGAAGCTCACAGAAAAGAGCTACAACCTTCTGTTAGATTTGTTGCAAGGCCAAAATATACATTTTACCTGCAAATTAGCTACATCCCTACAATATTTTTGCTGGAAGCATAATGTAAATCAGCTTCCTTTCCCAACTCTTGCTGCATAGCAAAATCAACACTTTAAATCATTCAAGGCTTTTCCTTTTCAAACTTGTTATTTTGCTTCAACCATGTTTAAAGAAGCTTCAACCATTGTTTGAAAAAGCTTCAACCATGTTCCTAAAAGCTGCAACCATATTTTCAAAAAGATACAACCATGTTTTCCAAAAGCTTCAACCATGTTTCCTACAAGCTTCAACCATGTTTAAAGATGCTTCAACCATGTTTTTGAAATGTTGTAACCATGCTTTTTCAGAAAGCTTCAAAACATGTTTTCAAGAAGATTCAACCATGTTTTTCAAAAGCTGCAACCATGTTTCCTTAAAGCTTCAAACATGTTTTTCAAAAGCTGCAACCATGCTTTTCAAAAGCTTAAATCATGTTTGTTTTTAAAAATGGATTAAGCTGTGGTAACAACAACCATTGAGTACTATTTTACAAAAAATAGAAGTTGGCACCATCATACTTCAAAAACCGACATTCGGCTTTTTGAAACCACGCATGTAGTAATATGTTGCAATCCCACAACACAAACATTCACAACTAGTCAATACAACTTTTTATCATAAGTCATGGGGTGTTACAAGGTAGTTCACAATTTTTTCCCTCACGAAACATCCTAAAGTGTAAGGATTGGGCCGACACCCGCAGCTTTCGCACTCGCAGCAAGGAAAGCGGCAAGGAGTTGGCAGTTCTTCATGTTGTGATCCTCATATTCACAATATTTGCATGGAGTCTTCTTTTCCCATAGCTTTGGAGCTTTCTTTGTTTTCGCTGCCTCCTTGTTTGCTTTCTTCTTCATTTCATCTTCTCGAAGCTCAATTAATGGCTTCCTTTGCTTCTCTTTTTCTTTTGGCCTCCCCTTCTTTGTTGACTTTGGGGGGTTTCGTAGTCCTACGGAGGGTGGATCCTACTGCCCTGTACTTGGACCCCCCGAGACTTGTTCATTTGCTGCTTGACCTTGGGCTTCTTCGTCTCCTGCAACCCCATCGGTCGCTCTAGCTTTTATTGCAGCAACCCCAACACTGCCCTGATCAATTAGCCCAGAGACAAAACTATAAGCTTCATCATTGAAGCATGCATCAGAAGCGAGTTTCCCAAACTTCCGATAGAGAGAGTTAAACATTAGGGTGTTTGTCGTGGGGACGCCGAAATGCATAGCTCTATGCCCATCGCCTGGTTCAGGTGCAAGGTCGGTTGCTCTCTTAGACCATCTTGGAAGCATGTAATTCGCAGGTATCGCTTGCACGTTCAGGTGCACCATGACACAGATGATATTGAAGGAAATATGCCCTAGATGCAATAATAAAGTTATTGTTTATTTCCTTATTTCATGATAAATGTTTATTATTTATGCTAGAATTGTATTAACCGGAAACTTAGTACATGTGTGAATACATAGACAAAACAGAGTGTCACTAGTATGCATCTACTTGACTAGCTCGTTAATGAAAGATGATTAAGTTTCCTAACCATAGACATGAGTTGTCATTTGATTAACGAGATCACATCATTAGGAGAATGATGTGATTGACTTGACCCATTCCGTTAGCTTAGCACTTGATCATTTAGTATGTTGCTATTGCCTTCTTCATAACTTATACATGTTCCTATGACTATGAGATTCTGCAACTCCCGTTTACCGGAGGAACACTTTGTGTGCTACCAAACGTCACAACGTAAGTGTGTGATTATAAAGGTGCTCTCCAGGTGTCTCTGAAGGTACCTGTTGAGTTGGCATATTTCGAGATTAGGATTTGTCACTCCGATTGTCGAAGAGGTATCTCTGGGCCCTCTCGGTAATGCACATCACTATAAGCCTTGCAAGCAATGTGACTAATGAGTTAGTTGCGGGATGATGCATTACATCACGAGTAAAGAGAGTTGCCAGTAACGAGATTGAACTAGGTATTGAGATACCGACGATCGAATCTCGGGCAAGTAACATACCGATGACAAAGGGAACAATGTATGTTGTTATGCGGTTTGACCGATAAAGACCTTCGTAGAATATGTGGGAACCAGTATGAGCATCTAAGTTCCGCTATTGGTTATTGACCGGAGACGTGTCTCGGTCATGTCTACATAGTTCTCAAACCAGTAGGGTCCGCACGCTTAAAGTTCGGTGACGATCGGTATTATGAGTTTTTGTGTTTTGATGTACCGAAGGTAGCTCGGAGTCTCGGATATGATCACGGACATGACGAGGAGTCTTGAAATGGTCGATACGTAAAGATTGATATATTGGATGACTATGTTCGGACACCGGAAGTGTTTCGGGAGGTTTTGGACAATTACCGGAGTACCGGGGGGTTACCGGACCCCCCGGGGAGTATATTGGGCCTAATGGGCCTTAGTGGGAGAATAGGAGGTGCGGCCAGGGAAGCCGCGCGCCCCCTCCCCCTCTAGTCCGAATTGGACAAGGAGGGGGGCAGCGCCCCCCTTTTTCCTTCTCCTCCTCTCTAGCTTCCTTCCCTTCTCCTACTCTTACAAGGAAAGGAGGAGTCCTACTCCCGGTGGGAGTAGGACTCCCCCCTTGGCGCGCCCTCCTCCTGGCCGGCCACCTCCCCCCTTGCTCCTTTATATACGAGGGAAGGGGGCACCTCTAGACACACAAGTTGATCTGTTGATCTCTCCGAGCCATGTGCGGTGCCCCCTCCACCATATTCCACCTCGGTCATATCGTAGCGGTGCTTAGGCGAAGCCCTGCGTCGGTAGCAACATCCTCACTGTCATCACGCCGTCGTGCTGACGGAACCCTCCCGTGAAGCTCTGCTGGATCAGAGTTCACGGGACGTCACCGAGCTGAATGTGTGCTGAACTTGGAGGTGCCGTATGTTCGTTACTTCGATCGGTCGGATCGTGAAGACGTACAACTACATCAACCGCATTGTGCTAACACTTCTTCTTTTGGTCTACGAGGGTACGTGGACTCACTCTCCCCGCTTGTTGCTATGCCTCACCATGATCTTGCGTGTGCATAGGATTTTTTTTGAAATTACTACGTTCCCCAATGGTGGCATCCGAGCCAGGTTTATGCGTAGATGTTATATGCACGAGTAAAACACAAGTGAGTTGTGGGCGATACAAGTCATACTGCTTACCAGCATGTCATACTTTGGTTCGGCGGTATTGTTGGATGAAGCGGCCTAGACCGACATTATGCGTACGCTTACGCGAGACTGGTTCAACCGACGTGCTTTGCACACAGGTGGCTGGCGGGTGTTTGTTCCTCCAACTTTAGTTGAACCGAGTGTGGCTACGCCCGGTCCTTGTGAAGGTTAAAACAAAACTAACTTGATGAAATATCGTTGTGGTTTTGATGCGTAGGTAAGAACGGTTCTTGCTCAGCCCGTAGCAGCCACGTAAAACTTGCAACAATAAAGTAGAGGACGTCTAACTAGATTTTGCAGGGCATGCTGTGATGTGATATGGTCAAGACATGATGCTATATTTTATTGTATGAGATGATCATGTTTTGTAACCGAGTTATCGGCAACTGGTAGGAGCCATATGGTTGTCGCTTTATTGTATGCAATGCAATGCATACATAATTGCTTTACTTTATCACTAAGCAGTAGCGATAGTCGTAGAAGCAATAGTTGGCAAGACGACAACGATGCTACGATGGAGATCAAGGTGTCGCGCCGGTGACGATGGTGATCATGACGGTGCTTCAGAGATGGAGATCACAAGCACAAGATGATGATGGCCATATCATATCACTAATATTGATTGCATGTGATGTTTATCCTTTATGCATCTTATTATTCTTTGATTGACGGTAGCATTATAAGATGATCTCTCACTAAATTTCAAAGTAAAAGTGTTCTCCCTGAGTATGCACCATTGCCAAAGTTTGTCGTGCCGAGACACCATGTGTTGATTGGGTGTGATAAGCTCAACGTTCACCTACAACGGGTGCAAGCCAGTTTTGCACACGCAGAAATACTCGGGTTAAACTTGACGAGCCTAGCATATGCAGATATGGCCTCGGAACACTGGAGATCGAAAGGTCGAGCGTGAATCATATAGTAGATATGATCAACATAATGATGTTCACCATTGAAAAGTACTCCATCTCATGTGATGATCGGACATGGTTTTAGTTGATTTGGATCACGTGATCACTTAGATGATTAGAGGGATGTCTATCTAAGTGGGAGTTCTTAAGTAATATGATTAATTTAACTTTAATTTATCATGAACTTAGTCCTGATAGTTTTTTGCAAATTAGGTTGTAGATCAATAGCTCGCGTTGTTGCTTCCCTATGTTTTATATGTGTTCCTAGAGAAAACTAAGTTGAAAGATGATAGTAGCAAAGATGCGGACTGGGTCCATGATCTGAGGTTTATCCTCATTGTTGCACAAAAGAATTATGTCCTTGATGCACCGCCAGGTGACAGACCTATTGCAGGAGCAGATACAGATGTTATGAACGTTTGGCTAGCTTTATGATGACTACTTGATAGTTTAGTGCACCATGCTTAACGGCTTAGAATCGGGACTTCAAAGACGTTTTGAACGTCATGGACCATATGAGATGTTCCAGGAGGTGAAGTTAATATTTCAAGCAAATACCCGAGTTGAGAGATATGAAGTCTCCAACAAGTTCTATAGCTAAAAGACGGAGGAGAGTAACTCAAGCGAGCATGTGCTCAGATTGTCTTGGTACTACAATCACTTGAATCAAGTGGGAGTTAATCTTCCAGATAAGGTAGTGATTGACAGAGTTCTCTAGTCACCATCACCAAGTTAGTAGAACTTCGTGATGAACTATAGTATGCAAGGGATAACGAAAAACGATTCCTGAGCTCTTCGTGATGCTGAAATCGACAGAGGTAGAAATCAAGAAAGAGCATCAAGTGTTGATGATTGACAATACCACTAGTTTCAAGAAAAGGGCAAAGGGAAAGAAAGGGAACTTCAAGTATAATGGCAAACAAGTTGTCACTCCCACGAAGAATCCCAAAGCTGGACCAAAGCCTAAAACTGAGTGCTTCTACTGCAAAGGAAATGGTCACTGGAAGCGGAAATGCCCTGAATATTTGGTGGATAAGAAGGCAAAGTGAACAAGGGTATATTTGATATACAGGTTATTGATGTGTACCTTACTAGTGTTTATAATAGCCCCTGGGTATTTGATACTTGTTCGGTTGCTAAAATTTAGAACTCGAAATAGGAGTTACAGAATAAACAGAGACTAGTTGAGGGTGAAGTGACGATGTGTGTTGGAAGTGGTTCCAAGATTGATGTGATCATCATCGCACACCCCCTATACTTTCGGGATTAGTGTTAAACCTAAATAAATGTTATTTGGCGTTTGCGTTGAGCATGAATATGATTTGATCATGTTTATTGCAAAACGGTTATTCATTTAAAGTCAGAGAATAATTGTTGTTCTGTTTACATGAATAAAACCTTTGATGGTCATACACCCAACGAAAATATTTTGTTGGATCTCGATCGTAGTGATACACATATTCATAATATTGATGCCAAAAGATGCAAAGTTGAAAATGATAGTGCAACTTATTTGTGGCACTGCCGTTTGGGTCATATCGGTGTAAAGCGCATGCAGAAACTCCATAAAGATGTACTTTTGGAATCACTTGGTTATGAATCATTTGATGCCTGCGAACCGTACCTTTTGGGCAAGATGACTACAATTCTGTTCTTCGGAACAATGGAACGAGCCACTGGCTTGTTGGAAATAATACATACCGATGTATGAGGTCCAATGAGTGTTGATGCTCGTGGCGGGTATCGTTATTTTCTGACCTTCACAGATGATTTGAGAAGATATGAGTATATCTACTTAATGAAGCACAAGTCTGAAACATTTGAAAAGGTCAAAGAATTTTAGGGTGAAGTACGGAATCATCGTAACAAGAAAATAAAGTTTCTACAATCTGATCGTAGAGGAGAATATTTGAGTTACGAGTTTGGCCTTCATTTAAAAACAATGTGGAATAGTTTCACAGCTCACGCCACATGGAACACCACAGCGTAATGGTGTGTCCGAACGTCGTAACCGCACTTTATTGGATATGGTGCGATCTATGATGTATCTTACGGATTTACCACTATCGTTTTGGGGTTATGCATTAGAGACAGTTGCATTCACTTTAAATAGGGCACCATCAAAATCCGTTGAGACGACGCCTTATGAACTGTGGTTTGGCAAGAAATCAAAGTTGTCGTTTCTTAAAGTTTGGGACTGCGATGCTTATGTGAAAAAGTTTCAACCTGATAAGCTCGAACCCTAATCGGAAAAGTGCGTCTTCATAGAATACCCAAAGGAAACTATTGGGTACACCTTCTATCACAGATCTGAAGCCAAGATATTCGTTGCTAAGATGTATCCTTTCTAGAGAAGGAGTTTCTCTTGAAAGAAGTGAGTGAGAGGAAAGTAGAGCTTGATAAGGTAATTGTACCTTCTCCCGAACTGGAAAGTAGTTCATCACAGAAATCAGTTCCAGTGATTCCTACACCAATTAGTGAGGAAGCTAATGATGATGATCATGAAAATTCAGATTAAGTTACTACAGAACCGCGTAGGTCTTCCAAAGTACAGTCTGCACTAGAGTGGTATGGTAATCCTGTTCTGGAAGTCATGTTACTAGACCATGATCAACCTATGAACTATGAGGAAGCGATGATGAGCCCAGATTCCACGAAATGGCTTGAAGGCCATGAAATCTGAGATGGGGTCCATGTATGAGAATAAAGTGTGGACTTTGGTGGACTTGCCCGATGATCGGCAAGCCATAGAAACCAAATGGATCTTCAAGAGGAAGACAAACGCTGATAGTCTACAAAGCTCGACTTGTCGCAAAAAGTTTGTTGACAAGTTCAAGGTGTTGAATACGATGAGATTTTCTCACTCGTATCGATGCTTAAGTATGTCCGAATCATGTTAGCAATTGCCACATTTTATGCAATCTGGCAAATGGATGTCAAAACTGCATTCCTTAATGGATTTATGAAAGAAGAGTTGTATATGATGCAACCAGAAGGTTTTGTCAATCCTAAAGGTGCTAACAATGTGCAAGCTCCAGTGATCCATCTATGGACTGGTGCAAGCATCTCGGAGTTGGAATATATGCTTTTATGAGTTGATCAAAGCATATAGTTTTATACAGACTTGCGGTGAAGCCTCTATTTACAAGAAAGTGAGTGGGAGCTCTGTAGCATTTCTGATATTATATGTGGACGACATATTGTTGATTGGAAATGATATAGAATTTCTGGATAACATAAAAGGATACTTGAATATAAAAAATTCAATGAAAGACCTTGGTGAAACTGCTTATATATTGGGCATCAAGATCTATTGAGATAGATCAAGACGCTTAATTGGACTTTCACAAAGCACATACCTTGATAAAGGTTTGAAGAAGTTCAAAATGGATCAAGCAATGAAAGGGTTCTTGCCTGTATTACAAGGTGTGAAGTTGAGTAAGACTCAAAACCCGAGCATGGCAGAAAATAGAAAGAGAATGAAAAGTCATTCCCTATGCCATAGTCATAGGTTCTATAAAGTATGACGTGCTGTGTACTAGACCTATTGTGTACCCTGCTTTGAGTTTGGCAAGGCAGTACAATTTTGATCTAGGAGTAGATCATTGGACAGCGGTCAAGATTATCCTTAGTGAGTGCTAAGGAAATATTTCTCGATTATGGAGGTGATAAAAGAGCCCGTCGTAAAGAGTTACATCGATGCAAGCTTTTACACCGATCCAGATGACTCTAATGCTTAATCTAGATACATATTGAAAGTGGGAGCAATTAGCTAGAGTAGCTCCATGTAGAGCATTGTAGACATAGAATATTTGCAAAATACATACGGCTCTGAATGTGACAGACTCGTTGACTAAACTTCTCTCATGAGCAAAACATGATCATACCTTAGTACTCTTTGGGTGTTAATCACATAGAGATGTGAACTCGATTATTGACTCTAGTAAACCCTTTGGGTGTTGGTCACATGATGATGTGAACTATAGGTGTTAATCACATACATATGTTAATATTGGTGTTAAATCACATGATGATCTGAACTAGATTATTGACTCTAGTGCAAGTGGGAGACTGAAGGAAATATGCCCTAGAGGCAATAATAAAGTTATTATTTATTTCCTTATGTCATGATAAATGTTTATTATTCATGCTAGAATTGTATTAACCGGAAACTTAGCACATGTGTGAATACATAGAGAAAATGGAGTGTCACTAGTATGCGTCTACTTGACTAGCTCGTTAATCAAAGATGGTTAAGTTTCCTAACCATAGACATGAGTTGTCATTTGATTAACGGGATCACATCATTAGGAGAATGATGCGATTGACTTGACCCATTCCGTTAGCTTAGCACTTGATCATTTAGTATGTTGCTATTGCTTTCTTTATGACTTATACATGTTCCTATGACTATGAGATTATGCAACTCTCGTTTACCGAAGGAACACTTTCTGTGCTACCAAACGTCATAACATAACTGGGTGATTATAAAGGTGCTCTACAGGTGTCTCCGAAGGTACTTGTTGAGTTGGCGTATTTTGAGATTAGGATTTGTCACTCCGATTGTCAGAGAGGTATCTCTGGGCCCTCTCAGTAATGCACATCACTATAAGCCTTGCAAGCAATGTGACTAATGAGTTAGTTGTGGGATGATGCATTACATAACAAGTAAAGAGACTTGCCGGTAATGAGATAGAACTAGGTATTGAGATACCGACGATCGAATCTCGGGCAAGTAACATACCGATGACAACAGGAACAACGTATGTTGTTATGCGGTTTGACCGATAAAGATCTTCGTAGAATATGTGGGAACCAATAGGAGCATCCAGGTTCCGCTATTGGTTATTGACCGGAGATGTGTCTCGGTCATGTCTACATAGTTCTCAAACCCGTAGGGTCCGCATGCTTAAAGTTTGGCGACTATGGGTATTATCAGTTTTTGTGTTTTGATGTACGGAAGGTAGTTCGGAGTCTCGGAAATGATCATGGACATGACGAGGAGTCTTGAAATGGTTGAGACGTAAATATCGATATATTGGACGACTATGTTCGGACACCGGAAGTGTTTCGGGTGGTTTCGGACATTTACAGGAGTACCGGGGGGTTACCGAACCCCCCCGGGGAGTATATTGGGCCTAATGGCCTTAGTGGGAGAAGAGGAGGGTCGGCCAGGGCAGCCGCGCGCCCCCTCCCCCTCTAGTACAAATTGGACAAGGAGGGGGGGCGGCGCCCCCCTTCTTCCTTCTCCTCCTCTCTCCATTCCTTCCCTTCTCCTACTCCTACAAGGAAAGGAGGAGTCCTACTCCTGGTGGGAGTAGGACTCCCCCCTTGGCGCGCCCTCCTCCTGGCCGGCCGCCTCCCCCCCGTGCTCCTTTATATATGGGGGCAGGGGGCACCTCTAGACACACAAGTTGATCTGTTGATCTCTCCCAGCCGTGTGCGGTGCCCCCCTCCACCATATTCCACCTTGGTCATATCGTAGCGGTGCTTAGGCGAAGCCCTGCGTCGGTAGCAACATCATCACCATCATCACGCCATCGTGCTGACGAAAGTCTCCCGTGAAGCTCTGCTGGATTGGAGTTCGCGGGACGTCATCGAGCTGAACATGTGCTGAACTCGGAGGTGTCGTACGTTCGGTACTTGGATCGGTCGGATCGTGAAGACGTACGACTACATCAACCACGTTGTGCTAACGCTTCCGCTTTCGGTCTACGAGGGTATGTGGACTCACTCTCCCCGCTCATTGTTATGCATCACCATGATCTTGCGTGTGCGTAGGATTTTTTTGAAATTACTACGTTCCCCAACAAATATGTGGGCAAATCAGCCCACACATCTCAAACATGTTGCAGCTGCACATGTATGTCTGATCTTCAGGGGCAACACACACTGTGTACACTTTAGGGTTGATGCCATCATTTGCAACAAGGCGAAACCAGATGACATTCCCTTGCAGATGGTATTGCAGCCCATAGCCTATTGATTTAGCCAATAGTTTCTGAAACTTAGAAAATACCTGTCTGGTATAGAAATCTGAAGCCTGCTTTTCAATGTTGTAACTTCAAACAAAAAAGCTTCCAACATCAATAAGAATTGCTACATATGTTTCAAAGAAATGCTGCAACCAAATTGTACTGGAAAACTAAAAAAATGCTACATGACTTTGGACTTACTTTCCCCAGAGTGGCGGCCTCATCGCTGCATTGATGAAGCCAGCATTGTCTTCACGATGAAGCATTAGTTCCTGGCAAAGCTCAAACTGTTGCACAAATGTCCAAACCGAGTCTCCATGATGATTTAAAGTTTTGAAGTAGGAATTCAGGCCCTCGAAGCGCCCGGTTGTTCCTGTGAATGGGAAGAACTTATTCCTAAAGTACACAGGAGCCCACATCTCCCTGCTGTTCCACATGTTTTTGAGGTGTTTCTTATCAGCCACACCAAATAACTTGACCATCTACTTCCACCATTCTTCAAACTCCTCAACGGTATCTGAACAATTAATGCAACCATAGAATGCTTCTGCAAAAGGCTCATCCTTGCCTAGCATCTTCCCTAGTTTAGTCCTTGCAACCCGGAAGACGTGCCACTTGCAACATCTGTGTGTTGCATCTGGAAATACCATTGAGATGGATGTAGCCATTTCCTGGTCTTGATCAGTCATAATGTTCAATGGATGCTCATTATTCATTGCCAACATCTATTGCTGGAAGACCCACTTGAAAGTTTCGATGGTCTCATCAAGCAACAAAGCACACCCCAAGCAAACAGTGTGTGTGTGTGGTTGTTAATGCCAACAATCGGAGCAAAGGGCAAGTTGTAGTGATTTGTGCAGAATGTGGTGTCGAAAAACACACAATCTTTGTACTTTGGATACAAGGCCCTTGTTCTCCCATCAACCCAGAAAAGCGCCCTAACAGCTCCATCTTCTTCTAGCTTCAAGAAAAAGAAGTTGGGATTATCCACTTGTCTTCTCTCAAAGTACTCGATTGTCAGCTCCAAATCACGCTCTGACAGGCCCCTTCACAGCTTTGCTCTTGCATTTGTCACATCAGTCTTCACATACGCCAAACTCCTTGGATCACAACACCGTGCATCTCCAAGCAAGCCCATCATATTAGCCATTGATATGTTGCGATAGTGCAACGAAGTGATGTACTGCATGTCTGCATCCGGGATCTTTCTGTGAGAGCGGCAAAATCTCCGACACCCCCTTTGCAACATCAGCTGGTGTGTGTGATCGGCCTAAAAAACTGTCACAACCCAGCTACCGTCTTTGAGGTTAACACCCATACGAGCCTTGCAATCATACCACTCCAACCAGTTTCTTCGCCTCTTGTCGCTCACATCCATATAGATGCCAACTTGTTTGCTTGGAGATTTTTTGTTACTAGCATAGCTCATATCAACATCATCACACTGATTTGTTGCAGCCCCGTCAGAAATGCTACCACCAACATTCTTTGAAGGATTTTTCCGTGAGTGTATGCACCCAAAAACTCTATAGATTAGAATGCACTTCTGCTCCGAGCTATTTTTCCTACTATGCTTTGATGTCACAATGTGAGTTCCAAAGCCCATCTTCGAGGCATATTCATTGTAAACATGTTGAGCTTCTTCAACATTGTCAAAAACCATTCCAACAAAAGGGACAACTAGCTGTGATGTTATATCTTCATCTCGTTCGTCAACAAGTGTTGCGGCATTTCCATTGGCATTGTCAGTAGACAAAAGGGCATTGCCATGATTTGGAGCTACACCATCCGTGTTCAGCTGCAACGAATCGTCACTATCATTTCCCGGAGTATCATTCAGATCAATGCCATCATCTTCTTCTTCGTGCACAACATTTTTCATATCATCATCAAGGAAAATTGATGGCTCCACAGCAACATTCTGCAACAAAATCAGCACCCAAGTCTTTTTTTTTGCTGCGTGAAAAAACATGCAAAAAGCGCGAACAAAAAAAGTGGACGAAGCATGTAAATCACAATTCCAAAACAATTCCAGCATGCAGCATTTTAGGATGTAGCATGCAACATCCAACAAGTAGCATGTAGCAAGTGCAACACATACTTATAACATTTTACTAGCAGACAGGAAGATGCTAGCATTAATTGACAACATCTCAGAAACATTACACAAAAATCAAACGCAAATATGTTGAGAACATCTCTTTTTAATCTCATGCTCATCAACTGAAATCAGAGGTTGCAACATTTTTTTGTGAACAAAAGGATCTAGGATTTGCAATTTGAATTCATAGTAGATCAATTTCATCCCGGCCATGCCGTGCTGCATCTTGGAAGACCACATCAGGGTTGTAGTACCATTGCAGCACCGATCCACTACCACCAGGGCCTTACCGCCTCAGGGGACTCCGTCCATGAACAGCAGCGGAGCTCGAGCCCAAATCCAAGGTGGCAAGGAGGTCATGACGTATGTAAGACATGATTGAAGCAATCCCAAGGCCGCTTGATAGGTGGGGGAGCCCCTCCTCGACGTGATTCGGACGCGGGGAACGAATAACACGCGGATCCAGCCGCTGCCGCCGCGGATCGGGGACGGGCAGACGCGGGGGGATCCAGCTCCCCTGTTTTCCTTGTTGTGGCTATTATACATGGTCACAACAAAACTATTCTTTTTTGCTGCAACGGTTGCTTCAATACAGGTATGCGTGCAGATCTGACGGTCCATGCAAACCGCATCGGCCGGCTAGGCCTCGACCGGCCCAACAGTTGGGCCGGTGCGCTGGCGCAGATCGCTGGCCATATAAGATAGCCACACGCCATCACACACACAGACGCCGCAACACCTATTGAGTAATGGAATCACAAATCATCAAAATTGAGATTTTGACCTCCTTTTATTTGCAATCGCAAAGAGGTACTTCGCTGTTACTTGGTTTTAGATTGTGAAACAAAATTGTGCATCGATGACGGAGAATAAAAAATCCTTAATTTTAGGTCCCGTTCACCATCTTTGCTAGATAAAGATAGGAGTAGAAACATATGGAGTAAAAGGCTTGCAGAGTAAGGGCCAGTTCTTTTGCTAGCTTCTAGAATAATCAATATTAGAATCTTTTATTACTAATTTAACATCTTCGAAAACATTATTACCCGGTAAGCCCTGAACAACTCTTCCAGTAACTACGAAACACTTCTAGTTTCTCTAGAAATTATTTCTAATATTTCCAAAACTATTTCGTGAACATATTCTCATAACTCTTACTCCACTAACACTCAACAGATAGCTTGTGTCAATGTAGGTTCGGTAAAACATAGACATGAACAAAACTCCTTTCATTTAATGACCAATAGCGGACCGTGGACGTCCATATTGATCTCTACGGATACACGAATGATATTCGAGTGAACATTTGGTTATCATGTGCTATTCTATTTGCTTCATGATACTTTACAAAACCCAAGGTGAGGTATATCGGTATCCTCTTGAGTCACTCTCATGCTCACTATACAGGTCTCCTCATTATCGGTTTTGTTCTCCTTTCTTGTTGACATGTTCCAGCATCCATGTGACCTAGCCACCTATGTCTGGCAAGTCGATGATGGATGTCGTCACACCGAGAGGGCCCTAAGAATATCCCTCCATCGTCGGAGGAGCAAATCCCACTCTTGAGCTATCTAGTACATTGTCAAACTTTTTGATGTACCTGTAAGTTGTCCGTAAAATCATCGTGTTATAGGTGATGTTGGGCAACCCCAAAGTCCATCATATAGTATGAAGTGACTATGATACTCTCATGGTCTAAGGAAGTAAATGAAGGAAATATGCCTTGGAGGCAATAATAAAGTTATTATTTATTTCCTTAATTCATGATAAATGTTTATTATTCATGCTAGAATTGTATTAATCCGAAACTTAATACATGTGTGAATACATACACAAAACATATAGTCCCTAGTATGCCTCTACTTGACTAGCTCGTTAATCAAAGATGGTTATGTTTCCTAACCATAGACATGTGTTGTCATTTGATGAACGGGATCACATCATTAGGATAATGATGTGATGGACATGACCCATCCGTTAGCTTAGCATTATGATCGTGTCAGTTTCATTGCTACTGCTTTCTTCATGACATATACAAGTTCCTCGGACTATGAGATTATGCAACTCCCGAATACCAGAGGAACACTTTATGTGCTACCAAACGTTACATCGTAAATGAGTGATTATAAAGGTGCTCTACAGGTTTCTCCGAAGGTGTTTGTTGGGTTGGCATAGATCGAGATTAGGATTTGTCACTCCGTGTTTCGGAGAGGTATCTCTGGGCCCTCTCGGTAATACTCATCACTATAAGCCTTGCAAGCATTGTGACTAATGAGTTAGTTGCGGAATGAAGTTTTACGGAACGAGTAAAGAGACTTACCGGTGATGAGATTGAACTAGGTATTGAGATACCGGCGATTGAATCTCGGGCACGTAACATACCGATGACAAAGGGAACAACGTATGTTGTTATGCGGTTTGACCGATAAAGATCTTCATAGAATATGTAGGAACCAATATGAGCATTCGGTTCCGCTATTTGTTATTGACCGGAGACGTGTCTCGATCATGTCTACATAGTTCTCGAACCCGTAGGGTCCGCACGCTTAACGTCCGATGACGATTGGTATTATGAGTTTATGTGATATGTTGTACCGAAGATTGTTCGAAGTCCCAGATGTGATCATGGACATGACGAGGAGTCTCGAAATGGTCAAGACATAAAAGCTGATATATTGTACGACTATATTCGAACACCGGAAGTGTTCCGGAGAAGTTTCGTATATATTCAGAGTGCTGGAAGGGTTATCGGAACCACCGGAGAAGTAATGGGCCTTATTGGGCCTAAGGGAGAGAGAGAGGGGCGGCCAAGGGCTGGCCACGCGCCCCCCATGGGCCTAGTCTGAATTGGACTAGGGGGAGGGGCGGCGCCCCCTCCTTCCTTCTCCTCCCCCTCCTTCCTTCTTCTCCTAGTAGGACTAGGAAAGGAGGGAGTCCTACAGCACCTAAACTTCTCTCTTTCCCTTATCTTCATATGTGGATTGTACAAGTGTCCCATACACCTGCAATTAGACATGGCACAAAAGTTTGTGCAGTATTTTTTTCATGTATGACATAAATAAATTATTGCATAGTTTGCATTAGAAATCACCTCACAAATATACATGTATGCAATATTTTTGGTCGTATCCAAGGTAGTCATGTCCTCATCATCCTCCCCTTCTTGAAAACAAAGCCGTCCTCGGCGTTGCTTAATCTGAAATGTGGCTAACAAAAGAGACAAGGTGTACATGTTGTATATGTATATGTCATCTATTTTTACTTTCCTTGGTTTTTGCACATATGACACATGTATACATGAGTAACCTTCATAGTTCAAAAAATCTAAAGCCAAAATATTATCACAAGAAGTAGAAGGCATAAAAATGTTGCAACTCAGTTTGCACATATAAGTGAAGCTCGTATTCATTCAAAAGATTGACAAAGTTCATGATTAAACCATCCTAACATTGGGGAATAAACCTTACTTGCATCAAATTTACATGCTACAACATGCTTAATAAGCAAACATGCAATAATTCATTGGTCATAGAATCATCACCAAGATTAGAGGTCATATAAAATGATTAAACATTGATTCTTTTGCATCAACAATTAATTTAATGGGTGCACCCAAAATTTTTGGTATTTTAGTTTTTTGATCACATGATGCATTCATGATAGTAACACAATTCTCTAAAATAGGTGGTGTGCCCAAATCAATAGGTAACTCAACACATGATGTATTCAAGTTAACTAGGCATGCATCATTCTCATGTGAAAGTGGAAAATCTGTACCTTTGTCATTACCTCTTATGATCAACTCAGATGATGTAGACACCCTCGGTGATGATGTGTCACATGGTGGAGACGATGTAGTCATCGCAACAACGGGTGTGGTTGTCATAGTATGCCTAGTAGTTGAAGAAACATATGTATCCAGACTTGGAATGTGCACCGTGCGCTTGTTCTCCTTGTGGGCAACATGTCATTTTATTTCCTGTTCAGCTTTGCAAGCAAGACGAAACAAATGGTCCATAGAATAAAACTCTTCATGAATTAGTATCTCTTGAATATCACGGTTTAATCCTCCCCAAAATCTATCCAGAAAAGTGTCTCCACTTCCTTCTAAAAATGAGTGCAACAATGTAGTTTTTAAATCATCATAATATTTTGTTACCGTGTCAGTGCCTTGTTTTAAATGTTCTAATTTTTTTAATCATGCAACGAGTATAATTAACATCAACGAATCTATCTCTCATGACAAGTTTTAAATCATCCCAAGTAGTAGGTATAAAATCAGGGTTTAACCGACAATATTCACTCCACCAAACTAAAGAAAAGCTACTGAAAGTACTAACCGCAGCTTGAAATTTTCCATGCTCATCAAAATCATGGGAAGCAAATATAGCATTTATTTCGTACTCCCATTAAATATATAAATCAGGCCTAAAACAACCAATAAATGGTGGCATGAAAACATTAACCTGATTATGTGCATTCTGATGTTGTTACTCCTCTTGTGATGGTTGTTGTATTTTCTCAGGTGGTAGAAAATCTCCCACGATTGATGAAGCCCAAGAACTAACAACTCCGGAACCTGCCATAGTTAGTAAAAAACAAGAAACAAAATCCGAGAATAATGTTCCTATGAACTACTAGGATGTGGTGGTAAGATGCTCACAGTATAGCAAATATCAATATCTTACAAATTCTTACCATGCAGCAGGTGGTGACAGGCAACCAGCAGTGTCAAATAACTCTGAAGATTGAGTAAAGCGATTGCCAAGGAACGTACGCTTACACAGTGTAGATATATGTGGAGCTTGGAAGGCTTAAATATTTTGTAGCAAAAGATTAGCAATAATTAATTCAGAGATGCAATGTTGAGTAAATGCTCAACGACGGTACTGTGCTGGTCCTAGGCTAGACCGGACTAGATACGCGAGCCTAGAACACTAATGAGGTCACGGGGTAGCACAACTAGCATCAATAAAGGATATGAAGTAGCTCTGGACAGCAAGATGAAAGTCAAGATCACAATAGCAGTAAAGATAATGATGTGAAACAACTGCCAAGCAGGATATACCAACAACGTTCTCTCCAACTTTCATTTGGAAAATTTTGTGCCAATTTTCTGATAGTTGTTCTCAAGAATGACACTGACTCAAGCTTTCTATCGCAAAAAGAATCACTCAATTCCGAGTTGATATGAGGAGTCAAATAATTCTAAAACTGGTCTAAAAAATTGGAACAAGCTGTGTTCACGAACTTCGGAGGGCAAAAAGTCCTATTTAGAAGCCGATTTTGAGGTGCCAAATATTTAGATGCGGCTCGTTGCTAGCTTTAATTTGAGTACTCACAGAGCCAAAACAGACTTCGTATGAGGAAGATACACCTGTTTTACTGAACAATGCGCAAAACAGATTCCAATCCGAATTCAAGTACGAGATTGGTTCTAGGTAGATCCAATTTTTTTCTTCTCTCTTTTTTTCTCACACTTTTTTTAGTTTTCTTTCTCTCCTTTTTTTCTCTGACTTTTTTTTTACCTTTTTCTCTCTTTTTTTCCTCTGTCTTTTTTTCTCCCTCTTTTGAAAACAAACTAGATAAGATGCAGATTAGATCAAACGAAGATGTGAACGACCTCAACTATGATTGTGACCATGAACGGTGGGTAGGACGTGATGAAATTGATGGATGGGTGGTGGACAGCAGAAGGGATAACGATGCAGAGGCAGCGTGACTACTGTGAACAGAACTCGAAACTCTAAATGAACTAGACACTTAGACCAGCAACTCAACACGATGATGCAACCGATAATTTAATAATGCAAACAATGAAAAGAAAATTGCAAAGGCTCAGACTGGCTTGGACAAATGCTGAATAGATCTAACTTTTTTTGTGGCTTTGTCTTGGACAATAGGTAAGAAAATAAATCTAATCTAGGGAAATCTGGAAATTCTCACCGAGCAACCTGAAAACTGATACCACTTGATAGAGGCGGAGGTGTCCCGATCTTTCGATGAGATGATAACTATTGATTTGGTGGAGTCGACTTTGACGATCCGACTACAAACGTGCACGACGTTGCGCCTTAGAAATTGCTTAACCAACTCCGAGAAGTTATTGACCACGTCGTAGGACGATCAACCTGACCACAAAGGTCTATTCCTGCAAGTAATCAAACAACAAGCAAGAATATGATAAAGCAATCTGAATATTGCGAATATGGATGAAGTATTGATAATGGTGGAGATCCGAAAGTGGTATTAGTCTGGTCGTTGGACACAAACGAAGTACACAAAGTTGCGTTGGCTAACTTTTAACTCAACAAATCCCAAAGTCTAAATGGTGCCCCAAGGGCTGTATATATTGAGGAAGAGGGGGGGGGGGATTTCATGGCCCTTGTTGGAGGGGTCCGAAACCAACCCTATCTCTTGTTTCCCCACACATGCGGACTCTAAAAATACCCTATACTTACGTATTTAGAAATTACATGGGACTGGCCCAATAATAAGGTGACGTAGCACCTAAAATAGCCTCTGGACAAAATTTATGAAGTGGCATCTTGTATATTTCGTCCAAGGCTTCATGCACTCATTTTGGTGTCTTCTAAGTCCTGAATTCATCACTTGTAACTCTGTTCTTGTTCCCCTTGCGCATGCTATCATCTCCATGCTTGGTCTTGCTCAAGTGTTCTTCCCTCTTATCCATGCCAGGTCCTTCTTTTGTGAGCAAAACAAATGTATCCAATTTAGGCAGCATCATATTCTCATGAACATTAGAATCATTACCAAGAAACGAAAGTACCTGATAATTTAATTAGTGTGCGTGAGCTCTAGTAATTGGTCTAGTATATGTAGCAGTAGGGGTTGTAGGTGTAATAATGGTATTGATGTCCTCATCAAAAGGGACGTGGGAGGACTTTTTGAACAGCACCTAAACTTCTCTTTTTCCCTTATCTTCATATATGTGGATTGTACAAATGTCCCATACACCTGCAATTAGACATGGCACAAAAGTTTGTGAAGTATTTTTGTCCTGGATGACATAAATAAATTATTGCATAGTTTGCATTAGAAATCACCTCACAAATATACATGTACTAGTAAGCGTGCACGTGCAACGCACATATAATCATAGAAAGAAATTTTGTGAGTCATCCTAGTTAGAAAATTTGTTTTAAATAGCCGGCTATAGGCGATTTGGACGACTGCCCCTATTTGGCATAGCCCGCAATTTAAAACCACTACAAAAAAAGACACATCTGTGAAATTTGGGCCGAACGAAATTTTTTTCTGTCATACATATGACACTTCTATGACGATAATTGTGACAAAACCCGGTATCATCATAGATGTGGTGGGCTCCTACTTCTACGACAAAAAATCATGACGAAAAATGGGCTTTTAAGTCTGGCGGGCGGAGACGCAGTTGCATAACATTCTTTGGGCCGTCCATGATGGAAAAAACCGTGGTAGAAGCGAGGGGGACGAAAATTTCATGGAGTTGCCGGTTACGGTGAGAGGTCGGGGCCGAGCGATGCGCGTTTCTATCATACACGTGCAGCGTGTGTGTGGCGTTAGCTCTAATCAACCCGAACCGAGGCGTTGGGCTCTAATCAACCGGCGATTACAGACCGCACGCTATGCGTTCTTGAACCCGAGCGATGGATCGATGGCTATTAATCGAAGCCGATCGGCGATTCGCCGCCATCTGCGCTAATCAAGCCGATCGATTGGATGAACAATGGCGTTGCGAAGTGGATGAATAGTGAGCGGTGGCGTTGCCTCTAGATGAACAGGACCATCGTGGTGTGGAGGGCTGGATGAACAGTAGACGATGGAGGGGTGGCCGTGGAGGGGTGGTTGAACAGGACCCCGTGGTGTGGAGGGGTGGTTGGACAGTAGCCGGTGGAGTAGTGTGCGGTGGAGGCTGGATGAACAGGAGCCCGTGGAGGCTGGAGGAGGTCGACGGTAGCCCGTGGAGGCTGGAGAAGGTCGACGGTGGAGATGAACAGTATCCTGTGGAGTCCCGTTTTGCGGTACGCCACACCCCTCTCGATGAACAGGACCCCCGTTTCGACCGTAGTGCTCCAACTCCAGTCCGTTTCGTCCGTTTTGCGCTACACCACACCCCTCCCGATCAACAGGACCCCCGTTTCGACCGTAGGAGGTCCGTTTCCTCCGTTTTGCGGTACGCCACACCCCTCCTGATCAACAGGAACCCCGTGTCGACCGTAGGAGGTCCGTTTCCTCCGTTGTGTGGTACGCCAGCCTCCTCCCGATCAACAGGATCCCGTTTCGAACATGGCTGGTCGAACACAAGGCCGTTTCCTCCGTTGTGTGGTACGCCAGGCCTCGTTTCCATCGTGTAGGATCGAAAGTATGTCTAGAGGGGGGGTGATTAGACTACTTGACAATATAAAAGATCATGCCTTTTGACAAAGAACAATTTTTGGCAGATTCACAATTATGATCAAGTCAAGCATCACCCTACACATGCAATTCTAGAGTATAGGCAGCGGAATGTAAATTGCACATGTAGTAAAGAGAGGTGGAGAAGAGCAAACGCAATTTTGGAGACGCGGTGATTTTTCTCGTGGTTCCGATAGGTGGTGCTATCGTACTTCCACGTTGATGGAGACTTCAACCCACGGAGGGTAACGGCTGCGAGAGTCCACGGAGGGCTCCACCCACGAAGGGTCCACGAAGAAGCAACATTGTCTATTCCATCATGGCCTCACGCCCACGGAGGGCTAGCCTTACTCGGGTAGATCTTCACGAAGTAGGCGATCTCCTTGCCCTTACAAACTTCTTGGTTCAACTCCACATCTCGTGGAGGCTCCCAAGCGACACCTAACCAATCTAGGAGGCACCACCCTCCAAAAGGTAATAGATGGTGTTGATGATGATGAACTCCTTGCTCTTGTGCTTCAAATGATAATCTCCCCAACACTCAACTCTCCTCACTGATTTGGCTGTGGTGGAAGAAAGGATTGAGTGGAAAGCAACTTGGGAAGGCTAGAGATCAAGCTTCATATGGTGGGAGTGGAGCAACTTGATCTCAACACAAGGGTAGGTAGTTCTCTTCTCGAAATGTAAGGTAGGAGTGGTAGTTCTTTCGATGGCTCTCTCCACGAATGAAGAGGGGTGGAGGGTATTTATAGCCTCCACACAAAATCCAACCGTTACACACATTTGAGCAATCTCGGTGGGACCAAAGTTGACAACTTCGGTGAGACCGAAAGTTCAAATAATGTGAATGTTGGGATTTTCGGTGGGACCGAAAATACAATCTCGGTTTGTCCGATTCGTGCAAAGACAAGAGCTTGCCAATCTCGGTGGGACCGACTTCATCATCTCGGTGACACCGATTTGATGACGTAGATTCTGAAGCTTGGCAACTCAAGTTTCGGTGAGACCGAGTTCGAATCGGAAAATCCGAGTTTTCTAGGGTTTGGCTTTATGGCTGAGGTGGTTCATCTCGGTGTGGCTGAGTTTGGAATATCGGTGGGACCGAGATTACTTATGAGTGTATATGGCAGTGAAAGTTGCTGATAGTTTAGGAGATGTATCACTAAGCACTTTGAGAAACCAGATCATCATCATAACCTCATCCCCTTTTAATAGTATTGGCTTTCCTATGGACTCAATGTGATCTTGGATCACTAAACCAAAAATGGAGTCTTGAGCTTTTGCCAATGCTTGCCTTAGCATTTTTTTTGAGGGGTCCACTTCTTTAGTCCTTGCCATACCCATATCATTGAACTTTCTGAAATGATTCTCAAGTAACTATTAGTTCAATGATATATATGTTGTTATTAATTACCAAAACCACCGGGGATTAGTTGCACTTTCAATCTCCCCCTTTTTGGTAATTGATGACAACACATAGATCAAAGCTTCGACAAAGGATATAATCAATGAATAATATCGTCGCTTTGAGAAGTATGTGATAAGCAAGAGCTCCCCCTAAATTTGTGCATTATTTAAGATTTGCGTTTGAATGCAAATGCACAATCGATTAGGATCATGGGTCACTCTTCCATGTCACATACATCTTGGTGGAGCGCACAAAATGATAAGAATGAACAGCATGCACCCAATCACCAAGACATGAGTAAATGGTCATACA
The DNA here is from genome assembly GCA_021437245.1 of Aegilops speltoides. Lineage (NCBI taxonomy): Eukaryota > Viridiplantae > Streptophyta > Magnoliopsida > Poales > Poaceae > Aegilops > Aegilops speltoides. Next base: position 365,418,404 of record CM038141.1, on the reverse strand, counting down.
AGATAGGAATAGCATATGATAAGCATTAAGCACACATTAAAGCATAGTACGACCAAGCACTCATTAAAGTAGAATGAAACGTAGTATCAAACACACTGAATGTCTCGAAAACCAAAAGTATCTCAAAGAAACCGCAAAAGAACGAAAGAGCAAAAGCGCAAAGGCAACAACACTCTCTCTCTCGAAGTCCTATGATCTATACAATTTCTCCCCCTTTGGCAACAAGTTACCAAAAAGTTCGAAACATCATAGAGCTAAGCGTCCTTTGGGGACTCTGGGCGGCTCCGTCAGGTTGATGTCGGAGTGGATATGACAACATCGGCGAAGACTTGGTGATGTATGTCTTTGGAGGAGTGGTCCTTTGGAGCTGGAGTTGGAGCAACTGATGGAACTGTGGGAGGTCTTTGAAGCTGTAGTCCCGGTGTCGATCCTTTGGAATAGCAAATGATCGGGTCTGTGGGAACCGGAGCGATCTGCTGATAAGCATCTGGACTAAGTCATCCTGCATCTCACGCATAAGCTCTTCCTTCTCCCGCTTTGCTTCCTCAATGTCGCCTCAAGCTTGTTGACGGTCACTTGCACTTGATCGACTTCACATCCAAAGCGTGGATCTTGTCTTCAACAATCCTCTCTAGGCTCTCCCGAGGCTGCATAATGTTGGCGAGCGTTGTTCAATCCTTTGGGTAGCTTCAAGAAGCTGCTCTCCGACACTCTTTGGTTTAGCTGCTGCTGCTGCTGCTTCCTTGTCAGCTTTGGCTTTCTTGGCAGCTTCGATCTTGGCTTGACCTTCAACTGATGTTGGATCCTCCTCATCCATCACAACAACATTGTCCTCATGCTCAAGCTGAAGTGGTAAGTGTTCTCTATCCAACAAGAATGTGCCCGTGCCAAACTTGGCATTGATAAGCATCTGAATCTGCGGGGCAAATCCACACGACCTTTTCTGGTCAGCTGCAGTCCTCTTAATGGTTTCTACCATCAAGTCCATCACCTTGAAAGGTGCTTTCTCATCAAGTATATGCAGCATGTTGATAGAGTATCCTCTGATCATGCGATGATCTCCAGACTTGGGCATCAAGGTATGCCTCAAAATAGTATTAGTGGTAGGTAGGCCTGCCTGGAGATAGTAAACTGAGCCGAGCTTCCAGATTCCCAAATCCTTAGTTGGAACCTCTTTGTACATGTTCTTCATGGATTCATGATTCTTCTTTGGAATACCATATACATCAATATCATCCTCTCTTTGCACTGGAGCATTCAGAAGTTCTGCCCATTCTTCAACAGATGAAGAAAATCTTTGGCCTTCAGTCATCCATACAATCTTTCCATCTGGGTAGAAGTGAGCTGTGGCATAGAATTGCATAATCATCTCATCGTTCCAATTTGTCAACTTCTGACCTACAAAATCTGCAACACCACAAGCAGTGAAACTTTCATGCACATGTGGAAAGAAGTCTCTGTGCTCTTCGCTGTCAATGTACTTCCAGTCAACATATCTTGTGTCTGCGACTATGGGCTTCTTATCCATCAAGACGGTCTCATAGAAGTCCTGCTGCTCTCTGTGTGAAATCTGGGATCTCTGCAGTTCTTCTCCTCACGGCATATGGGTCGATTGTCTCCATAGCCCGAGACCTCTATCTTTGCTTGCCTTCATATCCTCGGCTTGAGGATGAGCATCATTATGTAGTGGCAGTTTTGACGAAGTTTCAGCAAAGCTGGTCCTTCATCGTCGACACAGTGGTGGCACATCATCCTTGTTCTTTTCAGATCTTTGGAATGTTCTGACCGTGTCTTCTTGGGCTTGGCAGCAGGCTTTCTGGAGCTGCCTTAGCTGGAGCAGATTGCTTGGGCTTTGAAGTGGCTCCAGCCTTGATGGCATCACCCATGAGCTTAGGCTTCTGAGGAGGCTGGGGTGCTTCCTCATCCTCATCTTCTACTGCATCATGCACTACCCTCTTTCTCTTGGAGGTTTTCTTCACTTTGCTTGCGGCTGCCTCTCCCAAATTTAGCTTCTTAGCAACAGTTGATTGCTTTACTTTGCTGGTGCCCTTCTTAGTTTGTTAACTTTGTAGCTCTTTGGCAACAACCTTCCTCTTGGGCTTTGATGTGACCTCTTCCTCAACAACAAAATCTGAGTCTTCATCATCTGAGTTCCTCTTCTTTCTGGCTCTGGTGGCTGCAGGAGGTAAACCACTTGGTGTACTCCTCTCACCATCATCTGATGAGCTGCTAGGATCAGGACTAGTGCCTGCCTCTGGAATATCTGCAATGGGTGTCTCTGACCTGTTACATTATCACACGGCATCGACATGGTGACAACCCGTGAATAGATAAGGTGTAGGCGGAGAAGAAGAGTCATCACAAATGCGAAGTTTTGCACAAAAATGAGTTCAAATTCTAGTATTAGGTTTTCACGAAGACATTTCGGTCAGACCGAGTTTAGGATTCGGTGAATCCGAAGTGTTCAAACAGAAGCTTTCACACCACTTTCGGTTGGACCGAAGTGGGTTTCGTCTGCCGAAAACACTAGGGTTTCACAGAACTTTCATTTCGGTCACACCGATTTGCACAACTTCGGTTGGACCGAAGGTGCAATCAATGGCCATAGGCCAAATCGGTCATACCGAAAATGTAAAATCGGTCTCACCGAGATGTGTTCGGCGGAAACCTAACCTAAAACTTTTACTCGAATCTAGTCCAAACGAACTAATCTGTGTGCAGAAGATTTCAATCGTGGCAAGATTCTAGGCAAACCAAACGTGCATTGAATCGGAGATGGGAGCACGAGTGGGATCAAAACTCACCCTAACTTGGTGGAGTTTTCTCGGCGGCAACGGCGCGGAGAAGATGTCCGTTGACGGCGAGACTGAGACGAGGCGCGAGGGCGACAACAGCGACGATCCGGAGACCAAGCGGGCGACGCAAAGAAGGTGTGGGGCGAAGTGTTTGAAGTAGAAATCAGCGCGCCCTCGAGTATATATACCCCTTTGTTGGTGGGACCGAGTTGTAAAACTTCGGTGGCACCGAGATGGATAACTGCAGGCGATTATTCACTTGATCACGCCGAAAATCACAACTCGGTTTCACCGATGTGAAAACCTAGATCAATCAAATGCTTTCGGTCCGACCGAGTTTGAGAGGGTTGGTCGACCAAATCACTTAGAAGGTTTTGGAAGTTAGCCTTTGACGGATCGGTGGCTCAAGTGCTCCTCACTCGGAGGGTCCAAAATGACTTGTTCAAAGTTTGTGATGTAAGCATGAATAGAATTTGAGACAAGAAAGCATAGATAGCTAGGGGAGGTACTTAGGCATTCTTGTTCATCCATTTGGTCAGAAAAATCAAAACGACCAAAACAACAAATGGATGTCCTTGAATGGATAAAATCATGCATCCAACATGCTCACACAATAAGATAGCAAATGAAATATGTGTCAAACATGCACAATCAAAACTCTAGCTACTATCACACAATTTGTCGATGACTAGGTCATCTTTATATGAGTATATTGACTTAGGAACCAAATGAGAACATTTGATCATAGGTCATACTCATCGTTTAAGCACAAGTGGGGTTACCACTTTTACGTAAAGCATTGATGTGTTCACATCATTTGAAGATACTTTAGCTCAATTTTTAGAGCAAAGCTCCCCCTAGATGTGAGAACCCCTTTTAAAGGGTCAAACTAACCTTGGGTTGTCGTAGAAGACTTCATGTAGATGTTGAAGATGTGGATGCTCAATGTTGATGAAGATCATCAAGAGTTGGGAGCAATCCTTTGGATTCGGGCACTTTCAATACCTACATGGGTTAGTCCCACAAGGAACAAACAAGGATATCCATGGACATAGATTGAAGTTCACAATAGATGATGTCCATGAAAGCAATGATGACCTTGTCCCTTGACTTACCAACAAGAGGGTTTGTGACTCCATGAACTAGTGCACAATGTGGAAGTTGATTGCACAAGTTTTTGCCAAAATGAATGTGAGTGAAGTATGTTGGCGGAGTCACCCTCAAGAACACTCTAGTCCTTCTTCTTCGGGATCCACATCATCTTGATGGGAATCCTTGGGGTTGTAGTTGAGCTTGACGAAGTAGAACTTGACGTTTCCTTGGGAACCCACTTGACCATGGCTTGAGGTGCTTCAACAAATGCATCAATCTCCTCTTGAAGCTTGTCCTTGCCTTTTAGCTTGTGGTCTTGTGGTGGAAGTTCATCTTGTGCTTGTTCCACATTGGAAGAAGTAGGATCATACTTCTCCTTTTGAGGAATAAACTGTGGAGTAGGATATTGACCTTCTTCCCATTCAACACCCTCGGCGTTGAACTTTCGCTCAAAACCAATTCCTTGATTCTTCCGGTGCCTTCCTTGCTTGCGAACAATTTCCTCAAAGTTCTTGCTTCCGGCAAGGCTCTTGTAGACACCTTTCTCTATAATCCCTTTCAATAAGCTATTTTCTTGCTCAAGTGTAACTTGGCTTGAAACATTGTTAGTGGAATCAAGAGAACTACTAGAAGCAACAATATTGGATTTAGCATGGTTATTGTTACTACTAGAGAAAGAATTTTTCTTATGCTTGTCATGCTTAGTCTTAATAGGTGGCAAGAAATTAGACAAGAGAAGTCGTTTGGCAAGATATGAAGAACTCTTCTTTCGAAGATCGTCATTGATTGCTTTTAGAAACTCATGTTCTTGCTCTAGAGTGAGCTTCTCGAAGCGTAGCTTCTCATGAGATCTTAGGAGCTCTCTATGATCTTCTTGAGTTGTTTCATGAGCTAACTTAAGAGTGTTTAGTTCTTTTGTTTAGACGCTCAATCTCCTTCATAGCATTGTCATTCGACTCTTCTCGACTATAAGGACTACTAGCATGTTCATCATTACTAGGCTCACTAGATTTATCATGTAAGAGCTCATCTTCACCAAGCAAGTCATCCTCATCACTATCAAAGTCAATGAATTCAGGGTGTGATACCTTGGGGCCTTTAGCCATGAAGCATCTTCCAATTCCCTCATTTGGTGAATCAAATAAGTCATAGGAGTTGGAGTTGGAGGATCTGAGAGCAAGACCGCAACACCTTCATCTTGATGTAGTCGGAGTTGGAGTGATAGCTTCTTTCGGATTGATTGTCGGAGTCGGGCCGGAGACCCATTCACCTACATGAGCTTGATGTTTTCTTCTTGTGTAGCTCCTTGATGACTTGTCTTTCCTCTCCAAATCCTTGCTTCTCCGAGAGGGTCTTCGTTCATAACGATCATCTCTACTCCTTCTCTCTTTCGAGGTGACTCATCTCTTGAGCTTCTTCTTCTTGGAGATTCTTCTCTTCTCTTGTGGGGAGCCGTACACTCATTTGAGTAGTGTCCAGGTCTTCCACAATTGTAGCAGTTTCGATCACGACTAGAAGATCTCTTTTCATCATATGATCTAGACTTTGAGCTTCTCTCTTTGCTTCTACTCTTGTAGAATTTGTTGAAGTTCTTGACCATTAGGCTTATCTCTTCATTGGAAACTATCTTGTCACTTGAGGTTGTGGGAGCATCACTTGTAGCTTTGTAAGCACCACTTGACTTGTTGTGAAGCTCTTCCTTATCCTTAAGTGTCATCTCATGGGCAACAATTCTTCCAATGACTTCGGTTGGCTTGAGATTCTTGTAGTTTGGCATCATTTGGATCAAAGTGCACATGGTGTCATACTTTCCATCCAAAGCTCTGAGAATCTTCTTGATGATGAATCGGTCGGTCATTTCTTCGCTTCCTAAGCCGGCAATCTCATTTGTGATGAGAGCAAGCCTAGAGTACATTTCAGCGACTCCTTCACCTTCCTTCATCTTGAACTTGTCAAGTTGACCTTGAAGAACATCTAGCTTTGATTCCTTCACGGACTCGGTACCTTCGTGCATTTCAACCAAAGTATCCCAAATCTCTTTTGCATTCTCAAGACGGCTGATTTTGTTGAACTCCTCGAGACACAAGGCATTGAAGAGAATGTCACAAGCTTGAGCATTGTTTTGCAACATCCGTAATTCTTCCGTTGTAACCCATGATCCGAACTTTTACTTCCTCGAAGAATTCACCTTGCATACCAACACAAATAATGCCCCATGCGGCTGGGTTATGGCCAAGAATATGCATTTTCATTTTATGCTTCCAACTAGCAAAGTTTGTACCATCAAAGTAAGGACCTCTACGAAAATTACCCTCACTAGACGCCATACTCTCCTAGGTTGTGAAACCAAGCTTATGGAGTTCAATACAATGGAGACCAATACAATGGAGACCAAAGCTCTGATACCACTTGTAGGATCGAAAGTATGTCTAGAGGGGGGGTGATTAGACTACTTGACAATATAAAAGATCATGCCTTTTGACAAAGAACAGTTTTTGGCAGATTCACAATTATGATCAAGTCAAGCATCACCCTACACATGCAATTCTAGAGTATAGGCAGCGGAAAGTAAATTGCACATGTAGTAAAGAGAGGTGGAGAAGAGCAAACGCAATTTTGGAGACGCGGTGATTTTTCTCGTGGTTCCGATAGGTGGTGCTATCGTACTTCCACGTTGATGGAGACTTCAACCCACGGAGGGTAACGGCTGCGAGAGTCCACGGAGGCTCCACCCACGAAGGGTCCACGAAGAAGCAACCTTGTCTATTCCATCATGGCCTCACGCCCACGGAGGGCTAGCCTTACTGGGGTAGATCTTCACGAGTAGGCGATCTCCTTGCCCTTACAAACTTCTTGGTTCAACTCCACATCTCGACGGAGGCTCCCAAGCGACACCTAACCAATCTAGGAGGCACCACCCTCCAAAAGGTAATAGATGGTGTTGATGATGATGAACTCCTTGCTCTTGTGCTTCAAATGATAATCTCCCCAACACTCAACTCTCCTCACAGATTTGGCTGTGGTGGAAGAAAGGATTGAGTGGAAAGCAACTTGGGAAGGCTAGAGATCAAGCTTCATATGGTGGGAGTGGAGCAACTTGATCTCAACACAAGGGTAGGTAGTTCTCTTCTCATAAATGTAAGGTAGGAGTGGTAGTTCTTTCTGATGGCTCTCTCCACGAATGAAGAGGGGTGGAGGGTATTTATAGCCTCCACACAAAATCCAACCGTTACACACATTTGAGCAATCTCGGTGGGACCGAAGTTGACAACTCGGTGAGACCGAAAGTTCAAATAATGTGAGCGTTGGGATTTTCGTGGGACCGAAAATACAATCTCGGTTTGTCCGATTCGTGCAAAGACAAGAGCTTGCCAATCTCGGTGGGACCGACTTCATCATCTCGGTGACACCGATTTGATGACGAAGGTTATAGAAGCTTGGCAACTCAAGTTTGGTGAGACCGAGTTCGAATCGGAAAATCCGAGTTTTCTAGGGTTTGGCTTTATGGCTGAGGTGGTTCATCTCGGTGTGGTGAGTTTGGAATATCGGTGGGACCGAGATTACTTATGAGTGTATATGGCGGTGAAAGTTGCGATAGTTTAGGAGATGTATCACTAAGGACTTTGAGCAACCAGATCATCATCATAACCTCATCCCCTTTTAATAGTATTGGCTTTCCTATGGACTCAATGTGATCTTGGATCACTAAACCAAAAATGGAGTCTTGAGCTTTTGCCAATGCTTGCCTTAGCATTTTGAGGGGTCCACTTCTTCAGTCCTTGCCATACCCATATCACTGAACTTTCTGAAATGATTCTCAAGTAACTATTAGTTCAATGATATATATGTTGTTATTAATTACCAAAACCACCCGGGGATTAATTGCACTTTCACATCGCTTGTTCCGTCCAAGCCCTCCCGATGAACACGACCACGCATTCCGTTCTGGCCCAGCCGGTTGGCTCCCCATGACGATGCTGTTTCTCCGTTCCGACCCAGCCACGTACGTATGCGCGAGTAGGCGTGCGAGACCCTGCCCATATGTATGTACGTGGCCGTATTTTTCTTTCTTGCAACCTCGCCGCTGTACGTACGTGTACATGCTACGTGCGTGCCTCTACTACGACACGTGCACGCCTCTACATCGACCAGTATGTACGTACACGTTCACGACCAGAATGACAACGCTACGTACGCTTCGACCAGGTGGGTCCTGACTGTCAGGCACTTCCTTGCCTGCGAAGATGTAGCTGGTGGGTCCCAGCAGTCATGGGGGCGAATCAGTTTGTTTTTTTACCCGGACACACTTCCTTGCGTGCGAACATGTAGCTGGTGGTTCCCAGCAGTCAGGGGGCGAATCGTTTTTTTACTGCCCGGACGCACTTCCTTGCGTGCGAAGGTGTAGCTGGTGGGTCCCAGCAGTCAGGAGGGAAACGTTTTTTTGCAAAATACGGTGGCCCGTCGGTGGGTCCCTATTGTCAGGTGGAGGAATCATTATTTTCCGCGTAATAAGGAGGCACTTCCTTGCTGCGGCCGTGGACCCAGCTGTCAGCCTCTCCACGTACAGTCCACGTCCAATGGAAGTCGTTCCTTGACCATGTTAACCACGCCGCGCCGAGAGCACCAGGGTGGTGGACGACAGCGAGGCCTAGGAAGGGGACGACGCAGAGCCGGTGAAGATGCGGCAGTGGATGCCCACGCGGAGAGGAGTATGAGTATTCACTCGTTCGGCTGCGGTGTGAGGCAGCCGTCACCGCAGGGCCTGGCCAGCGGTGGGAATAGTAGGGGGCGGTGAGGCCTCCGCGGCAGTACAGCCGGCCACGGGAGGCAGGAGCAGGCGGCACGACCAGCGCTGCTTTGGGCGGCTAGAGCAAGAAGACCAGAGGTTGAAGAAGCACTACGGCCGTTGGATGGACATTGTACGGTCACTAGAGCTAGAATCGTTCATATTGACTAAGTTGACCAAGCCCTCTGTCCCCGTCAACTTAGTAGGCCCACAAGTCAGCCTCAAACCAAGGTGGGTCCCAGCTAGCAGGGGGAGTATTCATTTTTTGTGCGTAATAAAGAGGCATTTCCGGTGGGTCCGAGCTGACAGCGGGGGGGGGACGTTTTTTTCATGAAATACGGTGGCCCGTCCGGTGGGTCCCAGCAGTCAGGGGGGAAATGTTTTTTTCACGAAATAAGGTGGCCCGTCCGATGGGTCCCTGCTGTCAGGTGGAGGAATAATTATTTTGCGCGTAATAAGGAGGCACTTCCTTGCGGCCACTGTGGAGCCAGCTGTCAGCCTCTCCACATACAGCACTCTTCCGATGGAAGTTGGTTGTTGACCACGTTGACCACACCGCGCCGAGAGCACCAGGGCGGTGGACGATGGCGACGCCTAGGAAGGGGACGACGCGGAGCCACGGAAGACGCAGCAGTGGAAGCCTGCGCGGAGAGGAGTACGAGGGTTCACTGGTTCAGCTGCGGTGTGAGGCTGCCGTTGCCGCAGAATAATAGGGGGTGTGGGTGAGTGGAGGGATGGCCTGGCCAGCAGTGGGAGTAGTATGGGGGCGGTGAGGCCTCCGCGGCAGCACAGCCGACCACGGGAGGAAGGAGCAGGTGGCACGACCGGCGCTGCTTTGGGCGGCTGGACCAAGAAGACCAGAGGTTGAAGAAGCACTACGGCCGTTGGATGGACATCATACGGTCACTGAAACTAGAATCGTTTATATTGACTAAGTTGACAAAGCCCTTGGTACACTCCAACTTAGTAGGCCCACAGGTCAGCCTCCGAAACGGTGCGCCCCAGATGTCAGGGGGAGGAATCATTTTTTGGACGGCCGAAGCTAAGAATATCCGAGATTGAAGAAGAAGCACGACATCCGTTGGATAGACATCCAATGGCCACTGCTGCTAGAACCGTGTGTTGACTATAATAAGTTGACAAAGCCTTGCATATGCGTCAACTTATTTTTTTAGGGGACGCGTCACTTAGTAGGCCCACAAGTCTGTGGCAGAGAACTTATAGCCCATTTGCATTTTGTAAGAATGTACATCCCATTTTTGAACTCTAATGGAATTTACAACAGCCTGTTTACAGTTTGTTAAAAGTATAGCCCATTTTCTAGCTAGGACAACGATTAATAATTTCAACCAAGCGTTGAAGATAGAATTCAATAAAATTTCCCACATTTTGATGGGATCCGAAATATTTTTATCCCAAAAATTCTAGTCAGATTAAATATATATTTGTATTACGTAAAAATCCAACGAAACATTATTGCAAGAACAATGAAAATTTAAGATTTTCAAAATCCATAAATAATATTTTATAAACTAATTTCGTGTTTGGTGCATTTTTTATAATTCTTGCCCAGTTTTTATAATTACATCCCATTTATTATTTTTTAAAGACCATTTTCCTGTTAAGCCTAATGCATCCCTCCTAGGAAAGATTTGCAGCCCAGCGGGGCGGAGAATAACAAGTTGACCTTGCCTGGATATTCCTCAAAAAGACGTATAGCTGGGCTAGCCATTTTCATCTTGAGTATCTGGGCTGGATATCTGGCCTGGGCTAGACAGGCCACAGCCCGCGCAGTTAGTACCCTGCTCTCCTCTGAACAACAATGAAATCATCGCCAAGAAAAACTCTGCAGTGCTCACGCCTTAAAAACACAAATACTGCTTGGTCCCAGCTGTCGGCCGCACCTTGTGCAATTCTCTCGTTTATATTGACTACATAGGTTGACAATGGTGTGGGACCGTGATGTCAGGAAACCAGGAGAAAGCAAAAAAAATATAGTTTTACATAATAAGGAGGCACTTGCGTATGTACGGCTATGGCCCTAGTGGGTCCCTAGTGTCATCCAGTCAAAATAAAGTCATCTCCTAAATCTTAACAATGCCTTGTTTTAACATGTATAAAGAACGACAAAGCAGAAAAGTACCATTCCTAAAACAATGCAACTGATTCATTTTTAAAGAGACATTATCTTAACAATACCTTGGTTAAACATGTAGAAAGAACTACAAAGCAGGATAGTACCATTCCTAACAAGTGTTGCAGTTTTGAACTAAGATTCAGTAGTTAATTAATTCTGAGAGTGGCATTGCTTAATTTTACCAGCGACATTAGATTAATGAAAAGCATAAACAATTCCAGGGAAGAGTGGGCGCAACAACAATATGTGATTCCATCTACTTATAAAGGGGGTGATGCAGAGTTTGTTGTAATAAAGCAACAAGCATCATGTCTGGGTTGGTCCCATTTTTGTTCACTACTTAATGTGAAAAGACAGCAATACAATAGCTTCAATTCAACATTTATTTAAAACAATACCAATACAAGTAGCACAGCATCTCAAAGCACACTACACAATCATGTGGATGAAGGCCTGTACTGACCTTTCATGAGAACACCAGGATAAAATGTGAATCTGCCAACACGAATAGGAAATCCAATCTCGTTTTGTGCAGTTGCCTTTGAAATCAAGCAAAGTGTTTAGGTGTGCGAAGCAAAATGTCACAATAGCAACAAGTTGAATAGATATCCCTGTTTAAACAGAGGCAAAAAAGGAATCAATTACTGGCTAATAAAGGAGGATGAAACATGCAGCCACAAAAATGGTAATCCCGCCAATCCCTAACAAGTGTTGCAGTTTTGAAATAAGATTCAGTAGTTAATTCTGAGAGTGGCATCAATTACTGGCTTATAAAGGGGGTGATGCTGAAATTGTTGTAACAAAGCAACAAGCATCATGTCTGGGTTGGTCCCATTTTTGTTCACTACTTAATGGGAAAAGACAGCAATACAATAGCTTCAATTCAACAATTATTTAAAACAGTACCAAAACAAGTAGCACAACATCTCAAAGCACACTGCACATCATGTGGTTGAGACCAAGATTTGAAACAACTCGCCACGTAGACTGGAAACAAATCTCGATCTCCTTTTGTGCAGTTCCACCAAAATTAAGCAGTCACCAGTGTGACATTCAAGTTGAACTTCACAAAACACTCTTAAAACATAAGTGTTTCGTGTAGCGAAGCAAAATGTCGCAATAGCAACAAGTTGAATCGATATCCCAGTTTTAACAGAGGCAAAAAAGGAAACAGTTACTTGTCGATAAAGGAGGATGAAACAAACAGTGACAGAAAGAAGCATCTAACTTATCTTGGATGGAAAACAAAGTAGGATAGTAGCATTTCTAAAACGGTTGCATTGATTCATATTAACAGAGACATTCTCTTCAAACAACATTCATTAAAAATGTAATTTACTTTTAACAGTGGCATTGCTTCAATTTTCCGGCGGCGTTCTTAGATTAACAACAGCAAAATAGCTGTATGGGACATGCTAGCACCATGTGCGTCCACACGTATAAATGGGTGATGCAGAGTATGTTTCCAAGCAGCATATCTGTGTTGGTCCCATATTTGTTCTCTTTGAACTTTTTTCCTATATGAGGCCAGCAAATCTAGTCCTGCACAAACTACCTGACCCCCCCAGTTTCTTTCCCTTTTCAACAAAGAGATCAGTTCCTTACAGATGTGTGTACTGGGTTACCCCATTTTTCCCTTTTCGACCAACAAAGCGGCTGGATAGCCAGTCTATACTACTTTTCCACCCTCCTTTCCTCATTGAACCACGTCCTAGATTCATTCTCCACCTCACCGCACCTTTCTTTCCTCTTTGAACAAAGACCTAGATTCGACTACAGATCGAAAAAGATCCACATGCAGCTAGAGCAACGACGGTTTCAAAGAAACTTATACCTTAGGGTCATCGGGATGTGGCAAGGCGTGCGGCGGGAGGCTAGATCTGCCCACACTACGTACGACAGCGAGGAAGAAGGGGTCGGTGGCCCTCCCACACAGGCGCTGGGTGAAAGAGAACAGCGCAGCCGGCAGTGGATTCCCTCCCTCGCCGAAGGCTATAGAGTTAACGCTGCACCTCCTCCCCTTCCCGGTGCGACGGGATACGGACGCCTCCTTTACCAGCTGTGAGGGGGGGGGAGAGAGAGACAAGAGGCCAATGCAGACTTGTTTAGATCTGGTGAAGAGAGGGTGAGAGACTGTGAATATAGCAAACCTTAGCAAATGAACGTTGAGCCTCCAGCATGTAACATATATGTATTGCGGCGAGCGTGTGGAGAGTGCAAACCCTAACGAACAAGCGATGAGGCTCCCGCTTCTATATATACTAATGTAGTACGGACTGAGCTCCGGTGCCTTCACTACATCTGCTTTTGGCTGTATGACAGGTGAGCCAGCCACATTTTGGGCCCACCTGTCATAAACCCAAAGGCAGGTGCACTAAGTCAATGAAGCTACGTCCATATAGTACTCTTGTGTGTATACGACTAATATATAGTGGAGTGGTTTTCTTATTCTCTCCATAACAATCGATTTAAATTGTGTAAGTACGAAATATAACTCTTTATTTAATGTACAGTGAAAAAAACTAGTAGTACTTCCGATGAACTAATGATCCACGCCCACGCGTCCTGGTCGCACTTCATGTCCTTCACGTGTGGTACACTACCCTCCCTTAAGTGAACAACCACACATGCGCCAAATTATCGGAAACGTGTGAGAGTGTGTACAAATAAAGAATTTTAATTTCAATTATCGGAAAGGTTTGAGAGTATTACAAAGTTTGACTTGATCAAATCTAATATCTTGAGTAAATAAAATGGAGGCTACTCGTCCATCCGGTTTTTAGTCCACACCATTTTTTAAATCAAAGTTAACAGCTGGACAAATAAAATTACAGGGGAGCTGGAGACAAAGTTGTGAGAAGGCTTGGGAATCAATACAAAACTTATGCTCTTAGTACCAACGTCGATCCTTCTTCAAGGAAACATTTGGTTCATAGCCAATTGTGTGGTAAACTTCCACCAACGTGAAAGACGACTGCGTCTCCAATGCAACCAAGGGGAACTGACGAAGGATATCATCTTTGTGGGTAACAAGCAAAGAGCACTGATGGAATACAGCTTGTTTTTCATTGAAAATCGATCAACTTCACCAGCCGACGCAACCATGAGGCGCAACCATGAGCATCGATAGGTCATCGTGGTGATGCATCATCCATTTGGCATCAAGTTTGGGTGAGGCACCTATGAAGTTCGACAAATCCTCACTGTGGTCTGTTTCTTCTCAGTAATCAAGCTCGAGGAAGGAAGAACCACGTGGCAGAGGATAGTGAGGCGGAACAACAATGGCCATCCAATTTTGTGCAGTTCCACTAAAATTGAGGAAGACATGCCCGGGTATGGAGACACGCATCGCTATTTCCAAAAATATAAAGAAGGGTTAGCAACGACATCTCAATTGTCAATAAGAATTAATGAAAAGTACACCAACAAATAGAAGCATCATAATTATATCTTGATGGGAACTAAACCAGGATACCCGAGAAAAAAAGCATTTCTTCATTTAACCAGTGATAGTACTACCACCATATGGACAATGACCGCACAACCACCATGTACTTTTTGTCGAAACAACATGTATACCTCCACTGAGGCATAAATCAGGACAACTTTTTGAGTGGCATTTCCTCTATAATAGTAATATTAGGTGATGTTGGACTAGCCGACGAACCCTAGCTACTATGCATGGGGAGCTGGGGAGTAGACGCATAGAAGAAAACCTGCACACAATGACCTGGGGAGCTGGACCAGTACAAGAAGTTAGACCTCTGGTGGGCGAGATGTCGTTTAGGCGGGCGGGCGGGATCTACCCACACGACGGCAGCGAACAAGGGCGCGGAGGATCTTCGTCCACGCCAGCGCCGGCTCCGAGAGGACGGTGCGCATCGGCTCCCTCCGTCGCCGAAGGCGACAGCGTCAACGCTGCAACTCCTCACCTCCTGCAGCGGACGGGATTCAGCCAGATCTGTGACCACCGTTGAGGAGAGAGATAGAGTGGACACTGTCATCTTATTTTGATATGGAGAGGGTGAGAGAGCGAGACGCGAGAAACTCTATCAAACAAAAGGCTATAATGGAGTAAAAAAATCTCTCCATAGCAGTGGTTTTAAATAGAATATGCACGTTCCCAGAAAAAAGAAACGAAAACTGGCGAACAATTTTTTAAGGGTCTGTCTAGGACACATCTAGATGTGACATAGTTATGTCACATCGAAGTTGATGTCCACTCTGTTTGTGGTCTATTTTTTTGTCCTAGTTTTTTTGTTTCTTGTTGCTACATTATATACTTGTGGGAGCTTAGATGTGATATCCTAAAATAACATCTAGATGTGAATAAGAGATTTTCTAACGTACCAAGAAAGAAACTCGATCAAAAACACGCCCCCGCTTCCAGGTCGCGAGAGTCGTCGCGCACACACACATAGACATAGACATGCATATCCGTGTTTACGTAAAATTCCATTTCCATCTCCATCTCCAATCATATTTGTCCAACTGGCACATTATTTACGTTGTTAAGTATATACACAGCAATATTAACGTACAACATCTCTTGTTTGCGCACGCCCGGACCGCTGCCACGGCCGGTCCTGACCAACCCGAACCCTCTTCATCACCCACGCGTGTTTCCCGCCCGAATCAGTTAGTGCCGCATTCATGCCCGGCCAGAGCGGACGCGACCTCTCACTGGCGCCGGCATTGAAGCGGCGTGCCGGCCGAGAGAGCATCGCCCGTGCCGCTTCCCGGTGCACGCGGCTGCTCCGTGTTCAAAGGTCGCAATAGCCGGCTACAACATGCATGTAAAAAGTTCTTGGGAGTCCGTGCTACAGCTAGCTGTCCTCCCCCAACTTGTCAATCTCTTCCAGTAGTGCTAGTAGTACTCCATGGCGCGATCCATCGACAAGCAGGCGGGAAAGTTATCCTATACTCGGCTTGCGGTGAGTGGCATGCCGAGCGACCGTGTGGGGTCGAGCCGTGGAGGAGGGTGAGACACGAACACGACAGACGTGATTTAAACGTTGGTTTTGCTCGATGGCACGATCCAACGAAACGAAACGTTGGTTTCTCTCCGTTTCCATTTTTTCTCCGGAAAAACGGAAACTTTCCACACCATTTTCATCCCTATTCCAAGGTTGCCCCATTACAACATTCCATCAAATACAAAGGAAAACTAACACGCGTGCTGATGCATCTCAATGATTCACAGATCATAGCCAATATTTACTTCACAACTAAAGAAAAAATTTGTGAGAGCATGTACGAAAGAAAAACTACTTGATGGGGTCACTCGACTTAAACCCTAAACCCTAAACATGATTTAATTCCTGGCGGTAGAACACTGTCGAAGGAAAGGCGGCCGGCACCCTCGGATCATCGATGCTTTTGTGCGGTTCCACTAAAATTGACTGAGCATCCCGATGGAAAAGATATTGAAGAAGTGTGATTAGAATAATAGTCTCGGCACTAGTTCATGAGACATAAACTCATCACAAGTAGAAGCCGGTAGAAGTAGAGAAAGATCGACATGGAGATGGAGCTACGGTAGTGGAGCAAGCCGGCTCCAAAAGGAAGATGGACTACCTGGGACGTCGGGCTGTAGCTAGAAGGGCGGTTGGGACGCGGCATCGGCCCATACCGCGGTGACCCCCGATTGGGATGCACCGACAGTGGGTTTTCTCCCTCGCCGATGTCAACCGCGTCTACGCAGAACATTGTTCCCTTCCCCCAGCTGCGGGATCAGGCCCGTCGTTCTATGCTTGTGAAGAGAGTAACCTTAGCAAGAAGGCTTGTAGCTTAGGCTCCTGCTAGTGTATATATAGTGGTTTTCTTTTTCTCTCCATATCAACCATTTTATATTGCGTACGTGTCATTCAAGAGTGAAATGATGGTTGCTTCTTCCGACTAACTTACTGTGTGATTTGACTGCTCCTTAGTGGCCCCTACACGTACCCCCCTACGTGTATGCAACAGTCACATGTACACATGGACGCAAAAACGTGCACGGCGCCCTAATGCATGCATGTCTGAGCACACGACGGAACACACACGGTCACGCTAAGTGCTCAACCGACACGTGCATGCACACACATACTCAGTCAGGGTGAGCTAGTGACCGTATAAACACCGGAATATATATATATATGAGCGCAATGAGCGTATTATGAAGTCCACTGACCATATTTTTACAAATATACAGTGACATACAGTGTATTTATCTCGTTTGAAATTAAGCCATATTAACCGAAGAGGAGGCAGTATGGACTAGCATTACTTTGGCCTTGTTTGGATACTCTAACTCAGTTAGAGGTTAGAGTTAGATTCTAACCCTGAACTAACCGTGAACTAACTCTAGCCAAAGAGGTGTTTAGATGACAGGGTTAGATGGAGCGCGGATACGGCGAGGCACCTTCACGGGCGTTGCGAGAGGGAGGGACGAAGAGGACGAGAAGCTTTGAGGAAGTGGCGAGGGATTTGTAGCGGTGAGAGTGAGAGAAAAATGTGTTTTTTAGTGCTCCAGAGAAGAACTAACCCAAATAAATACCTCTTGGGTGGGTTAGATTTTTTGGATGGGTTAGATGCTTCTAACCCAAACTAACCCTCCTGTTTGGATACTTTTGGGTTAGTTGAGTACAAACTAAACCAAACTAACTCTAACCCATGGATCCAAACAAGGCCTTTGTTGTGTCCCGTCAACTTGCCGAACGAGGAGAAGGTTGCAGGATGGGAGAAGCTTGCGCGCGGTGGCTTGCAGGACAAGTAGAAACTTTTGACTAAAGCAAGCTCTCCCTCGCTCAGGCGGTTGACGTGCAACACTTAATTCGGTGTCAGATTGCCAAAAGCATACACTATGCTACTAGTGCTACTATTGTTCGACTTCCCGAATAGGCGAACAGCCAACCGCAAAGTTTACTAGTACTAGTACTACTACTACTACTACTATAGTCTATAAAGGTACGTACTATACTAGTACTAGGAACCGGATGGAGGAGCGTCTGCACTCTTATTATAATTTTAAAATGTGATAAAGCAATCTTCAACACATTTGGTTCTCTTCGAGGGTTTTCGCATGTGATAATGGAAGTTGATTGCATGGAACACTCGCCACTATTCTCGCTTAATTCTGGCTCATATCCTGTTACAAATAGTAGCGCTCGGTAATATTTCCTCTTTTTTTGTTATTCAGCATGTAAATAGGTTAGCAAACCTTGCGGCGCATCTTCATGCAAATCGTGCTTGCTGCACTTTGAATGTGGCCGAGATCTGGCTTGATGAAACACCTCACTTCCTACTTCCTTTTTTGCGGGGTACCTCGCTTCCTAGTGACCAGTGTCTTGGCTGATCGTCCTAAGAATTCTTATATATGAAATAAAGCTCTCTCATTTACCCGCAAAAAAGATTAAGCCATATTAACTGGAAAGGAGGGAGTATGGACTAGCACTACTTTTTGGTGTGTCCTGTCAACTCGCAAAACGAGGAGAAGCTTGCAGGACAAGGTGAAGCTCGCTTACGCCTTTTGACTAATGCAACCTACCCTCGGTGGACTTGCATCAGTCCATTCGGTGTCAGTTATCGAGGCATACAACAGTAGTACCCAACATGCGGAGTACCATCATTGTTCGACTTCACGAAGAGGCGAAGAGCCAAGCGCAGTAGTACGAGTAGTACTACTACTAGAGCCGCATGGTGGAGCGTCTGTACTCTTATTTATTTTTATCTCTGATAAAGTACATGTTTATTTCGGAGAAGGGCGGAAAACGGCAGCCCAACATGTAATGAATGATATCGATCAACCAACCATGCTCGAATATATCTTGGCCTCCATGCGAGCCCGTCTGTGTGTTCTCGCTCCTCGTCTCTCTCAAGGAAAGGCGGGTTGGCTCTTTGCCGTCAATTGAGATCGGTTTGCTCACACTCCTGTCCCACATGTCAGTGATATTCCAAGAGGAGGTGTGTTGACCGACTGGCCATACGCGTACTTGGTTTTGCACCTTCATACTACTCCTCCCTCCGTCACAGCAGTTCTGGTAGCGCTTCATTATGATGCATTTCTCTCAATGCATTTCCACCACCGAGAGACTTTAGGCGCGTTTGGTTTAATGCTCAATTAATTAGGGCGTGGTAACATAATCAAGTCCACAATTTTCTCTCCATGTACTCTATACTACTACAGAGTGGAGTAAGTGCATGCATGTGTGTACACAGGGTGGAAGCCTTGCATGCATGTGTGTACGCATTATTCCCTCTAGTAATAGGCGCGTGCTATAACTACCAATGCTATTTTTCAGGCCGATCGCTAGTCGCCTTGTCCCACAGATATTTTTTTTTTTTTTACAAGCGCTGTATAAGCAAAGTGACGGATGGAGTAGTATGGCGGTTCAAAGAAGATCGTATTGATGGTTGCTTCTTGAGCAACTTACGATTAGGAAAGGTGGGGCTTACGATTTGACTGCTCATTACTCACTATTAATGCGGTATGCGACCGGGCTGAGTCTCTCATGCGGTTGTGCACTACCCCTCGGTTCTTAAATATACTCCAGAGTATATTTGCCTTTCTAGAATTTCAACAGTGACTACTCAAATATTTGTCTTTTAGAGATTTCAAATGGACTGGCACATACGGATGTATATATATATTTTAGAGTGTAGATTCACTCATTTTGCTCCGTATGTAGTCACTTGTTGAAATCTCTAGAAAGACGAATAGAATATTTAGGAACGGAGGGAGTACACATATGAAGCAAAATTAGTGAATCTACACTCTAAAATATGCCCGTTTGAAATTTCTAAAAGGACAAATATTTAGGAACGAAGGAGTATAATTTTGTGCATGGCACATGGACCCGGATGATGAAGAGGCTTCTGGCAATGCTATCAAGCTTCCATTATTTGTTTACATAATTGACGTACTATACAAATAATTTTCCGGCGAGACATGAAATTGTACAATGGTGTGAGCTTTCAGCTTTTGTTCGCATGTCTTGCCATCGATGCTCTTTCAAAAACAATAAAAAACTAACTTCCGTGCTAATGCATGTCAATTATTAGCATATCAGAGCTAATAATTACATCTGGCCAAAAACGAGTTGTGAGAAGGTGTTAAATTAAAATTGATCCATGCTTTCATTGGCAGCAACGTCCCCCCAGCTCTGTCTAAAACAACAAGGCATGTCGGGAAAAAAAGTAGCTATCTGGAGCATGCAACATTCCGATCATTTTGTGCAGTTCCACTAAAATAGAACTGAGCGTCCCTGTTCCAAAGATATTAAGTGTGATTACGATAATAGAGGACTGCTGATGAAACAATAAACACATAAATAGAAGTCGGTCACCTTTGCAGTCTCTCTTAAGACTAACTAGTTGGAGAAGATTAGGCTCGGAGTTGGATGAGGAGGATAGAGCAAAACCAATCTTCCTTTGTGCAGTCGCTTGCCCATGTGACATTTTAGTACAACTACACAAAACACTCTTAAGAAAAAAGTGATTTGTGCAGTTCACCAAAAGGTCGCAATAGCAACGAGGTGAAATGGACACCCCTGTTTGCAAAAAAGAGGTAGAAAGGAAACAATTACTGACCAATAACAGTTGATGACACATGTGACGACAAAAAAGAAGCATATTCCTTGCCCTAAGGGAAGATAACAACACGGTTGTGTTTGTCTAAAACGGTGTGAGGACGAGAATGCAATATGGAAAGTACGCTGGACGAGCTACATTTTGGGCAAAGAACTATGGAAGATCCACATGCAGCGACGTGGGAAGACGGGCAGTGGAGCGAGGCCGGAGGGGATACCTGGAGGTCGTCGGGATATAACTAGGTGAGTGGCGACGGGCGGAATCTGCGAGCAGGTGGCGTAGGCCCTACCGCGCCGGAGCTTGGTCAGAGAGAACAACGTGTACCGCAGATCGGGACGTGCTGCCTCGGCGCCGTCGAACAGAGAAACGATGCACTTCATCCCTTTCCCCTGGCGGACGGGATGCGGCCGGATCAGTGACCAACGGTGAGAGAGAGAGAGAGAGAGGCCACCGCACTCCCTTTCCCCCGGCGGACGGGATGCGACTCGATCAGTGACCAACGGTGAGAGAGAGAGAGAGAGAGGCCACCGCAGCCTTGTGTGAGATACTCTGAAGAGCGACAAACTAGGCACGCAAGGCTCCATTTTATATAGTGAGCGGACTAACTTTTTCTCCATAAAAATTGTTTTATATTCTGTGTATGTGCCATTGAGCACTATAACTTTATTTAAAAATCATGCGGCAACACGTCAAGTCGAACTTCGTTTCGTGCAGGCGTGGTACACGACCTCCCTAGGTAAACAACCGCTACAGGCGTTCAAATTAGCACGTGGGCTGCCATTTCGTAAAGAAATGAGATCCACCGTGTACCAGCTGGTGTGGCTGGGCACGGCGTGAGTGCGTGCAGTGCACCTATTCTCTTCTTGTGTCGTACACCACTCATGGGGTTGTGTGAGAGAGATACAAACCTAGAGAGATATAGTGTGTGGGTTCTTGAGAGTTTTTTTGGGGGGTCAATCAAAAATGTAACATATGCAATGTGTGTGAAATAGAGTCTGGATATAACATATATATAGAGGCGGATCCACGAGAAGAGAGTGGAGGTATCATCGGCTTGAGGTGTCCATAGAATCGAAAGAGGGATGATGTGTGTGTGTGTGTGTGTGTGTGATCGATAAAGAGTGCCATCAATTTGTGTGTGCTCACGTCAAAGATATAGAGTGGCTGGCCCTCTTTGGAGCGTGAGAGGGACATGTGCGGTTTGTCTCGTGGCATGGATACCTACTGCAGCCTTTCGACTATCGGTGTGTGGTGGGGGAAGAGGGAGGCCCAATTAACTATAGAGGTACAATGGTTGGTATATGTGTGGAGGAGGAGAGAGGCCTACTGTCGTGGTTCTAAGACTGACAGTAGAATGGGGGGTAGGTATGGAGAGGCAAGATCCTAGCTATGGAGCAGTTGTACAGACAAGGGGTTTACGAGTTCAGGCCCTTCTCGGAGGAAGTAACAGCCCTACGTCTCGGAGCCCGGAGGCGGTCGACTGGATTATGTGTGTATAAGTTACAGGGGTGCGAACCATTTACATTGAGGAGGGGGTGGCTTATATAGTGTCTGCCAGACCCCTCCGGCCCTCGTTATGCAGGGTTTAAAGTACATAAAGGATTGGCGTTACTGGTAACGTCCTACATAAAGTGTCATCATGGCCATAAAGACTACTTAATTACAGACCGTTTGGGTACAGAGTGGCTCCTGATCTCCTGGTGGTCGAGTGAGTCTTCATGGTTGAGTGTCTTCGAATCCGTCGAGTGGAGTCCCTCTTGGTCGACTGGAAGGCAGTTTCTTCTGAAGATGTCCTTGGGGAGGGTACTTTGGACAGGTCCGTGACCCTACCCTAGGTACATGACTTCATCATTAGCCCCGAATGGATCGAGGTTTGAATGAGGAAGGAGTTGATAATCTTCCAACTTGTTTTTGTGTTCTGAGCATGTCTCATCCTGGATCAACGATCTTTTTTTAATGATGGCAATAACTTTTCTTTCAGTCGCCTTGATCCATTCTTTTCTTCTGTCGAGTGAACTTTTGAACTTGGTGAACTTCTGAGCGACAGGAAGCAGGAAATCTACAATCTGACAGGTTGATCTACTGTTAGCGGATTTTGTGGGATCCGAATTTTGGGAAGCGCGCGAAGTGGGGCGGACCATGGTACTTGGATGGGATAAGGCGTAGACGCCTCGATTTCCGCGCCACCTTTTTCGCCACGTATCACACATGCACGACTGTTTCGGGATGTGACAGGACCACCCGGGCCTACTTGTCAGCCACTCGGAAGCGTCCCTATATAAGGCGTCGGGCGAGGGTTTTTGAACAGTGCCTCCCCATTCTCCTCTCTGCCCTCTTCACCTCCGCCCACTGTGCCTGCTTTTGCCTCCGTCCACCCACTCCTCGCGTGCTCGCCGGCGACGATGGTGAAGGAGAAGACGGCGGCCTTGGAGCACGTGAAGAAGGCGACGGCGACGGCGAAAGCGAAGGGAAGAGCCACCAGTCAGGGCGGATCTTCGTCGAGGTCCCGCCTGCCGCAAGGTTGGGTCCAAGGGGATTGGATCCGCTCGACCATCACCGAGGCGGATCTCAACGACCTGGCCAATGAGGGACTGATCTCTCATGGGTCAGCAAGGCTTCCGGGGACCGAGTGGCATCCGCAGCCGCAGGAGGGTGAGTGCGTTCTCCTGGCCACTCATGTAGATCATGGATTCTCTCTACCACCGAGTCTTTTCTTCCGAGGGTTTCTGAACTTCTTTGGGGCGCAACTCCACCATTTCACTCCCAATTCCATTGCCTATCTTGCTGCTTTCGTGTCCATGTGCGAGAACTTCCTGGGTTGTCGACCGCACTGGGGTCTCTTTAAGCACATATTCACCTGTCGCTCACAGAAGGTGAAAAAGGCGAATCCGGATGATGAGAGGACTAAGGTTATCCAGATGTGCGGGGGTCTTCGGATCCAGATGAGGAGTAAGAGTACTTTCCCGGCCATGACCCTTCCTGAGTCGGTTAGAGGATGGCAGTCGACCTGGTTCTACTGCCAAGACGAGTCGACGCCGGGGCAGTCGACTGGTTTACCTCCATTCTCCATGGACCGAGTGAACAAACCCTCTTCTCTGAAGTTGCTACCTGAGGAGAAAGCTCAGGTAAAAATGTTGATGGAGCACGTGGTCCAGCTCGTTCGGGACGGAGTGACGGGTATGGACCTTTTGGAGGTCTTCCTTCGACGGCGTATTCAACCACTTCAATACCGAGGCCACCCGATGTGGCTGTACTGCGGCACCGAAGACACCACTCGGGTCCATCCAGAGGCGGTCAGTGACGCCACACTGGAGAGGTGGATGGCTGCCATCACAGGGAATAAAGATAACCCTCGAGGGGCTAGGAGGATCCCACCACTCGACCATTCTTACACACCGGACAAGGTATGACCACTTATCCCCGGTTGTGATTTCGCTTCATTCATTCTGTCTCACTGCGAATTAGTCGATTGACCTTTGTCTTGTTTTGTTGTCTTGTCAGGCCACCACTGAGTTGTACTCGATGCCCAAAGGGCATAGCGTCGGTGAGGAGGAGGAAGGAAGTGGGGGCGAAAGCCCGGAGGAGTGGGATTCGGATGCGGATGACGATGATGAGGATGATGACTCTGGTGAGGAGGAAGAGGAGGAGGAGGAGGAGGAGGAAGTTTCACCTCCTCGTTCAGAAAGACGCTCAAAGCTTGTTCATGATCCTGCAACCGAGCGTGGTAAGGGGGTTGCGCCCGCCATGCAGTCGACCAAGCGTCGTCGGACGACTTCTCCGGTGCCGACTGAGAAAGCTCCGAAGCAATCTCGAGTGGCGCCGTCGAAGCCGGCGAAGGTCTTGCCGAAGATGAAGATGGCGATCCCCACTATCTCAGGGTAATGGTGTAACTTGAGTTTTTCCGTTTCACATGAATTTATACTTGGCCGACTCATGAGCTGATCGACTAACTTCTGGAGCTACAGTGCTGCTACTTCTGATACCTTGGCCAGGGCTGAAGATCACGAGATGGAAGATGCTGCCACTTTAAAACCTGGTATGACTTTTGTAGCTCCGTCTTCAGTCGATTGGCTCTTTGTCTCTAATTTTGATTCTTTTCTGCAGCTCCACCTAACGTCGTTATTGACCTTCCCGACGACGATGACGAGGAACCACTGAGGCAGAGGAGGAACAGGAAAGCGTCTGCTGGCAAGGCGACTCAGGACGTGTCAGCACCCGAGACGTTGGTCGTGGAGGGGGACAACGTCACTCGACCTACCGTATCCTTTGCGGTGCCGCTGACGAGTGCTCACCCTTCGTCGTTGAGTGCTGCCCAGCCTTCGCTTTTCTCGACACACCACGTCCCAGAGGACCAAGCCAGCACTGCTAAAGAAGCAATACGCCAGGCGGGGGTCATGATGGAGCATGTGAAGGCACTCCGAGACGCCAGTCAGGCAGCATATGACGCCAGTTCAGCTCTTCAGAGTAATGTTCAAGTCAGTCGGTCACCGCCTGTTCTGTTAGGATATGATATCTGAAAATACTTCTCTGTGAAAATTTTAGTATCTGTCATACACCCACTGGGTGTGTTGATTGAAATTCTGGATTAGTGGGGACACACTGAGTGCACCCACTGGGTGTAGTCCCCAAGGCTATGGTGGACTGCTGGCAGTCGACCATAGTCTTTATGTCTTAAGCTTTTTCTTTACTCGATCAGGTCGAATGGATTGATAGACTGGTGGGGGCACACTGAGTGCACCCACTGGGTGTAGTCCCGAGGCGTGGTCATTCTTGTGTCGACTTGATCTGAAGATAACCTCTTTTTGCTATTTGTTGGTGTTGATCGACTCTAGCGATAGAACTAGTGGGGGCACGCTGAGTGCACCCAGGTGTAATCCCGAGACTATGGTCGAATGTTTATATTCGGTGTAGTCTTAGAAATGCTATGATTTTTCCTTAGTCACTCGGAGTGAACTGTCTTTGACATCTGTGGATTGGTTCTTGGCAAAATCTTGCGAGCTTATGACTCGTTACACTAAGTTGGAGAACAAGCAAATCCAGCTCGAGCTTGATCTGAAACTGGTCCAGGAGAACTTCACGAAGTCGAAGGAGGAAGCAAAAGGTATGTTTGGTGAGAACCTCGACGACTGCTTTTGCCTCTCGTCTGTTTCAGAGTCTGATCTCACTGTGACTTTGCAGATAAACTGAGGGAGACTCTGAAGAAGAAAGACCTTGACTTGGCTGAGATGCAGAAAGCGGCTTTAGAGAAGACCAAGCTCGCAGATGAGAAGCTGGCTTCAATTACCAAGCTTGAAGAAGAAAATACCAATCTGAAAGCTGCTCTCGTCGACAACAAGGAAGTCGACCGGTGAAGAGTGACAAGATTGCCTTGAATGACAAGGCCAGTGAGTTGGTGGGAAAAAAGAATGATCTGGAGGCTTATCTGGGAGGACTCGCTAAGAAGCTATTCCTCATGCTTGAAGGTAACCTTTTGTGTCAAATAGACATTTTAACTGTGATCTCTCCATCCGACTGTTGTCTTGACTCTGGGGTTGTGCTTGCAGAGTTTTGCCAGAACTTTGAAGAGGAGACTGGTCGACTGGAAATAAACCTTGATCCCATCAACTCTCCTATGAAAGATGAAGTCGCCATGAATGTGCTCCGGCTCAAATCTCGTGTTGCTGCTGTTATCGACTACCTTGCAATGCTGAAGGTCGCAACTTCCCGTATCGACACAACACTCTGGCCAAGAGAGACGCTTCAGAACGACCTCGAGTCTCTGATGACTCGACTGAACGAGGTCCCAAGTCGAGTGCAAGAGTGGAAGAAATCTTCTGCCAGGTGCGGCGCGGATGTTGCTCTGTCTCTGGCCCGCGTTCACTACAAGGATGCGCAAGAGGACAAGCTGGCGGCTCTTAAGGTGGCTAATACCAAGAAGCATGATTTCCGATCTTTCATGGAGACCTTCATCGCCGCTGCCACTCGGATTGCAGATGGAATCGACCTGGATGAATTTGTTGCACCTTCCAGGCCTCCGCAGGAGGGGTAAAAAACTTCTGTGCTTGATACTTTAAATTTGCCTCGGTATGCCGAGTGATTTTTGTAACCGATAAACCTTAACAGGATTAGCGCCTGAGCACTTTCGGTTCCGTTAGGTGTTATCTGAACTTGGATTCGACGTTGAATATGTTTGCATTTGGTTTGAGGTGTCTTTTGCAGGCTAGGGCGAAGCGCTTATTGCAATCGACTTGTTCCTCAACACACTTAGGTGAGCACTGGGCTGCAGCTAAGCCTCCGAGTGAGAGGTCTGCTCTCCACTCGGTAGGATTTTCAAAAACTTAGGCGAGCGCTGGGCTGCAGCTAAGCCCCCGAGTGGGAGGTCTGCTCTCCACTCGGTAGGATTTTCAAAAACTTAGGCGAGCGCTGGGCTGCAGCTAAGCCCCCGGGTGAGAGGTCTGCTCTCCACTCGGTAGGATTTTCAAAAACTTAGGCGAGCACTAGGCTGCAGCTAAGCCCCCTAGTGGGAGGTATGCTCTCCACTTGGTAGGATTTTCAAAAACTTAGGCGAGCGCTGGGCTGCAGCTAAGCCCCCGGGTGAGAGGTCTGCTCTCCACTTGGTAGGATTTTCAAAAACTTAGGCGGGCACTGGGCTGCAGCTAAGCCCCCGAGTGGGAGGTCTGCTCTCCACTCGGTAGGATTTTATTGAAATTTAGGCGAGCACTGGGCTGCAGCTAAGCCCCCGAGTGGGACGTTTGTTCTCCACTCGGTAGGATTTTTGCGGTGTGCCTCTGCAGAAGAAGACATCAATCGACCTGTACCTCGTCTTCCTTGCGGAGCACACATTATACTTGTGGCGTAGCTTGGAAGGAGAGGGTAGCAGTCGACCTGCACCTCGTCCTCCTTATGGAGCACACGTTGTACTTGTGGTGTAGCTCGGAAGGAGAGGGTAGCAGTCGACCTGCACCTCGTCCTCCTTGCGGAGCGCATGTTGTATTTGAACTTAGGCAAGTGCTTGGACTGCAGCTAAGCCTCCGAGTGGAAGGCTGGCTTACCACTTGGTAGGATTTTGTTTAACTTAGGCGAGTACTTGGACTGCAGCTAAGCCCCCAAGTGGGAGGCCGGCTCACCACTCGGTAGGATTTTATTGAAACTTAGGCAAGTACTTGGACTGCAGCTAAGCCTCCGAGTGGGAGGCTGGTTCACCACTCGGTAGGATTTTATTGAAACTTAGGCGAGTACTTGGATTGCAGCTAAGCCCCCAAGTGGGAGGCCGGCTCACCACTCGGTAGGATTTTATTGAAACTTAGGCGAGTACTTGGACTGCAGCTAAGCCTCCGAGTGGGAGGCTGGTTCACCACTCGGTAGGATTTTATTGAAACTTAGGTGAGTACTTGGACTGCAGCTAAGCCTCCGAGTGGGAGGCTGGTTCACCACTCGGTAGGATTTGGTTTAACTTAGGCGAGTACTTGGAGTGCAGCTAAGCCTCCGAGTGGGAGGCTGGTTTACCACTCGGTAGGATTTTGTTTAACTTAGGCGAGTACTTGGACTGCAGTTAAGCCTCCGAGTGGGAGGCTGGTTCACCACTCGGTAGGATTTTAAAGTACTTAGGCGAAACGGATTCGTAGCTAAGCCCCCGAGTGGGAGGCTGGCTCACCACTCGGCAAGGATTTTTTTTACAAACTTAGGCGAAACGGATTCGCAGCTAAGCCACCCACTGGGGGGAAATTTTATTGAACAAACAAAAGTGACAACAATCACTGGGGAAAATATTAACACTATTGTCTTTTGAAAAATGAACTACAGAAGTGCTTTTATTACATTCCTGAGCGGCTACTTAAGTGTAAAAGGGGCGGAGTAGCTCCGCGTTCCAAGCTCGGGGCTCGTCGATCTTGTGCTCGACGTTGTAAAGACAGTACGCTCCGTTGTGGAGAACCTTGGTGACGATGAAGGGACCTTCCCAAGAAGGAGCGAGCTTGTGTGGTTTCTGCTGATCCACTCGGAGAACCAAATCTCCTTCCTGAAAGGCTCGACTCTTCACATTTTTGGCGTGGAAGCGACGCAAGTATTGCTGGTAAATGGTCGATCGGATCAGAGCCATCTCCCTTTCTTCCTCTAGAAGGTCGACTGCATCCTGCCGTGCTTGCTCTGCTACAGCTTCGGTGTAGACCTCGACTCGAGGAGCATTTTGAAGCAGGTTACTCGGCAAGACCGCTTCAGCTCCGTAGACCAAGAAGAACGGAGTTCTCCCAGTCGACCGGTTAGGCGTGGTTCTTAACCCCCAAAGCACCGAGGGAAGTTCGTCGACCCATGCTCCAGCCGCATGCTTGAGATCACGCATCAGTCGGGGTTTCAACCCTTTGAGAATCAAGCCATTGGCCCGTTCTGCTTGTCCATTCGACTGTGGATGAGCGACTGAAGCATAGTCGACTCGTGTGCCCTGAGATGTGCAGAATGCCCTGAATTCCTCTGAATCAAAGTTTGACCCGTTGTCAGTGATGATGCTGTGCGAGACTCCATATCTGAATATCAATTCTCTGATGAAGCTAACAGCAGTTCCAGCATCAAGGTTCTTGATGGGTTTAGCCTCAATCCACTTAGTGAACTTGTCGACTGCTACCAGCACATGGGTGAAACCGCTTCTGCCTGTTCTCAAAGGTCCAACTATGTCCAACCCCCATACTGCGAAGGGCCAGACGAGTGGTATGGTCTTCAAAGTTGAGGCGGGCTTGTGTGACATATTGGAGTAAAATTGACATCCCTCACACTTGTCGACTATCTCTTTTGCCATTTCATTCTCTCTTGGCCAGTAAAATCCGGCTCGGTATGCTTTGGCCACGATGGTCCGAGAGGACGCATGATGGCCACAGGTCCCCGAGTGGATATCGTTAAGGATTATCCGACCTTCTTCTGGCGTTATGCATTTCTGACCGACTCCAGTCGTGCTTTCTTTGTACAACAGTCCCTTTATCACGGTAAAGGCCTTAGATCGGCGGATGATCAGTCGAGCCTCTTCTTCGTCTTCCGGGAGCTCTTTCCTTAAGATATACGAGATATACGGTACTGTCCAATCGTGAGTGATCACCAATGCTTCCATGACCAGGTCGACCACTGCTGGAACTTCAACCTCAGTCGGATCTGTGATACTCTTGGGCTGCGAAGCTTCTTCGGTAAAAGGATCTTCTATGATTGACGTAGTATGGATATGCTCCAACAACACATCACTAGGAATGGCTTCTCTCTTGGAACCTATCTTCGCCAAATCATCAGCCGATTGATTCTTCAGTCGGGGTATATGGTGGAGCTCTAACCCTTCAGATTTCTTTTCAAGCTTCCTCACTGCATTGCAATATCCAGTCATGGCTGGGCTTCTACCGTCCCACTCCTTCATCACCTGATTGACCACCAGATCTGAGTCACCATAAACCATAAGGCAACGGACACCGAGTGAAATGGCCATGCGCAACCCATACAAAAGCGCTTCATATTCTGCTTCATTATTGGAGGAATCAAAGTGGATCTGGAGCACATATCTGAGCTTATCTCCTCGGGGGGAAACCAAAACTACCCCAGCACCGGAACCATTTAACATCTTAGAGCCATCAAAGAACATGGTCCAATGCTCTAAGTGAACTTGAGTCGGCTGCTGTTGTTCAATCCACTCGGCAAGGAAATCTGCTATCGCCTGGGACTTAATGGCTTTCTTTGCCTCAAACTTGATATCAAGGGGAAGGAGTTCAATCGCCCATTTTGCCACTCGACCAGTTGCATCTCCGTTGTGCAGAATCTCTGAAAGTGGGCGTCGGCAGCTGTAATGGAATGATCGGAGAAATAATGAGCAACCTTCTTCGTGGTCATGTAGATCCCATACACAAGCTTCGATAATGAGGATATCTTTGCTTGATCAGATCAAAACTTGAGAGATAATACCTTTGGCGCTAAACTTTGAAGGCTTTCCCTTCTTCTTCCCGCTCGACCATAAGCACTATACTGATGACTTGTCCTGTGGCTGCAATGTAAAGCAACAGAGGCTCTTTGCTGATTGGAGCAGCAAGCACCGGCTGGGTGGAGAGCAGAGCTTTTAGCTCGGCAAGCGCTGCATCGACTTCGAGTCCACTCGAACATGCGCCTTCTTCATCAGTCGGTAAAGAGGCAATGCCTTTTCACCGAGGCAAGAGATGAATCGACTTAACACGGCCAAGCATCCAGTAAGCTTCTGGACATCATGTACATGCAAAGGGCATTTCATTCGGAGTATGGTGCCAACTTTTTCTGGGTTAGCGTTGATTCCTCGTTCTGAAATGAGAAAACTGAGTAACTTTCCACCAGGAACTCCGAATTTGCACTTTGATGGATTGAGCTTGATATCATACCTCCGAAGATTGGCAAATGTTTTAGCGAGGTCAGTCAACAGGTCGGAACCCTTCCATGACTTGACTACGATATCATCCATGTACACTTCCACATTCCGACTGATTCGAGTGAGTAAACACTTTTGAATCATCCTCATGAACGTGGCTCCAGCATTCTTGAGACCGAATGGCATGGTGACATAGCAGAAGCACCCGAATGGAGTGATGAAAGCTGTTTTGATCTCATCGGGTCCATCTGAGCGGATCGATGGTACCGAATAAGCGTCTAAAAGACAATCTCTCACATCCCGCAATCAGTCGACAATTTGGTCGATGTGAGGGAGAGGAAAATGATCTTTCGGGCAGGCCCGATTGATATGTTTGAAATCAATGCACATGCGAAGTGACTTGTCCTTCTTGGGGACCATAACGACATTGGCGAGCCACTCGGAGTGGTATATCTCTCGGATAAACTCTGCTGCTAGGAGTCGAGCCACCTCCTCACCAACGGCTTTTCTCTTCTGGATGGCGGACCGTCGAAGATGTTCTTTGACAGGTTTTGCTTTTGAGTTGACTCTAAGGTGATGCTCAGCCAGCCCCCTGGGAACACCCGGCATGTCAGCAGGCTTCCATGCAAAGATGTCCTAGTTCTCATGGAGGAACTGAATGAGCGCTTCTTCCTATTTAGAGTCGAGTGTTGTGGAAATATGAGTCGGAGCTGCGCTGGGGTCGGTCGGGTGAATGTGAAGGAGATCAATCTGCCTCATGTATTAAGGGAGATTGATCGGCATCCATGCATATGTGTAGGAGAGGAATAAGGTTGGGAGAGAGACAGAGCTAGAGTGTTGGAGGGCGTGGTAGTGGAGTTGCTTCTAACAAATGGTGGGATAGGCTTGCTAGACAAACGGAGGGCACACCCATAATATCAATAAGAGAGGAGATGGCTGCTTGTTATGCGTGCGTGCGTGTGAGAGATGGGTCGGGAGGAATGCACGAATGATGAGGGGGACGCGTGGCTGTGGTAAGTAGACATAACTACATAGGAAGATCAATCGCCCTTTGTTAGAAAGGAGAGACATAACTTGTGAGGTGCGTCGATCGATGGGGGGGGTAGTTAAAGTCGATCTAGGTATATGTTGGGAGATCGATCGGTATACATGCATGTGTGTGTTAGAAGCAAATGAGGCACGAGGAGAAGGATAGAGAGAGGGATGCATGTAGGAGGTGGTGCGAGAGGCATACTATATCGGCGGCGAGGAGTCTTGATGCGAGAGCGATGAAAAGAGTGGCGGGAGTGAGGCATGGGCGGTGACAAGAGAAGAGGGAAGCTTGTGTTTGTGCTAGGCACACACAGGCTAGAGAGGCATATCGAGCGATGTGTGTCGTAAAGAAGGAGTTGGGGGCCTACACACACCGTGGGTGAACAACCTAAAGTGAAAAAGGCGAATTTCTTGTGATGGAGCTAGAGAATGTTGAGGGAGGGTGAGAGGGATGCGGGCGTGTGCATACACAAGAGAAAGTTAGCGCTAGCTACAAAGATAAGAGGGTTGTGTGGGTGTAAAAGACGAATAGAGATCATATATACTTCAATATAAAAAGCGAATTCGGATATTTGAAGAATTTATCATAGTGTTTTAAACCGACGCATGTGTGAATATATATAACGGTGATACACATGGTGTGTTTATGAACATGTTATACTACATTTAATATATTTTATCTCTACTCTTATAAAAAACGGAGTTGTTGATGATCGTGTGCCTGCCATCCTGCATTATAGGCCGTCCAATTTATATCTGGCGGATAGCAAGGAAACTATGATGGTTGAAGTTGGCAACAATCATGATTGTAGATTCTTATTGAAATAGAGAAACAAATTCAAATTTAGTTCGAATTGCAGCGGTAGTATAGACATTTGGAATGCACTAAAATGTTGGTATGAGTAGGTTACATGCATTATACAACAAGCGAAAAAATTTAATCGGACATAACATGGATTCATACTCCCTCCTTCCATCTATATAGGGCGTAATGAGATTTTTTAAGACCGCCTTTGACTATTGACAAGATTAATAGTACATGACATGCACAATGTGAAAATTATATCATTGAAAGAACCTCTCACAGACGAAGTTAACGGTGTGCTTTGTGTAAGTTGCATGTCATATATCATTGCTCTAATATTTGGTCAAAGTTAGCATCAAAAAACGCATTAGGCCCTATATAGATGGAAGGAGGGAGTATTTGAATAGCATTTGTATAGTAAAACGGGGCAAGATTCTCACTTTGTGTGGTGTGAATAGTTTTATTTTTTTCATTTTCTTTTTGGTTGAAGGAAGTGCGAATTGATTTGGTATGTACAAGTACAATATTACTACATGTTAGGCTTGTCCCTAAAATTCAACCCGCGTCTAGTGATATCCCGAAAATTCAGATATCGTGCTCCCAAAACTGGCACCTTCAAAAACCGCGCCTTGCTATCCCAAAATTACAACGCGCGCGAAAACTCCCTCCAGCTGCCAAATCCCGACACGCGAAATCCCCCTTCTAACCCTGAGCCGGAAGGGAAGCTAGTTCAAATCAGTGGGGGTACTTTTGTAACACACCCTACATTTTGGACAAGCGCATCCCTAAGTCATGCTTCACCCCCTCCCATCGCCCCCTTTTCGCCATTCGAAATCCCAGGCCACCATACCTCTCCGCTCCAGCCGCGAAACCCCACCCTCCTCCGTCCGCCATGTCACCGCTGCCTAGCCGGAGCCTCTTCCCTGACGACATCGTCCACCGCAACAGCTCGACGTCCCTCGTCCACCTCCCCGGATGAGGATCCGTCGTCCATCTCGCCATCCCGCCGGTTCAGCCACCCCGTCCTCCACCTCCAAGGAGATGCTCCGACGATTGCCTCGTCTATCGCGGCTACTCCATCCCGACAGCGCCGCCTTAACCTGCTCCACCGGAACCGCAGCATCCTCACCGACTCCTCGGACAAAGCCGAGGCCTACATGGCGCCACCAAAGATGTTGTACACTCATCGCATTGCACCTTGTCCTTAACTCGACCTCTCGGCGCTGACGGTGCTCCATTCCGCACCCCCATGGAGCGGCTACCTTGAAGCCGGCGCCGCGGGCGACATCTCCACGGCGGCTCTCCCCTAGTGTGAGGCCCCTTTAGCAGCGGCGTCCATACCAGCCGGATCTGCTGCTGCTGCTCCAGCTCGCTTCGCTTCGCTTCGCCTTCTTTGCTGCTGCTCGGCTCTCGCTCGATCGCTCCTTCGCCCATTCTTCTTCTGCTCTCTCCCCTTGCTCGTCTTTGCTCTGCTCCAATTAAGCCACACTTGATTGACTAAATTGACTTTTAGGTCGATCGATTTTCAGGGTTGGGGGTGTCGATGTCAAAACCGGCGGATCTCGGGTAGGGGTCGATCGTGCGTCAAGGCTGATGGTAACGAGAAGCAAGGAAACAGATGTTTACCCAGGTTTGGGCCCTCTCGATGGAGGTAAAACCCTACTTCCTTCTTGATTAATATTGATGATATGGGTAGTACAAGAGTAGATCTACCACGAGATCGTAGAGGCTAAACCCTAAGAGCTAGCCTATGATGGTATGATTGTAATTGTGATCGGTCTTCTAAGGACCAACCTCTCCGGTTCATATAGACACCGGAGAGGGCTAGTGTTTACATGGAGTCAGTTACAAGAAAGGAAAGATAATATCCGGATCGCCAAGCTTGCCTTCCACGCAAAGGAGAGTCCCATCCGGACACGGGCCGAAGTCTTGAGTCTTGTATCTTCATGCTTCATTTGTCCGGATGTTGTACACAGTCCGGCTGTCTGGATACCCCCTAATCCAGGACTCCCTCAGTAGCCCCTGAACCAGGCTTCAATGACGATGAGTCTGGCATGTAGTATTGTCTTTGGCATTGCAAGGCAGGTTCCTTCTCTAAATACTCCAAAGTAGTCATCGAACACTTAAATCGTGCCCAGATTCACAAGGTGATCTTTACACACCGCTGTAGACAGAATGATATTTCACAAATGCAATCTGCTGACAACTTTTTCTGATGATGTGACAAGTTATTATGGTCGGATCATTATTCGAACCATTTTCCCACAACCAGCTACATCGCACATTGCGAGGCGGTTTCTATGACACGTCTTGTCAAAGCAGAGATCATGTCCCCTTATCACGGGATTCGCATCAATACGGGTATGGGTAATCTCACCACGCCATTAATCGTGGCGCTTGGGAAACAAGCGATTCTCAACGGGCAAGTGGGGAGGCGCACCGCTCTCGGCTCCTCTATAAAGGGATAAGATTTCCCCATTTTCACCCACGCCTTCTTCCTCCTTTTCCCACTCTTGCCCCCTCGAGCTCCAGCGCCCAAGCTCAAGTCTTCTCCGCACAGCTAAGCATGTCCGGAGCAGGAATCAAGTGGGTGGCCTCCACCGTCAAGGAGAAGCACATCACAAATCTTCGGGCAGCCGGATATTTGGCTGCGGACATAGCGCAGCAGCTACCAGACGCCGGGCAGGTCATTCCGACCCCAGGACCCCACGAGAGGATCGTATTTGTCGCCCACTTCGTCCATGGACTGGGATTTCCACTCCATCCCTTCGTCCGCAGGCTCATGTTCTACTACGGGCTAGATTTCCATGATCTAGCCCCAAATTTCGTCCTCAACATCTCGGCGTTCATCGCCGTATGCGAGGCCTTCCTCCGCATCCGGCCTCACTTCGGCCTATGGCTGCAAACTTTCTGCGTGAAGCCGAAGGTTGTAAGCGGCCAACAAGCGGAATGCGGAGGGGCCATGGTGGGCAGAATTCCCAACGTCACATGGCTCGATGGCTCCTTTGCGGAGACCGTAAAAGGTTGGCAATCGGGGTGGTTCTACATCACCGAGCTGCGCGGCGCCAACTGGGTGGCGGCCCCCGAATTCAGATCCGGAGCCCCCATGCGGCTCACCTCCTGGGAAAGGAAGGGCCTGTCCTGGGGCGATTCTACGGAGCTGACCGGACTCCATACATGCGTCAAAATCATGAAGGACAAGAACATCAAGCTTGTCAACATGATCCAGGTCATGCTCGTTTGCCAAAGCCCGCCCTGCCAGAGGCCGGCAGTCAACCTGTGGGAGTTCGTCCCGGCCGAACACCAGACACTCCGGAAGCTCTACGACATGACGCATAAAGGCACATGGAAGGTGCTTTTCAAGGCCTCCGAAGTACCTCCTCCCACATCCGAGGGCCGCGGGCTTCACGCTGCTCGGGCCCCTAGTGAGGTGAGTTCTCAGATTGCCACCGGACCTGGTTCTTCCCAATATATTCATAGGGGAGCCTTAAGTAGTTATGCATATTTGTTTCAGGATTATGTGGAGATGGAGGAGCAGGTTTACTGTCCGACTCCACTGCCAGAAGGCCCAGCCGATGCTCTCCTGATGGAGATGCTGGTCCCGGCACCGTACAAGGTGTCGGAGAAGAAGGCCGAGAAGAAGGCCCCAGGGACCTGAAAGGGTCTCCGTCTCAAGGTTGTGCCAGAGGCCTCGTCCGAAGACGATGAGGCGCACTCCTCCAACGAAGGGGAGGAAGAAGAAGAATAAGATGCCTCATCCGGAAAGGATGAGGGGTCCGGGGAGGCAGACCAGGGGGCCGGAAAAGGCCCCCGGCGCAAGGCCATCATACCCTTGTCGTCTGATGACGACGAGACAGATTCTTCCCGCAGAGGCGGGAGGAATCAAGAAGAAACTCTACCTCCCCGCACTGGGGAGGAGAGGAAGAGAAAAGCCGCCCTAGAGGGGGACGCTGGGGTGTCCAAGAAGGGGAAGGTATCCCTTCCTGACTATTCTACCACGGCCGCTCACAGCGAGGAGGGGTGGCTGCCCAGGGGGAAGCCCCCAGTGCGATCGTAAGTGTCCGCATTCTATCATGGTTTCACTTCATAGTTTTTATACCTATAATACCGAACATATATGCAGTCCGGCCAGGGATCACCCCGAGGTATCTTCCTCCGGGTCCCTGAGTGATTCGACGATAAATTAGCTTCCGACGACCACTACCCCTCAACACGCGGATGACACGGAGGTGTTGTCCCGAAGGCTCCCAGAGCAGGGGGAGGTGACTCTGGAGACGGCCCACGACGGGATTCCAGATGTCGGACACGCGGGGTTCAAGATCCCCGTGGATTGTGTCGATGAGAGCCATCGCCAGCCGGGCTCTCAGCCGAACACAATTCCGGAACCTTCGATGGTTCCGGACTCAAGCGGGCGACCCCTTGTTAGGGAGGGTGAGCCGTCTGTGTCGCGGACTTCCGTTGCGTATGAGGCGCCAGATTGTTTGCTATAAGCACTTCGCGGTGCTTCCCTGGATGAAAAGCACTGTACTCTTATGAGTACGGTGATTCGGAAGGTTTCGTCCGCCAAAAGCGGACTAACCGAAGCTTGCACCAGCCTCCTAACAGGCTTCTAGGTAAGTAACAAATATGTGCAAAATTGCCACCCGATAGGTAGTAGCCCCTGATACTCTGTTTGGTGTTTGGAAAAAAAAGGCAAACGGAGGGTCAATTATAATCCGCAGGAGTCTAATAAGAAGTATTGTTGTTAATAAGCAGGTTGTGTTGCTTGCTGCTGCTGCCCGTACTGCCGAGGTCTCTGAACTGAAGCGGGGCCTGGAGCAGGCGCAGGGAGAGCTCTACCTCATGAAGAGGCAGCTCGAAGAGAACAAGGGTAAGTGATTCCCGCTCTTATGCATTTAAGGACAGGCAGAATTGGTGAGTCTAACACCTAAGTGTTGTGGCGTATGTGAGCCACCGCCCGAAGTGGCGTCCCCGAAGAGAGCGTTGTCGAGGCGAAGACAAAGGCGGCCTCGGAGTGTAAAGAGTGTGAAAAGCAAAGTGCTAGGGTAGGTGAGGTACAGCAAGAGCTCCAGGACCTCGGCAAGAAATGCGAGTCCGTGGAGCATGATCTGAAGGCGAAAGAGGCCGAGCTTGCGAAGGCCCTTGTGAATTTGAAAGACTGCAAGGCCGAGGCCGAGAAAGCACAGCAGGAGATCCAGGAGGCCAAGAAGATAGCAGCGGGTAAGAAGTTCTTTATGCAAAGCAAACATGTGGAGGAGGCGTATCTTTTACTTACTCGAATTCGGAGCTCTCCAGGGGCATTCGCAGATCTTCCACGCAGCGTATCTGACGCTGTGGAGTTCTAATGTGCCTAGGAGGGGAACTCAACGAAGAAGCTGTTCTGGTCCTATTATACTGGGGCCGAACACCCGATGCCTCTGAGTGACCAATTGAAGCAATTGGTCGAACTCCACAGGGCGGCCGAACTGGCTATGAAAGGTTTCATAGTCCGGATGTGGCCTGGTGAGCTCATGCCCAGTAGCTACTTTGGGCTGATCAAGAGGATGATGGATGCCTGCCCGCGAGGTGATCAAGCGATCCGTTTGTATCGAGGGTGCCCGCCGAGCCTTTGCCCGCGTCAAGGTGCATTGGGGCAAGCTGGATGGGAGAAGCTGGTCAAGGACGGGCCGCCGGAGGGCAAGGCACAACGCCATCCCGAGCTGTACGATGATGGCGTTATGAAGGGTGCTCGTTGAGGGAGTCCTGGATTAGGGGGTATTCGGACAGCCGGACTGTGTACAACGTCCGGACTATTGAAGCATGAAGATACAAGACTCAAGACTTCGGCCAGTGTCCGGATGGGACTCTCCTTTGCGTGTAAGGCAAGCTTGGTGATCCAGATATTATCTTTCCTTTCTTGTAACCGACTCCATTTAAAACCTAGCCCTCTCCGGTGTCTATATAAACCGGAGAGGTTGGTCCTTAGAAGGCCGATCACAATTAAAATCATACCATCATAGGCTAGCTCTTAGGGTTTAGCCTCAACGATCTCGTGGTAGATCTACTCTTGTACCACCCATATAATCAATATTAATCAAGCAGGAAGTAGGGTTTTACCTCCATCGGGAGGGCCCGAACCTGGGTAAACATCTGTGTCCCTTGCTTCCCGTTACCATCAGCCTTGACGCACAGATCGGGACCCCCTTCCCGAGATCCGCCGGTTTTGACACCGACATTGGTGCTTTCATTGAGAGTTCCTGTGTGTTGTCACTATCAGGCTCGATGGCTCCTTCAATCATCATCAACGACGCTGTCCAGGGCGAGACCTTTCTCCCCGGACAGATCTTCGTGTTCGGCGGCTTCACACTGCGGGCCAATTCGCTTGGCCACCTGGAGCAGATCGATAGCTATGCCCCCGGCCACCAGGTCAGGTTCGAAAACTTGAACTACACAGCGGATATTCATGGAGACTTGATCTTCGATGGATTCGGGCCAGCACCAAGAGCGCCGAACAGTCACGATGAGCACGGCTTAGACCTCTTTGTCGAGCGATGCTCGGGATATCACCAGCGAAGCCCGAGATCTAAATCCGGGGCAGGTTGCGTTGCCCTAGGGCGGAGGGCTGGACCCGCCCATGAGGCCGTACCCTCATCGGCGATGGAGCCGAACACATGCCTCACTTCGAGGGAGCTCGTGACTCGGACCCCAGTTCATATCTGGTTGTAGGTTCCAGTCCGCACGTCCCGAGCCCGCCGAACCTAGTTGGGCTCCGGTGATGGAGTTCACCGCGGCGGACGTCTTTCAGCACTCGCCCTTTGGCGACGTGCTGGACTTATTGAAGTCTCTCTCTTTGTCAGGACACTCTGGGCCGAACTATGTCCAGCCTGAGTGGGAAGCGGACCACGACGGAATTCGTTGCCCACCCACCACCCACTTCATTGCCACGATCGATGATTTAACCGACGTGCTTGACTTCGATTCCGAAGACATCGACGGTATGGACAATGATACAGGAGTATTACAGGAGCTACCGCTCACGGGGCGGTGGACGGCCACCTCCTCATATGATATCTATATGGTGGACACTCCGAAGGAAGCTAATGGCGACGAGGCAATGGAGGATAACCCCTCGGGAAGAAAAGCAAAGCATGGGCGTCGTCGGTGCCGCTTCGAGCCCCACCACAGCAATACCGGCCCCGGAGACGAAAACAATCCGGATGGCGCCGAAGAAGAATATGACCCTGACCAGCCCGCCTTCGAGCAGGACGAACAGGAAGATGAGCAGGTCAGCCCAGAAGAACAGGCGACGGACGGATACCCGGAGGAGGACAACTACCTGCCCCCCTGCGAAGACGAGATTAGCCTCGGCGATGACGAATTCGGCGTACCTGAGGATCCCGGGGAGCAGGAGCGCTTCAAGAATAGACTTATAGCCACTGCAAGAAGCCTGAAGAAGAAGCAGCAGCAACTCCAAGCTGATCAAGACCTGCTCATAGATAGATGGGCTGAAATCCTAGCAGCCGAGGAATATGGACTCGAGCGCCAAACGGCTGACCGGCCACCTCGTGGCCGGGATAAAACGGGATACCAGCCCGAATACCAGCCCGCACCCCCACGCTGACACACTACGGCCCAGGGCAACAGGCAAGACCTGCAAGATATTCTAGAAAACAAAGCTGGACAGCCAAGATCGATCTACGGATCACGGGGGCGCGCCCCAGCGCGCGACAATGACCGTCGCGCGGGATACATCATCAACAAGTCGGCGGGCGAACACAAAGAACCTGACCAATCCGACCTGCGTAGCCACATAGCCCGCAGCAGGCGCCGCACACCCTCTCGCTTCATCGACGAAGTGATGGATCATGAATCCCGAAGAGTTCAAACCCGTAAACATCGAATCATACGATGGCTGCAGACCCGCATATGGATCAAAGATTTCCTTCTCCACATTCACATGGCCCTTGGAGATGATCTACACGCCATCAAATATCTTCCCCTTAAGCTCAAAGGACCAGCCCGGCACTGGGTAAACAGCCTGCCAGCAAATTCCATTGGCAGTTGGGAAAACCTGGAAGACGCATTCCTTGATAACTTCCAGGGCACATATGTGCGACCACTGGAGAGTCAGCCCGGAAATTCTGGACTCGGTTCCTAACTAAAAAGAACCAAATAGTCGACTGTCCGGACGCCGAAGCCTTGGCGGCTTTCAAGCATAATATCCGTGACGAGTGGCTCGCTCGACACCTCGGCCAGGAAAAACCCAAGTCCATGGCAGCTCTCACAACACTAATGACCCGCTTCTGTGGGGTGAGGATAGCTGGTTGGCTCGCAGCGGCACCACGTCACATTCTGGCACTTCGGATGGCCGCGATACTAACGGCAAGCCACCGCGCAATAGATATAAGAGACGGAACAACGGTGATAGCACTGAAGACACAACAGTCAACGCCGGATTCAGCGGATCTAAGTCCGAACAGCGGAAAAAGCCATTCAAAAGAAATAATTAGGGACCGTCCAGTCTGGACCACATACTATATCGCTCGTGCCAAATTCACGGCACACCGGACAAACCAGCGAACCACACCAATAGAGACTGCTGGGTGTTCAAATAGGCCGGCAAGGTAAACGCCGAAAACAAGGACAAGGGGCTGCACAGCGACGATGACGAAGAGCCTCGGCGTCCGAACACTGGGGAACAAAAGAAATTCCCCCCCAGGTGAAAACGGTCAACAAGATCTACGCCACCCACATCCCCAAGCGGGAGCGTAAGTGGGCACTACGGGACGTCTATACGATGGAGCCAGTCGTCCCCAAGTTCAATCCATGGTCAGCTTGTCCGATCACCTTTGACCGTAGGGATCACCCTACTAGCATCCGTCACGGCGGCTCAAGCGCATTGGTCTTAGACCCAATCATCGACGGATTCCACCTCATGCTTGTCCTTATGGACGGCGGCAGCAGCCTGAACATGCTTTATCAGGACACAGTGCGCAAGATGGGCATTGATCCTTCAAGGATCAAGCCCAGCAAAACTACCTTTAAAGGTGTAATTCCTGGAGTAGAGGCCTGTTTTACGGGCTCTATAACACTGGAAGTGGTCTTCGGATCCCCGGATAACTTCCGGAGCGAAGAGTTAATCTTCGATATCGTCCCTTTTCGTAGTGGTTATGCGGTACCACATTACGCATACCTCAAGCTCAAGATGCCAGGACCGCGCAGGGTCATCACTGTCAATGGAAATATGGACCGTTCCCTTCGAACAGAAGAGCATACGGCAGCCCTCGCGGCAGAAGTATAATGCGGCCTACTCCGACAAAGCAATCTGGCAACAACCTCGAGCACTATCAAGCGAGTCCGGAGCACCCCGCAACAGGATCATCAGGAACGCCAAGAGCGTGATTAGCAGTCTGGCCTCTACTCAAGCCCCTCCAAAGCAGCATTCGTGACACGCATACACAATTATGCACTCAAGATACCATGGGCATAGGCAGAGGCGCATCAACGACTCAGTGGATAGTGCGGGTAACCGCCAAATACCTTCATACTCTTTCCCTCTTACCTTTCAGGACACCACGTTAGTGCGGCATCCTCAGAAGAACCGAATTGCCGGACTCATATGGGAGAGACATCCAAGGAGGCAATAGACGTGCAGCATAGAAGGGAATACCCAGGTGGAATCTATTTGCGATCATTATACCTGCTTTATCTATCTGTACACAGCTTGCCCTAGATAGGACATGTCAAATAGTCGTATTTATCTCCGCTTAATGCATCCATTATAAACATACACTTAAACGTATATTTCATCAATGGGAGATTATATATAGCGTCAGCTTATTATTCTTATTTGAGCATTTTTTCTCTTATAAATGATTATTTCATATTGCACTCGTACACCTTGGTGCGGTCAGTTTGCAAGGCGCTTCTCATGGCGCCCCATAATATGGCAAATAAAGTCCAAACACTTTCAACAGTGCGGCACCCCGAACTTATAGCATTATATGCATCAGCTCCGAATCATGTCTTGGATCTACAGTTGGGATAGCCCGGCTCCCTTGTTTTGGTGCCTTAGGTTCCGTTATATCGACTAAGGTAGCGCAGGGAGAACTACTTTCATTGTGTCCCGGTTCTGCCGGACGAGCACCTCGATGAAAAGTCGGCTGACCGGCATGATGTGGCAAGAGCTGGTCGCTGTTAGAGAGTACTAAAATCCTTAAGATTTTCCGCTTTGAGCGATAAATCAGCTTTGTCCGATCTAGGCGTATATAAGCGCCCCAATTGACCTTCAAATTCTAGGGCTTTGCGAAATTTAAAATTGTAGACTTTTGTGGCTAAGTGAAAGTTATAAAGCAAGCATAGTCTGATTGCCTCATTCATTTGCGGACACCTCCTTAAGGGACCAAATATTTGGATAAAAGTGTCGGGTTTCCACGAACACCCCAGTGCTAGTCACGTGGGGGCGGAAGCCGACGACTGGCCTACTTTCAGGATTTTATAAACAGCCGCACAGAAGGTAATATTTTAAATAACAAAAGCGCTACATAAAATTACAAACATGACAGAAGTGAATTCATTCGAAAACGGTGTCTTTGTTACATTCAGTAGCCATGAGACGAGCACCCTTCATAACGCCATCATAGTACAGCTCGGGATGGCGATGCGCCTTGCCCTCCGGCGGCCCGTCCTTGACTAGCTTCTCCGCATCCAGCTTGCCCCAATGCACCTTGACGCGGCCAAAGGCTCGGCGGGCACCCTCGATACAAACAGATAGCTTGATCACCTCAAACCGCGGGCAGGCATCCACCATCCACTTGATCAGGCCAAAGTAGCTACTGGGCATGAGCTCACCAGGCCACATCCGGACTATGAAACCTTTCATAGCTAGTTCGGCCACCCTATGGAGTTCGACCAATTGCTTTAGTTGGTCACTCAGAGGCATCGGGTGTTCGGCCCCAGCATACTGGGACCAAAACAGCTTCTCCGTTGAGTTCCCCTCCTGAGCACGGTAGAACTCCTTGTCGTCGATATGCTGCGTGGCGGATCTGCGAATGCCCTGGAGAGCTCGAATTGAAGTAAGTAAAAGCGCCTCCTCCACATGTTTGCTTTGCATAAGAACTTCTTACCCGCTGCTATCTTCTTGGCCTCCTGGATCTCCTGCTGTGCTTTCTCGGCCTCGGCCTTGGCGTCTTTCAAATTCACAAGGGCCTTCGCAAGCTCGGCCTCTTTCGCCTTCAAATCATGCTCCACGGACTCGCACTTCTTTCCGAGGTCCTGGACCTCTTGCTGTACCTCACCTACCCTAGCACTTTGCTTTTCGCGCTCTTTACACTCCGAGGCCGCCTTGTCTTCAGCCTCGGACAACGCCTTCTTCACGACGCCACTTCGGCGGTGGCCCCTGTTACACAGTCACGACACTTAGGTGTTAGACTCACCAATTCTACCTATCCTTAAATGCATAAGAGCGGGAATCACTTACCCTTGTTCTCTTCGAGCTGCCTCTTCATGAGTCGAGCTCTCCACAATGCTGCTCCGGGCCCCACTTGATTCGGCAACCTCGGCGATGCAGGCGGCGGCAAGCGGGGACAGCCTGCTTATTAACAACAATACTTATTATTAGACTCTTGCGGATTATAATTGACCCTCTGTTTGCCTTTTCTTTCCGAACACCAAACAGAGTATCAGGGGCTACTACCTACCGGGTGGCAATTTTGCACATATTTGTTACGGACCTCGAAGCCTGTTAGGAGGCTGGTGCAATCTTCGGTTAGTCCACTTTTGGTGGACGAAACCTTTCGAATCACCGTACTCATAAGAGTACGGTGCTCTTCATCCAGGGAAGCACCGAGAAGTGCTTCCAGCAGACTGTCCGGCGCCTCATACGAAACGAAAGTCCGCGACATAGACGGCTCGCCCTCCCTAACGAGGGGTCGCCCGCCTGTGTCCGGAACCATCGAAGGTTCCAGAATTGTGTTCGGCTGAGAGCCCGTCTGGCCATGGCTCTCATCGACATGATCCGCGGGGATCTTGAACCCCGCGTGTCCGACATCTGGAATCCTGTTGTGGGGCGTCTCCAGAGTCACCTCCCCCTGCTCTGGGAGCCTTCGGGACAACACCTCCGTGTCATCCGCGTGTTGAGGGGTAGTGGCCGTCGGAAGCGAATTTATCGCCGAATCACTCAGGGACCCGGAGGAAGATACCTCGGGGTGATCCCTGGTCGGACTACATATATGTTCGGCATTATAAGTATAAAAACTATGAAGTGAAACCATGATAGAATGTGGACACTTACGATCGCACT
Organism: Aegilops speltoides; assembly: GCA_021437245.1. Lineage (NCBI taxonomy): Eukaryota > Viridiplantae > Streptophyta > Magnoliopsida > Poales > Poaceae > Aegilops > Aegilops speltoides. The sequence continues at coordinate 365,373,571 of CM038141.1, read as the reverse complement.
GGGGGCTTCCCCCTGGGCAACCACCCCTCCTCGTTGTGAGCGGCCGTGGCAGAATAGTCCGGAAGGGATACCTTCCCCTTCTTGGACGCCCCAGCCTTCCCCTCTGGGGTGGCTTTTCTCTTCCTCTCCTCCCCAGTGCGGGGAGGTAGAGTTTCTTCTTGATTCCTCCCGCCTCCGCGGGAAGAATCTGTCTCGTCGTCATCAGACGACAAGGTTATGATGGCCTTGCGTCGGGGGCCTTTTCCGGCCCCCTGATCTGCCTCCCCGGACCCCGCATCCTTTCCGGATGAGGCGTCTTCTTTTTCTTCCTCCCCTTCGTGGGAGGAGTGTGCCTCATTGTCTTCGGACGAGGCCTCTGGCACAACCTTGCGACAAAGACCCTTTCGTGTCCCCGGGGCCTTCTTCTCGGCCTTCTTCTCCGGCACCTTGTACGGTGCCAGGACCAGCATCTCTGTCAGGAGAGCATCGGCTGGGCTTTCTGGCAGCGGAGCCGGACAGTAAACCTGCTCCGCCGTCTCCACATAATCCTGAAATAAATATGCATAACTACTTAAGGCTCCCCTATGAATATATTGGGAAGAACCAGGTCCGGTGGTAATCTGAGAACTCACCTGACTAGGGGCCCGCGTGGCGTGAAGCCCGCGGTCCTCGGATGTGGGAGGAGGTACTTCGGAGGCCTTGAAAAGCACCTTCCATGTGCCTTTATGCGTCATGTTGTAGAGCTTTCAGAGTGTCTGGTGTTCGGCCGGGATGAACTCCCACAGGTTGACAGCCCGCCGCTGGCAGGGCAGGATCCAGCGAACGAGCATGACCTGGATCACATTGACAAGCTTGATGTTCTTGTCCTTCATGCTTTTGATGCATGTCTGGAGTCCGACCAGCTCCGTGGAATAAGCCCGAGACAGACCCTTCCTTTCCCGAGTGAGCCGCGCATGGGGCTCGGATCTGAATTGGGGCTGCCGCCCGATTAGCGCCCAGCGGCTCGGTGATGTAGAACCACCCCGATTGACATCCTTTTACGGTCTCCGCAAAGGAGCCGTCGAGCCATGTGATGTTGGGCATTCTGTCCACCATGGCCCCTCCGCATTCCGCTTGTTGGCCGCTCACAACCTTCGGCTTCATGCAGAAAGTTTGCAGCCATAGGCCAAAGTGAGGCGGATCGGAGGAGGAAACCTCGCATCTGACGATGAAGCGCCAAGATGTTGAGGGCGAAATTTGGGGCTAGATAATGGAAATCTAGCTTTGTAGTAGAGGTATGAAACGCAGCGGACGAAGGGATGGAGTAAATCGATCCACGGACAAAGTCACGACGAATCGACCCTCTCGTGGGGTCTGGGGTGGAATGACCTGCCCGGCGTCCGTGCCCGGTCTTGCTATCTCGAACCAAATATCCGGCCGCCCGAAGATTTGTGATGTGCTTCTCCTTGACGGTGGAGGCCACCCACTTGCCTCCTGCTCCGGACATGTTTAGCTGTGCGGAGAAGACTTGAGCTTGGGCGCTGGAGCTCGAGGGGGCAAGAGTGGGCAAAGGAGGAAGAAGGCGTGGGTGAAATGGGGAAATCTTATCCCTTTATAGAGGAGCCGAGAGCGGTCTGCCTCCCCACTTGCCCGTTGAGAATCGCTTGTTTCCCAAGCACCACGACTAATAGCGTGGTGAGATTACCCATACCCGTATTATGAGAATCCCGTGATAAGGGGACACGATCTCTGCTTTGAGAAGACGTGTCAAAGAAACCGCCTCGCAATGTGCGCTCTAGCTGGTTGTGGGAAAATGGTTCGAATAATGATCCGACCGTAATAACCTGTCACATCATCAGAAAAAGTTGTCAGCAGATTGCATTTGTGAAATATCATTATCTCTACAGCGGTGTGTAAAGATGATCTTGTGAATCCGGACATGATTTAAGTGTTGGATGACTACTTTGGAGTATTCGGAGAAGGAACCCGCCTTGCAATGCCGAACACAATACTACGCACCGGACTCATCGTCATTGAAGCCTAGATTCGAGGGACTCTTGAGGGAGTCTGGATTAGGGGTATCGGACAGCCGGATTGTGTACAACGTCTGGACTATTGAAACATGAAGATACAAGACCCAAGACTTGACCCGTGTCGATGGGACTCTCCTTTCTGCGTTGAAGGCAAGCTTGGCGATCCGGATATTATCTTTCCTTTCTTGTAACTGACTCCATGTAAACCCTAGCCCTCTCCGGTGTCTATATAAACCGGAGAGGTTGGTCCTTAGAAGGCTGATCACAATTAAAATCATACCATCATAGGCTAGCTCTTAGGGTTTAGCCTCTACGATCTCGTGGTAGATCTACTCTTGTACTACCCATATCATCAATATTAATCAAGCAGGAAGTAGGGTTTTACATCCATCGAGAGGGCCCAAACCTGGGTAAACATATGTGTCCCTTGCTTCCTGTTACCATCAGCCTTGACGCACAGATCGGGACCCCCTACCCTAGATCCGCCGGTTTTGACACCAACACTCGTCTCGTGGATGATGAATGTACCAAAGACACCGTTTTTGAATGAATTCACTTCTATCATGTTTGTAATTTTATGTAGCGCTTTTATTATTTAAAATATTACCTTCTGTGCGGCTATTTATAAAATCCTGAAAGTAGGCCAGTCGTCGGCTTCCGCCCCCACGTGACTAGCACTGGGGTGTTCGTGGAAAACCCGGACACTCTTTATCCAAATATTTTTTCCTTTAAAGGGTGTCGATGCAGCTGTGACGAGCGAAGCAATCGGACTATCTTGACTTTATAACTTTCACTTAGCCATAGAAGTCTACAATTTTAAATTTCGGCGAAGCCCCTAGAATTTGGAAGGCCGAATTGGGGCGCTATATACACCTAGATCGGACAAAGCCGATTTATCGCCTAAAGCAGAAAATCTTTAAGGATTTTAGTACCTCTCGAACAGCGACCAGCTCTCGCCACATCATGGCGGTCAGTTTTCGGCTTTCTCTACTGAGGTGCTCGTCCGTCAGAACTGGGACAATCGTAGTAGTTCTCCCTGCGCTACCTTAGCCGATATAACGGAACGTAAGGCACCGAAACAAGGGAGCCGGGCTATCCCAACTGTAGACCCAAGACATGATTTGGAGCTGATGCATATAATGCTATAAGTTCGGGGCGCCCCACTGTTGAAAGTGTTCGGACTTTATTTGCCATATTATGGGGTGCCATGAGAAGCCCCTGGCAAACTGACCGCACCAAGGTGTACGGGTGCAATATGAAATAATCATTTATAAGAGAAAAAATGCTCAAATAAGAATAATAAGCTGACGCTATATATAATCTCCCATTGACGAAATATACATTTAAGCATATGTTTACAATGGAAGCATTAAGCGGAGATAAATAGGACTATTT